>JAVJGJ010000059.1:22623667-22640949 GCA_035590215.1 Microhierax caerulescens | reverse complement strand
GCTGTTGGCCTTCTTGGCCACCTGGGCACACCGCTGGCTTGTGTTCAGCCAGCCCTCTACCAGCACCCCCAGGTCCTTTCCAAGCAGGCCCTTTCCAGCCGCTCTTCCCCAGGCCTGTAGTGTTGTGTGGGGCTGTTGTGATCCAAGTGCAGGACCCAGCACTTCTTGTTGAACCTCATGCAATGGCCTTGGCCCATTGCTCCAGCCTGCCCAGATCCTTCTGCAGAGCCTTCCTACATGGAAGCAGATCAACACTCCCCCCAGCTTGGAGCCATCTGCAAATTTACTGATAGTGCACTCAATCCTCTGGTCCAGATCATTGATAAAGACATTAAACAGAACTGGGAGCCCTGTTGAGCACGAGTATGTGAAATGTCAGTGTGGAGAAATCCACAGTTTCATTTTAGGAGTAGTTTTCCTCAGATTTTCCACTTGCTTGTGCAATTATCAGCTGAACGAGTTTCTCCAGCAGGCTCTCCTTTCTTTCTCCTTCTTGCCTTCTCTGCAACCTTTATCTGTTAGCTGGCTAACTAACAACAGATAGACTATCCAATTTGTGTCTAACCTGTGGAGAACACATTGTCTCTTTTCCTTAAAAATGCATGATAGATTCCCTTTACCGAACACTTTTCTCATCTCTGCTTCTTGCTGATGCTGTACTGACTTGACCTATCATCTTGTGCCATCTTGGGTGGTGCTTGCTAGGAGATCCTAACTGCTGCCTGTGTTGAATGAAGTTTGAGTCACCAGGAATCCCTTTGCTGAATTTTAAGTTCATTGTGGTGGTCCAAGCAGAAGTTACTGAATTCTATTATTGCTCAATGATGCAAGAGCTTTAGCAGTCGGTGCAGTGACTGCTTTCATCCATCTCTTCCTTGAAGTAAAGCCTTGGGAAAAAATACTTTTTCTTTTCAGTAATTGAAATGTTCTTTCTCTTTTCTGTAGTTTTGTACAGACCAATAACGATTGTCTTGGATCTAAAGCTTCAGCGCAACGCCATTTCGTTAAGGGGTGTTAGCCTTCAGAAAGGAAATGGCTTCTTCAGCTCTCTGCTGGAAACCTAAATCAGTGCTCAATGGGTAACAGTATGTTCATGCTCAGGACTGTGCATAACAAACAGGCAAATCAGTCAAGACGAGGCCCAGTGCACAATCTAAAGGAAGCTGTTGATCATCAAGAATATTAGTAAAAATAGATCAGACTTTTGGGTATACCACCTGGTCACAATCTATCAACTTCATACAGTATAAAAGAAAAGTGGCGGTTATACACACCTGCTCGTTACATGTCCTTCTAGCCTGGAAGCTCTTCAGTACATTACTAAGCAGTTGCAGTTTGCACTGGATGAAAAACGTGTCTTGAAATAAATCATCCCAGAACCACCCTTTGTGGCATTCAAACTACCCTGAACTGTCTAATGTAATTTGACATGAACTCCCTACAGGCTGAAATGAATCAAGACATCAGCATAAATCTGTGGACTTAACACATCCACACAAGGGGTATCACCATCTTGTAAGTTTTATGAATAATAGAACTATGAAAAGCCTTGCATTTCAGACCATGTCCTTGCACATGGCAAGATACAATATACTTAATTCAGTGCACCAATTGGACACAAGATAAATTCTGTGAACTGATGTTCGTGGTTCATATACCTATTTTGAGATTTAGTATTCCTGCTTTGGACCGAAAGAGGTCTTAACATGTCTCTGCTCCCCCTGCACATACGAATAGTTGATTAATAACAGGCTTTCATGTCTATCCATAATGCTTATTTTCCTAATCAGTCCTCTTTTCTTGCCTCTTTCTAGTTCACAGTTAGATTGTGTAGAAAGTGCCGATAATTCTTTAAAGACTCATTGAGATCATAGATTTGTTATAGATTAATTCTGGCCTGGAATAAGTTACATAATATGATAGCAACCTTTTAATTGGTAAATAAATTAAAAATACATTCAAGTACCTTTGCTAAACAAGGCGTTTGACAAAAAGACTTCCTTTTACCTCAGCTATTCTTTGGTGCTCTAACATTAAAGAAAATTTTTTGGAATATACTATTGTACACAGCTGTTTGGTAGGAGGAAGTGGGGGTGTCTTCAGTGAAACATAAGTTTTGCATGCAGAGACTACTATTTTTGTTGTGCATTAATATTCAGTTTTGTTAAAGTGAATCAAGAAAAAAAAAAGTGTTGGGATGAACAGATTCTTGACAGTTATCAATTCGCTGACAGTGATTTCATGACTAAATGTCCTTGTTTAGTATGTAGCCTGCACAATTAATGGCAATGTATACTTCTTGGAAAATAAAAAGAAACCAAATATGATGCAGGGATTATTTTTTTCCCTTTCCACTATTATATTGTTATGCTTTATTATTCCTGAATCTCTCTATCATGACATGTGAAATTAGATTTGTTTGGATTTATCTACTTGGTATTCTTAAGCTTTGTCATGTAGGAACTACAAGTTAAATATAAATGTTATTTATACTCATTTAGTACTTCAGTGATGTAGTCTTAAGTATAAAAAAGAACTAGGCTTACAGAACCGAGTTCAGATGGAGTGAATAATAAAATTTGCTTTCTTTTTAGAGGTGAAATGAATAACCACTCTGCAGTTTAGTAACTGTATTTGTCTTGCTCTTATCTGCTTCTCTCCATTCTGTGTTCTGTCCAGGACTAGTTTCTTTTCTTTCTCTCTCTTCCCACGCCCGTCTCCCTCTTCATTTGGTAAACATAGGCTTGAAAGTTCAGTTAGAGCAAAAACATTGTTAGGTTCTTATTTTTTCTCAAAGACTGAAAAGTGAGGGAAGACTCAAACAGGAGAAGCAGGGGTGCGCCTCTCTGTCCCTGTTTAAGGGGGGAGGGAGGGGGAACCTCTCCAAAGTCCCTGTACAGAGCTCAGTCTGTACATAACAACCTTCAAACTGGCCCCCAAAACCCCCACCTGGTACGGGTATATGGTGAGGTAAAGGGATATTTAATGCAGTGTGCTTCCTTTTTGTTGGGGCAGGTTATGGCGTGTTCCAAGCATCAGAGTAAGTCCTGAGCTGGTGCCATCCCTCCTCCTGATCTGCAGTCACAGGCACGTGAGGTTGACAAGAGAGTAAGTGCTATGTGACCTTTCCTGAAGTTAGAAGAGCTGAAGCGTTGACTTATTGATGGATAAAGTTCCCCTGTAGTTTATGCCAACTCTGTGAACCTCTCACCTATGCAGACATCACGTTCTGCTGTGTCCCTCATACCTGGTAGGAAATGAGGGTGTGGGGGAAAAGCTTCCTCTGAGCAGAGGGTCTGCAAAGGTTTCTTCCTTGCCTGTTTGCAGTCAAAAGCCTTACAAATTGCTTGGTCTGAGGACAGAGAAGACTTACCCAGGGTATCTGCTCCAAACCTGTGGGGCAGGCTAATACCGTTTGGCTAGAGGAAGGTAATTTTGGTTCATAGTATAGGCAAAAGGGTTTCAGTCTCTTCAGGGAAAGATAAGCAAGATTTTCAAAATGAAATGTGCTTTCTTACCGGAACCACTTCTGTAGGCTATCTGAAAGTACTACTGTGCCTGAGGTTTTTTACATTTTTTTTTCTGTTTGATTATTTGTGATAACTTATAATGCAATAACACCAATAAGCCATAATTAGCAATGAAATATTTTCTTACTGCACACAAAAATGACTGTGCTGTTTAGAGTTAAGGCTTTCTTCTGTTGCAAGTTGCTGGAGCTCTCCCCTTCCCCCTGTTCTCCTTGAGCAGGACACACAAAGTGATGTCAACCTCCATCGTAAATAATAATGGATCTAGTGGGAATTGCCTGGACCTGCATTTGCTTTCTCTTAAAAAAGGAAATAACATTTTACCGAAGTCCGTTTCTCCTGGCTGCATGGAAGAGAGGCCAGGTTGTTCGTGCTGGTGGTTGGTCATGATTCAGTCTCTTTGGGTGCTTATAGCTTGAGGTTGCTGTTTGTTTTGCACATTTTGCCACTCTCCTGGTGCCTTATTAAACATTTTATACCCGACTGATGAATAAGCACTCGATGTCTGTCCTTTTAACCCAGCCAGATATGACTCAAAGTATCTAGTCTGAAAGAAAATAAAATCGGGAACTTGAAAACTAGTCTGTCTTTCAACTGAGCAACAAACCGTGGTCATATGCTTGAGGACAGATTTTGACCCCAATCTTGAACTACAATTCATCTGTATTTTGGTGTGCTCCGGGCACAGAATGGTCAAGGAGCATCAAATACGGCTTCTGAAAGAGCGCTTTTCCGCTGGGGCACTTGTATGGTCCTCCTGGCTTGACCTGAGGATCCCAGACTCGTTATAGCTCCTGATGGCTGGACTAGTCATTTCGGAGAACTCAAACAGATTTAAAAGATTTTCCTTATGCTATTTTTTTCCCTTTAATGCAGAACTACTTAATTACTATTTTTCAATGATATTTTTAAAACAGGGTTGTAAGTGTTTGCTTTTTAAAAACAAAACACAACAACTTTGCTTTCATGGCACATTTTAACTGCAAATAAGTCAAAGTCAGTCTGGACTTTTGATACTCATTTTACAGTCAGGGTAAAATATGGGTATCAAGATAGAGTTCCAGACTTAAAGACATAAAAATATCAGTAATTCTGTTGATTTATGATCCCAGAAGTTCTATTGCAGTTGCCTTGTTTGATCTTTTATGTAATGTGCTTCATGGTATTTCCTTTAAATAATACTTATTTGAAATGGGCTCTATATTTCAGATGGAAAAAAAAATCTGATTATGACTTAAATACAGTCATTTTAATAAGAACTGTCATTTTATCATGTTCCTAATGCACATCTGAGCCATATACCTAGCAGCAGTTTACTTCAGTGCTATTTCAACCCCCAGTAAAACTTGTTGATAATCTTACTGCAAGAGCATAAATAATAATACTTAGTGTCTTTATAAGACATTTTATTAAATAAGATGAAATTATTTCTTATTTTCCAATGTAGTGGTTCTTTAGTTTTCAGTCAGATAATTGTTACTGTCTTTGTTTTTATATCTTTCCGTGAATTTGGATTTCTGGGAAATAGCATTTTTTTGGAGTAGTGAACTTCTAAGAAAAACAGGGGAAGACACAGATCACTTAGTTTCTGACAGTACTTGCAGATCTTTTATACTGAAAAACTGGAAGTCATTGAATTTACCATACAGTATGCAATTGTAGGCAGGAGAGAGTGTGCGGGCTTACTGGTTGTTGGATTTTTTTTCTTTTTTTTCTTTTTTCTTCCACCCATTATTGAATTGATATTGTATCCAGGACTCCAGTGAAGTAGCATAAATAAAAATTCAATGTTTTACAAATAAAATTGTATTTTATTTAATAAGTCTTTAATTGTTTTTCTCAGTAAGGACTTCTTCCACCTCCACACTAATAAGCATTCTTCTGTGCTTCAACTAGCTACCCACTCACTTTCTCTCTGTAAAGAATCGTCTGTCCCAATTACCATTGAGAATTTTCAGTCTCTGATTAAATTCGGAGCAGTAGGCAGTTTAATCATGTGGTGATCAGTGTAACATTACAGAAAATGACCTTTAGAAAGTATATGTTACAAATTTGGATGCTCTGTTTTATCAAACATTTTTTAGTTGGTTTACAGTTCTCTTTGGAAAAAAAAAAAGTGACTTGTAGACAGCACTGGTATATGCTAAAAAGTACAAAAATGTATTTCACTATATATCATTTGTCTTTAATTTGAAGTGTCATGTCAAGCAAGTATGACTTCCACCACCATCCCCCGCCCGCCATGTGGGCATGTTTACATCAAACATGGTGACTGCTGAGGATGCGGGACATTGGCTTACAGCATCATTCCTAGATGAAAGCCACATTCCAGCTCCCTGCCCCAGTCAGAGTCTCATCTCCCATTGCTTGCAAAGAAGGAACCCTCTTGCAGACAGAGCTTCTACGTTACAAGCTGTGACTCAGAGGCTCGCTATGGGCTGTGGGAGGGGAGCTGAGGCATCGGTGGGAGCCGCAGGGAGCGGAGGGAGGTGCTGCAGCTGTCTCCCTGGCCTTCTGCAGCACTCGGTGGGCTCTGCTGCATGGTCAGGGACACGGTGGCTTGAGCAGCTTCCAGGGACACCTTTTCCAGAACCCCCTGGAGACTTAAGGCATCGCTCTGTCAGAAAGTGTGCTTAAACTAGGGCCAATGTATAGAGTGGGAAAGCTGTCAGACCAGAATTAGTTTTATGCTGGCCTAGTGTGGTTAGACATGGCATAACTGTAACGAATAATGCTGAGCTGTTTGGTATGATTGCTGCCTGTGTTCACTAGGAGTGGGTAAATTATAACCACCCTGATACAAACGAGCCATTGCAAATTTAGGTTTTACTTCAACTAATTTAGTTCTGTAGTACAACCAAGATCTGAAGCAACTGTCTGTCCCTTGTTGTATTCAGATCACAGATCTGTTTTGGTGGGCTGTTTTTTTTCTCCCTACTCATGGGACTACAAACACTTGTATTTCTTAAAAGTTTTGGAATTTTCAGCCTGACCCTTAGACTTAAACCCCTAAACCAGCTTAGACACGGGGCTGCTTTTTTGATAATCTAGCTAGTTAAAGCTGTCCACTTATGCTGTTTGGAGGCTCTCTAGCTGTAGTCTGCATCGCACAAGGTGAATAGTGAGTTGGATAGGTAGGATTTGATTTCTGGAGGAGTGCATGTGTTGACTGTTCTCCTCTAGCACTGATGTAAACTGGGTGTATGTCCTGGGGCAGAAGATCCAGTGTATTTTGTATTTCTTTTTTATACACTAGCATGCTCTGAGCATCTAAATATCTTCTTCTTATGGTATTACATAGTTATGTAGTGCAACATTGTTTAGCACTGCCTGCCAGAGAGGAAGAGGTGATATACTCTTCTGTGCGTGCTGACGTCTGACTTTTACCATCATATGTTTCTTCAGATAGGCCTCTTTTGCATATCTGTATCGGAAACACAAAAGTATTTATGTCAAGGAGGAGGGACTACAAGTACGTTGTAAGAGAGGTATAACTTAATGGTGTTATTGTTACAGCAGTTCTGCTTTGTTTTGATCATGAAATGCAAATCAATTCTGTGCAGGAAAAGAATACCAGTTTCATGAGATCAGAATTAACGGAGATGCACCGATTTCTTCTCTCAGTGGATTAAAGAAAACAAAAATCGTTATGCCAAAATTTAGCATCTGCATTCTACTCTTCCGTATTTCCCAAGTACACATCCCAGAAGAAAATTTGTCAGTGAAGCAGTATTTAATACTCTTTCTTTCACAGTTAATGACTAAAGAAAAATTTCAGCAAAATGAACCTCAGGAGAGAGGCTGAACTTGAGAGAAGCTAAATGGAAATTAAAAGTCAAAAGAGAGAACTTCCAATGGCTGTTTATCCAAAGAGAAGTTATTCCTTGTGCTGTCTCCTGGATTGAAAATCACTTTTACGAAATACAAAAGCAGAACATTACAGTACTAGCCCCTGATGCTCACACAATACTGTAAATTCTTGAATATTGTAGGATTCTGCTTTGAGCTGTTGTCTCTAAGCAACACATCAGGCAGTGTTGCACTGTTTCATATGACTTTAAAATATATACGGTTTTTTCACCTAAATAGTGAATTTGCTAAAACTATTGAAGATGCCTATGTTAAATGGTGGATTAGTTGGCAAAAGCCAGAAGATTGATATCTCGTTGTTTTGACTTCTTTCTGTGAGACTCAAATGGGAACGCTGCTCGTCAAAATCACATTGAAATGTGGAAAAAAAAAAGGTAAGATTAAGAAACAGTATGCTTTTAGTATCTTACAGCCCTAAAATTACCAATTTATTTATTTATTTTTTAAAGATACTGTGTTTAGTAGAGCATGCTTTTAAGGTCGTATCTTTATCCTTATTCAAAGATACAAATTGCTGACTGTGTAACAAGAGATGAACTGGAGAAAGGTCTGGAGGGAATTTTACGTATGTCCTAGTCATGAGAAACTTTGCAAAAAGCTTGTGAAGCTGCCCACAGATTTGAAGCTGTGAGAAATCTGAAATGCCATGGGTGACTGTGACGCTACTTAAAAGTGCTGAGGTTAATGGACTCTATGGTAGGTATTATGAATGTCACTGAACTGCACTGCTTTTACAGAACAGAGTTTTTCCTCTTCTAATAATGCTAATTATGAACCAAACGTATTCTGACACAACATAATGGATGCTATTGTTCCATTTTTGAAAACAGTTGATGTTTATCTCTGCTGGTGAGGGACAACATACTGCATAATTCTGCTGCACTTAATTTAAAATTGTACATAATACAGTGATACTTCAGATCTACTTTCTTTGAATGCCAGTAGAACAGTTTTCTCCTTCAAACTAGAACATACAGTAAAAAAACTGTTCCCACTTTTATTATAGTCAAGAATGAGAAGTGAACCTCATCCAGTACCTTCATTGATTTAGAAAATGAATGAAAGCTTTCTTCAGCCTAGTGAGTATTCTTCTTTCTGAAGAAAATCAGTTTGATCCTCAATACCTGAAAGTTTCTAATTACTATTTTTTTCCCCAACAGGTCATCATTTTTTATCTCGTGCAGAACTAATTTGGACAAAATCAAGACATAAGCAGACTTAGCACATGTCATGCAACTAGTGGCATGGGCGTAAGAGCTGGTATATGGCAACAGCTATGGCGAGTAGAGTTCTATGTTCAAAACAGTCTTAAACTCCTACCTCTTCCCTTCCTTTGCCTCTGGGAAATGTAGATGAGAGCTTTTTCATTTTGTCCTGGATATGCAAATATATATGTCTTAATAAAGACCACTGAAAACTTGTATTTGTTGGTTTCAGTGTTTTGTTCTTCTTGTCAGGATCAAATGAAACCAGCAGACAAAGACCTCTTTCACTGATGTATGTTACAAAGCACTTTGTACAGAATGATTTCTTCAAATATTTGTTGCTTCTAAGCAGAGAGGTACTACTCTAAGATTTGAATTATTCCTAGAATTTAACTGGTGCCTCCTCATCCCCATACAATTGATGGTGATTGTTTGGGCCATCTCCCGACCCCACAACCCCCTTTCAACTGACTGAAATGTTTGGGATTGAGAAGGATTTTTCATTTACTATAACGACAGCAAAGTTTAGAATATAATAGAGATTGATTACACCTTTCTATTTCAGGAGCTGAAGATTCCTTTTTCTATAATGTGTAAATCCTACCAGATTCTAGCAGGTTCAAAGCTTAAGGAAAACATATATTGTAAAAGTTTTGTCATTTGAGCTGCATTTAGCCATTTTTGAAATACTGGGAATAAAGCATTCCCTTTTCCTTTGCCTCTACCGTATAGGCAAAGAAGCATTGGTTTAGAGGCAAGTGCTTGAAGATGTGCTCTACTGTTCATCACTCTGGGGTACTAAATTCCAGAAATTCCTGTAATATTCTGCTCCTTCATGCCCATGCCTAACAAACTGTTTTATAAAAGGCTTAAATTAATAATATTACAATAATAAAATTCACAGCTGTCTGTCCTGTGAGTACTTCCAGACTGGATGAAGGATAAAATTCCCTCCCTACAGTGGTGTGGCAAGAAAAGGGCACACTAATTACTATGTTAACAGATTGGTTTTGAAGACATACTTCACAAAAATGGTGGATATAGAAAAAGCAGGAATAATAGTTCAGGAAAAAAGTAGAAACTGTTGATGTTAAGTATGCCTAAAGCACTATAGTTGAGGAAGAACCTCGTTGGGTGCTCCATATGCTTGTTCGCAGTGAGTACATGGGTTTGGCTCCCTTTGAATGATCTGTCTGCAAAGGGGAAAAAAAAGCAACCAAAATGCAAATTGTGTTTGCTGAAGTGAGAAATAACTTTGAACCTTTTAGACACACGCCTTTTGAAAATGACTTTTTAATCCATAGTTCTAATTTGGCTTGGACTCAGTCATCTTTGACGCATTTTTGAAGTTGTTTTGAGTTAGGGAAAAAAAAAAGATATCTTAGTACTGGCTGAAAATTATCTTATTGCTAGTGGTCTGTGTAAGATGAATCCAGTCTCTGAAAAATGCCATTGTAATAGAGATATATCTATTCAATTTTATTATTTTCAGAAAAGTCTTTTTCTGAGTGCAGTAAGGCTTGTCTTGCCATCTCATTTAGAAGGGTGGCCCCATTAACCCTCGTGATGTGGGAAGTATGAATGAAGGATAGTGCTGCTGTCAGTGCTCTTTTGGATAAAAGACAGGGAAAAGTCTGAAAAGTGCAGGCTTAGTTTCCCTTTTTATTGTAAATAGGCATGCTCTGTAATGGGGCTCAACAGGGACAAAAAGGTTTCCTTCCCCAATCCCATTAGCCCAGAGCTCTTCCATCACTGCTGCAGAAGCCCAGCCCCCTGGCTGGCTGGATAGAATAGAACAGAACAGATTATTAATGGACCTACACGATCGTCTAGTCCAACTGTCGGACTAATTCAGGGCTGACCAAAAGTTAAAGCATGTTATTAAGGGCAAGCATGTTATTAAGGGTCTGTATACTTACATCCACTTAACCTGTATGCTTTCCTCTTGAACTCCTCGAAGCTGAAGAGATTATCACTCAATTTGTCTTTGATAGAATGAAAAGGCAATTATAAAAATGTGGGAATAACAAAACATTTATGAGAACTCTGTGCAGTAAAGTTGTGATTGAACTGATCATATGTAACCTTTCTTTTCCCTCCCTGTTGGCTGTATTGCACATGCTGTCACTGCAACTCAAATCTGGAGACTGTGTTGTGCACTGAATGCTTCACGGTCACACTGGAGTCCTTACCGAGAACTGAACCCTGAAGGTTTTATGAGGTTGTGTCACTAAATTCAAGAAGGCTGCGTTAGACCCAGATGTTTGGTGTTCAGACTGATGCTTAGGGAAAATCCCATCAAACAAGGTGATCCTGCTGTCTTGAACTAAGCAGGAGAAACCATTAATGTTCAATGTGGGGATTCAGAAATGAGCTATGTGTTACGAAATGTAGAAGCATGCCTATTTATTTAGTAGTTTTTGAATGCTAGGAAGTGAAATGGTAGGAAAAAGATCAGTTCTTACTGTTGTCAGCACACAGAGCATAATGTAGTTTGCCACTCATTTACTTCATTCAGTGGGTTTTCAAAGTTTCCGTCTTCAAAGCCAGTGATGTGAGACATGTTTTCCATGCTGCTTTTTGTGGAACCCTTAGTCTGAGGAGCTGTAGGACTCTGGATCGTAAGAAAATCACTGAGCTCCTTCTAGTAGCCGGAAAGCCTGTCATTTTCTTCTGTATTTATAAATCGCAGCTGGTTCCCTGGCATCTGTTTTGGACTGAGAGGCTACAGGGTTTGGCTTGGTAGTTCTTGGAAATAAATGGCCTTTCCAAGCATCCATCTCCTTTCTCATGAAGTAACAATGAGAAGAATATATTCACAAAGATGTTTTAGGGGTTAAGTACTTAATGTTTTGAGGAGCTTAATGCAGAATCACTTTGTATGATTAAGTACTGCTTTAATTTATTAGTTTAGGAATTTGATAACGTTCTTTGTGGGCTCCTGCTGTGGTTCATTTAGAAGAATGCTATTCAGTCTTCCCATGGGAGTATAAAGGACGGTGTGCCCAGAATAGAACCACAGCCCTTGGTCACAGTCCCTGCAAAAGAGACAGGACTCGTTAGCTATTAGAGAAGTTCAGTTTCTTTGTATGTAAAAACGTTGGAACCCAGAGGAAATATCAGTGCTGTTCGGCAGGACTGTGTATGTGACTGTCCACTCCTTTTGATACTTAATAGTTCAGATAACCTGTCTTAAAGTATGTCTGCTGTAATCCTTGGTATACAGTATCTGGAAATCCAGTTGGGAGGGATTCTAACAGGTTTTTCCAACTGGTTCTTTTGCAGCCAGCTTGCATCCTATTTGGGCTGCCTGGGAGATGTTAAAGGGACACAGCGGGAGTCAGGCCCAATACCTAAATTTCCATCTAACTGCAGAAATAAAAATAGTTATATGTGGTTGTGCAAGTTTGTACACCTACACAATAATGCCTTCATTTTCCAAGCTGCTCTTCCTGCTGGATATTGCGGATAAGGTGCTATTTAGAAGCGCAGTGCTGGCTGTGATGGGTGTAATGGCTGGTAATCATGCCAAAAGCAAGTATGGGTCTCTGTCGTCTTACATTTCAAGGAGTAAAGAGATCTTTTTGGTAAACATATCTGTTCATCAATAAATGAAAGATCAAATTTTAGTCTTTTTTGTGATAAGTAATCCATGTTCACACCAAGCTCAGATTTTGGAGGCAGCACCCTTCAATTATGGGGCAAATGTACATTTGAATAGGAAAAGTAGACGGAGGAGAGATTATTTCTTGATACGGTGCAGATGTATCTTCCAAACTGATAAGCTTTTTCAACAGTGTTATTGCTTTGTGCCTTGAGGCCACTACACTTACAAATGCCTCAAATATTTGAGGAATTTAGCCACAGGGATAGTTCCCTAATGTCTGAAAATCATGACTGTCTAGCTGTAGGTGGGAAGTCACCTCTGAGCCTTAAATTTAGCTTATTCATCATTTCAAGTGCTTAAACAGCTCTGTTCACTTTTCTCCACTTTTTATTGGTTCTCTTGCACACATCTTCAGCTGTTAGGTCTCTGCCTGGTGGCTAGCATGGTGGAGTCTGATTTCAGACTGTGGCTTCTAGATGCTATGGAAATGGAAATAAATATTTTTACCATTTTATGTATTTCATATTACGTAAGTGCACTAGTAACAGTGCATGGCACAGGGAATGCAGTAATTGAATGTGCTGTGCAAAGCTTCCTCTTTGTTGCTTAGCAATTAAATGTATGCACGTAGCAGCAGCACTGACAAAATGCTAATAAAAGGTGACAAGTTGTATCTCCAGAAAAAAATTACACAATTAAGAAAAAAAAATATCTCTGACAAGATACAGGAGCAGCAGCAAATGGTACATACTGATAGGTCTTGTCCCTCCTGAAGGCAAGATCTTCAGGTATTGGCCACTAGAGGGGCTGAGATGATGGGAATAGAAGGTATCCACATTTATAGCATGGGCTACAGACACACAGTTGTGCAAACATCATGGTAAGGCTCCTTGTTGTTGTTGTTGTTGTTCCTTTATTATTTGTACATATTTTTATCTGTAAAATGTCTGGAAACATGTTCTGTTTTCTTTGTTTCATATTTCTCCCCAGTGTTCAGGTTTGCAGATTTTTCATAGCTTCTCTTTCAATCGAATTTTTTACTTTCCTAGCAGATCCTTGTGTTACAGTGTAAAGTTTTATTTATATAACATGATGCAATCTATCATGTTAACGTAAATAGATTTCTCTATAAAACTGGTTCTTTAAGAATACCGAACTGCTTTTTTCCTTTTTTTTTTTTTTTTTTTTTTTTTTTTTTTAAATTCAGAGCAAACATGAAGCAGAGGAACTGCATTATAGGCTGCAATTCTTAAAAAAGCCCAGCATTTAAAGGCTCCTTTCTTTCTGGGATTTGTATGTTTAACCTTTCGCTCCCTCTCTCTCATCTTTAGTCTTCTTCCAAAATCTGTCACTTGCGTTGTGCTCAGTAAGTGCGTCGCTTCTTAGACTGGTTAATGCTTATTAAAACACTTGCTTTGCTGTGGATAAACATAGTCGTCAGGCTTATTTTAGAGCTTTTTCTGAACCGTCTTGACACATTGTTGCATGAAATTCTTTTCACTACATTAAGAGAATCATTTATGGGTAGGAAGTAATTGCTCTTAAATCATTTATTAATGTCTGCAGCATTTAGCAAATATTTCTGGTTATGTGCAGGATTTCAATACTTTTTCTTCTAGCAATTGTTTTTGGGTTTTTTAGAGCTTTTCCTCATTAGATTTCTGCTCATCAAAGTGCTGATTCTGCACTTGACAGTCTGCCTGCATAGTGAATTGCAGGACCTGGGCCCAATTTTGATCTATTTATATTATAGTCCATTTCATTTTAACTGAATGCAAGCACTAATTTGGCCGTACTTGCTTTCAGTATTATCTCAAGTTGTGCCAAATCATCAGACAGTCCATTTGGAGTTTGGCGGGCTTTGCTGAAACTCCTGCATTTTTGGTCAAGTGCTATTGAAAAAAAATGCTATTTATCAAAGAAAAGTAGCCTAACTCTTTGCTTGGTTCAACAGTTCCAGTTCCCTGTCCTGTGCCTTAGCAAATAAGATAGACCCTGAGTCAGTGCAGATCAGATTGTATTCTGTGTAATCAAACTTCTTTTAATTCATGTACTGTACCTCTTAAGAGATAAAAAGGAAAACATACAGTGAAAATGATGATGACAAATCAGAACATTACATGACTTTTCTTCCCTGGCTTCTTTATGAGTGTATTGATAGAACAGTAATTGAGATAACTTTGCACACAGAGCAATGCTGCCGTATGATGCAAGCAGAAAAAGGCTATGCAGAGAGGTTTTTTCAGGCTAGTCCACCTTATGTTCATGTAACTTGTTATGTTTTTTTTTCCAAAAAGTAGTCTTTTAGCATGAGATAAGCAAGCAGGAGTTATCCCATGCTGTATATATCCCATAGACATAAAACTATAGCTGAATCCCAAGCCAGCCTGGGCAAGGAAATGGTAGTGCAAGATATAAAGGGAGCAGAAGAGCAACAGATCATTGTGCTAAAATATCTGGTGTGCATTTGGTTGTGATCCTTTTTAATAAGATGGTTTACAACTTGTTTGAGACAATGAATCAAACATCTGGAAAAGGAAAGATTTGAATCCACTGGGATAATAATAAAAAAAAACCAAACCAAAAACAAACAACAAATTTCCCCGATTCCTCTCTTCCCTCTTCTTCCTACTCCAGTAAATGTTATCATGGCAAAATAAGCTTTGAGAGAATCAGTTTGATTTGTGAAATTATTTTCTCCAAAGGCTGCATTTTCAAAGCTATTTCCAAAGAAACCTGTGCTACGCAGAAGTAGCAGAAATATTTCATGCCCTAGAATAATTTTTAAACATATTTATGTGTCCCTTCCTTTCCACATTACCTGCAATGACATGCAAACACGGTGTGTGCATGTGTGTATATATGTATGTATGTGTGCGTATATGAATATAAAAAAGCAAATTCTTTATAGAAATGCTTGCTTAAATGTCTGACTGAAAATGTATGCAGTATGTTCTTTTTTAAGTAGCCTCCTCCTGGTAGTACCTTCACTCAGATTCTCACCATTCCCATATAATGTTCTGTAAATACCCTGTGAGAATGACTAGCAGGGAGGATGATCTTGCATAACAGGCAGCTGACTAATTTAGACAAGGAACATTGATCGACAATGACTGAAATAGTCTCGGTCTTGCTCTGATGTCGACTTTGGAAGTTTTGGGATTACACTTGTGGATACTTCTGTAGTTCACTCTCCAGAAGTCACTGTTCATATATTCTACCATTTTCAGGTAGAGCAAGAAAGGCATAAACCGTTCCAAATACCACAGAACGGGTAGGGTTTTGTGTGTTGTGTGTGTTCCTGGCAATTAGAGAGGGCTATGTTAAATATTTATAAATTACCTCTACCCTATACCACTCCTTTAGATATGTGCCATAACAGACCATCTTCTCCGTCTTTTTGATCATGCCACCTTGTCCTCCATACTGGATTCACCTTTCTGAGCACTGTACCTTGACCTGAGCTGTTCTTCTCTTTTATCCAGTTAGATTATTTCGGGTTTTCTTAAGACACTGCCTCCAAAAACTTACTGAAATAATGAAAGACTGTTGGCCATCTCCCACCTGTACCTTCTTCAGTTTTGGGCCACCCAAGTAAAGACTGGGTGGTGTGTGTTTCAGAGGCACACTAACGGTGCCATTTCTGTGGCCATCTAGCCCGCTGGTTTTTGAGACACCAGTTTAAGTCAGTGCTGGACGCTGAATAGCCAGACACTGCAAAGAGGCAGGACTTGCCCGAGGACTGGTCTGTTCTGGGTCTGGAGCCAAGGGACGAAGCTGAGCTTGCAAGGTGGGAATGTCTTTGAGCATAAGTGATTACTAATCGATAGAGCCGCTTGGAGGTCAGCATTTTCATTTGATTGATACGCAACTCTTATCATGGGTGTTTAGGCAGATTCAGTGCCGCTGAGTAACATGTGTATGAGAGTCCAGCGGGCTCTTTCTTTGCCACCACTGAGCTTGCTCTTCATCCATGCTCTTGCACTTCTGTTAGAGGAGACCTCGAAGAATGTCAGATGTGCTGTTATACATGCACTACATAAATAGACATGCATCTTACATTCTTTGCTACCATAAAAATATGACTCATCACTGCAACTAATTTTGTTTTGAATAACAGTGAACTAGATCTGAATTCCTAAGGCAGGAAGAAGTCAGGGAAGAAACAACTGTGTAGTTTACTAGTTTTAAGCAATAAATCCCTTAAAAAACTTGCAATGCTTCATGAAATATATAGCCATGAAAAAAAACCCAAGTCTAGAACTATAAAATTTGTGGTCTCTGCTTCTGTTTATTTAGCTTTGTATTCTTATTGCAAAAATACATACTAAGTGAGTAAAGCACAGAAAAAAGAAGAGGTTAAGAAATGAGTAGACGGTTTTGCAAAATTAAACTATAGGAAAAGGAGCATTCGTTTTTTCTTCCCCCCGCTCCCAAGTATCTCTTGCTTGCAGTAATCAGCTTAGCAGTTTTAATCTTAAATTGGTTCACATTAACTGCTTATACCTAACTTGCAGAGTGCATAACTATGAAAAAGGTAAACTTGTTTCAGTCAAAATTTTCTTCCTCACTAACAAACACCAGAAGAAAGTGATGGGTAAAATTTAGAACACTATTGTATAATAAATGAGTAATCTGAGAAAATGTAATGCATAGACAACAGTCTCTCCTTGCTCTGCTGTTGCTCAGATACACAGCTTGTCTGAATCTAAATATATTGATTTATAAAAAGTTCATATTTGGTGATACATACCCTGTGAGCCTGAAAAACAGTGAATGGGAAGAATAATATTGATGTAACTGGTTGCCTATTTGAATAAGCCTTTACAGGAGTGCAGTAAGCAACAGCGAAGTTAAGCTTTTAAAATTAAATTGTGATACATTTTGGCCTGTGACTGGGAGAAAAGGGTGTTCAGAGATATCTACTCGAAGGCTTTTATTTATTCCTGATCAGCGCAGAAGAGGAGCCCTTCTGTGAGAATAGCTTGGCACAGAGCCCACGTCCCAGCAACGGAGAGGATGAAGTTAGACTTTCATGTCATTTTTAAAGTGTGATTTGGTGCCGTCAGA
>JAVJGJ010000059.1:22598997-22623659 GCA_035590215.1 Microhierax caerulescens | reverse complement strand
CAGTATTAGTATGTTGCTGGAGATATATGTTAATTGATCGATAGAAAATAAAGCTGCTTCTTTGTTCAGTAAAGAAAGCTTTTGCAGAAGAAGGGTTTATAAACATCCTCTTTGATAATCTCAGCATTTTAAAACATTTCTTCAACTTTGTATTAACTACTGATGCTCTGTTTGCTACTGAGTATAGAAGTGTTTATCAAGATGTTAGTGCGAAACACTTTGGCTGTCTATTTCTTACGAGATGCTGGTGGTAAGGAGTTCATGAGCCCCTTGCCTCTGGGACCCATTCTCGTCACCCGAATGAGAGCAGCCTTCAATCTGTGGCCTTTTCTGGATGCCGCAAACCCGCTCTGGCAGGCTTCCCGTTGGAGGCCATTCCAACAGTGGTAGGTTTCAGGGAAAGCTTGGTTTTATTTTCAGCTGCTCAGACTTTGCAGAAGGTGAGGTGGATGAGGCTTGCGCCCTCCCACTGGAAATCTCTGCCAAGGGGACAGCGGCTTTGCGTGCTATTTTGAGTCGGATGGATAAATAAAAGACGTTAGTCAGTTATGCCATTGTAACAGCTGAGGGGCTGTTTGCCCTCTAGGTGGCGCTGTCCACTTGCGTTCAGCAGCGTTGACTGCCCGCCTGGTCCTACAGGACTGGTCGCCAGCGCCCTGCAGCCAGCAGATGCCCGGCGCAAGCGTGGCCGTGGGTAACAATTGCAAACTCTTTCTGCCTGTCTTGTGGATGTGGGTATGGTAGAATAGGCTGCAGGGCAGATTTCCCTGTTTATAGCAAAGACTTTTATCCCTGCTTCCATCCCTGGCTGTTTTCTTGCAGGCTCTCTTTACTCCCTCTTCTCGTTCACCACTTGCAGCTCACGTTAGCATCTTCCAGGCTCACAAAAGTTGCCATTTCTTCAGCATCATCATTGTCTCCTTAAGTCTATCTGCCAGCTGTGTTCTGTATGTTAATGACTTTTTCATAGCTGTGTTTTCTTTAGACTGTGTGCTCAAATGCTGATTGTGAATCTGCACTGGATTTGTCTGTGCTTTAGGTAAAGTGGGGGCATGTCTTCTGTGTGCTTGTAGCTTTACTTGCAATGATTTTTAATGCATAATTCATAGCTTTACAGGTCATTTGATACTTAACTTGGATTAATTTAATCTGAACAAGGCCTGTATTTGTCTTAAATATTGTCCCGTTATAAATTACCTTGTTTATGGACTAAGATAACTCTGCAATATCTTGTAATGCTGCAGCTGAACCCCACCTGGTGCCATATTTAAGGCTGGCTGCTTGCTTGGTTCCTAAGGAGCTGGGGCTGTGAGTTTTCATTGTACTGGGTATATGCGTTCCCAAACAGAAGAAAATGTGTTTCTGTGCCATCTAGCTTGTAACATATTTTAAGTAGCATGATGTGACATACTTAATAGTGAGTATACAGAGGTCACTTTATTGTTTTGGCGTTTTTCCCAGGAAGGGAAACAGGAGCACGAGTTAGGCAAGATTAACAGAAAGCAGCGTAAAAGTCAGCGTAGCTTGCTACCAATAAATATCAGCCTTTTGGTGTACTCTCCTTCCACAGTTACTCAGCTCCTATACGCTCCCACTGAACTGCTATTCTGTTTTTGCTGAAAGCTGGAAAACCTTTTTCACATTCTCATTTATATTGAAAAATTTTGAGCCGAGAATTGTTCGGTACTATACCTATCACTTTCTATGACTTGTGTAGATATTGATGACTTCTACTGAAGGCATAAAGTAGTTTGCCTTGTGACATGTTTGTCCTTGAAGACTGGAGATTTCACACACTGGATTAAACTATTTTAAACCGACAGCTGAGTCCTTTGAACGTCTAAGAAATACTTTCCTCCCTCTTTAATGTACCTAGCTGCCATAAATGGAAGTTATGCATGAAAAAGCGAGCACTGCTGATTTGTTGTTTCATGTGGCATTTAATGCGTTGGCCAAATCTGTTATTCTGAAAATGAGGGATTACAGGAAAAGCTTTGTTTTTCAATTGTGTTAAGAAAGTAGTGGTATGAGACAGCATTCTTAGTTCCTACAGCTTGGAAATCTGATCTGAGTATACCCTACCAACTCAAAAGACAATATTAAGTGAAATTTGCTTATCTGTCTTTTAAGAAAGCATTTATTATTTTGGGAAAACTCCGTCTGTGACTTTTGAGGGGGGTGTTTGAGTACTTGGGGCTGGCAATGCTAGAAGAGATGATGTGCCGTTAGGTGTCAAGGGCACGATATATTCTGCCTCAGAGGTAGGAATAACTCTGAGGCGTTGCTTCTTGAGAGCCTTTAGCTATAGTTCGGCGTAATTCCTGCTGAAGATTTCAAGTATTTTACCTGCATGTCCTGTTCCCAGTGAGAACTCTGCCCTTCCTGAAAAAGGGGAAAAGGGTTCTCGGTGAAACCTTCTCAAACAACCTCATGGAGGGTATGAAGAGTAATATTAAGAACTTTCACCCTAAAGGGATGATCAGCAAAATCAGATACAGGGAAAATGAAGGGAAACAGCTGAACTGGTAAAGTGCATTGATCTACATGTGTCAGATATGTCACCTGGTGACTAAAGGCAAAGTTGTAGGGAGGTATTGAGGTGAAAAGAGGAAGAATTGGTTACTTAGATGTAGGAGGAGGGGTGATGGTGGTTCAGGCAGGTTTTCAAAGTAGCAGGCAATAGCAGGGAGCAAAATCACCTGGCATGCTGGGAAGAACTTAAGTAGAAAGCTACCTGTAGTAAAAGAATAAAAGAAAAATGTTTGTAGTGACTATTGAGGACACAGCCGCTGAACACAATTTTGAAGAACAGTTTTATGGTGTACCAAATGACAGTGAATTCAGGAAATATTACAAGCTCTAGCCAGTTTGACATTTATGTAAGAATACTGAAAGAAAGAGTCGTGCTGGTTACTATAAGATAAAGCAAAACAAAAAAAACAACCCCAGTTTGTTTTACGTATAGCTATTTCTTATTACAATAGAAAGGGAATCTAATCAGGGAAGATGAACTTTTAATTTTCTTAGAAGTGGGAAGATTTACAGCAATACCAAGTGTATTCATCTGAACTTGGCTTGCTAAATCCCCAGCTAGTGCTTCTCATCTGGCATCCTGTGCAGCATTTTCTGGGTTTCAGCTTTGCACTGGCCAAGAGCAGAGAGCTGTTCGACACACGCTGCTGAAGCTGGGGTCTAACAAAGCATTTCCACCGCAAGGTTTCTACTGCGGTAATTGTCCTTATACACAGATGTGTAATAATATGCCTCAGCTCAGAGTCTAAACTCGAAAAGATAAAAGCAACGTCGCTAAAAGGCTTATAAACCAAAGAGATTTTTTTTTTTCCTGAATAATTTTGGTGCATTTGGTGAATTTTAATGCTTATGGAAATGAAAGATTTTATTGGAGACAAAGCAAGTGTAGGCAGTAACCATAGTGACTTCTACACATATCAGCTTTGCCAGTGTGCTTCAGTTCTAGTCCTCAAAATCCTAATCAAACATTTGTAGGTTCTTATTGGGCAATCACGACAAAGGGTTGATGCAGGGGGGTCATTGTCCTTTCATAAAAGACTAGAATCCAGAAACACAACAGACTTTTGCCAAGTTTCTCACCGAGGTCAAATTTAAATTATGAAAGCATCGAAGGTTGCCACTATGAATATTAATGTTATTGCTGATGCTTTTCCTTTGCACACTGGCAGGGTTAAATAATCTATCAGTAATACCCACATTTTTGTCATATCATTCTCTGACTCTCAGCCGCACTTAAAGAAGAGCCACTTGACAGATGTACTGTAATATGGTTCTCTGAGCTATTGCTAGAGGATTTTACTTCTTTTTCCTTACCACTGTTAATGACTACTGTTGCACACATTGTCTTTATGCAAGAAACATGAAACTTAATTGTCTATTGAAAGAATATTTCTACTATTTTGTTTGCTATGTCAGAAATAACTTCACTGTTTTTAGTAGTCATGCTAAACAGTCCTTTCACTGCTCATTTTAACTGCCACAGCTTATGCTAGAAGCCTCTGGATTTATTCAAGCTAAAAAAAAATGGAAGCTGTAGTTCATGTCTGCTTGGGAACTTTCTTTTGGGATGGAAGCAAGGTTGTCTGAAATGAAAATGTAGGCTGACAGAGAAGGCAGAATATCTAACTGCTATTATATGAAATTATTGTATATTTGAGTATTGAATATTGCAATATTTACTATAGTATATAATTTCATTAAAGTATTCTGGGGTTTATTTAATTACAGAAATGCAGTTTCCTTATTCCATATTGTGGATTATGTGGGGTTTTTTTTGTCAGAAAAAAAAAAAAAGCATTAAATATAATTCAATTAGTTTTTAAAATAAAAGGCAGAGTCGCTGATGAAATAGGCCTCATAAAGATTGTGGTAAGTCAACATACATTATTGATTTATTGATTATTTTGATGTGTGTAAATATGTGCAGCAGTTTACATTTATTACTTTAAGTTAACATGCAAGATTGAAGAGAATTTGCATCAAAATGTATTTTTAATTATATTGTGACAACCACTGGTACCACATTTCCTCCCATTACCACTGTACAGTGGTTTTATATCTAGCTCAGATTTGGCACCGGGGAAGAGTCATTTAAGTAGTACAGATTTTTCCACCTTTGAAAAACTTGCCACTGATATGCTGATACTTTAAAGTTTGACTTTTCAGATTTGTAGAGGACAAAACCAATATAATGTCAAGCTGTTGCACACACTCAGTATGCCCTAGGGTCTCAGAGGAAAAGCCCTTTGAGAGGGCTTTGTAAAACAGGTAGTAAGAAGCAGTCCTTACTTTGAAGACATCTCAATTTAAACAAAACAAAACAAAAAAGTTTGTTTTCCTGATTCTATTTCAAGTGAATGTGCCAAGGCATGGGTGTCTGTCTGAACTCAGTTTTCTTAAAATTTGTTATTCCAAGATGCTCAAAAACAGCAATGAAAAATACTAAGCCCTATATTTTTTCCCCCTGAGAGCTAAATCATTCCATCTCACTTAACTAATGTATTGACTGACTTTACCGAGTCCATAATAGTTCTGAGTTTATGAGCTGTGATGCCTGGAAATGGATTAGTGCCAGTGCCTATGATGAGATATGGCCAAAAGACGACTGTTTTTATCTCATGGCAACATTTGTGGTTACAGAACTTGACTTTGTTTCACCTTCAAAACAAAGTTTGTCATCTTAGATCACTGTGTAACAGCCAGAACAAGGACCTGAACTTGATGTTAAACCCTGCAACATGTTTCAACTTGAAAGGGTCCAAACTCCAGTACTCCAGGTACTGCAGGGCAGCACACATTTAATATTGGGCACACATAGTAGTCATATTTGCATACTGGAGGTATAAAGCATTGATTCTGTGAAGCAGAATTTTGTTTACACACCAGACAACCAAGATTGTTATTATTAGCAAATAGCCAAGAAATGTTAATGAGAATTTGTAGGCTGTCTACTTGTCCTGGCTGTGACTTGGAGGTGGTGCTGCCACTTGAAGCCACATGTCTGTGAGGTGCCTGCTTTGGTTTCACCAGCCCCTGAGAAAGGTTTTGAGCTATCTGCAGGTGCTAGCACATGTCTCTCTTCCCCCTTCCCCAAAATCTTGTTCATCTGCTTTTGCTTTTCCCTGCTGCTTTGCCCTTGGTTTCTTACACAAAGGTGAATCTCAAAGTTATAGTCTTCATATTTCCTGGGCTAAAACCTCAGATCCTCCTTTCCTCTTCAAGCTTAAGTTCAGCTTGTATTATAAGGGAATAATACCTTTTGAAAAATATTTTAATTTCTTTTTTTTTAAGATATAAAAATAATTAAACTCAATGCAGAAGTAAGTAGAGGAAATCGTACTGCCCATTATTTCCAGGAATTCACACGTAATTATTTACTTGGGGTATTTTTGACTTCAGACTGTACGACTGGGTAACGCTTAACCAGAAGCCCGATCCTGGTAGTTTCAGTACTTACCAGTGTCTTATTAATCTTAGTACCTGTGGCCAAGCATAAACGGTAGCAGATCTCACATGTGTCAAAGACGTTTTGCCTGTGTTTGAATTCCCTAACACATAAAAGCAAATTATTCTTGGCCATTTACAGAGCTCTGTGCAAACATGCAAGCATTTATGCCACGCATTTAAGACCTAAAACCTCAAACCAAGACATTCTGGTCTTTGCCATTGCTATCTGCACATTTCATTCATGGTCACTGAAGTTAAATGTGAAGGGGGAGCTTCTAGCTTCAGAGAAAGCGAATGTTTCCCCCCCTTACACGCAGCTGACATGAGCATGTCGTAAGCCAGTAGTCCCGTCCCAGTGGTTTTCTCTGAAGTACTGCTACTGATCACATTTACAAACTGCCAATACTTTTGTACTACTTGAAGATGTACTAGGCTCTGCAGCTTGTTGAGGGAGAACAGATTTCTTGATGTGAGATTTAACCAGAACCTGATCATCCTTTCATCATCTTTTAAGTCCTTCCTCTTTGTTATGTTTTTGCCATAGTTTCTAGAATGACTTCTTGGAGCAGCATCTTCAGTTTTGTCATAAAGTCTACTGATCATCTTTCAAAGACACCAGGAATGTGTAAAATCCAAAACCAGAAAGCAGAAGATTGTCTCACATCACTTTTTTTGTCTATTTGAACTTAGTAAATTGGGAAGAAGAAGGGGAAGAGGAAGTCAAGGAACACAGGATTGCTAGTGAAAGAACTGTGTGTGTCATGGGATATAGATTAGAAACCAAAAAGATAGAAGGTAAAAGCCTGTCATTTATCACAAGTTGCTGATAACTATTTTAACTCAAAACAAGCAAGAAAGGCTCAGAAAGTCTACACTGATGTTCTCAGACCAGTGGTTTCTGAGGCAGTTAGCTGAGAAAAATATTTGTATGTTTGATAAAAATAATGCTCCTGTTGTAAGGTTTGTTAAAATTTAATGGTGCAAAGTTGAGATACTCCTTAACTGCTGTAAGCTTACACATCTTCACTGGCAGAGCAGGTGTTTACTGTGTATTTTCCTTCTCCAATAATCATTTAGAAATACCAAGTTTTTGGGTACATTCTGAAAATACTACTGCGAAGAAAAGTCTGGAAGTTCTCAAAAGGAAGAAAGAAAGGGTTGGCTATTAAAAGCCCCTAGATTAAGCTCTCTAAAGATGTTGGTAAGAAGAAAAAAGTGAACTTTTTGAAGCAATCTCATTGTCTTTAAAAGAAGGCATTAATGTTATATTTTTATGTGTAATTATTGATACATGGTCTTTCAGGATTATCTTTCTCTTTGTTTTTATTGCCATTCTTCAACACTTGCCTTGAAGGTAGCCAGAAATTTTTGCAGTCTTACCTCCAAATGGGTGAGGGATTGTTGCTTACAAAGCTGTCCTCCTCACAGATGCACCTTCCACCTTGGTAATACCAGAATATAAAGAATTTCTGACATCTTAGCCTGCAAGAACCCTCCTTTTTGTGTCACAGGTTTACGACCATACCATAGCTTTGCTGGTCAGTGTTAGGACCATTTTATAGCTTTGATCTACAATGAAGAAAACTATCTCCATAAATCACCTGTCTGCCAATGGGAATGTTTTGTCACAATAGATATAATTTATAGAGAATCCTGATCTGAAATACTTTAAGAATTAGATTTGTAGGCTACAAGAACGAATCCTGCCAACCATCTGACCTTATCAATCAACAATTGGGTAAACCAGGCTTTGAAAAACAAAGAAAGCCGGCCTTAAAAAAAATAAACAATTCTGCTCTCAGTTATTTTAATATTGGTATGGAAATGAAAATTATGTGTTTTCCCATTAGAACATGTCACTTTTTATTTAGTAGATTTTTTTTACACCTGTATTCCTAATGGAGTGTGAAATTAAAATGAACATTCATATTTTTGTTGGGATACCAGCGCTGCAGCTGGTCATTTAGAAATGAGCTTATGAACAGGACTTTCTCCTGATTGTTTTAGCCATTAAGTAATAATTTATCGTGATTATTATTCCTAAGAATTTATTTAGGTATGGTATTGACAATAGATATTTCTAGCTTCTTGTTGAGTAATAGGGTTTTGACAAGTAATTAAAACCTGCAGATTATTCTTCATCATCATTATTATATTTTGACAAATTACATTGGGCCTTATGAGGCTGAAATCCCCCTGGAGTGTCCTGTGGTCTTGTTGAAAAGCAAAAGTGATGAATCTTAGAGTGATTTAAGGAAGAATCTTTGCTTAAGTACAGCAGTGTGATGCATCTTGTAGTAGTGTCTGTCCAATGTGTCCTATTCAGCTTCTCAAGAGATTTTAGGTACAAGCAGACCTGGCTAAAGGGAGGAGGATGCACTTTTTAGCCCTTAGCGTTTCTAATCCTGGCTGCAAACGGAATGGATAGCAGACTAAAATTTCCTTGTCAAAGACACTTGTTTAATTTTCTTGTTTTTTGGTGTAGAAATGGGTGGAAGTGAAAGTTCTTATAAGGCTTTCCGTTGTCTTAGTGCGCGTAGTTCTTGTTAATTGACATGCACAAGGGGTGACCTGAGTAACATGATTAGAGGAAGCACCACACAAGGGTCTCTGGTTTTGGAAAAGACTGACATGTAAGAACTCACTTTGTATTTGTACTGATTGTTGGTTGGTTTCAGTTTAAAAGGAAAGCATTGCAAGTGTTTTAGTATAATTTTTTGTTGGTCTTCTGTTTCCCCACTATTTTAAGTTACAGTGATGCTTACTGGGGATGGCAGGGATCTCGCTACTGGAGTCAGCAGACAAGCTCATTTAACTGAAGCAGCTCCTTCCATCTCCTCTTTAAAGCAACTATCTACTAAAATATCAGTAGATCTTTTAGAAGGTAGCATCTTTCTGTCTCCTCCTAGCTTTTAGAATGAAGTTTCAATAATCCACTAGTGTTTTATGACTTAGGTTTCAATTGTAATTAGTGGAAAGTCTAGACGTTTTAAAGAGGATCCAGTCTGCTTGTTCTGTGCCCAGGGATGCGCAGACTTATAGACTGGCCCTAACACCTGGAGAGATTTAGTTTCCAAGTATGCTATAAAGAATAAGCCAAATAAAAGGAAGGCCAGTAGGAATTTCAGAGGTGGTCTAAATACTTTTGGAATTATTTGTTAGGATATCAAGGTGGGGTTTTTATGATTCCAAATGTAAAGCAAAGACTTGAAGAGGGGTAGAACGTTCTGTTGTGTGATCTACAGTTTTGTCAGATGTCCACTGTTTGCTTGCTGAAATTAAATGCTGTGGCTTCTGACAGTCTCCCATGGACTAAATGCAATAGATTTCCTTTTACTGGAGTGACTTGTCCTTTCGTAGCGTCCTTCAGGCCATTCCTCAGACAGTAATACATCTGGGGTATTTCCTCACAGTAGCACCCTACACAAATGGGAACGATTTGGGAAATGGGGAAAGTCCATTCTCTTTAGCACTAGCTCTTACAATGCCTAGATGCTTTTAAGCAGATCAGAACCATCAGGGCATCTTCCACTGGATCGTGTTTAACATCCTTCTCTGTATGGGAAAGTTGTGCTCTAAGCTCATCACTGTGTGCTTGGTAAACTCAAAACTAGGTTAAGGGAGAGTGGTGACATACTTTGGCTCAGGTGCTGAAAAATACATTGTTTTAGAAAATGAACACTTTCCTACTACATCCTGGAACAGCCTTAAAAGTCTTTGTACATTACCAAGAAAATCTGACATTTGGCATTTCCCAAGGCAGGACTGCATGTGATGGAGCAGTGATTAATATTCTTTTCAGCTATTTTCTGCCTTTTTTTTTTTTTTCCCTCTCATTCTATTTCCTCATCTTTTATGTAGCCAAGAGAGAAACTTCTGGAGCATCCACACATGCTTTGACTTTCTAACTGTTTCTTGTGTTATCTTTATCTTTTGTCACGGAAACACATGGAAAATATTTATGCCATCTGGACACACAGAGTATATGCTTTTCTACTTCCCCCCCGTACTGAAATTAAGGGGTTGTGATCCCCAGAGTCAAAACTGTGCTTATGTCTTTGCCCAGACAGCATAACTAGGGACATCAGCTAGTGTTATCCTGAAGGTGAGTACAGGAGGGAGGGAGAAGGAAAGCACCTGCTCATGTCTAAATGGCTCTTCAGTGCTCGGAAATGGTTTTCTCCATTGTTTTCAATCTCTAAGGAAGGAGTTCTTCTCTTTAGGATGCTTTCAGAAAACCCATTAATTCTTCTGCTTTGACAGCGTAGCTGCGTCTTGGAGCCATGAATGCTGTGCTTAGGTTTTGCTTTCACCCCATCTAGATCTGATGTGAGTCGCTGTGGTAGTCTAGTCAATTCTGAGTTACTTTTATTATTAACATTTGTACTGCTTGCCTTTGGGACCCTCCCTGTGTGTAACAGAGAAATCTGGTAAAGGGTGGCCCCTGCCCCAAAGGTACTATGAAGTAACTGCAAGGCATAACAAGGGCCATCTACAACGGAGTGGCTGAGTTTTGAGAAGTGGATGGAACCACATCAGTGGAAATGTGTATTTCCACTTGGGTTTTGCACATTTAAGCTTTAAAGTTTTCTACCCCGAAACCCCAGTTTGACTGGTATTCTGGTGAGCATTGTCCAAACGCTGACGTGGATGGATCCTAATGGCATGCCTTTCCGTCTGTGTATCAAGGAGTTGTTTAGATGCAGCTCAGTCTGTTCAAAGCAGGAGTATGTAAACCAAGATTTGTGGAGATCCTGTTAAAAAAATGCCCTCGGGTAATTTTTTTTTGAAACTGGGGACCTTCTTCTGAATCTCTTACCAACTTCTGCTGGGAAAAATATTAAATAGAAAGTTCTTAGGCAATTTGCTTTAGCCACTAGGCACAACTGGTCCCTTGGGGAAAGGGTAGGGAAGCAAGCGAACCCTGTACCACCTGTGACTCTGCTCAAGTCTGTATGTGTTAAAGCAGGCAGATGGAAACTAGTTTCAGCTAACTGTATCATAACATTTCCCAAATATGTATATTTAATGGAATGATTTTTCTTAAGAAAACACTGATCTGAGAAATGAAATTGATGTAGCCAGACCATGAAGCAAACCAGCCCAGCAGACTGGATTTTGAACAGTCTAAGGATATTTTGTTACAGGGTTCATATTCCAAGCTACTGTGACAGGCAGTTGCTAATTCTAAAAATATTCACTAAGAGTGGGCTAATGTGTGCATCACTGAAGCACTGGTCCTTTTTGCTGTCAATGTATATTTTGCATTTGCAAGGAAGGAGGATATACCGGTTTTATTATTTGTTAAAAAGAAACTGACAGCTACACTTCTTAACTGAGAGTAATTTTGTTCATATCTACCGGTATCCTTGTCAGTGCAGAAGGCATCTGAAAAGGTGCCACTGCTAGGTGGTTATGTTTTATTTGCCTTTACTACCTCTCTAGAAGTATTTTTTTCCAGTTTTAGGTGTGTTTTGTTGTTGTTTTTTTAAAGAGCTCCACCAAACAGGTTTAATGCTCCTCTTCATTTTCAGCCTTTTAGATGATTATGCAGGATTCATGATATCACATCAGCAGAAGCTGCTGTAGATTGATGGGACCTCATCAACCACCCTGCCCACTCAATATTATAAAAATTTGTGTCGTCAGTGGTCATGACGCTCAGTAGGAAGTTGCCCATTTATGGATACTAGAGCAAATGATATCATCACAATAGGTGGCTCCTGTCTAAATAGGATCATTTGTGAAATGACATTACAGGCATTTATCTGGGAAACAGGAGACAGAGGCACCTGCTTTATGTAATTGATATCCTGGGGAATTACTGTGTACAATAATCAAGAAAAATCTTCATTTCTAATTCTATTATGTGGGGAAAAAAAACCCTCTTTTTTCTGCCTGCATGAAACGAACCCCACTTCCACATGGAATAAGCTCCAGACCATGTTTTCTATTATGCTTGAATATATGGGACATGCATTGCAATCCTATGCTTGCCACACTGCTGCAGTATACTTGTTTTGCAGAGCTCTGTAGCAGGCTAGTCAAAGCTGTGACTAACCAGACCCTTGGATACATACTCTAATCTCTGGCCTTTATTTTTACAATGAATTTGATTTGTTCAGTGATCGAATATTTTTTCTGATTGGTGACAAGCTTCATGCTCTGTGTTTGGATGCTGACTGCAATACAGCAATAGTCTTTGAAACGGTAAGTCAAAGATGACTCATTTCTTACTCTTGTGCCTTCAATTTATACTTTCTACAACACCATCTCATCAGGTAGAAAAATGTGTATTAATTAATGCTGAAGTAGTTAATTTTCAACAGATGCTTTTCCCTTCCCTCCCCCCGGTACTTTGCACCATGGGTTTTTTTTTCCTCCTCATGAAAGCAATAGGTTTGAACTGTTTTTAAGTAAAATGCTTTTACTCTGTTCTTTTTAATGATATTGCCAACATTTTTTCCTATTCTTTAATTTCAGCAATAAAAAAGAAAATAGATCTCTCACACACAGATTTGGAACTTAACATGTGATGCTAGAATACGATAAGTTCAGTTCAATATTAACCTTTATTACAGAGAACACAATTGGAAAAGCAAGAATGGTTTTGGGGATTTATACTTCAGATAAAGTAGAAAGGTTTCTACCTTTCTACCTGTAGAGAAAACTCTACAGTTTTCATTTGAGTATTAATACAGTCAGATACATCCAGTTACAAGAGCCTTTATTTTATGTGAAAGCATGGAGAGAAAATGCTTTACAAAAAGACAGTTTTCTTTGTAATGCAGCGTGCAGAAGATTCAGTAGTACTCCTTATCAAGTGGACTATATTAGATAAGAGCAAAAAACCCCACATATTTGCTGCACAGTGATAGGAGCCTTTACATTATAGAGATGTTGCTAACAAAAATGCTGTCAAACAGAAATATCCTTTAAAGAGCTTTAAAAAAGTGTCGTGATCACGCACATAGTGTGCACTCTTTCAGAGATCTGACATTAATTGTACAGTAAGGGTTAAGATTTGGTACAAGAATTTTTTAGAGAAACCTGCCTTTAAGCAGAGGTCTGGAGGATCACTGGGTTACTGGGTCTCCTTTAGTAAGATTAATTCAATCCTGGTTTTAGGATTGGCAACTTTCAGCAAGTGAACAGTGTTCAGATGCCTTGAAATGTTTGGATATGGGAAGTATTCTCTGTATGTATGGGGGTTTTCCCTCCCATGTCTTAAACTTTTCAAGAGTAGAGGTTTGGGGTTTTTTTTTCCCATGAGTAGTAGCCCTTCTAGTTTCAGATATGCCTATCAAAAACATCAATAAATCTATATTTGCCAGTATAGGTTTCTGATGCTCAATCAAAATAGCTCACTCTGTAAAAGTTTATGCAGGAACAAAGCCAAAAAGGAAAAAAAAAGTGAGGTCTGTATGATATAAGAACAAAGGTACAGGCTGGCTGTCATCAATTCACAAGTTGTAATTACTGTTGCTTTTTCACTGCTATGGAGAAGTTTGAAGGTTTGATTTCTGTAGTACCAAGGTGATTATTTTACAAGTATGCATCAATATCAGCTCTTGCATTTGCTCATAATTAGTTCATGGATCTGTATCTGTCATGTTTCCCTGTCATTTGAGACAGCCTACATCCTTTTTATTTAGCAACAAGTGATCAACATGATCATGTAGTGCCCAGTGCAGTACATTTAAAAATGTATCTTCTGAAACGTGAAAACAGTTAAACAATATTTACAAGGTGTTTCCAGTCTGTGTGTTTAGGAAAGTTGATGACTACTGGCATCCTTTTTTGAATGAAACATGCTATTTTAAAATGCTAGAAGGCATGCAAAGGTACTTCAGCACATGAGAATATTAAACAGCAGCGCTCTGCCTGACATCACCCTTTGCTTTTGCAAAAAAACACAGAATACAGGTTATTTTATCCTAATAATTGCATAAATAGATCTGCCCAATATGTTTCATGGAAGCTACATCAGTGTAAATGCCTCTTAAAGTGATCTAGAAAAATTAAGACATTTCTACAGATTTCATTTATGCATGTTAAGCAAAAGCTGAAGAAAAGTGGCATATGCTGAATGCAGAGGCCAAATTACATGCTCTGTAATTCAGGCATACAATTGTTATGTAGCTTAGCTGATGAAGTTTCAAATATTGAGCAGTTTGCAGGGTGCATCTTTTAGAGAATATAAACGTAAAGAAATCATTGTGTAGTCACTGCTTTTTGTAGTCCACTTACTGTTTTAGAATTTTATTTTTTAAAATATTGCATTGATAAGTTTTCTACCAGTTTTGCATCTGTCTTACAATTTCCCACATAAGGAAAGTAGATCTGGCAGCAGCTTTTAAAAATAATAAAAGAATTCAAAATTAATAGGAAAGATAATCAACGTAATTGAAGTAATAAGCATGCTGAAGGGCATATAAATACAAGCATCCCATCCATTACGTTTAAAACCGTATACACATTTCTTTCTTAAGTTAATTTAACAAATAGAGAAAAGGAGGAAGGACCATAGCATTGAGCATAGAATATTCCACTTCTGCTTTATCTAATAAGTTTTTAAATTATATATCCAGGAGTCGTACAACTCTGTAACATAGATTACGTCATATGAGTTATGCTCCATAAATTTTCCTTATTATTTGTTGCATTCTATTATTGACAATAAGTTACAAATCTCAGCCATATCTTTCTGAAAACTTTTTGATCTATATGCTTGGAATTTCTGTTCTTGGATACTTGATTTTGTGCTTTTAGCTTCGTCATTGCAATAAGTTTACATAGTTAATAATTTGGTTCTATTTTTGAGGAGAAAGGCTTGTATTTGAGCTGGAGTACATCTGGGAAAGTCACAAATAACTGGACTTCTATACATTCAAGTTTCACAAGTGTAGTATAAATGACACCAGATAGATGTCTCTGATGTCAATATAAGGGGAGCTAAGTGTGCACACAAAGGAAAGAATATGGGATCCACATTTCCATGCTTCCTAATCGGTATTAAAAATAAAATCCTAAAAAAGTATTTTTTTATTAAAGGAAAATTAGCTGGATTTTACACTCATTTTAAAAGGAAGTTCTGTTCACTGATTAGAGTTTAGTATAGGGTCTGTGGGTGCCACCTTCATTTTCTTTGAATATCACAGGCAATACATATTTTCTTTTTATATATACTTCAGAAATTTTGCCCAAGGTCAGTTCAGAGGGCTGGAATATGTACAAAACCACACATCCTTGTGTGGAGATCCCATGGCTACATAAAATTGAATTGCTTCTAGTTTCTTTTTGTGTAATATAAAATATTCCTACCTGCAACAATGAAAGATTTGCATGGATTGGTCCAATATGAATTGTGCCTGTCATATAATTTAATTGTCTTTGACAGATGCACTTGCAAAATTGGTATTAAAACCTGAAAAATCATGCAGGACAGTGTGAATGCCAGCAAAGCGTACAGAAAGCAGTTCTGTAGTACAGCTTTTCTACAGAACAGAAAGCAGTTCTGCAGAACAAAGTAGTTCTGCTTAGCAAGCTATTAATTCCTCTTAGCAGTACATTACCAAGGTACAAATAGGGTAACAAGTCTGTTACTGTCAGACAACATGCACAGTGGAGCATTTAGTGATATATAGAGAATACCATGTAGTAGTTCATAGATTTCTTTTACTGAAGGAAAGTGAAACTGCGTTATAGTCACCACTAGTATCTTGAGAGAAATTGTGCAATTAATAAATGTTACTGCAGTGTTTGCGGTAGCAATAATTACTTGCAGTATCAAAGTCAAAGATTTAAAGGTGACCATTGCCCATCAAAAGAAAATGAGAAGGAGATCCAAAGCAGAAAATCACTTGAGGGTCATGCATTTCCATGCAATTTCTGAGAAAGGCATTCTTTGTTATCAGGTTCAAGTTTTAGGTGATCTGTATAGTAACGTGTTGTGAAACACTCATGTGTTGTCTGGCCTCCCAGTTCTTACCACTCTGTCTGTTCTTTGATACAAGAGCAACAACATCTTTGATAAATTTCAGTTCATTTTCTAGGTGACCTGCCATCATCAAATCCTTGGTGTCTAGGGCTTGAACACGCTTCTGCTGTAGATGATGGCAAAACACTTCCTGACTTAACTGGGATCATGATAAGGGCAACTCACCCCATTTAATAATACAGGCCAGAAAATATCAGGCTGCTTTTTCACTTGTCAGATCGAGGTACGGTTCCTGTGGGCAGAAATCTCACAGCAATTCGCAAAGAGGAAGGGCTCTTCCAGACCTTGCGTGCTTTACCCGGGGAAGAGAGGAGGGGCGAGGCCAGGCCAGGCACATCGAGATAAATACTCGTGTAGCACCGCACAGACGATGGCATAGCTGCTGAGCGTGTGGCTTAGGGGAGCCAGCATAGAGCGCCCCGCGGGCTGCGCAGCCGGGGAGCAGCGTGCCGATCTGTAGCGCCGTGCCCCTGCTGCCAGGACCCCAGTGGAGCCTCGCGGTTTGAATGCAGAGCATCAGAAAGGAAAACAGGTGTTGGTGATCAGCCGTTGCTCCAGCACACAGCCAGGGTAACTCCCTCTCTCTGGCCCCTCCGCTATGTAACGACAAGGAAACCCGGAGGGAGGCAGTTCACCTCCCATGGAGATTTTGCTGTGGGGTTGGAGGGGACAGCGAGCGCAGCATTGGTTTGAGGAGTGGGCCCGGTTCAGATGTTCTTGTTTTTGTGGGAATCGGGCTTTTCCTGGGAGGTGCTTGTTCTTGGAAAGCCCTTCTTTGTGCTGGCTTTCTCCTTGTAGAGACGAGGCCTGGGTTAAACACCCCCAAACCTCACATCCCTCACCGTTCACGTCAGCTGCATGGCTGGGAGAGGGCACAGAGTTCAGGTGCTATTCGGTACAGTTCTCTAGAGGTGATCTTTTGATCCCAGTTTTCTTCATGCATTTTTAGTCCTACAAATTTTATCAATGGCTCTTTAAGTGGGGTATTGTCATCTGGACAGTCATTCTTGCATCTGATTTATTTTCCTTGCCCCTGCCCAACTGCTGATAGGAGTAATAGGCAAGAACTAAATGAAATTAAAGGCATATTTTTTCTGTTAATTCAGTGTGTTTGACAGCATTTTGTATCTATTCAGCCTCATTGTTTCCTCAGTGCAGTAATTTGGCTTCTTCCCATTTGTGCAGGCATAGCAGCTGAAAGGAGAAAACATCTTAAACTAACAGGAATTATACAGTAATGTCATAAAGATTGGCAGGCTAAATAGCTGAATCTCATAGGGACTCTCAATTTTATTGATGATATTGAGTCAATGGTATTTTTCTCATAGATATGTAGTCTCTATACATTTTCTTAGATTTGGTAAAAGCTTAAATATTACCTTACGATTAAACAATTAATTTATGCTATTGCTCTGAACTGCCAGCTAACATTTATCTTCCCTACATTTTAACTGCAGTTGCGGCACCATTTCATTATCCCTTTAGTAGATCCATCTGAAGAGGTCCATGTGTTGCCCACAGACACTTGTTCCTTCCCACTCCCTGCCAGAAGTGTGCCTGTTTGTGCTGACTTGGCTCTTTCTGTGGCTGCACTCCAAACCACAGCTTTGACAAGACTGACTTTTTCAAACAGAGACAAGCCAAACAGGCCTTTTAAAAATTCTTTACTTTTTTTGTGTGCGTGCGTAGTTCCATTTGCTTTGAATGTACTATTTCACAGTTCCATTTTAAAGCATACCAGATAACTTCTTGATTAGCACGACTTGGGGCTTTTGACGTTGATATAGGAAAATATCTGGAACTAGGAGTAAGACTAACTTCCAGTAAGAGCCTCTTAAATCAGATCTACAGCCAAAGAAAGATTAACAAGCTTGATAAGTTTACGTGATCTAAATGTTGGATTCCTAAAATAGATTGAATTCATAACAAATTAATAACCTCTTGTGAGGAGATATGTATCTGCAAGGTTTTTGCAAACAATTTTGATACAGTATTTCTCTTCAATATTACTGCAGAACAGGGTGGCTTTGGTTATCAGTATAATTTCTATTCTAGCAGCACCTATAAAGCAAATGAAGGATGAGGACTTCATGGAACTAAGCACTGTCTGAGTAAGACCTTGTTTTTTGTAGCAGGAAGCAAAGGTGAACCCCTGTTCTTAGTATTCACACTGCAGCTGTCAAAATGAGTTCAGCAGGATGATGAACCAGCTAAAATTCAAATTTGGGACTTAGGTATAATTGTTTTTTTGGATGAAATGTGTGGTAGAGAAGTTGGATGACATAGGACACTTGTCAGCAAAAGTATGTAGTAGCATTGTGCAGTCTTCTGGGTGTTCTTTAGACTTCTTGCACGGGCTCCGCGGGAAGGCAGTTCCATGGCCATGCTCTAAAATCCTATAGATTTTGGTGCAGGTCAGACCTTCATGTGGTTCTTACTATATTTATGTTAATATGAGCATTCATCATTGCCTTATAAAGAAAGCAGCAGCAGTAACAGTTTGGGTGCACTCTGGATGAAAATGAGTATGAGCTTCCCCTTGCTTTTAGCGGGCTCTGGGGTAAGGACCTGTGGAAAAAGGAAATGCTTTCTAACATGGGGAACTCTCTTTCCCGGGACTTTACACATCATCTCAGCCTTTTGTGTTTGGTGCCCCTTGAAGCTAGTTGTAGTACTACTTCGATGGATCCCTCCTGTGCCTGTTGTGCAGTGAGCGCCTGCTTCTTATCATTCTCATGATTCCCTGATAGGACAAAGCTGTCTAGACACTAACTGCTTTGTATTAAACCACTCAGTGTCTGATCTGAACATGGGGGTTTATGGATACACCATGCTTCAGTAAGCAAGAAGAGATATATATTTACTGTAATGTAATCCTGAGATTGACTTCTGATTTCTCTTGTTCTAGGATCTCACGTCTCCTGTACCTGATCTCATATAGGCATGCTGTTATGCGTGAGCAGAGGCAGGCAGTTGCTTATGTGCACGCACTCACTCACTTTCAGTTAGAGAGGCAGAAAGAGCAGAGTGTGCCTCCTCCAAGATACTGCCAGATCGCACAGGCCCAGCGAGGATGCTAAAACCACTAGGTGCCTTCCCTCACTCAGCTCATTGCCCCACTCTGTGGCCACACACACAGTGCAATCAGTGCCCAGGACTGACACTGGAGCTCTAGCGATGGACTTGTTCTCTGTTCCTAACTTTTAAATGTGGGTAACAATTCTCAGATAAGCCCTTTCAGTTTATATTTTAAATAACCAAACAAATAAAAGGTGGATTTTGGACTAATAATCATTGTATAGTTGATGGGATTCAGAAATAAATAAGACTGTTGATAAGTAAATTTAAAATTTCCACTCTAAATTTATACATGAATAATTAGTAGCCTCCCCCAAACCCTCATGCAGAGCTGCAATTTAACCAGTTCATAAACACTTCAGTCTTCACTGTTTCGTGCAATGACACTGCTTATTCTGATCTTTGCAAGCCAGGCCCCTGTGGGACCAATACATGATTTCTCAGAAAAGTAGCAGAACAGTCATACTGGCTTTTTACCAGATTAATCCCTCTGATTCAGGTATTTTTATTTCACTTACATGCTCCTGCCACTAACAGCAGGTAATAGAGTGATAAATTACTCAGATATTTGGGAAAAAAAAAATCTGGGATATATAGTTTATTCCTGATAAAAAAGGAGCAGGATGAGTTTGTCAGGCACTGTGGTGGAGGGTGGAGATGTGACCATACTGAAAACATTTTTTTGGTTGTTGAAAGGCCACACAGTTTCTTTACAAGTCATTCCTCTGTAAAGTATGGATGATAATAATTTACCGGCTAGCAGAAGGCTGTCGTCTTTGAGGTAAAAGTGCAGAGGTTGCCCACTTGATGTATTTGGGAAGAACTAAAAACACAGATTGATAGAAATACATCTCATCATGGTGTCCATAAAAGTTTCTGTCTACGCTGAGGAAGGGGAAATTATCCTCACAGAAGGGCAGATGTTTCCATTGTTTCTTTCCTGTCAGTTTGCTGGGACTCTGAACAAGTCCAGTGAAAGAGATTTTCTGCATGCAAAAATTAGTGAAGGCACCTAGGAAACCTGACCACTAATGCACTCACATTCAAATCTCTTCTTCGAGCATATTTTCAAATTCTTTGTATTTAAAATCTAAAATTATAGCAGTAGTAAAGCAAGGGCAGACTTAAAGACCTAATAAAGAATGCAGATTTGCTTTAGCTTCCAAAAATCAAGGTTTTAGAATTGAAAATATATGGAAGATATTGCCACTGGTGAGATTTGGTTTAAGACTATCATAAGGAAGTACGTGGAGGTGCAATTCTTTAACACATTCTGTACTCGTGTTTTAGTTTTGAAGCACTGAGAACACCAACTAGCCTGAAAGGCGCCATTTATGCCCTATTGCATTGGACGTGAGAATGAAAGAGGAGGCATCATACCCACAAGTAGCACAGACACCTGGAAATCAGCTCAGATATTTGAAATTGTATTTCAAAAGAGTATTGCTATAATGTTAATTTAATGGCACAGTTTCTATTTTACTGATTTCAGTTCCAAATTCCGTTAGCAGTTAGATATCAGCCGATCGACCGTTATATTTTTTTTTCTTTAGTGGTGCCAGTTTTCTGAATACAGTATGAACATTTTTCTCCCTATCTCCCAAGGGTGACATAATACATTTTTTGCTTTCTAGAATTTTCACTCACGTTAAATGGTTGTAACAAGTAAGTTTAACTGTCTTCAAATGGATTACTTTGAAAATAAGAGAGGCTGCGCTTGAATTTCCAGGTAATGTGCCATTAAGAATCCAATTTGGGGTAGTCAGTTATGAAAAGATGAGATTTCCATGGAATTGCAGGCAGGAGGACTGCATAGCTCCTGGTCACGTGCGTATGGCACCTGCGCCCCTTCTCCAAGGGAATTCAGACAAAGCTGACGTGTTTGAAATTTTTTCAGAGACATTGAAATCTGTGAACAGATCAAAACAATATTGGATATTGAATAACAGAGATTCCTCCAAACGAAACATTTTAAATTAATGTTTTCATGCTTAGATTTCAGTGGTCTTATTTATGCAGCTGTGATGTGTCATGAACAGAAGAATAACAATTGAGAACAGGATTCCTAGCTACTGTTTCCACTAGAGAAGGGGACATTGTGATTACCGTGCTAGCAGCTGTTCTCTTCAAATGAAGGACACTTTTACAGAGAATTTGTGTAGAATATGAGAGGAATAAAATAAAGATGTGCCCAAGTAAAGGGAAGCAGGGATCTACTAAACCCTTCCTAAATCTACAAAATCAATAGATTCAGACAATGGACTGAGTATTCTATAGGTTGGTTTCAAAACAATGTTTGTGTGATTTTCATATTCTTTCTAGCAAAAGGTTATAGATCCTTATAGTCAAATCACTGGGGTATTTTCTAGTAGGCAGAATTGTGTGTAAGAGTACCCTGATGTCCACATAGAAGACATAAATGTGGGTCTTTCTGCTCAACATGTTGCTGACTAAGGATCCATCTTTGGCCCTTAACTGACTTGCGAAAAGCATCTCTCAAAAGTAATATTCATGGGGTTAGGGGGTAAACTAAGAAGCCAGGAGAACTTTAGCTGTTTTTCAGGCATTCAAAACCAGGTTAGACAAAATATTAATGAGAATGAACATGGAAAAATTTAAAAATTAAATCTCATGCTTTAAAACTCACTTGGTTTTCCTCACAGATTTTATACATGAATATCTGGACAAATCAGAATTATAACAGCCTTGTATCAGCTGGAGACTTTTTCTGGAGACTTAATAGCTTTTTTTAATCTCTATTAAAACAAGAATAAAACAAAAAGTGGTGTTGCATTGGTAATGGCAACATTAAATGAAGAAAAGAGCTTAGTATATTGCAAGAATAAATGATACAGGATAGATGTATTGCAGTAATAAGATGTGAGTAGCATATGCTGTTGAGGGAGGAAAAAAGTAAGCTCTTTGCCCAAGAAGTATGCATAAATCTGAATCGAGAGCTGAAAGATCCTTATTTTCAACAGGACAACATTGATTCACGTAGATTAATAAGAACATGTTTGTATATAATCTTCTCGTAAAACCTGAGATCTGGTTTGGTGGAGAGGTTAGTGATTTAGCATTTATAAGAAGCAGATTATCTTTTGAATTGCTAAGGCATTAGTTCAAATTATTCCAAGTTTACATCGCTGTAACTAAGGCTTAGTTTGGAGAGTTGATTTGATTTCCCTATGTATTAGCTTGGACTAGATTGCTCATTTGCACAAAATGGCCCATTTCCCACCTACTCTGCCCATAGTGTTCTTCTTTCACTTGCCACTGATGTACTATAGGGGTTAAATGTGCCTCTTCCAATGCCAAAATTAGTTGTCTAGGCAGAATGTTGGAATGTGTTTCCCTACACTGCTATCAAAATCTTGCTAGATAACCTTGAACAGGGGAAGGCTTTCACTGTTTTCAGTCTGCAGAAATAACAAAGAGCAGTGCATTTTCCACAGAGCTGTTTAACAATTTTTTTTAAATGCTGTTATAAAAGACAGACAAACATTCCTCTGTTAACACTTTCTGTAATTCTTAGCTATAATTAGAAACCTCTACAGTTGTGATGTATTTTTGTATCGATGACTTAAAGCAGTGCTTTTTCCTTAATTAAGAAAATATCTGATGTGCTGCTGTACTGAATTTGTAGAACAGTGTACATTTCTAATTTCAGTGCTTGTGATGGGTTGAGCTTGGCCAGCTGCCAGACACCCACCCAGCTGCTCTCTTTACTCCCCCTCCTCAGCAGGATGGGGTAGAAAATAAGGTGAAGAACCTTGTGGGGTGAGGTAAAGACAGGGAGGTCATTTACCAGTTGCCACCATGGGCAAAACAGACTCAACTTGGGGAAAGTTAATTCAATTTCTTGCCAATTAAAAATAGGTTTGGATAGTGAGGAACAAAGGCAAATGAAAACAATGCCTTCCCCCGGCCTCCTCCTTCCCAGGCTGAACTTCACTCCTTCATACTGGACTCGTGTGCCTCCCCCAGCCCAGGTGGTGCAGGGAGATGGGGAATCAGGGCTGGGATCACTCTGTGACAGCCTCTCTGAATATTCTTCCTCCTCACACGTCTCCCCTTCCTGTGTGGGTCCTTCCACAGGCTGCAGTCCTTCAGGATAAGTCAAAGATAAGCATGGGCTTGTCACAGGCTGCAGTGTAGGTATCTGCTCCACCATGGTCCTCTCCATGGGCTGCAGGGGAATCTCTGCTCTGGTGCCTGGAGCACCTCCTCAGCCTCTTTCTTCTCTCACCTTGGTGCTTGCAGGCAGTTTCTCCTGCTTTTTTTTCCTCACTTCTGTGCAGTGTTTATTCCCCTTCCTTACACAGGCTCTCCCTGAGGTCCCACCGTCTCACAAGGCCACAGGCCTGGCCATACCCTGCAGGGGTGGCTGGAGCCAGGGGGAACCAGCTGGAACCGGTGGGAACCGGCTGTGCCCAGCCCGGGGCAGCCCCGGCCGCTCCTCACAGGGGCCCTGCAGCCCCCGCCAGCCCCTAGGCACCTGCACCCATTATAGCACCTTTTTGTTTAAAAATGTTTCAGATAAAAAGTTCTTAACATATCTGATTATCACAGTATGGAGCAGCAATTTAAAGAGCATTCGATAGTATGAATGGTGTGTAGGTAATGATGTGCAGGCAAACCAAACAGAAACCTCAGTAACGTAATCTTTTTCTGTGGTTGCATCCTGCCATTTTCTCATGGGAGGGAAAGAGTGTAGGGCACACCTGCATGAAAAATGAAACCTTGATCTGAAATTTTGAAGTTGTCCTGTATTTCTTCTGTTTAAAATCTAATCTATTTTATTCTGATTATATTTGGAGATATTGTTCCACTGATTTTTGAAAGTGTCACAGAAAGTTTCCAGGTGAGGAAATGCAATTTTTAGTGAACTATTCCAAAACAGCTGTATTTTGATAAATTTCACTGTTTCAGTTCATAAAAATGTTCTTTTAAGTATTATTGTCCTATAGGGTTTTTTTAGAGAAAAATCCTCAAGTTTGACAGCATGGATCAACTATTTCTAAAACATTTCAATATGAGGAAGAATATATTTGCAGAAGCAGTAAGTTCCATGGGTTTTTTTGTCCATCTTTGATATGGTCTAGACCATGAGAGGTTGTACAGCATCCAATATGGTAGAAATCAGGGCACAGGAGTATCAGAATAGCCTGTGTGGCTTGGTGTCCTCACATCAGCCCACAAAGCCCCAGCTGCTCACAGGGAACGTCTTCCACATTGAGGAGGAATGCCTCACTGGCAGGCAGCTAGTCCAGTTGCTTTCAGAGCACTGCACAGCATCTTGCGTTCCAGGAGTTCCACCAGGCTGCACGTCTCCTCCTTTGCAAGTGGAGGTTTGACTGTGTCCACGGATGTGGGTTGCTCCACAATGTATCGGTGTAGATGATCTTCCAGGTCACTTTGACTGGAACTTGGTAGCAATGCTTAGTTCCTTCCTGTACTGCAGAAGCACACATAGAGGGAACAAAATGACTCACATCTTTAGAGAGGTTCCACAGTAATGGCAGAACTATGCAGTTGTAGAGGAATGAAGCTGGGTTAATTATCATTGATAATGTACAGCTGTGGGCTGGCTTCAGGGGCGGTG
>JAVJGJ010000059.1:22584678-22598897 GCA_035590215.1 Microhierax caerulescens | reverse complement strand
TAATGTACAGCTGTGGGCTGGCTTCAGGGGCGGTGGGTTGGCTGGTGTAGATAAGGTGCAGCTGTGGCTGGTTCTGTTAGGTGGTTGGGCAGCCAAAGAAGAGAGATCAGCTGAGGAAAAGAGAGGAGGAAGAAGGAAGAAAGAGAGCGGGCCCTGGGTGAGTAGAGACTAGGAGAGGGCAGCAGAGGGACTGGCATGAAGAGTATGTTGGTATGAGATGGTAAAAGACCTTGTTGCAGCTGGCTAGTTTGATTGTGCTGCAACATGCAGTTGCCTATTTTTTTCAGATTCCTGCTAGCAGTTACACCTGTGTAAGTCCACAGTAATCCACCTGTAGCCTTGTGTAGCCTACAGATACATAAGAATGAACATTGTGCTTATTAAAATTATAATTTCTGTGAAGTCAAGCACAAAGCAAATATCCAAGAAAACTGTATATTTCCCAAAGAAAGTTAGATACCAAGAAAAACTGTGATTGGGACATCTTGGAACTATCCTGATGACAATAATATAGACAACACATGCAAGTGATATGTACAATCTGTACGGTTTGTAATGCACTTAAACTGTCTGAATAGACTCACAGAGGGCATAATATGGTGTGCTCATCCTTTTTAGGAGGCAGATAGATACACCTTCTAAAGAAGCCGTCACCATGCTATTTATGGTGATTCATTGTGCTGTGGCACTGAAATGCAGGGTGGAGACATGAAATGTATTGTGCCTATTTTCAGTTAATGCCTTTTCTTTGTAGGTGTCTTGATTTATCTATATAGCTTTCTTTTTGATTATTGCACTAACTGGGTAATTGGCATATAATTTTTTTCTAAGAAATCTCTGATTTTGCTGCAGATCTGTCATGCAGTTTCAATGGGATTGACCACTGTTTCTTAGTGCAACTTTTTACTAGATTTTTTTTTTATATATATCCCTTTTCGTCTAGCATAGCTCCACTATTTGCTGCAGTGAAGACATATTAATGAGGAATGCAAGAGAAGGAGGTCTGCACTATGGTGCAATGATGGCAGGAGATCAACGTGTTAGCTTTGGAGAGTTGTGGCCCACATTAAAGGAACTTCTGCCTTGAGCAATTCAGCTTGTGGAATAGCAGTACTGTTTTTGAGCCAAACATGCATTTATTTATTCATTCATTCATTAATTTTACTGATCGGCTATGGCTTCAGGTTTGGTCAAAAGCCTGAAATTACCATGGATTTGCCTTTTGTTTATTTGACTTAATCATATTCATTTAGCCATAATGATGCAAAAGGAGGAGGAAAATATTAAGAAAAGTAACTCCTGAAGGTAGACTAATAGCTTGTATACAGACAATTAAACTTACAAGGAGATGCACATGGTGCAGACTTACTCTTGCCAAAGTTTCACAAGCAGGCTTTTCTAGATTCTGGACAAAAACGTTGCACCATGCTGTGTCAATCTGTCTGCGTGTAAGGCTGCCTGTCTCTTGGATGCATGGTTATTCTTTAATATTAGGAGCTTTACTCAAGCAGAATTACTATGCAACATATTGTGCATCGCTGTGCCTTGCTCAAAGTGCTCAGGGCTAAATGCAAGTCTGGCAGGAAAATGAATGTGTTCCTTTTCTGCTTTATTTTATTTTAATTAAGGAAAGTAGTAAAGTTGTTCAAAGCAGCTTGTATTAAACATACAAAATGCAAAACCTCAAACAAACTCACTTAAATATGTTCACAATCAATATGTTATATGCCAAAGTAGTAAAATAACTAAAGGAAGAATATTGCACTATGTTGTCCTGGATGGATTTAAGAAGTCTATTGTAAAGCTGTTTATATTTACAAAATCATCTCTCCTTACAAGTAAGATGTACTGCCTGTAAATTTTAGGAAAGCATGTGAACTTGGAATGTTTATCTAAACTCACTGTGTGAGTTGATGTTGATCCATTGCTGAGAATATATGTAGATAGATAGATGTGTGTACGCAGAATATATGTACATATGTATGTGTGTATGTATGTGTATATATATACACACATAATTATATAGGAACAAACTGATGTGAACCTGTTGCATGCTACAGCAACCTGTTTCAGGCTCCATCTGAGCACTGCTCTGAAGTGGGGAAAGATCATTATCCTTATTTTAAGAATTAAACAGAGGCTCTGTCATTTCCCTCATGTTCCTTAAGAAGCCTTTGGCAAAGCATGAAATTAAACCCATTATTCACCAGTCTCACACCACAGCCATAACCACTGACCAGAATGATGGACACATTGCAGTAGTCTTCAGTCTTTCATAAAACTTATTCTTTTTTTTTTTTTTTTCCCCCCACATCTGATAACTGCGTGTGACAAAACTCTGTGACAGCCAGCATGGCCAATGTGTTATCTCCAGTAATTGGGCTAAAACTTCATATATCTTGTGCTGACTCAGACAGCATTGCCTACCCGGATAATTTGAATCTCTGGAAAATTTGGGTCTGTGTGCATCTGCAGGGACAGAAAATCTGGCAGAGATCTTTTCTCACTGTTCCTAGGACTGAAATTAGGAAGATTCAGCTGTGATCTGTCTGCAATATGCCTAATATAGTCCTGGGACCAAACAACTTGTTAGGATGACTGATACTTGCTACACAAGTATCCAAGCATACAAGAACCATTCAGGTCTTGGAGTAATTTGCCTCTTACCTGAACTAGTAAGAGTATATGGAAGGGTCCCTTCTGGTTTGTCCTGTTTGCAAGTCATCTTCATACATGCATGTAAGCATGGCACAATAAGTCATTACTGGGAACTCAGTGTGTACTACTAATGTCAAAATCATGCTGAAGTTCCATCACTGCACGATGCAGATATGTGCTTTTGATGCAACAGATCTAGTATCAAAGAACGCACCTATAAGTTGTGATGAAGCATTTAGTCAAAGTGTTTTGATAGCCTCCTATAAAGTATCATACTTACTAAAAGTAAGTGTCAAGCATGCTTCATGGATAATAAAGACTTTATTGGATAAGCTACAGCTAATTTTCTCCTGAGATATGTCAACACCATTCTATCTAATTTTATCTGGAATTGCAGTAATATATGATCATGGTGTTCCACATCAGCAACTGTGTATCAGGCAGGTGTGTGGCACACTCTTTCTCTGTGTTATTTCTCAGTGTTTCTTCGGTCTGACTTCTTTTAATAAAGTAGCAGGGGTAGTGATAAATGTTAGTAATTTACCTTTCTCATTGCCTTTTCTGGAAAATGGGTAAGGGGTACAGGAAAGGGGAACTTCAGATTATTGTATCCTTTCCTAATTTTACGTCAGTATTTATAAGTCATCAGGAGGCATAAAGTCATGAACACAGTGAAAGACATGATGCTAGAATATTTGAGATCATACAGCTCTTTTGTCTTTTCCTTTAGAGGTATCAAAGAAGAGTTTAACCTAAAGGAGGAACTTAGCATTGTGTCCTTCAGAAAAACACACTTCTGTTGGTATCTCTTATTCCTTGAGTAAATTTTATGTGAGAAATGGCCTTAACATCAGTAAGACTGATGATGTGGACAAGAATGGCACATATAAGCAAAGGTATAGGATGATACTAGTGATTATCCATCATAAATGTCAATTACAGGGCCATTGCATTAGTCCTCGTAAGAGCAAAAATAAATCCCAAGTTTTTTCTTCTGCATCCCTTTTTAAAATATTTTCCTTTTGCTTATGTATCCATCAATTTTAATTTTTTCTGGAGCCCCCATTCAGGCAGCAATGTATTTGTGACCCTGTCTGTGAAAGATAAGTGACTGTAAGCAAGTTCACTGCTTTCGGCTTAGGTGCACAGACTGGAGAACCTATAGTACAAATGAGTGTCTAGCTATTCACACTTCTCTGAATTTCCATCTTCTTTTGAATGCTAAAAAGCACAGCTGGACATAAGCAAGACATAATCATGCTTATTCCCATTTTTGTGTTTTGTATCAATTTTGGCAACTGACTGAAAGATGCCATGCTTTATTAATCAAAGGAATGTCTCTGTCCTCTGATGAATCCTGATGCAAGACTGTGGAGAACTGGAGAATCAGTCTGCATCCCCTGGCAGACCTGTAATGCCATTTATGAAGATCAGAACTGATAAAACAGATGCATAATACTTGTCTCCATTATGTCCTCTGAATCTGTTTACTAACATGGGCGCTCTGTACGGAACTCAGTTTCATGTGACATGCACACTAAGAAGGCCCCAGATAACTCTGTTCACTTGGAATGAAACCTTCTCTTTCCTTCCCATCACTGATACATCTTTTCAGAGCCCTTAATTCTTGTTTGCAGCTGGGAAGCCTCATACGTGCCATCATTTCCTTAATCCTTATCTTCCTGACTAAGCAGCCTTAAAGCGGATAGTTGTTGTGGAAGGGTTAGATATCACCACAGCATTATGGCATACAATGTCACCAGGAACAGGCCTGATTCTTCTGAAGGAGCTTTTCTCTTTTGGTGCCTGACACGTTCTCTTGATGCAGCCCTCGGAGAAGCTCCTATAACTGCAGTGACCTCCAGCTGAAAGTTAACAGCAGTTGTCAAGTTTAGTTCACTTGTGTAGCACAGGCAGAGATGTCTATGCTTGTCTGTACCCCAGGCAGTGGAGGCTGCATGACAGTCTTTCTGCTCTTTTGTGGAAACAGAGCAGAAACAAATTGATGGGGAAACTGCTAACTGCTAATTTTCCCAGCATTTTTGTTTCAGTAGAAGAGGACACAGAGTTCTCTCTGGTACTGGGGAGCTCCACACATAAGGAGTATCTTTAGGAGAGGAGCTGAGGGTGCTGAGGTCAGTCCAGCTGGCAGACTGTCCTTCAGGCTGCAGTAGCCAGGTCTGGGCAGAAAATCAGGCAACAGCAACCCAGCTTGTGAAGCTACCAGCTGGCACAGGTCTTTCGGTCACATACGAAAAAACTCTCTGCCTGTAGCTTCAGGTCTGGCATGAGGAGAGGAGTCTTTTTTTAATCCATCCTGTGTGTGGGTTCAGCTTCTTAAAAATAGTCACTGCAGCTGTACCCTGTAAGTCTCTGTTCATTTGAAGTAGAAGGGATGCTGAGCAGGTTTAAAGTGTAGACCCTTATTGAAGCAACATCTCCCCCCGGCCTTTAATTCTCCTCGGGATGCCTTGTGCACAGGCCAAGACAGGGTTCTGCATATGGGCCAATATCCATATGAATATGTAAGCACTGGGTCTAAAGCAAGTGTGAAAATGGTACCAAGAATTAACAGCACATTGACTAGAGCTTTCAATTATTCATTGAGAGCCTACTTCTATTCCTTTTTGGCGTTATACTTAGAAGTGTAACCATGCATTTTCTACAGATTTTATGAATTAGAAAATCCTAGGATTAGCCAGTCCATAAGTTAATCCTGATATATGTTAAGTAACTCATCTAAAAAATGGATGCTTCCTATAGGGGAAATGAATAATTAATTTTGTTTTCCTGCTTAAAAAAAATCCCTCAGGTGCTTTAATGTTTTCTGCTGAAGCTGAAATTTTTTAGTCCTCTGACAATGTCTTACACCCTCCAATATGTCTTGTTTCTATGGAGACACCAATGAACTGCAGCTTGCATTCTTCTGCATATCACAATACAAGGTTGCTTCAGAATTCTCCCAGTGTTTCACTCCCTTCTCTTTTAATTAGAAATTAATCAATAGGTTTGGTATTTTTGTCTCATACACTCACATATACATGCACAGACATGTATGACTGTGACGGTGCACCCGCCTATAAACACAACGTATGCTTTCAAAGTTTTATTTTAGAGAACAGCACGTTTTATCTTGAGGCTTGTAAGACCGTAATTCTGAGCTGTATTGGAAGGCAGGGTGGGAAGATGGATATCTTGCATGCAGTAGGTGAGATGGGAGGATTTTATGATACTTTCTAATAGTAAGAAGAACGTGTGGAGTTCTGGCATGGCTTTAAAATATATTGTTGGGATATTTTAATTTCATTCTCTTAATATTACCAAAGTTATTGTTTAGCTCCATTGTCTGGCCCCCCTCATAACTTTTATGTGATGTTTCTTCCCTTATCTATCCCACACCAAGTAGTGAATTAGTGCATGATTGTTCTGTAGATCTAATTCTCCAAGCCATATTCTTCCTCCCTTGTGCACACAAGTTTTCCTCTTTGGAACAGAGGAAAGTAAATATTTGTGTGGCAGAACAGAAAGTGTTAAAGGGCATAAGAAAGAAACTATGCAAATGACTTCTTTTTTTTTTTTAAAAAAAAAAAAAAGTACTTCGAACTAAACGGTATTTTTAATTATCAAGAGTCAGTGAGACTGAAATAACGCCAAACTGGAAGTTGTATGCTACTGTTAGTGAGTACCCTTAAGGTCAATAACAAGTGTTCTCTTCCTGCAAGGTACTCTGAATTATTACACACACCCACACACACACTATAGCACTAGCCTATGCTGGTACCCTGAGCTTTTTTATTCTTAGCTCATATTATATTGAAATAAATTTCCAGTAACAATTCGAAATAGCATTTGCAGAGGCCTCACAACTGATAAATGTTTACATAAACCATCTGGTGATGGCAACAGATTACATCTAATGCTCAATTTATGTACTTGTGTGATGAGATGTATGCTGAGCAACTTTTTTCTTATTTTTTCTCTGTGCAATGCAGCTGTCTGTCTCCTGCTGTCTCATACATTGATTGTGGTCTCCTCTAGGCAGAGTATGTTTTTGTCTTCCATTTTTTTTTCAACTTCTAATGGACTTTTAAAGTTCTTTAGTGCTACAGCAACTAGTACTCCAATGAAAAACAGAGTTTTGATGATACACTTCTGACCAGTGTTTGTTGCCAATATGTTTGTATATATGCTTATACATGCAAGCATACAGATATATGTGTATGTTTGCCTTTTGTTACCCTTTTTGTTGTCAAACTGAAAAGCAAAAAATACAATTAAGCCTTTTTTGTATGATTTCAGAAAGAATGCTTTGTTTGAACTCTATGAACATTTATTGCACTCTCAATTTATTTCAACTATTCAGTATTTTTGTTAACAGACAGAAAGTAAGGTTTAATCTCTAAATGGCCCAGAGCATTACTGCTTTTTCAAGGATAATAATTGTAGCTATGCAAGCTAGCACATAATGGTTAAATATATCCTTGCTTTTGACAGAAGCTAGTGGAGTTGGAACAGAGATGAACATAGCTTATTAAATATAGCTCTTATGAAGACTGCTCTATAATTACTGTGATTTTTCTTTGTATCATTATGATCATAGGCTGATGAAAACAATGAATCGTGTGCTTTCAAGAGGCCAAGAACTATTCAGCCATATAGAGAGATTATACCTAGAGTAACAGCCCTGTTAGTTTTCTTTGAGTAATCTGTGTAAATAATACACTATAAAGGTTAGATAGGTCCTTTAACCAAAGCTCCTTCTTCCACTGATTAAGAGTTAAAAAACTTAGAGGAGAATGCTCCAAGGAGGACTAAGAATGTTTCATTCCATGAAATCTCATACATATCCATGAGCAAATCTTTTGATACTCTTTTTAATTGAGACTACTTTTAATGGCTAAAAAGGGATCTGCTGAATTTTTTGCATGTCTGGAAGTGTTTTCTGAGATGAAAACCTCAGAATGAAATGACCTATATACCCAAAATGTCACGAATACAAAAATGCCCAGTTGTCCTTTGCTATCAGCTCTGACACTTCACAGATCAAAAATAGATCCAGGGACCTGTATTCAGATATTCTCCATCTTTTCTAACCCATGAGAGATTTCCGCACTTTTTAGCTCTGAAAGAAGAATAAATTGCAAGGGTGTGTTTTTGTGCTCTGGATTATTTCCTTTTGCCCCAGGTCTGTGTTGATACTCTATGTTAGGAGTAGTGAACTTGAGCTGTTCAGCAAAGACCTTGGACGGTGCTGAAGTCTGATGTTTTCAGGAGTGCCCCTGCTTGTGAAGCTTTCCCCCTTGTGTATTTCCTGATAACTGATGTTTTAGAGGCAAGAATTTTGACACTTAAAAATTCAGCTGCTAGTGTCTACCTAGTAATGAAGAATACTAACTTGATTTTATTATCTTTAGATTTCCTGAGGCAATTTAGGTGTATCAATACTGAGCAGTATCAATTTCAGACTTTCAGTGCTTGAGAACAATCACAAATTTCAAAGAGAAAGTTAGGGTTGAAGATTCATTGATATTCACTGTTGTGCTTGTAGAGCTGGAAGGAAGATAGGGACAGGCATGACTGAGATCAGGGCTGAGTACACTGCCTTTTCAAGCTACCACTTGACACCTCCTTCTGTGAACCAAGCCGGCTTTGTATTAAAGACATTAGTTTTGTTGCCTTGGCTACATGTACTGGAGGACTTATCTGAAGCCTTACGTTCCTGATAGTTGTTACATACCTTCTAATTTCTAGCCTCATTTATTCTCAGTTAGTCTGTTTGCAGGTCACCAGTAACTGTTAGGTAAAATAGGTATTTTCCTTCTCTGTGTTTACCTATTCTTGGTGTTTAACAGAGAGACACCTCTCATGCTTCCCTTAGTTATGCTGGAAACGTATTTGTTTATGTCTGTTGTGCATTCATATATATTCACACTATATGTGTTTTTTTAAGGAAATAATATTATCTTTTATTTCATATTACTTGTCTGTTCTCGTGTATCTTTCTGAACAGCTTTTAAGCAACTTAATTGTTTTATCAATTGCATGGAGTTAATTCAAATATCTCAAATCTGTAAGGGTAAACTGTGGTATGAAATAGTCAGTATGAAGAGGTAAATAGAAAGAAGAACTGAAGTAAGTACTTTAAAACCCATTCTGAAGCAAATCTAAGCTTTCCTGTAAGTGTGGTTCAACCAAGAACAAATACATAAACAATCAGCTTTTCTATGGCAAGGTTTCCCAAATGGCTTTCTGGTACTACCATCAATATCAGTCACTTCTTCAAATAATAACTTATTGAAACCAATTAAAAGGAATGATTTTGACAAATGAGCTTTTAGGCCTTGCTGCAGAAAACTTGGCTGATGACACATTCCAATTGTCCAATGTAGTACTATAACGATTGGTCTCTGTTTCAACCTTATTTAACAGTTTTGTTAATAGTATTAAAGAAGGCAAGTGAACAGCATGTTAATGAAGTCAGCAGATGATGTAAACAGCAGGAAACAGAAGATACTTAGAGATCAGAAACATGAGCAAAGGGAGTTATCAATATATCATATTCAGATTGAGAAAAAAAGAGAAGCTAGTGCATCTGGGAAAAATTAGTTCAGAACTGATTTTATATTGCTAATACATATTAAGTATACAGGAATATACACACTAAATTACGTTAAAACATTTTTTGTCTGATTCAGAAAGGTCCAGTTTATGATCCATGTAATACCCAAACGAGCAATAGGTGTCTTCGGAAGAATGTGTAGATAGATTGTGCAAAGAAGCAGACAAGTTATTACTGAGTTTTACACAAACAGGTGAATTGTAGTGGTTGAGTAGACTGATTTAAGAGGAAAGACTGAAATGTAATGACCATGCAGACAAGGAATGGAGAGGAAGACTACTGTAATCCGCATGCCTGAAATATCTGTAAGCATTTAGAGAAAACATTTTAGAGAAAAAAATTTATATCATATCAGGAAAATGTTCTTTATTAGGTGAAAGCAACCTTTTACCATATTATGTCAAGAATTAAAAAAATGAATACGCAGAAGCTGTAAAGCACAACCTAGCATCGATTAATGGAAACCTAAAATAGACCGTAGGCTGCTGCTCACTACAGTGTGGAAATGCTGAGTCTCTTCAACAGCCCTCAGGGTGAATGTGTGTTGCAGAGTCCCTAAATTGTTAGATCTAACTGATTATTTATTTTTTTTTTTAACTTCCCCAACAATATCCAAATTATAGGAGAGGAGACTTCCCAAGTGCTCCATTCAGCAAGCTTGATCCCACACAAGCTCTAAAATACTTCCCCTTCCCCGGTGTGGTGACATGCACGCTGCAGGCAGACTGACAACTACCTCCTCCAGTTAGAACATATAATCGTCGATACCCTTCTGAGCTCATTTAAAATGTTACTAACTCGAGCCTCAGCTCATACATTGTCAAATCCCACTTGGTGAGTCTTGTTCCTGTTCCAGCTGGAGATGGGCCCACGCTGGAATTTGGGAATCTAGTTTTCACGTTCCAAAACTGAACAAAGAGACTCGGACTCATTTCTAGCCTTAGCCTCCTAAACTGCAGTCATGTCTGTAAGTAAAAAGCGGAAACACTAGTTGTCTGGGTAAAATAAATGAGTGATGATTTTAAGAGAGATGCTGTGGCTACTCAGTGCAGTAGCTTCCAGCTTTTTGGTGCTGTTCCCAGAAATGCTTCAACCATGGTGAGGAGCTCAATTCTCTAATTAAAAAAAAAAATTGTATCAAATATTTTTCAGCTTTACACTCTCAAATTAAAGCTTAAAAACCTCCAAGGAAGGAAAGGAGGCCAGATTGGAGGGGGAGGAGGTGAGAGGAAGGAAGCGGGTGGAGAAAACCACTATATTCCCAAGATGCAAGGAAAGTTGAAAAGTAGAAGAAAAAATATATTAAATCAGTGTAAACTAAGAGGTAAGTTTAAGGCATTTTTTTACATTGAATGTATGTTTTGTTGCAGTGTTTTTAGCAGTTAACTTATGTATACTTTAAAAGCATTTATAATACATTCAAGTGAGGTAATTGCTTTTATTTCAATTTCTTCTGCAATAAACTCGATCTATGTTTTTATTAAGACCTATCAAAGGATGTGTTGTGCTGGGATTTTGCTAGTTTTTTGCAGTTGCTGTTTAAAACTCTCTATTACCTCAACAATGACCTACATGAAGTGAAGCAACATCCCATGGCAGCAAATAGGGTGTTTCGTTGTAGAGCTCATCTGCGAAAGTTAATTGTTTATGGAGATTTAATGGGCATCACGCTCCTCCTCACCTACCTGACTGTAATTCAGTAGTGTATTGGTGTAGCTTAGTAAAAAAGACTCTGAAGTAATAGATTTTGGTATAGTTAGGAAGATAGTTCACCTGTGTTCTAAAGTTGAGGTCAGAGCAGTGTCTTGTATTGTTTATTAGTGTTGTTGCTGTTATTGCTACTTAGTGTGCTGCCTATACAGGGGTTGTGTAAGTTAAGTTTCGATCAGAGACCACATGCCAGCAACTGAATAGTAAAGTCTGCTGCACTTAAAAGCTCATTTGTTACTGGGATGTTTGTTGCTATACTGCCAAGAGCCTGCCAGAGATGCAGCAGAATTAAAATATTGCTGATTAATATGACCGTGCTTGTGTTGTAACGCCATGTGGTAGTGAAGACTTTGTCACAGATGAGTTTAGAAAGGAAGGGAACAGAAATCTAAAAGAAGTAGAGGCAGCTGTAAGGAGGTTCTGCATAGTTGTATCAGCTGGGCAGTGGGGAGGCAGAGATGTTTCTGCAGCCCTCAGTACTTACTACATATATAGACCAGGTTATTTGCAGCATTTTTATCTTTGAAGGTTGGGAACAGGGTAGAGCAAGTGTGTGACAGCTTCCATAATGGGGGAGAGACCAGAGCACTCAGTAGCTGATGGTGAACAATATGAGAGCAGGTGTTTGTGGAGGCTTGTAGGGAGTGCTGTCACCTTCCTCTCTGATGCTTATCCAGCTTCTGCTGTGTCTAGTCCTCTCAGGCTGGAGGTCATACTATGTTTAAAAGCTTCTAATGTCTCAATTGTTCATTACTTTATCCAGTCTTGGTTTTTAGCCTGTTTACATTATTGATTTCAAAAACATGTTATGGAAATGAGTTCTATAAATTAATCACATTGTCTTTGTTTTAAGCCTCCTGTTGGAGGATTTTACAGATTGCCTCAGGTGTTTTTACTATGAAAAGTGAAAGGTATATCTCACAGAGATGCTTATCATTGCCACCTTAAGCTGTCTAATGATAGCCTGAAAAGTTGTGGTCTGCTTAGATTACCCTCTCTTTCATATGTCTGGTCATTCTTGTCCCTCTCCATACATTTTCTAGCTATGCTGTGTTTCTTCAGTGATTCAGATGAAAACGTTAGTGGTTTGCTGCCTTCTGATGTCTAACGACTATCTCCCCTTGCGTCCTCTCACCATTTCGCCTTCCTTCACTTTTCAAAATTTTTTTTTCAGAGTTGAACTGAATGCTGAAATATTTCTACAGATAGCTACATAAATATATGCATGGCAGCTGTGCACTTCAAGATGAATATATTATGGACGAACAGCTTGAATTCCACAATATTTGCACTATTTTTATTCAGGCACATCCTAAGAATTTAATATCAAATGGCCTAATTCTGCTCTAACTGACACTAAAGCCAGTGAATTAAACCAGAAACTCCTACCAAACTCCATAGGCTCAGGACTGGTCCTCCCTGCTAGAGAAAACGCTTGATACCACTTTCAGAAATGTTCTGAATTGTGCATGAAGCTAGATACTGAGAAGTGCAATCTTTTATCTTTTTGTAGGACAGGAAACTTGGCAGAGAGGTAACCTCCACTGTTTAGTGGATGTAACAGTAGGATTAAGAAGAGCTAGAAGATGGTGATGGCTCACGAGCTGTGAGGAGCAGGCAGGGAGAGCCGGCTGGCAGGTAAAGGATGAGGGGAATGAGAGCATAGCCCCACAGGCAGGCAGCAGCTGCAGTTGTGGATGCCCTAGGGTGGCCAGGGTGCCACTACACTAGTCAGATATTCTGATGTCAGGATTTCTTTAGACATCCAAAAGGCCTTGGATACCTATGAAGGTGAATGGGATTTTTGCATCCCAAGGCACCTATGCAATTTTCAGCCCTGAGGTGACTCAACACAAGTAAAGGGCAAGGTAGAAATTATGCTTAAGGGCAAACTAGACAGTTGATGACTCTAGCTATCTTTGTTTTGTTTTGTATAGATTAATGGAAAGCATTTACCTCAGATATTTGGAAACCATAACCTATATTTTAAACAGAATCTTAAATAATTAATATGCCTATTTAATTACAACTTTATCACCAGACAGAACTATTCAACCAAGGAATTAATCATAATTGTATTCTTCCCAGTACCTGGCATGTATTCTTGTTCTCTCCCTTGGACATTTTGAACAGTAAGGGATTCCTTTTAAGTTGATACAGTTTAGTGTGGGACTAGAAGAAAAAAATAAATGTTTAAAAGAGGTTCTGTATAGGAATATAGAAAATTACCTGGTCTGGGCATTTCCTTAAAGTCCTTTGCTCATTGCTAACACAACAGAATACAAGTAGAGACACAATCCAGGTTGCTAAACCCACCATATATAATAATAAAACATTTACTTTGAAACTAGCCCATACAAGTTGATGTGTTGGTATTAATATATCATTTACCAGGTGTGTTGCATCAGCTTCACTTCGCAACAGATGTAAGATATATAGTGTCATGAAGAAATTCAGGCTGACATTAATAAAGCTATGCATGGCAGCACTTCAGGAGGAAAAGCTGCGTCTTTGTTCTACTTATTTGAGGATTCATCCAAATGTGCAAACAGAGTGAATTGAGCCAACTAATAGCAGAATGGAGTCACAAATAACAAATGCATTCTTCTATCATGTGTCACTGAGCCTTGCTATATTCTCTGACTGCCCTCTCTAGACAGGCAATACTTCTCTGCCTTACACGGGGCAAGTCTTACTAATGCTTCAGCAATTAGTTCACTACAGTATTCATCCTGCTGCAGCTGGATCAGATAGAATGGAAATAAAATGTTGTCAGGAATTTAAACACTCTTTGACATGAGTTTTGCCAACAGTTCTGCTGGTAAGTGGAAATACTAAAGGCTTTCTCACTGCACAGTACCTTTTCCAAATTCTGCCTCTTTCCCTTCTCCCAGGTTGTGCCAGCAGTGCGCCTTCTCCCTCTTACTGTGTGTGACTTGTCCCTCGCATTAAGCATCCTTAGGTGCCTAATTTTTTAAATTTCCACACAGTCTTGTATTCCTTCATGGTCTCTAGGGTTAAAAAATTGATAAATCATAGAATCATAGGTTGGAAAAGACCTTTAAAAGACCAAGTCCAACTGTTATCCCAGGACAGCCCAGTCCACCACTAAACCATGTCCCTAAGCACCACATCTACACATTTTGTAAACGCCTCCAGGGATGGTGATTCCACTACCTCCTTGGGCAGCCTGTGCCAATGCCTGACATCCACTTCTTAGTGAAGAAATTTT
>JAVJGJ010000059.1:22527914-22578912 GCA_035590215.1 Microhierax caerulescens | reverse complement strand
CCCCCACCCCATTAATATCTTTCTTTTCTCTCAGGTGAACATTTCCCATTGGTCCATTTATAGGTGGACTTGCTAAATAAAAAAATTCTGTGGAAATAAAAGAAGGGCTCATTCTAGCTGTGAAAGAATAGGAATTACCTGAGAGAGTGGGAAGCTTGAACATGTTTGGGTTCTTTTTCCAATGCTTTTTAGCATTGTGAGATCCCAAAACTAGTCACGTGGCAGAAACTTGAAAGAATAGTGAAAGCTGTCAAAGCTAGCAAAACTGTATGAAGTATACTTTTAAGCATAAGATTAAGAGTTCATTCTTTTCATGCTCTCTCAACAGTTTAGGCGTGTCCATACTTGTCTACTTTATAGAATTTTTACTCTATATTGGTGCAAAAATGGCAGTGGAAGACCTCTGAAATATAATGGTTACTGAACAACTTTTAATTCTGACATTCATCATCTTTCCTTCCAATCTTATCAGCATTTGACGAGAACAATTGGCATTAGCAGGGTATAGCTTTAAAATAATGTCATTGTAAAACATTCTTTAAAACAACTCCAGATATAAAAGATTACTATGGTAGACATAAACCAAGTATATCCAAGAGAGATTGCAAGCATGTACTAGAGGGCTGATTAATAGGATCAGTAGATAAAATAAGCACTTAGGTTCAGTGCTTCCAGATTTCTTGTAAAAATATAGACATATGGAAAGTAGGCAAAAGAATTCAGACTAAGGTTTTAAATAAAATCAAACTAAAGATGTATTACTGCATATGCTGTATAAGCATATACTACTGGGAAAACAACTGCTTCATCATCATGGGTTCAGTCAGTCAGTGGATATTCTAGACAGTAAAATCAGTGGAGTCTGTCATAATTGAGAGCTCATTATGAAACAATTTCAGAGGTTAGATGTAAAAACTTGTCATATGAGTTTAAGTGAAGAATAACTATTAACTTTTCAATATTCATCAAAAGCACAAAGTCTATGTTTAGGTTTTAGAAAACCTAAATGTTTATGAATAAATGGCATTTTTATTAGTTATCATGCCTAAACAGCAGTGTAACAATTCAAGCAATTATTACAAAATGTTGATTACACTTCCTGAATACTGAACTGACCCTGCAGGATTGCATACATTTGCTCTGAAGGAATGATAGATTCATCAGTCTCAAAGGGAAGTGTATGCTGAGAATATGAAGATACAAACTGACCAGTGGTGGAGCTTCAGAGATCAGATGGACTTGATTTCAAAGGAGATAGGTCAGCTGTCATTCACAGCCCAGACAACACTTACTGTCGAATCTCTCTCACTGTGCTGCAGGAGTTGTCACCCTGCTATGTTTTCATAATGCTTTATACAGTTTATGCAAAGGCATTTAAAGACTTCTATACTTTTATGCAGAGATTATTATAAAGTCCAATAAATTTCACTGCGAGGTATGCCTTCCTAATAATCTTACTCCAAAAGCTTCTCCAAAAGGGGGTAAACAAACAAACAAATAAAAAAAAGAGCAAACAGAAATTATCAGTAGACAAGTGACCTCTTACCTCCATTTAAAAAATATGGAGGCACAACTTCACTGCTACTCTCCATATACATTATTTTTCTTAGAAGCACTGGCATAAAGTTGAAGACATTGATTCAGTTTTATTCACAATAATGATCCAGAACAGGATGTCTTTCTTGCCTAAAATTTTGGAAAACATGCACCTGTATCTTTCACTGTAGCAGAATGTCCCTGTGCTAAATTTCATGGGTTGGTGCTTGTTCTTGTGCATCCATTGTGGTGTGTGTACTACTAATAAACTTACATTTCTCTTATAGTTTACAGTTTCCAAAGCAAACATTTTTGCCTATCAATGGCAATATGCACTTTCCAGTTCTCTAAAATTTGTTATATTCTGTGTCAGGTTTCCTTACAATAACCAATTATCTTTGACATGTAGCCTTATCAAACGCTTCTTGAAAAATGCATGATGTCCACGTCTCTCTCTTATCTATCACAGCAGCATTATCTTCAAAGAGTTCTATAAAATTAGTTATGCCAGAACTTATTATTATACATTCATATTGGCTGCCTGTAATGGAATTAATCTTTGCTTAGTGCTCCCTTGCCAGTTGCAACAAAATTGTTTTCAGTATGTATTAAAAATATTAAGCTAGCTTGTGATTATATATTTTATGCCATCTCATGACTTACTTGAATAGTTGTCTGTGGTCTCAGTTTTTTAGTTCTTCAGGAGCTGGTTCTGCCACCACAGAACATTGACTGTGAAAGCTCAGTAAATGCTTTGCTAATTGGAAAGCATTAGTAAGGCAAATCATACTCCTGTACTTAAATGACAGAAGCACAGAAGGAAAATAGCAAATTTCAGAGAGTGCAAAAGAGGAGTCTAAAATTCAGAAGAAAATTGCCAGGGTTAGTAATCAGAAAAGTACAAGTATGCTAAAGAAAATTAACTTTATGATACTGTAAATATCTCACCTTCAAAAGCAAGTTCCTGGAGGCTTGGAGAACTTAAAATATATTTTTTTCCCCATGCAGGAGGGTTATGTTTGTTATATTCATAATTTTTGTGCCATAGGCATAATTGCATTTTAGTACATGAATGGCATTTATTGGTAGATTATCAACTTAAGTACTCATTTTGAAATGAAATGCCATATATAGATATAAAATTACATATATTAACTGTTTATTAATGGTGTATCATCAAGGCTGTTACCAGACTACTAAATGTATAACAGTAAATTATAGAGTATAAGAAAAAAAAATACAAAGTCAGAATTGAGTCTTAAAGACAGTAAAGTCAGGAATAGCCTTTCATATCTATGTGAAGGCAGTTTACAACCAATACAAGCATTATGGCAGAGTGAAAAGGAGTAAATGGTAGATATATCTTGTACAGCTTGGAAATGGAACCATACTTTTCCATTTATGTTCACCTTGGAGGGAAGAAATAGGTCAGAAAAAAAGATTTATCGTGTTGCGAGATAAAATTGAGTATTAATCTAAAGACCTTCTCCCAGTCTAAATAATCTGAAAAAAAGCATGCTTGTAAAGACGGATTTTTTTTTTTTTTTTTCAAATATTGGAGAAATCTTTTGGTTCCCAATAGCAACTGGATCTATCATGATATGTGGGGATTTAATCTCAAAGAAAAGTAAGACTTTAGGAGGTTGTAAATCACCCACACTATGAAGCACTGGGAAATAATCCATTGATTACGTTGTGGGAATACAGTTGGATACTAGAAATTTAATTAATATTTTGGTGAACAGTGGATATTGTCTTGCAGAACTTTCTCAGTAGACAAATAGCCAGTTTTCTCCTAATCTGAGAACAAAATCATTATCAGTAAATTGAGTGTTGTAACTTGAGCAAATTATAGATCTTTTTTCCTTCCTACTTAAATCAATGGGAATTCTGATCTGCTGAAGTACAGTTAGTGTTCTACACAGACACAAGTTATACTTAGATTACGTAGGAAGCACAATTAAGACAAACCTAAATTAGCCACATAACCCATTTACTTGTTACTTTAGAATTGTAGACTTATTCTGACATTAGTTAAAACATACACATAGGATTTCCAACTGAAGGGCTCACTAAAATAATGCAACATGCTCTTGTTAGCTTTTTTCTTGGTGAAAGAGGTTGGTATCAAGCAATGGCACAAGAGGAAACAGCCTTAAGTTGCGCCAGGGGAGCTTTAAATTGGGTATTAGGGAAAATTTCTTCACCAAAAGGGTTGTCAAATAGGCTGCCCAGGAAACAGGCTGAGTTTAAAAGACAGGTAGATGTGGCACTTAGGAACGTGGTTTAGTAGTGGACTTTGCAGTACTAGATTAGTGGTTGGACTCAATGATCTTCAGGGTATTTTCCAACCTGAATGATTCTATGAATCTCTGATTCTGTATATCAGTGAGTTAATAAGATAATTTCATTAGAAATCTCAACAAGTTGTGAAGCAGTAATATGCCACCTGAAGATTTTTTTCTCAGATTATTATTTTGCTTTCATTGAGTTGACTTGTTGTCTTTGGGAGAGACTGGGAAAAAAGGTGAAAGGAAAGACAAAAAAAATATTTTCCTTTACTATAATATTTAAAATAAAACCTGAATACATACAAGCATGAATTCTGAGCCAGCCATATGCTTTCAGATCCATGTCATGTATCACCCAGACAGTGAAAAACTGTTGGAACTGGATGGATCCATTTTTAAAAAAAGATACTGAGGAACAGCTTCAGAGAACTGCCACAGTATTTAGAGATGGTCTTTTATTTCTGTTAAAGATACATGCCATCTAAGCACCTAAACCATTGTTGGTGATGATATAACAGCAATTCATTAAGGTCCTTAGAAGTTCAGCTCACATATCTATCTATCTACCTATCTATCTATTTTCATGCATTGTCAAAATACTTCTCAGTGAAATATTTCATTTACTGTAAAAATCCACCTTTTGCTTGTGTTTACCACCTGTAAAAAGAACAAAGAAGATCAGTTGATAATACTACCATCAGATCTTGCACTGGCAGAGAAAAAACGATTCTTGTTAGCATGTTATGCAGTCTCAGGAGTCATCTTCTGTGTAAATGAATGTTGTGCCCCAGAAGGAAGCCAGACTGACAGTGCTCTTTACTCATGCCTTCCATTCAGGCTATATACAGCACAAGGAGCACCTTCGCAATCATCCTTTGTCCTGCACTGAAGCAATGAAAGGCAAATCCCAGTGTCTATGTTGTCTTTCCTCCCCTTCATGGATTTTTTTTTCCAGGGGTATCATTAGATTTCATTTGTCAGATTATAGCTCTTTGAAACAGAAGGAAATGTAACCCTTTTTTTTTTTTTTTTTTTTTTTTTTTTTTTTTGTCAAAGCTAATTCCTTGCTGCTGTTTTTCTACTGTTTTATTAAAGTTAAGGTGTCACATAGCAGGAACTTTCATCATTCTGAATACAGAAACGACTCCAAACACTAGCAGGCTGGGCCAGCTGCTAGGGAAATTCGTACTTCACAGATCTGCTTTGTTCTGTGTATGGATTTTGCAATGCCTGAAAATTTTCAAAAAGGGAGACTATGGTTTGGGTCTATGTACATATGATGCATTCAGGAAACCCAGACGCAGGTTTCATGGTAAGTTTATTGGGGAAACTATAGCAACTTGTTTTAAAATGCATTTTTCCTAGTAACTTTATGGAGCTCTCTCCTGCATTGTTATTATTATTACATACTTCTGCAGACAGAATGATTTTGCATACCAACTGTTTTAGTTTTGGAAACAGAATGGGCTTCCAGTACCTATCTGGATAGGAACAATAATTATACTGGTTTAAAGCCATAAAAAGTATTTTATTTCTAGGCCCTAATAAAAAATTAGTATAAATTATCTAAAAATTGGAGTGGGGATATAGCCTTCTGCTATATTTTAATTCAGAAAATGTGTTTTGTTCTTACATAAGCCTTTGTTTACATTGTCACAGTTAATTTAAATACTAAGTTTCAAAACACTGTTTTGCTAAAGTAAGTAAAAAGCAACAAATACTATTCTGGTTTCTATTATTAGAGTTTATTTATTTACCATGGTTTATTTATTTTCTGAGAGGAAGGCAGAAGTTCACCAAAATAATCAAGAACATTGTAAAAGGAAAGGATACAAGACAGTGAAAACATTTTTATTGATACTTTCACATATTGCTCATTCTTTTTCTGGGTAGCCAGCAATTCCTGTAGCTGTTGACAAACTGGAAGAGTCCATTTCACTCTTCATTTCTTTAGACCTAGTGCTAAGACAAAATTCTTTATTTTTTAAATAGCTCCACAGTTACTAACATAAGGAAGGCCTTTCAGTTAAAATCTTCATCCTGACAGAGGTTCAGGTTGTTTCAAGTTTCATGAGAGACATGTATAAGCAGGTTAAAGAGCAGCCTGCACACTCCTTGTTCAGTCAGAGTACTCTCTGTGCTCCCTTATTTGACTTTATAACAAGTGTACAATAAAACAAGCTCTTCACACAAATTGCACTGTTTAGCTATAAACTTTGTCCAGTTCTATCAGTTCTTCTTACCTGGTCTTTGGTCTCTTTGTACCTCTTTTTCCAGGAATGACAGTTACTTCTTTATCATCCTGTTCTAGCTGTGCTTCCACCAATTTCATCAGGAAGATTGTAAAAGTCTGCAACATTAACATAAATAGTGCGAAAACTTCAAAAGTTTCATTGAATAGGTATTAACTCCGTGAGGAAAAACAGAAACTGAAAATTAATAAATTATAGATCTAATAAATTATTTTGAGTTTTGCCTGTGTGGAGACTGAAGAATCTCCTCAGTCTATTTACTGTAATTTTTGTGGTGACTGGCAATACCTTTATATGGATGGCAAACAGGAAACAAACTTGGATCTCAAACAAATTGAGATTTGGAATCTCAAACTTTATATGGATTAACAAACAGGAAAGGAAACTCCAGCTTTGGAAGTGAGTAACTGTAGTCTTGCTGCACTAATTATGAGGAACATACCACGTTAGAAATTAAGAAACTTTCATTTTTTAAGATTACATTGATATTTTTAGAAGGGAAAAAAGGTAAAGTTAGCTGCAAATGCCCTTAGAATTTTCACACCTTCCCATGAATGTAATGGAATTGATTTTAATGGAATTGAATTTAACTTGCTGTCACCCTCAGTGCTAGAGTGGATGTTCAAAACCATATACCATCAGAAATCACTTTTTGGGTATAATTTATTGAATTATGAAAACACAATGGCAGCAAATGGCAGGATAAGCCTGATTTATACTACAAGTTCCACAGAGTACTTTTTGCTAGCAAGACTTCAGTAAATACTTTTACATGGACTGCATAGCATTTTAATTTATGGTATGAAAAACACAGCATATTGTGAGAATGCAGCTTTGAAAATAATGCATATACAGTTTGTGAGACATTAAATTTCACCATGCTTTTAAAAGCAGAAGCACTTCAATAAGAAACTGTTCATGTATTAACCCTACTTGCCTTCAAAGGTTTCTCAGGATTTCTGTTGTTCACACCTGTCTCTATTGCTCTTTTAAATTATCCTTATGAGAACAAGCCACACACTTAGGCATACGACATATGAGCATTTACCACTCAGCACTGTCCATTTTATCTAGAAGACACAGCCACCCGTAAACCGAGTTTTGAATACCTTTGTACTCTAAACATGATTTTTCCAGAAGCATTCATCCAGTTTCTGGCACTGTGCCAAAATGCTGGTTTGCCATCAGTCAGTCATTTGCAGGATTCAGAGCAGAAAGTGAAGCTGATTCTAAGTGAATGCAAGGATCTGACCCTTAGAATGTGAGGTCCTGAGCTTGTTCCTAAGTGCCATGATCTGTGTAACACTGGACTTAGTCTTTTTATACTTTTCTCCCACCTGTAAATGGGACTGAGAAGAACCTAGATAACATAGTTGCAGGTGCTAGGTAAGTTTATAAAATAGAAAATAAGTACAATCTGTAATTTCTAAAGACACTTGCTGATGTCAAGGACTGTATTATTTTAAAACCTTCCATTCTGGATCACAGATTTTCATTGGAGTTGAAGAATTCACTACCCATCTGAAAGTACTCTCCCTTCAGTGGAGCATTATTTAATTTTTTTGTGCTTGTTATGCTTGAAGGATCTGTATTTGTTTTAAATTACATTATACATAATTTTGACATTCTAACCTATTAAAGGAGCTTCATAAAAACTGTATGATATTACAATATAGTTTTCTTATGGTAGCAGTCAGTAACTGCACAACTGCTTTAGGACATTGCATTTCTCAAAAATACACTCCTGAAATATTCAGAAATATCTCAAGTTTTCCATTCAGGATTTTGCTAAGCAAGTGAATCTGTACCTTCTGAAGAACGATACATCCATGATTCTTCATATGTGATGCACATCATTGGTACCAATGCTTAGAGATTTTGTAATGAACAAGCAAAGTATATTGTCTGTTTATAAGGTTTGGACAAACAGGCAAAATCTTAAAGCCTTACGATGTCTATTGTATTGAAAGCTTATAAATTGGGGGGGAAAGTGGGAATTTGACCTTACGGTTTCTCTATCTAATAAAATGTGATGTGTTGCATGATTTGGGAATTCAAATATGTGGTGCAGGGGCAAAATCCTTGTTGTTGTTAATGTAGCATGGGTAGACTGGTATGAGCAAATCCAGACAGATTAAAGAAAAGTGGAAAGAAATATCCATATATCTTCCATTAATTTAACTTTACACTGTAATAATTTTATTGCTTTTATGCAATGACTGTCAACTGAAGAAAACAACTCGTCATCCATTTTGCAAATCTACCAAATTCAGATCACATTCACAGCCAACAGAACCACAAACAATAAATGAAAACTTTGCCATCTTTGCTGTCATCTGCTGAAGCAGTATTTATTCTTTAAGAAAAGAACAGTACTACAGGAGTAGAAAAATTAGTCACAGAAGGCATTCTACATCTTTATGGTACTGTAACAGTGTAGAATACTGGCCTTCCATGGAAATGAACTGGTTTTTGCCATGTGGTTGGCGTTCTTAATAGCTACCACCACTGCTACTGCTGTTGAAAGGTTAAACAATGCTAATAATTAGCACAAGGAGCTGTAAAGAAATCTGCCTCCTTGTAGGTGAATGAAACTGAATGCCACTTTACACTTTATTTTATATGACTCTGTACATTTAAAGGCAGAGTAAAAATTAATGTTCATTCCACAGCGTAAAACCTTTAAATACCTGTTCAGTTTCCTGAGAGAATTCCAGAAATCTATAAAAGGCTTTGAGTAAGTTTCCATCAATTTCATTCCCAAATTGCACAGCCACTGGAGAAGAATAAACCCTGAATATTTTTGCAAACAAACTCTCCAAAGCTTTGAATTTATATGAGAAGCTTCTTATCAGTAAAGTCAGAAAACTGATTAATCCAGGCTGATACTTTATTTGTTCTACTAATATGTCAGTTACCAATTCATAATATCATACAGTTTAAATGTTTTTTAATATTTGTTAATCCAAATATCCTATTTAGTTTTCATAAAGAGTCTTTCCTTAGTCAAATGATTTGGATTTTTTTTTTTGAGCAGGAGGACTTGTCTGCACATCGTTTTACAAAAGATGTATCTGCTCTGAAAATCTCAAACTCCAGTACTAAGAAATATCTTACTTCCCTTTTTAAAAATAAGCTATCTTTAAAACATTGGACCAAATTTTCTGTTTTCTATAGCATTAATATGACAGGGAATTTTCATGACTGAGATCAAAAGAATTTGTCTCTGAAAGGATATTTTTGCCCCCTATTTGCTTTTATCCCTGCTAGTATGTTAGTGTTAAACTGATAGCTTCCAACATTATGAAATCACACATGTGCAGCATTTTTCTCTGACAGTGCTTTATATTTGCAGGACCTTTAACACTGGCAGATAGTAAGACAGGGTGTCAAGTCAGCACCACAGTAATTTGATTTGCTAAGATTTATTGCGATAATCTGTAACATCTAGAGCTGATGAGGAACCTGAACTTTTGATCATAGTAATATTCTGTGGAAAACCGAATTTTTTTAAGTATATGTTTGGAAATTAATGCTAACTTTGACAGCCTTTATTTGGTACACTTCAAATGGTTTCAGGTTGACTTGTCTCCAAATGAAAAGTGTGTATGTAAAAGCCAAATACTGTAAATGGCATTTCATACCAGAAAGCTGCATCTAAGTCACTGAAGTACAGTTCTAGCTGTGCAACTGCAGAGATTGCTGGCACAATTACAGGTCTCTGTAGTTTAAGGTAGTGTGTTATTAGTTATCCCAGCTTGGACTCCAGCACTTCACAGTCGGTTTACTGCTGAAACTTGCTATGCTTTCTTTGCCTGGACTTTTTGTATCACAGATACTGCACCTTTTTCCTTTTTGAGAGTAGTGACATGAATGGAGAATCACAGGGTTGAGTAAATCAAATCTGTAGGAGATACAGGACATACTCAAGCAAGTCCTTTATGTTGTACTTGTCAATGGTTCTATTCTGTAGTTTGTAAAAGACATTATATTCCTCATGGTGAAGTGTACTTTCTATTAAGCTTTCATTGAGAACTGAGAGCTGTGAGAGAGCCCATAACTGCCAGAGCTTTGAGGTAGTGCTGCCTGAACCTTTTCCTTATAAAGAGCTTTCCAAAGAGGATCCAAATGGCTTTGAAGTTCAAAAAGCCAGATTCTCTTAGGCTATGAACTGGAATAATTAATAAAAGCTATAGTAAACTCCAAGTGGCCAGCTGAAGCAGAATGGTAATACAACAAGGTTTATAAATCAGTGACCTCCTTCTCCCTGTGACCTTGCAGGATGATCTTTGCTTTCAGTCATCTCCTCGCTGCTGTGTTCCTACAAACTCAGACAGTGCTTACTGGTCCTTGGCAGTATGTCCTATTGGTCTGCTCATAGCCCTTTGCTGCTCTTAGCAATTGTTCGGGTTCTCTTTGAGCTGCAGGATGCAGGTGTGCATTCTCTCTCTTTGCCTTTTACAGTCTCTGCCCTGCAGTAGCTGAGGCTGCTGCATTTTCCAAAGAAATGTGCAGCTCCTGCCACCTCAGAGGGGATACCACCAGACTGTCACTTCTTTTAAAGGAATGAGAACAGACAAATTTAGCAGGTTGATCAAAAGGGAAGAAGCAGGTTTGCATATCAAACACTACACATGCATGTTGTCAGAGTGATGAAGATTCTCCTTGTGATTGTACAATATAGTGTTAGTTGCATATATGCATAGTGTATGAAGTTTGCCATTTATGAGTATGTATCCAACAGTGATGTTAATCCATCAATGTGTATATTTTTATATTGATGTTACATAGTATATTCTGTTAGAAGATACTGTGAATCACTTAAAATGTGTAAAAACGTCATAAAGTGTAGCAGAGGTTCAGTAGAAACACAATATACTAATGGATAAAGCATCAGTCCTTTAAAACGATGGTGCATCCAGGAAAAGCATTCTTGACTTGAGGAATTATGCTTAATTTATTGCCAATTAATATAATTACTGACTTGGCCCTGAGAAACGAAGAAGCCAATTAAACAAACACTTGGGGAAGACACCTTTCCTCCCCTGCTCCTCAGGCCCAGATCCAGCCTGTGACACCCCTCCTGCAGCAGGGCACACTTGGGCCTTTTGGACACCCTGGAGGGTGGGCTTAGGGCCTCACCATTTCCTCCTGCTGCTCCTTCCTTCTTACTTATTTCCTCTGCTGCGGTGGGGACCCCCCATGGGGAGCTTTCCTCACAACACCTGAGGAGGGCCGCCATCTTGGTTGACTCTCTGGGCGGGACAGAGCAAGCTGTAGAGCTGCCTGGGCCTGGCTAGGACTGATTAGGACCGGCTGGGACTGCTAGAACCACTTGGGGCTGGCTAGGACTGACTTGGACCAGCTGGAACCGGCTTGGACCAGCTGGAGCTAGTGCAGGGCAGTGCACAGCCACCTCTCGCATAGGGCACCCAGCAGGCCCAGCTGCCAAACCCTGCCGCTTCTGCCCGACGCGTGCTGGAAAGTTGTTTCTCATATATTAATTGCTGAAGGACCATTTAGTGGCAGCCTGTCGGCTCATTAAGCAGTCACCTTCCAAGGCAGCCTGTCTGGAAGTGGAGGTGTAGTGGACAGAGTTGAGACAGAAACCTGAGTTGTAGGAAACTTGCTCAGACTCACTTCTTTTAAAGGTACGTTCCTTTTTTTACACTGAAAATTTGTTTTGTCTTGCTCACCTAAGAACTTCTCTGTTATTAAAAAATACTGAAGGTAGCATGACCTGTGAAATGTGCTCAGAAATATTTCTGAATCCTGGAAAAGCCAGCAGGCAGTAAACCTCTGCTTATAGCGTAGGTAATTTATGTTTCCTTGATTTTCACTGGAACTAAAATATGAAATTACTGTTACGGTAAGGGCTCGTTCAGGTAGGATAAAGATACATAAGCATGCAAGACAAATGCCTGGCATCGATGACTGTTCATTTAGATGTTGATGTTCTTCCAAGCTGCCCTTGGGATATATATCCTTTTTAAAAATGAGCATGTCTAATAAAGTTATAATAGGTATAAAGTGACTAGAAATGTTTTTTTCAAACAAGTCCAAGTGGCCTTATTGCTCTCTTCCATAGGCATAGTTTGAGGGATGTCTGTGTTGTTGGTCTTCCAAGTCAACTGCCTACTGCCCCTTGCCTCTGTGTGCTGTCCTGAGTAATGCTTCTGTCTTTATTTCTCCTGTCTGAATATCTGAACTGCACAGTTCATGTATTCAAATCAGTGATCTAAGCTATGTTGCAGAAACATACTTTCTCTCAGTATAGTAATACAGTCATACATCCACCCAGTTGGCCAGGTTTTCCATTTGTGTGACTCAGCAGAACTCTACTGAAATTTATGAACTAAATGAATAATAATAGCTCAGAATTGGCACAATTGTTTAATCAATGTAAGTGATTTCAAAATCCGTACTACTATATTTTATTTTGTCAGTTAAAAAAAAAAAACAAAAACAACAGAACAAAACAGGAGTAGGCATTGCTTTCTGTGAAGCATAGCCTTATATTCCTGTTTCAGTGTAAGGACCAGTTGTCCTAGTGCTTTATAGCCAACTGCTGGTTTTTTGTAGATCTCATATATTGGTTTATGGAAACTTGTGACAGATTTCTTCTAGCATGATAATTTCTCTTAAGAATCCTTATTTACTGAATCAGACCCTGATTCTCAGGTGCATATGAGTTGTCCCATTAAATCCAATAGAACCACTTAATGCTTATTGTTCATTGGTACTCATAAGCTCATTCACGGCAATGGCAGTGCAGTCCGTCTGGGTGCTGAGAGCCTCCTGTTCACGTGGAAGTCAACAGAAGTGTGAAAGGACTTGCCACATTCAGAGAATGAGTCTTCATTATCCACATGCACACACAAGATTATGAGGTTTACAGTTTCTTGCCTGGCCTTATACTGGCCGCTTTAAGCTGTTTCCTGTACTTTCTACAGTAATTCAGACATGAAGAATTCTCTCCAATGTTCTTCACCATGTGGTAATACTTACAATGGCAATGTGTCTGGCTATTGCAAAATTTGTCACATTGTGGCATTTTATTTATACTGTCCACAATGCTGTAAACATGTTAGCATTATAAGATGCTAAAAAATTATTTTTATGTTACTTGTAATTGTCAGTACTAGTAGATTGGCTGTTCACACAACAAACCTTGTCTTCAGTAATAGTGCAGCTTCTGGTAGTTTCTTCAGTATTTTATGCTAGCCCTATGCCTAACCCTTTTATACAGCAAGTGCTTTTAGCTTCTGTAAGGATACAGTCTCAGGATCAGTTCTTTCATCCTTAGCTGTGTTTAGCAAAATCTGTAAAAAATACTTCATAAATATATACATTAATTTAAATTAGAAATAATAACCAAACAAAGGAAAAACAACAAATCTTTCCAACGCGTGATCCTCTCGAACCACCCCAGTACATTGGCTGCTATCATCTGTTGTGTGGAAGCACAAATTGTGCTGGGATTCTTTCTGCATGGGGCTTGACTTCTCCCAGTCTTTTGTGGAGCAGCGAATACACATTTCTAAGTACTGTAAAATATATATGGTACATTGCTTATTTACTTCAAACAGCAGCAAAATAGTGAACTAAACTGTGAAGATAGTATTCAAATTCTCTGTCAGATAGAAAGCTATATATTGAAAGATTTAATAATTGGGTAATAGGAAGCAGAGATGAGAGACCATTTAGGAGAGGTGAAGTTGAATATAAAGGTGGTTAGTATGGCTGCCAGGTTGGTACAGTAGACCCCAGTGAATCTGGGAATTCAGGAAAGAGCTTATCCATTATGGGCTAAGACATTTTGAGATGGAAAATGAACCTGGAAGTGTGCAAACTGAAAGTCTTGTTATCAACAAATATTTTCTTCACTTTCTAGGCCACTGTATGTTACTCATCCACTGTATAGAGATGCAGTATGAGCTCACAAAGTATCTGCTTTCATCAAAAGCACCAATCAGGTTTTAGAGTAAAGTTTTTTCCAGGAAAGATAGCATGCCTGTTACCACTTTTTTGTTGTTGTTTGAAGAATGGATTTATGTGACTTAAAAGGAAAAAGATTTAGTGTAAACTCAATATTTTGGACTAGAGAAAACAGACATTAAGAAAGGTCACATTTGAGAGAAGTGTCCTCAGGAGAAAACATACTAATAGATGTTCCAATAAGAGAGGAAAGTTGGCCAGCCATGAGAGAGATCATAAATAACATAGTATTTCTTTTTTGCCTTCCACACAACCTTCTGCAATATTACTTCAATATCTGTAGTGCAAATCCAAACCATATTTTTTTCTGTTCATTGTTCCTGATCACCTAAGAGAAGTTTATGTTACAAGAAAACATAAATATCATAAGGTCATCAAGGCTAAAGGTGAACACAAGTTTTTTATGATTTCATCTAACCCCATCAGGGGAGACTGCATCCTGCAAATAGCTGATACAAAAGAGACCAGTAATTGTACTCTTCATTTAACTATCATTTCCCCATGGTCTTTAAAGCTTGTATTTCATGTTATAAGCATGAAAAAGGTGATTAATTAATCATGCAAAATGCTTTAAACTATAGATTGTGAAGTGCCTGCCAGGAACATGTGGGCATCTGTTGAAACCTTAATTCTAATTAACAAGAGGAAAAGAGTTGTTTCCAGATGCTTAGGGAGCAGTGTCTCTTTCATATTGGGTTGTTTCAATGGAAGAACAGTGGGAGCATATTCTGAATGTATTTAGTTTCAATCTCACCTGGTAAAGTATTTAGCTATTAATATGGTAGTTAAAATTTTGCCTCTGATGTTTTGCGATTAGAAAGCTAGTACTTAGTTCTGAAGCAAACATTTAAAAATGCTTAAGTTGTAGTTGCTCTTTCTCTGACAGCTGTCCTGTAAGTACTTACAAAGAGGTCAGAATGATGTTTTGAAGTTAATGTCTCTTATAAAATAATATGCCTTTACCAGTACGAGTATCTTCAACAATTTGGGAATTTTCATTTCTGTTGTGAACCGATATCCCAGAATGTCACAACAAAGTTACTCCATTCTGACAGATCTCCTTAATATGGCCTTGTGGCTCACGGGCACACTGCTCGTGTGGACACACATGGACTTGTAGGTGGAGTCATGCTACACTTGTAAGAGAAGCAATGGCGTATGTTACTGACATAAAACCAGTGAATTAACAAAGTTCTGTGGTAGTGGAGATGTGACGGTGGTTTAACAAGGTTTGATGGCATGGTACACTTGATTATTTACTGCATAGAGGACAGGGTCAGACAACTGTAAGGGAGACCCTTCTGTTGTGTCATGACGGCCAGAAAGGGGACCCTCTTGCTTTCTAAACTCCTTCTCAGGGAGTAGTCTAGGTGCAGCTGGATCCAATTCTAGCCTCAGATTTGATCAACAGTTTGTGTCTAAAAGATTGTTTATGCACAATCGGTTGCTTCACTAAGATTTCAAAGTGTAGCATGCTGTTGATCACTTCTCAAGGTTTTGTTGTGGCAAGGAACTCTCAACTTTGAGAAGTAACCCTGAGAGGGGTCCCTACTCAAAGGGAAACCCTGGCATGCAGCCCACTGCCATGCGGGAGATCACAGAGGCCCTGGGCTGTCTGCTATTTGTGGAGTAAGGTAATTGACTTGTAGTCATATTTGCACACCGGCAAGACATCTGGCTCACTGTTCTAGACAACCCTTGGCTACTATGTTGCCATCTGTCCCCCAAAGACCAGAGTAAGTTGGATGCAGCAGTCATAACCCCCACTGGGGGCTATGTCTTGAGTGGCAGAGAGGGATGAAATCCCAACACAGAGGGGACTCATGATCTAACCTTCACTTTTTTAAGCACTATTTTCGGAAGTAACCTGAAGTCACTTAAATTTGAATTTCCAAAGTCCTCAATGAAGACTGTATAATTTGCCACAACACTAGTTTAAAGGGTGGTGTTCTAGATCCTAAATGTCAGTGCTATGCATTGTTGAAGGAAATTAGTCTTACCTAAAATTAATAACATTATCTTAAAATTATTTGGTTTGAACTGAGTTTTATATAGGGTGAAGTGATCAAGACTGAGGACATAAAGGTGGTTCCTTGTTCATTGAAATGTTCTTACTATTCTGATCCTTGTTGCATAGAATAGCTGTATGAACAAATGAATAGCTTGAAGTCAGGCCAACCTTTGTTTTTAAGAGGCATGCACAAGTATGTAGAACTTAACAGAACAGTCCTAAGACTGTGTCTGGAAAAGAATAATCCAGTTTCTGTTTGGACACTCCAAATATATAGGTGTAAGTAAACTCACACTCTTTTGACACAGTTGCTTTTGAAATAGCAGAGCTTTTTTATTATTATTATTTATTTTATTTTATTTTCCTCCCAGAAGGGCCCTCATACATCTTGTACTTTGAATAGAAAACACTTCCAGGTGTTTGTGATGAGTAAGAAGAAAATCAGCTTGTGCAACATCTGTTGTAACGATGAACTGAGTAGGTTTTTGTATCTCTGGTATCTGTACTATGACTGTTGAAAGTAAACTCAAATAAAGAAAACAAAAAAAATCTATATAGTTCAAACTTAGATGGTAATCTTCAATTCAAAACATAATGGTTTTAGACACTTTGAAAATTCTGACACTAAAGGCACGCCCCAAAGGAAAATGTTTGTTTCTCCCACTTTGTAAATTGGCCTTTCTTAGTGTTGTACATGTAATGTTAAGTTAGGTCTACATAGATCAGAGCAGAAGGTATCCTGTTTACTCTGCCCACATTGTCAGCCAACCAGATATGTGAAGTAGTTTTGGTCACGTTTTAGTGAGTGTGTCCAGACTGGTAATCCATACTGCATGGAAGAAGGTAGTTATTCTCCATAGACTTGTGTACCTGTCTCTGTTACTCCAGGATAATGTGACTGTCTGTACTGGATTGCAGAGGTTTATATACACTCATGCTGCAAAAAGAAGTGCCAATACAATGAACTTCAGAAATACTAGCAAAGTTCACAGGCAGAAGAGAGCCAACACAAGACATACGCAGTATTGATGGAGGGCTTCATACTTTGTGAGTCTTTCTGCTTCCAAGTTTTCCTTGTTGTATCCCCAGATATCAAAACAGAGACTAATATAAAACCAGAGAACACTGCAATTCTGGAGTGAAGTATTGAAAAAATTGTGCCAATATCATGTGATACATTTGTTCAGTGTCTCAGATATGAACATGTTAACAGAGGAGATGATACAGAGATGATAAATAAAGATGTAAATGGGGAGTCAAACCATTTGTGCTGAATTGCAACACTTCCTGTGTTGTGTGAGAAGTCAGTTCAAAGCTGACTGCCTTATTTCAACTCAAGATGTAGAATAGGTGGGGTAAGGAAAAGAGAAACACCTGCGTCCCTGCAAAATTGGAGGTAGAAAGTGGGTAAGAAAATGAGCTGAGCTGATCCAAACAGCAACATCTCATAATATACGCAAATCCATCATAGGATAACTATGCAAAGTACCAGAGTAGCAGGGACATGCATGAGAGAAAGCCTGCCTCTCCTTGGATTATCAGGCTAAATGAGTCACAGGCATAGCCAAGTTAGATCAAGTGGGAGGCAGCACAGCAAACTGCCAAATGCTTTTGAAACAGCCTGCTCATGGGATTGCATGGGCTCCTGACTCACAGCGTGTGTTGAGGCACTTGTGGCAGAAAGGCAGTGCAAATCCTGCTGTTGCTCAGAAATAAGTGTGAGACCAATCTCATCCACTGCAGGTACCAGACGGTCAGCTATCCTCCTGCTCCCATTAACACATTCCAAGTCATCTCTGTCCTGACTTGTTACCTGGTAAATATTTTTCATGCAGTGAACTGTTCCAGCTCATACATTCTTGCTCCTGGGTGATAGGAGTTGCAGTTCTGATGAGGTGTACTCTACCTGTCCTTGGCAGGCACTGTTAATGAGGATGGCTTAATGACATCTCCCTTTAATACAGTCACACTGTGCTCTGTGTAATAGTAGCTAGCTGTGAATCTGTCTTCAGAGTAAATTTATATTGATGATGCAGTTGCCTTAAATTATGTTCTTCAACTTTATGTGTTCTGTTTGTCCTCACCTTTTTTGTACTTTTGTAGCCTTGTTTTTATGGCCTTATTTCCTAAGCAGGCTGGGTTTATGTGATCACTCTTTCTAACAATCTCTTCCCTAATCATTATGGACCCATGGCTAAAGCTGATAGAGGAATACCTCACTCACTCACCATGGCAGGAGAAGGTGGAGAGTGCAAGGTGGGCTGAGGCCAATTGTTTGAGATTCAACAAGGATAAATGCTGGGTTCTGCACTTGAGTTACAACAACCCCAGGCAATGGTACAGGCTTGGGGAGGAGTGGCTGGAAAGCTGCCTGGTGGGAAAGGACCTGGGGGTGATGGTTGATGGCCAGCTGAACATGAGCCAGCGGTGTGCCCAGGTGACCAAGAAGGCCAACAGCATCCTGGCTTGTATCAGGAACAGTGTGGTCAGCAGAACAAGGGAGTTGATTGTCCCCCCGTACTGAGCACTGGTGAGGCTACACCTCAAATCCTGTGTTCAGTTTTGGGCCACTCACTGCAAGAAAGAGACTGAGGTGCTGGAGCGTGTCCAGAGAAGGGCAGCAAAGCTGGTGAAGGGTCTGGAGAACAAGTCCTGTGAAGAGCAGCTGAGGGAGCTGGGGTTGTTAAGCCTGGAGAAAAGGAGGCTGAGGAGAGAAGTCGTGCTCCCTACAACTACCTGAAAGGAGGTTGTCCTGAGGTGGATAGCGGTCTCTTCTCCCACCTAACAAGGGATAGAACAAGAGGAAATGGCCTCAAGTTGCACCAGGGGAGGCTTAGATTGGATATTAGGAAAAGTTTCTTCACTGAAAGGGTCATCAAGCACTGGAACAGGCTGCCCAGGGAAGTGGTTGAGTCACCATCCCTGGAGTTATTTAAAAGATGTGTAGATGTGGCGCTTAGGGACATGGTTTAGTGGTGGACTTGGCAGTGTGAGGTTTATGGTTGGACCTCAATGATTCTATGTTTCTATGATTCTAAGATGGGGAGGCAAGGGTACCTCAGTTAGAATTGTTTCTACGTGGTAGCACTCAACTCAATAGCCACCATGTCTGTACTGGCAAATACACTACATGGAGTATCTTGCCCTGATGTCAAGGTTAAGAAATTCCAAGGAAAGTCTTGAGAGTATTGTTGAAACCTCTGTTGGGGAGGAACATGCAGACCACAGGTATGAAATGGAGAGACTGCAGTTTGAAATGTGGACCTTGAGCAGCATGCAAGGTGCTGCAAATGGTACTGTGAGATGGTGTAACTGGGGAGACATGCAAGCATGGTGTGCATTATAGATGACAGATATTAAGGATCAGGGTGGTGAGAGGCAGACGGTAGGGAAAGTGGCATGTTGAACCTTAGAACAAGGGTCAAATTGCATAACTAGGTAATTTTTTAGGATTCAGATTTAAAAACAAACACATAAACAACACCGAGATATAATTTCTGATCTTGTAATAAGACCTTTCTTCAGATAGCTACAACTGAAAGCTAATAAAAAATTCAAGAAATGAGTAAATTAGACATAATATTTGGGTTTTGTGGTCAAATGTATGGAATGATAAAATCAATGACATCTTGTTTTGTATCCCTCAGTCTTGACTTCTCATTATTGAACACAGAATTATTACTGATAAACAAGAACAGAATTTTAATAAGGTTAGTATTGTGGTCTAAGTCAATTGTTAAAAAAGAGGATGAGGATTACTACTTCTTCCATGAAATTTTATTTTTAGTTTGGAATCAGAGGTATATAGTTGCACTTGGTATGTACACATACATTTTGAATACATAGCCATACATGTTGTCCTGGTTATTATTTTGCTGGTATCAATTAAACCTTAAAGCTTTTTGAAGCTTTTCATATATGTTATGCTTTTGTTCTTACAAAATTGCCTTTACTCTTCTCTCTAATAATTTTTTAAACTCAAAAATCTTCATGATTGACTTTGCAATGATAGTGTGCATGGCAACCTGTGTTGTTTCTTAGTGCTCACTGTCATCAGTATGATCCTGACATGGAAATTTGCAGTCAGCATTTTCATTGATCAAGACAACTTTCTCCTTTGCTGTCCCTGACAAGTAAGAGTTGTATCTCAGATAATCTTCAAAATTCCTTTATTGTTTCCTAGACTTCTATCCCATGCCAGCAGCTCATGTGGAAAAGGGAGGAATCAATACCTATTGAATGTGACTGACATGAGTGCTGAAAAATTAGAACTTGAATTAATTTCTGTCAGTTCAGCCTGCCTTGAATGAGAGAAGTTACACTGGCAGGTAACTAAGAAAGTGAAGCAAAGCGATTGAATTAACAGATAAGCAGAGAATAGCTGAGTCAGCCTGGGTGGTTGTTTCTTTTGGTTGTGCTTTTCATTTGGTTGCGTGGGTTTTGGGGTTTTTTGGGGGTTTTTTTGTTTGTTTTTGTCTGGAATACTCTGCTGGAAAAAAACAGTTTTGCAGAGTTCAAAACAAGGAAGTAATTTCAGTAGAATTTATTTGCTGATAAACCTATTTGTGTTGCTTGGTCCCTGAAACCATTGGTGGAGGTGAGGATGATGATGCCAGCAATCTGATTCACCCACTTGTCCTTTTAGGACAGTGGTCCAAGGTAGGAATCTCCTCCTCAGCCTGAAAGGTTGGCAGTCACTTCTAATGTGCTTTGATGCACCTGCCATCAAGCCATGGAGATTTTCCACACCTGCCATCAAGCCATGGAAATTCTCCACACTTGCCATGCCAGCAGTGGTGATTTCCTTGCGGACAAGGAAGTACTGACCTCAGCATCTTCTCTTCTGGGTGGTAGCCTGATGAGGCATTCTTCATTTTTCTGTAGCTCAGAGCCTTGAGGTGCAACAGGGAGAATCAGTTTACCCACTTCTTACACTGGTTCTTCACTGCTTTACTAACAGGAGCACCACCAGAATTTGAGCTTTGACCCTCATCTCTAGGTAGGACAGGTAGCTACAGTCTAAGATGTTGCCTCATTGCGAGATGTGTGTGTGGAGAATGACAATGAGATATTATACCTCAAGCTAATGCTGCACATTATTGATCGTGAGCTAGTATGGGAGAATGAAATAGAAAAATCACACAATTTCTTTCCTTTTTTTCTCTTATTTTTCATCTAAGTTAAGAGGACGGTTACAGGAATTTGTCTTGTTTGTAGTAAAATGAAGGTGAATCACTAAATAGTTTTCACAGCACTATTACATTCTTCAGATTAAAGGCTCCAAATACTACAACTATAAAACATTCTTATTTATTATTCATTTATTTTCATCTGCTTCAGGACACATGTAAAACTTAATTTCTAAATTAAGAAATAATTAATTGTGATTTGGGACTCAGGTTTCATCTTTTGTTTTGTTTTTTTTTGTGGGGTGGAGTAGGGTGGGTGTGGGTACTCATCTTTGGATTGAAAAACCATCCACAGAAATTACAGTGGAAATTAATGATCAGAGTTTTATTGATATACAGGGCCTCTACAAGGAAAAAGAATGATTAAAAAATATAAATTAAATTAAAAACAATGATATTGTACATACTCTAAATTATAAATAAATGCAGCCTTTAATTTTCTTCCTGTTTTTTAGTCATCCTCTTTATCTTGCCCCCTATGGTCTTTTTCTCTGCTTGAGTTGATCAAAGCAGGATACTGAGGAGAACAGTGGTGGCAATGCATCATGCTTGTTTAGTCTGGAGCTCTGAAGAGCTGTAAGAGTATTTCCAACAGTTGCCTGGTCTGAGCCATGCAGTGGCATGTTTCAGTGAGGAACTGGCCAGCTGACCTTTTTCTTGGGCAGTATCTCTTTGCTCCTGGCCAGGGGAAGTGCAGAGTTGAATCCTTTGTCTTGAGTGACTGCTTTCTGTTAAGAAATAGCAGTAGGGCACAAGTTCTGGACCATATTATTATGTATTAGCAAGGTTATGAAATGAGGTTTATGGGTCTGGTGTTTATTTTATTAAAGTGTTACAGCTCATCTTTAAACATCATTATAGAGTGTCAGTGTTTCTTAGAGATCTGTCTGTGTTTCCAGAGTGCTCATTGCTGTGGCTTCTGAATACTTGAGCTGTCGAAGTTACCAATTTGACTGTGAAGCTAAATTAGACTGTAATGCCCTTGAGTACGTTTTCTCCAGATCAGGCAATAATCTCCATGATTATCAGCTCTGTTGTGTATTAATTGACCATAGCTTGTTATGCATCCTAAACTGAACATGCATAACCTATTTCAAGGTCTGTTGTCTCCTACCTAAATGTCTCAAAAGAGGAAATATTGATGAATTCCAGTCTTAAAGGCAGCTTTCCCTTTAAAAACGTAGCACTGCTCTTACATGGTTTTATGTAACACATTCAAAGCTTGTCTTCCTTAGATCTTGTTAACACAGATATTTGTAGCAAAATTTTCAGCTTTTTATAATTAATGGAGACAATAAATTATTAACTTTAAGAACTATAACTAAATGCCTTTGCAAATGGTTGTTTGCTGGGAATGTACAATTTTAATTGTGCTCTGGTGAAGTTATCTGTGAAGCTGTGGTGCTTGTGTGGAGAAAAAGAATGTAAAGTAGGAGGAAGAAGGAAATTCAGAATACTTAAAGAGGATTTGAGTTAGCGGCACAGGAAATCAAGCAAGCTGTTTGCATTCTAGTCTAGTGTTTTAATCCAATGGGAGTAGTCTGTAACAAAAGGCTAGACAGTGGGATGCAAGTTCATGTGTAGTGATTGTGACTCAAAAAAAAAAAAAAAAAAAAAAAGCGGGGGGGGAGAAGGTAGATAGAAAGATAAGGAGAAGAATAAGGAGAATTTGCTTTATTGAACTTCACTGCAAAAGATGGACCCATAGAAGGCATTTTCAAAATGATGCCTAAGCTGGTGATTTTATAGCAGCAAATGTATTACTTTTCCTAGTTCAGTGAAATATGTTATAGGAATTTTATTTTTTCCCATCATAGATTTTTTAGCAGATATCCTGAATATGAAGCTTATAGTATTCTAGATATGTGAATCTATTTCTGTGTTACTAAAATAACATGCATTTCCATAAAGCTTGCTGTCTGTTTATCTCAGTGGTCTTTATTAAGGCAACCTAATGACATAATCATTATTATCTCAAAGTCTTCAAAATGGGGAACTCAGAATAAAATATTAGCTTGTTGGAGACTGAAGAGAAAACTGGCAAGGCATAAGAACTCGGTAGTCCTGTCCTCAGCCTACTCTTTTTAATACCACTGTGTCTTGGCAATGACTTGAAGCAAAGCTTTGGTAGCAATTTGTCGCTAGTTCTCAGCACCAGCTCAGACATTTCATAGCCATTTTAGTACTGGTATATTGATCAGCACAAGAACAGTCACTGGAATCACACTTAATATCAAAAAATCATATAAATGAATAAATATACATATTCCTTTGACAAGACCGTAGCCAGTAAACTTAATTAAACTAATTATGAATGGGACATAAAACAGTATGTCAAAATTCTTCTTCTTCTTCATTTACAGAGTTACTTTTGAATCATAAATTACTTAGGGTTTTTCTGTTGTAGCTGAACTAGAACAAATAGTGCATTATACCTTATATCTTGTGGGTAGATAGCTCTTCTTAGAAGAAAAGGATGAATAAGAAGCTGCTTCTATGCTTTTGACAGATGAATACTATCTTACATTCTGAAAGCTTCATTTTTCATAGTTTCATTGCTCATTTGGTGTTTGCTGTTTATAAACTATGCCTCATGCATTTTTAAGTCATTTTGTAGCAACAGCACAAAAAACCCCACAACACAGGGTCACAGCTGGACACCTGTGTTTACTAACTGTATTTAGCTACTCCAAGCCTTGCTGATTTCTAAAATACAAACCGAAGTGAGCAGTGCTAGAAATCTGTGGGTCTCTATAGAGATGTGTCATCCAATTCCCAAGCAGTGCAGACCTGATGCTCTGACTGTGTTTACTTCCCTAGACACACTTTATGTTGCTGGCACAAGAAAGTTTAGCCAGATGCCAAATAAGACTGCAGTTGACAATAAAGCTCTAAGACATAAAGTGGACAAAGTTGTGTTCTCTAATGGTTTGGTTTTTTTTTTTTTGGAAGAAAAAATTGTAATTATATATAGCTTCACAGATTTTCCTTGAATTTTCCTTGAAGAAGATTTTGCAAGATAGATAAAAATGTTCTTCATGATTGAAAAGGATAAAAATCCCCAAATAAAGAAATTCCTGAGAAGAACTATTTCCCTTTAGTGATTCGGTAATCTGCTCATTTTGGGGTATATTGCAACTGGGAGACAAACTGTATATTTTTAGAGAAGGAGGTAGGAGGTAAGCCTTGTTATTATATCTGGTATGTTCCTCATCCCTCAGTTCTAAAATTAAGTCCCTGGCTGGAATTTAAGCTGGATGCCCATAGCTGACTATGAAGACCAGAATTTCTTAGTCCTTCTCGATGGAATTCATTTCACCTAATACTGGTATAACAGAGATGTCTGTATATTGAACTGATCACCTCCGCCTTCTTTTATAATGAATGTTAAGAAATAGGTGGGTTTAGGTCTGCCTTCTTTCATGTCTGTACATCAGATGAGAATAATTGTGCCCTTAAAGTGACCATTTTTCTCTCTTCACTGTGAGGCAACTAGCTTATATGTAATTCAGTGTAGTTACCTACATTTCATTATATGAATCCCACTCTATAGTGCTTGCACATTAAAAAAGGACCCCTTCCTAAAGTAAATTCAAAATCCAGTAGACTAGCTTAGAAAAGCTGTTCAATCCAAGGTCATTGCTGCTTGATTTAACCTCTTGCACTATACACTGCCCGTCTCACCTAATGAATTATATTTAGCTGTCCATTAGTCTTGCAGAATACGTTGCTTTTTTCCTTTTTCCCCTTTTACATTAAACATCACATTCATAGATAATAAAAATGTCCACAAAAATATATAGCTATGGAAAAATGTTGCATGCTTAATAGGGCCAGATATTTGGAGCCTAAATTTTCAAAGTGGGATTTCAAAATGGATGTGATTTTTTTCCATCAAAAAAAGTCAGATAAATACAGCCGTAGCCCAGTTATTTGTGGTTAGAAGTTTTATCTCTTATCTCACAGAGTGTCGTTTATCTAGAAGCACAAGGAAGAATGTGCATGCAAGCGTGTGGCTCATCCAGGAAGATCCTATACTTCGGTGTTCAAAGAAATTTAGTAGATAGATGGCTTTCGTATTGTAAATGAAAGACCATTTTAAATTAATTCTATGATAATGGGCGTTGTGTGGCTTTTAAACCATTCAGCTCTATGATGGAATACTGCTAGCTGCATGGACGATGGAGACATTTGTCTCAGTTGTTGCATAGGATGTGAGCTAGCCAGCAGCCAAGATGGTTTCCTAGCGGAGTATTCAGAGAGAAACATCTTCCTCATGTTCTACAGCTTCTTGACAGCCCCCTTAGAGCTTTTGGGTAAGGGTCTCAGATCCAGTGCCCTCTGCCATTCGATGGCTAAACCCACTTCCTAGATAGAAGGATGGATGATTGCCTTGCCACGTCACTACCATAAAGTTAAAATTGGTTTGGGGAGGAAATAATGGAGGGTTACTCACAAGCAAAGTGAGTTCACAAGAAGACTCAAGTAAGACATACCAATAAGGACATTGGAAGCCAACCTTACACAGAAAATGAAGCTCATAGGTGGCCCTATTAGAAAGTAAATATTTTCAGTTACTTTTTCCTGAAACAAAGATAGACTGGATGTTCCTGATGTGACTGTAGTAGTGCAGTGGAATATTTCAGACATCAGTAAAATAATGTAGGAAGTACCACTTTCTACAGTTACTGATGGAAATAACAAGTGCTGATGCTATACCTACGATCTTCCACAGTGGACTGCTATGATCCTCCCTACCTTTTTTTTCCTGTATTGTACTTGTTAAGATGAATTCTCCAAATCCCACAGCACGCTTTGCACTTTCATTAGTCAAGAGGATAATATACATAAACAAGTTGACTGCAGGGACAGGAAAGTAGGTATTTCTGTTCCCAACTGAATGTCCTCCTAACAGCAATGCAAAATCATATTGCCTCCTGTGTTTTAGCTACATAACCCTATGATTTTTTTTTTTTATTCTTTATAATCCAATGCGACAACTACAATGGGACCATTATTCCCACTCCATCCTTCCCTCCAGTCTGATAACTGGGTTATATTCCTGGGAAAGGAGAGGTGTTATAGCAAATCCTCTTCTGCTGAAGAACTGACTCTTTCCATAATACTTTTACGACACCGCTAATATAATGGTGACCAATGTGCAGGGTAGGGTTTTTTTTTTAACTTTTTGTCTACTGGTTGTGTTTTCTCCTCCATGCTTATTCCATTTTTCTAACAGGAAATTTGGCAAAGTAGGACCACTCTTATTTTCTCAGGTATGTCAAGACAATTCCTTATGCTTACAAATCTTAGGCTCAAAACAGAATAAACTTCTTTTTAAGTATAGTGTATTTATTGTTAAAAGCCAAACAGATGTTGTTACCAAGTAATTGATACTAATGCACCTTCCTTTTACTTCTGATCATAAGGAACATGAATACCTCAGTAACTTTGATTACATTTAGATGGTGAGTATCAATATTCAAAACTGGCTCTGATTTCAGCCAAGATGGTTGGACCACAGTGATTCCAGAGGTCCTTGCATCCTAAATAATGATAGTCTACAACCACTACAGAATGTTTTGATAGAACTTTTAAATCACTTCCCTTTTCTGGATTTTTTTTGCCTTCTTTTTTTCCCCATTGAACACAAGCTTTCCAGCCCTTTCCCATAAAGTAGCTCTTCAAATTTGGTAGGTGATTGCTTTTATTTCCAAGGCAAATCGCTGGCAGCTGTTGCAGAGTGATTCATGGTGTCTACTTTTAAACAGTGATGCCTAATCATTATGAAATGATCCATCTGGGGTTTTATTCTACAGAGGGGACTTTCTGTGCTATGAAAAGACACAAAGCGTGTGACACAGGGATATTTTAGTATGAGAACATAGCAAATGCTCTGTCTTATAGCTTCCTAGATTCTTGATCTTCCCTTAAACATTAAACAGCAGCATATAAAGCTTACTTATGGAAACTGTAAGTTGCTGACACAACTGTCCTGTTCTTTATTTAGGGTAAGATTGTGCCTGTTGGCATAGCCTTGAGCAAGAGGTGGTGTGTGAAGTGCATCATTGTAATGCCAGCCTGGGGAAGTATGGTGACTCAGATTTTCCTCTGAATCATATTCTCTCATCTGTTTCTCCCATGCTCTGAAGGAATAGTAATTTACTTCTGGAAATTAGAATATCTCTGCAGTGGCACAGCTGTTCTAGCCAACAAGTCTGGAAAAAAACTTCAGTCTCTACCCATTCCTCCTTATGTTCCTTCTGCTCACCTGTTTCAAAGAAGATATAGCTAGGTAAATAGTCTGGTTTACTCCTACACACTGAGGCCTAAAATTTGGGTGGTTTGCATGTGGCTTTAATTGCAGGGTTCTTCCATTCTCTCTTGTGTGGGTGCATACTTACAGACTAAAGACTAAACCTTAGAAAGAAAACTCCAGATGTGATATGGCAGCCTAGAGAAAATATATAGCATTTTATTTTAGCTCAGTCATTCAGGTAAAACAGGACTGATAATTTGGAAATATTGTACCAATCCATGAATTAAATTTTTCTTTATCAAACAGCTATCATTTTGTACAGCAAACAGAATCAGTCCTAATGCAGTCTGAAACAGGATCTGCCAACCTCTAGAACAATGTCCCTTCCCTGACTCTTGCCAGTTTGAGTGGAAGTTTCTTGACATTTTACTTGGTAACATCAAACCATTGAGGTTTGTTCTGCCGTTGCTGCCTGTGACTAGCACATCATATGTGGAACTGACTTGGCATTTCAGAACTCATACAACTGTAGGGAGGATGACAGGGTAACTGAATACTGATTATCAGTACTAATTATGCTATAGGGGAATTAAAATCTTTTCGTATTTTAACGCATCAATGCAAAACTTCTGCAGCTTAGCCTAAATAGGTTACACTGTTGCATCTGAGTTTTTTCTGGTTTGGTGCTGCATTATCAATCACTTTGCCATGTAGGAGAGTGATGGTGAATAAAACACACCCACCCACCCCACTCTTTAAAACTGATTTACTTAACACAAGTATATAGTAACAGATGACACTTCATATATGAAGTGTTGACAAAACTTGGTGGTTTATCCTTTGAATTTTCATTATATGTAGCCAGTTTTATGTATTTAGTGTATGTTTTTTATTTTCTTTATTGTGCTCTAAAAGGTATTCTGCTGAGCTTTCCAAGTGGTAATCCTTTAGTGGCCAGGAACTGACAATTTGCAGTACGTGTTTCCTCCCCTGGGGCCTCAGTATTATATGAGTTTGTTCCCTCAAGGCACCTATTATCCTGTGCTTTGACTCTCAAAGACCCCTTCTAGAATGCAGACTTCATTGTAACCATACTGAGCAGTTACTCCACAAAACTCTGTAATGCTGCTCTTGACTACAGCTGGTGTTGTCTCGGCCAAGATACATCTTGTAATGCTGTTGTAGCAGCAGAGTCTGCTACATGTGCACATACCTCAGTCTAGACCTCAATGTTTTATCCTACAGCGAACAGTGATCATTAATGGTTTAATGTTTTGTACTGATGAGGAAGCATAATGTTTGCTTTACTACAATAAGAGGAGGAAGCATAGAAACATTTGGAATAAGCCTTTTGTTAAGAGCTGCAGGAGGCCTGGAGGGATAAAAAGCCTCTACAATACAGATGCCCTGCTTAGTGTCTCCAGTACATATAAATGTTTATAACCATTCAAAGGATGAAACAAAATGCTGCAATAAATTATTATGTGCTTTGTAGTTTGTTTGCCAGATAGGCCTGATCCAAACACTGTTTCAGTGGTGCTATTTTTTTCTGCGTAACTGTTATGCATCTTTTTTTTCAGTTTGAGGTCATTACCCTAATGAGGAATCAGAAAGAACAGAGAATACTCTATATTGTATTAAGAGAGTTGTCATAAAAATCTGTGTGCTATTTACAGATTTTTTTTTTACAAAATATGCCATGGTTTGGTTACCCATAAGAGATTTGCATGAAACACCATGCCATATGATATGAGTCCACTGGTGGTAGGACATTTCCTTCGGTCTTGCATCCTGGTTAAACCACTTTAAAAGTGCTAATTTGCATTGGGGTTTTTGGTTTTTTTTGTTTGTTTGTTTTTTATTTGGGCTTGCTCTAGTTTATATCTTTCTTAAAGGGACTGCTTTTTAAGATATAATAATCTTTGGCGGGATTTACCTGCTCAGGAAGCCAAATGATTGACACCCTGTTTCAAGACATTGCCTAGTAACACAACTCAGAAAGAGGTACATCCTTTTTCTAAAATACTATTGACATTGCCGTTTACATTGTGATCACTGTTAACACTGAGATTTCTATCAGCCATTTCTTGCCTAGCCATATTTTCCCCTTTTTGTATTAGTGTCTGTGATTGCTCCTTTCTAATATCAGTACTTTGCCTATTCTCTGTTGAATTTCATCTTCTGAATTTTGAACACACTGAACTTTGTCAAGATCATTTTGAATTCTGATGCTATCTGGCAAAAAGTTTTTAATTCCTAGAGTGGTATGAATGTGGTTCTTCTTCAGTTGTGTAAATTATTGTTGAAAATATATTACAGTCCCAGATTTGGTCCTGCATTGAAGATGTCCTCCAAGTTTGATGACTGACAGTTGATAATGGCAGGAGTGGTTTAGGGTGGGGTTTTTTTCCCACAGTTGTGTTTCTCTGTAGTAGTGGTTATATTCAGGTTATAATTAACAAGATTGTTTATTAAAATTTTCAGCAGCATCACCGACCATATTAAAGTCATTCTTGTATTTGCTGATAGGCAGGCAATTGCAATGGCTTTACCATGTTTGGCAAATTCTTATTGGCTGTCTATAGATTGTCTTATATTCTTTTAATAACTTGGGTTTTTGATAGCTTATTTTGCAATATTTTGACTTTCAAAGCTAGATTCATATGTTTCCATTTTCTTCAGTCTTTGGTGTTGTGTTTGCTATTATGCTACTTCCTTCGTGTGTTCTTGAAGGTGATCTCTCTGTTGAGACTACTGTGGCTTGTTAGAAAAGTTCTCTACAGTGATTCATTCTCTGAAGCTTGATATGTCTGCCTTTTCAAAATATTTTTCAACTTCATTTCTTTTGCCTGTCTGCTGTTTAAAATACATATTGTTTGGTAGCTGATTATAATTAATTTTTCTGTGTATGAAAACTGAAGCAAAGTGCTGAACACTTTAGCCATCTCTGTGTATCATCCATGTTTTTGTCTTCTGTCCAATTAAATAATGGCCCCTTCCTTTCTTTTGTCTTCCTATGACTGCTTAATGTATTTATAGACTTTTTCTTCATTGCCTTTTATGCCTCTAGCTAATTGAAATGCATTTTGCACCCCAGCCTTTTGATTTTTATCCATATGGGGCATGTGAGCTATCCATTATGCTTATCATTAATCATGGGCTCGTTTCCACTTTTATAATGATTCTTTTTCTATTTTCAGGTCATTAAAAAACTACTGATGCAGTTAGAATGGTTTCTACTCTTCAAAAGGGGCTTGCTTTTGTGTATTCAGTATAGTTTCTCTCAGTAGGCAGTGGCGCTGTCTCTCATTTATCCTTTAGATTATCTTCTTGAGAGATCTTACTATGTCTTTTTTCCTCTTTTAATCTGTTTTTTAACTCAGAACAAGGACTTCAAATCTTTTTTTCATATAGTGAATTTCATCATTTCATGATGACCCCATATTAGCTGTGCACTGCCAGTTAATTCCCCTATGAGTTAAAACCAAACCTACAATAGCTCCTTCCCAGTAGCTTTTTCCATCTCTTCAAATTTACTGAACTTGTGCATTAAAGATTTGATGAATTATGTGTCCTAAGAAAAAACAATAATACCCCAGACCCCTACCTACTCCTTGGCGATGAGACTGCTTTCTCTTTCTAGATCCACCCAGAGACATTCAATAGGTTAATAGTTCTTCCTGAATTTCAAAGTGTTCTAGATGTGCAATTCAACACCTCCTTGCCTGTGCTTGTTAAAACCCAATTTCTTAAACTGTATCTTTGTGGTATCTGTGATGTGTATACTTTTGTCTATGCTTATGCATGGTTTTATAAGATTCAGATAAAGTTCCATTTTTCTCACTGTTATTTACCTTATAGCCTTACTGTAACATCTAATTTCTAGAATTATATTTTATGAGTAAATCTGTCCTTTGGTGGGCTTCTTGCAACCACTTATTCTTACACTACTGTAATAGCAAGACCTTATTCAACTGTCTCCTATCACAGCTAAAGACTCTTCCTGTTTCCTATCAGGTACTATCAGTTATCTCTGTGGCCTTTAGGAAGATTCTTGAGATTCAGTTTCCCTTGGGACTGAGATGTTTTTTGCCTGGCTGTTGGATTTTACCAGGGCAATGTGCCATCGTTCCTAGGTTTTAGGTTTAATGTGTATGCACAACTATTTTGTCTGTAAATCTTCCCCTTAAAGCCTTAAGATATGTGTGTGGATGGCTAATCCTGAGCTGTTGCACATCCAAATGGGAGTAATGTACATGTAGATGACCCATCCTATCCTTTGGTGATATTCACAAGGTGGCCACATGAGGGACATCAGGACACTAGAGATAATGAAAGGGAACCAGTAGTTGAACAGAACTGGGGACCAAGGCAGGAAGTACCAGGGCAACCATATCAGAATGACCAAATAAGGGTGTAAAACCAGCAAAACCAGAGCTAGTGAGGAAAAGGGAAATAGAGTGGACTGTTTATTTGGGAGGGAATGAATGTGGTAAAAGTGAAGAGCTTGGAAGGTGTGGTGAAAGGGAGCATAAAGGTGAAGCAAGTCATCTGCTCGGAGCTGTTTGGGGGTACCTGTTGAGCAGCTTGTTCATGATCAGTGCAGTCTGTGGCAGGACAGCACATCTGTTGCTGCTGTGGCCATGCTGGTGTCTGACTGGCTTTGGCAGTTGGGATAACCAGGATGCTCTCCCTAATGCCAGTGAGGGACCTCCCAGAAGAATGGACTGGTCTTCCCAACAAAACCCTTTTAAACTCATGGATCTCAAAGTTGTGAAGGTTTGTAGGTTTTATAACTACAGCTAGGCAGCTAGGGAAGGGAGGGATACCCAAATTCAAACAGATTGACTGGAAGGTTTCAGTCTCGGCTCCAAAGTCAGTTGCATAAACAACAGGTGTGTGCCCATCGACCAGTCGGTACGCAGTACTGGTACATGGCTGGGCAGCAACTATTAAGTCTGGGAGAAAAACTGGGATGAGTTTAGGGAAATACAGGGAAAACAGGGATGGAAGGAAACTAAATTTACTACATGAGGGACTGAGTGCCCAAGGAGAACCTAGAATACAGCAATAGGTATGTAAGGGGTCAGGACATAACTGGACACAAAAACCAAAAGCAAAATACATTTGTAGCCCCTGCTTATGGAACAACGTATTTCAAATCGCCATGGATTTCCTCCAACACATTTTTGGGTGCAGAGGAATTTATTTAGCTTCCTTTTTCTGCAGTGAATCATCCTAATTTTTCAGGAAAGTAATCATCACAAACTTTAGACTTCAACTGTGATAAAAATACCTTTTTTTTCCCTTGCTTTTCTTTCAAACTTTATCTGCAAATTATTTCTATTGTTCTGACTCGGCACTGATAAAATATCACTCTTATTCTCACAGAGCTAACATCATCTGCAAATTATCTCCTTTGTTCTGATGTCTTTTCCATATAATGTTCACTGACTTCACTTATGACAAGCAATCTTTGTGTCATTCATTTGGGTAAAGAATGTAGTATGTGTATATAACAGCTCTAGAGCTGTTATTGTGCAGATCCCAGATGAAATTTTCTACTGTCCTCTAGTGTGCTGTGCTCACAGAAATTAAAACAATTAGCCAAATAGAATTTTCTTGTCGTTTTGACTTAAAATTCTAATCATCTTATAAACATAGATAATTTGGGAAAAAATTCAGCAGTTCCTAGGCATGGAAAACTCAGTTTGTCTTCATGATTACTTGCTGCCATAAGATAAAGTACTAGTGACACCAACTAAACCAGACAAATAAGGAGGTAGGAACCAGTGGCTGATTCACACGGTTTTGACACTGCTGTGGTTATGAATGGTACCTTTGGCCCTGCTGTGTTACCTGCTGGCCTTGGTAGCCTTGTCATCTGCATCTCTTCCCTCTTGTGACTTCAGGTACTGCAAAAACCTGTTTTCAGTTTATGTGTCTCTCGGTTGGGAAAGACTAGAATTAGAAGACTGAAGAAGACCAAAGCCTAAATGTACCATCTAAGCAACTTGACATAGTAGGGGTCATCAATCGGTCTTCAAATCATTCTCTTCTAGCTCTTAAAGAAGAATACACTCGGCATCCCTGCTCATAACCACTGTAGCTGCTTTTCTCTTAACCCTTTAAAGATTGCTGTATCTGTTGGTCAGTAAATAAGATTCAGCCAGGTTACATCACTATTAGCGTTCTGAGAAACTGCACTTATTCAAGTGATTCTCCTTGTTTTCTTTACAATTTGATAGAACAAATTGTTATGAGTAGGAAATGCTGAAATTTATTGGTGAAGTGTAGAGGAATGAAGGCAGTGGGTTGATTAGCATTGATAACATGCAGCTGTGGCCTTGCTGTGAAGGCAGCGGGTTGATTGACATGGTTGATGTGCAGCTGTAGCTCATTCCCCCTAAGTAGTTAAATAGCCCTGAGGGTGGTGGGAGAGGTGCTTGGGTGGAGGAGAAGCAGTGTGGTCTAGCATATAGAGGAAGGAGAAGCAGCATGGACAGTAGAATCTGATTGATGGCAAAAAGCCTTGTTGCAGCCTACTGGTTTGTTTGTGGTGCAACAATTGTGTGAGGCTGACTGAGTTGGACTCCAGCTACAACAACTGGTGTTCAATGTAGTTGAGACAAGCGTGAGAACCTGCAACCCGTGGGAGACACTGCGAGAGGTGAGCTGTTGACAACTAATCGGCATGGGTATATTGCAATATTTGTTACCCATCTTGACTCAAATTGCAACTTTCAGTGCCCAGTGTAGATGGGGACTAATTGATATGGGTGAAGAAGAAAAAAATACTATATAACAATGCTAATAAACATATTTGAAAATAGAGGCATAAAGTATGATGGAATGGCAATAATAATTCTGCTAGTATAGTGTAAAAAGTATGGTTTGCCAGTTATGGTGAAAAAGGTTTTCAGCGTTCAGACATGGCAAAGCGTTGGAAAGGTACTTTTTGAGGCTGCCTCAAGGGGAGACAAAGTCGCTACAGCCTTGTTAACAACATGGAGCTTCTTCATATATTCGCTGGAACAATCAGAATTGGACAGAGAGACAAACCCTATATTAACAATGCTAGTCAACCCACTGCCTTCATTCCTCTGCAGTGAAGTAGAGGACAAACAAAAGATAGGACATAATTTATTTTAAACAAATTTGCTTTTTTAATCTTTAAGTTTATACAGTAACCACTTTTTGACTTTTTTTTTTTTCTGAGTACACTACTGTTGAGCAAAATAGTTCCATATACTATTGCTTTTTCAATGTAGAAAATGGTTTTGATATTTTTTTACATAAGCAGTTTCTCCCATCTATATATTCATCTCATTTTTGCCTGGCAGCTTCCTGTGATATATGGTAAAAGCAATTAGAAAAATTAGGTGTCATAGTGAATAAAATATCTAAATTAATTTTAGCCTTTACGTGGAAAGTTTAATACACACTTGCATGGAATACTTGGAAAGTTTAATACACAATTTTACCGTAAACATCATGCTACATTCCTTTGTAGACTACACATGCAAAAAAACCCCAACTTGCTTTGAAATTCTTTGTAATATATTGATTAAAGTTGTTAGGACTTTTTTTTTTCCCTAATATTCCTTTGTCTTTAAAACTGAGATTACCAAGACCTAACTTAAAATTATCTAAGCTACTTTTCTGCACAACAGCGACAAAAGCCTCAACTTTAAGTGTTGTTCGTGAGACGTACGCTGGGATCCTCTTGAGGAATGTTCACTTCCCAGCAACATGTACTGCCATTTGCTGTCTCAATGGGAACTGCCAGATATTGAATGTCAAGCCTGTCACTGGTTCATTTGTATGTTTTGGACCTTAAGATTGTGTCATACAGGGGCAGAATGAAAATGAGAGAATGGCAGAAGAGTGGACTTGCAGGAAGGAAAATACATTTCTCTAGAGACACTGGTGTATTTTTAATTGCAGCTGTTAAAAGCACTCATATGGTATGATAGGTTTGGCATGATGCCTTGCATCAAAGGCGGCTGGTTATACCACATCCTCTGCAACCTGAGAGAGACAGTGCTTGCTGCTGTTGTAGTCTTGGCAGTCTTCAGGCCCTCCATGCTTAGGTGACTTGATTGCTTTGCATAGCTCTTGCCACCTCTATAATTCTTTGTGTGCTGTACGCACTGGGCAGCATAAGGGTTAGGGCCCTGTGCCTTTACCTCTAGGCATATCAACAACTACCTTCTTACTCTGGATACCATAAGCAGTGATTGTTACGTTTATGCTTTGTGGGAGAGGAGGATAGCAAATGGCTGAAGGGAGATGTGTGAGAGGAGTACAGAGAACAGTCTGACCATTACTGAGGGGAGATAAGAGAGAGGACGACAGAGAATGTCTGAAGAGAGATATTTGAGAGGAGGATGTCTGACTTGGGAGGAGATGAAAGCTGGGTATTGTGAAGGAAAGAAAGGAATGTATATGTGGTTATCTAGTCGCAAAAATATGTCTGCATGCTTGTAGTGATATATAGCTATGTAACTGCATGAATGGTTTCTGCCCTGAGCCTGGTGGTACGTACAGCTGGAATTTGTATCCAGGCTCAGAGATATGAGTATGAGCTTCTCTGTGCAATAAAGGGTCTCTGATTGCACCACAACCTGAGTCTGTGCCTTCATATGCCACAGTGTTTTACTTCAGATGAGGGGGAAGAGAGTAGGTTATATCAGAGTTGAAATATTTTAAATTGATAGATTTTTTTGTCTAATATTGCTCTGGTAACTTGCAAGAATCTGAAGTAAGTGCTATGAAATTTATACAATAGCACCTATCAATTTTCCTACAAGCCTAATATAATTTAATGACCTTTCTGTATGCTGTTTTAACAAAACTTGAATATCATGATTCCTGTTTCATGAATGCCTACTTTGTTCCTCAGCCACTGCAATCTAATATATTAATACGGTCTTATCTGATTTGTAACAGTATTGGTTTAGCTTTATAATGACAGATTAAGCAAATTAACAAGATTACTCTCTTAGAGGGGTGTCATTTTTCCAGCAAATAGGATTGTGGAGGAAATTTTCTGGAACCCTCTTCCCCAAACCCCCTTATCTAAAGCATATGCTCCTAGCCAGCACATCAGCTTTCTTCATGCCCTTTCAGAAATGGAAAAATGGCACTAGAGACAAAGAAGAGAGAAACCTAGCCTGTACACAAGGAGAAAGAAGCTCTTTTTTAACTTCAATAATGATCATTAATATAATTATTAATAATTATTATTTTCTTTCTCTGGGCCAAGTTTAATGCAGGAAGTATTTAGGTTTTGATCTAATTTAGTCCATGAAATTAGAAATGAGTGACTGTCACTGATATCAGGAAACTAAGGGAGGAATTTTGCTTTCCAGTATTCCCCTGAAGATGTTCTTGTGCCCTAGCTCACCTGGCTCATGTACAGGTTTTCAGCAAAAGATCAGTTACTGAAACATTTTTTTTGTTTGTTTTTTTTGTTTTTAGTTCCCTGTGACAATGTAGGTTAGGTCATTCTGACCTATACCCCCATGATGATAGCATTTGTATCCCCAATGGCTACTTTTTCACATTCAGAAAAAACACAGTACTTTAACTACTTGTTGAACAGTAAACTGTCAACAGAAAAAATAAAATCACTTGATGGTACTCAGTAGAGACAAAGCAGTGGAAGCACTTCTAAGAACCTTTGAGCACAAGGCATTATGTTATTATTAGACTTTAAATGCACCAAAGTTTTGTAAAACATACCTATCTCTTTCAAACACAGTACTCATTTCTCCAACTTCATAGAGAACGGAAAATGCAGCTGCTTTTGGGGGGAACCTTTGTATTAAGCCAGTCTGTCTGGTTGTTGGGTTGGTAGGGAAAGAGTGACAGCTTTGAATGACTAGCAGAAAAGTAGCCAGCACTGGTTATCTAGACTAAGGGCCAAAGGGATAAACAGAACAGATTGCAGCAGCCTTTTGCAGTTTATTTTTTTATTAAAGTGGCACAAGTCTGTATCTTGCTTCTCATTTTCTACCTGAGAAAATTCTTTACAAAAATAACAGAACAAGGTTGCAACAGAAACAGAAATAAAAACATCAACAGTATTTAGGAACCTTCTTGCTGGATGGTAAAAGCATGAATTTGCTTTAATAATGTTTAGTGTATTGCAAGTCTCATGCTTCTGACAGATACCTTTAATAAAAGTTGATTTCTGTGAAGAAGAGCTATAATGTTTATTAGATATTCCATGATTGGGGAAAGAATTCCTGCAAAATCAATAACTGTCAGATATTGAATTTGTTGAACATTACATAGTGAACAGGAATGATTTCTGTATCATATTGGATCAGCCATGTTTCAGGGTTGTGCTGTGTTGGAAATATTTTATTTATAATATACACTGAACTGAATGAACTAGTGTGATTGGAATACCTTTTAGAGGGTCCTTTCTCGTATCCATGCTCTTTTTATGGAACAGGTTTCCTGAACTGGGTATTTTCCCATAGTATATGTGGTCATATGTTTCCACGGGAACTATACAGCATCACAGAAGTGGCTAGGATGTGTACTTGCTGGGGAGAGAGGAGGCCTGAGGAACAGGGGCAGCAAAACAGACTTTGACCATGCTAAATCAAACAGTAGAAAGAATGTTTCCTTTTTCTCTGATGAAGTTAAACATTTCAGCTTAGTCTAAATTCAGTGTAATTTAACCTACAAAATGTCTTGATGTTTTAGTTTCACTCCAGTTACGGATAAAAGCAATTGCTGAAATGTTGAACTTTACCACTGGTTAGAAATTCTGATTTGTGCTAACCAACCTACCTGTAAGTGATGCTAAGTGCATAGAGTATCAATGAATTAGAATGTTACTTTAAAGCCAGGTCACTTTGTGCAATATATATGTTATTCCCAAAGAAAAATGGCAATGTAATTCTATGCAAGTATGAACCTAGAAGCATCCTGGGGATGGAATCTGTCTCCGCAGCAGTTTCATTCCTGTTGCCTCAGTGAAGTGCTAATCAGATGTCTGACGATAACAGAAGCAAAGTACCGCTTTACTCAGAACAGGTAAATTTATGGTTGTATTGTTATATGAAGATAAGACTGCATGTTTCCTACCTACCAGGTAGAAAACAGGAAGCAGGTAATGGAAGAAGAAATGGTTGGCATACAACAATGTGCAGTACAGGTCTTATTCCTTCTTGTAGATATGGGTTGAAAGTACTCCAAAGGACAGTCAAGCTCTAAGGAAATGTTTTGAAGAACAGTAATTTAGAGATTCTCTGTTCTGTTAAAAATTACTGCGATTTTTCAATATGGATTAAAAAGTACTTTGAGATCATAATACTCTGCAAACTTAAGGGGTACAGTAAAAAAAAAAACCAAACATTTATAAATGTGTTCTGGTTTTTGATCAAACTGTAATTAATACCTGGTATATATCAGCCATTATATTAAAATTTCTCTGCTGGATATATTGGCTCTGATGACTTGTAGTAATTCACAAGTTCAATATTAGGTTTATGCTGAACACTTTAATGCCACATTGTATTTGGAAAACAACCAAGTCGTTTGATTAATGCTGGAAATAATGTATCTTATAGATTCCTGATTGATGTTCCTATGTTACAGTAGCCTGGTCCTCTCTCTTTCTGTTCCTTACAAATCATCACCTTCCTCCCACCCCAAGTAATATCTTCACTTCCTCTGTAGCATCTGCTAAGCCTCCCTGTTAGCAGTACGCTTGGCTCTCTCCCATGTCCCCTAAATCCTAGCTGCTGGGGAAGGAGCAGCTTGGATAATAGCTGATTTCAATGTAATACTTGTGTTGATTGGTGGACTGAACAAATCTGATAGCTGCTGAACTTGTATGGGTGCCTTTCCAATGGGGGTCTTCATTTCTGGGTTTCTGTTTCCTCTGCCCAGATGCCAATACTCTCAGATCTTTTAGCATCTTGTCTTCTAGGTGTCAAGCTTCTTGCTGAAATAAAGGACAGTGGGCAAAGGTGATGGGAATAGTGCACAGGAGAGTCAGAGAACTGCCAGATGGCCAGACAGTTTATTCACATATATTTAAACTCTATCAAAGCAAAATTTAAAAGGAGAATGAAGTGGGAGCAAGGGATTAGCTTGTGCACATGTGTCCTGGTCCACAAATGGGCTCCAGATTAACAGCACCAACACTGCTCTAGACCCTTCCCAGTATTTCTGAATTTAGTCTAAAAGCAACTCCATTCCTCCTAGCCTACCTGGAGGTACTTGCAATACATGCCTCTCTGATCCCATAAATGACTCCTCCTACCCACACCCCACCATCACATCTCCTCTCCCACAGTGCCCCCATTCTCTCCAAAGCCCTGCCCCCAGCCTTGGTCATAGTTCCTACCCCAGATTCCCAGGTCAACCCAAAGCCTCCAGTCCTGTGGTCCTAACCCTTTCCACCTCCACTTCTCCCATGGGACACTCCTGAGCTCAGTGTCCCATACCCATCTGCCACTTTCCTCAGCCAGGTCCAGGTACTGCACTGCAATTGACACCGATATGTCTGAGTTGATGCATCACCCTTATGTTCTGAATTTTTTTCCTGATAGTCACTTGGACTGACTTGTTGGCTGCTACGACAGCTAAGCATGTCCCTTTCCTTGGGTTCCTTGCTTGCTAACATAGATACAGATGTTGTGATTCTTGCAAGCATAGACACCTGTTCACAGAGCAGAAATCTATGCTGAAATAGAAGTGAGCACTTGAGCTTATAGGGCTACTGTGGTGATGAAGAAAGAGGAGCGCTTACTTGACAAGAGATGTAATAATGGGTTGACAAGTTTTTACACAGCAATGGGAAGGCCAAGAGGGGATATGATTGTTCTCTAGAAATATATCAAGGAGGTAAACAGCAGGAAGGTAGAAGAGTGATGTAGTCTAAATGATACTGCCGGCATAAGAATAAACTGGTCATGAAAAAAATGTTGGTTGCAATTTAGTAGGATGGTTTTAATCATCCAAGACTGAAGCCCTGAAACAGCATTGTAAAAACAGTGGAAACAAAAAATAACCTACCTAGGTCTGGGTGGAATTTGTCACATCATGAATGAGACTCCGAGAAGCTCAGTCTCAATAACACTGGAAGCCTGGTACTCAGGGAGTACCGCTAGCACACCAAATTTTCATCCATAATGCACTGCCTTGCCACACACTCCCGTGTCTGCCAGAGCCAGGTGGAGTATTCTAGATGGTTCTTAATAAATGCCTTGAACACTAATAATACTGCTTTACTTTGTGGTGTATCTAGCTATTAATGTAACCTGCTATTATCTTTGCCTTCTTTTTTCCAGCTGTGAAATGATTTGATGGGTTTAATTATTTTTCATAATAACCCCCAAATTCCTCTCTTGATTAGCTTGGTAGATGAGATTTCCATTTAGTACATATTCTCTAACTTGGTGTTTGGTTTCCCTGCTAATTATCTCGCATTTTTTTTCTGTGTTAAGCTGCATTTGCCATCTGCTTATCCAGTCACAAAAAAATGGAAAACCTTTTGAATCCGATTGCTATCTCTTAATTACTGGCTCTGTCTCCAGTTGTGTTATTGCTCACAGATTGGAAGTTCTTGGGCCAAATAATTGATAAAAAACAGTGAGATTCCTTTGATTTTGGCTGAGCCATGGTGACACATACTGAGATCCTGATCTTTCACTTCCTACTGTTGTATATTTTAAGTTCTCCGTCTTTCAAAAAAAAATAAACATCTGAGTCATGCTTCTCTCAGTTTTCACATACAGTATTTGATGCTGTGTTTCCCACACTTAAACCAAGTTCCTACTGTGAATGAGTATTTCATTTAGCTATACTCTGAGTGTACCCTCTCCAGGGAATTCATATAAAGTTAGTAGCACTTCCAAAGACCTTCAGTGTTTCAGTAAACACAAACTGAGCATTCATTTGTGGCTATGCTTATGTGAACTTCTGCAGATGTATTGCAATGCCAATGCTTACAACACTTAAAAGAAAAAAAAAACAGCAAAAGACCTTTAAATTCTTATATGTATCTTCTTTCTCTAGATCCATTGATATTTTTTTTTAGCTTCTCAGTGTTTCTGTATGCCATTTTGGTTTAACTATTTTAAGCTTTGTACTTCGATTCTGCGGTGCTTGTTGCCCCCTGGTACTTGTTACCTTACTTGATGTGAAACAAGTTATGTTCTTTTTGTGAGTTGGTCTCTTCAGTCCTAGCTAGATTCTTGTTGCCAAGCTCTTTCTCACAAAGTCCATTCTTATCCTTTTTTTTCATCCTGTCTGTATATTTGTAGATCCTTTGCTAGATTCTATGTAGGAAAATCTCTTTCCTTTCACGATAGACTCTCTTATTTCCAAATCAGCTGAATTGGATTGTGGAGCTATTATAGTAAGAAGACCTACCATGCAAAGTATACAGAAGTGTTTCTTTCCACTGTGGAAAAACGTTACATATAAGCATAACCCTTGGAAGTTGTTTGAACAGTGTGAGTAAAATGTCATGGCAAGGACATGAAGTCACAGGGAACAGTTTCATTGCAACATTTGATCTTGTGCATCAGCAATAATATTCTTTTCAAAGGCCCTTTTAAAAGCAGAGTTTAGGCTTCTAGTTAGCTGAACAAGCAAGCTGAAGAACTGCTTAAAAATAACACCTGGGTTTCCTCAGGGCTACCAGTTCTTTTGTATACCTAAGTATTGTTTCAACAGCAAGATGCCATTGATCTTGATTTTTTTGCTTGATAAAAAGAAATTTCAGTTGAGTGGTAATTCTAAGCATCCCATTCATTGCCCGCAACGTGAGGCAATGTTGATTTGGGGATTTACCTGAAGCTTTGTTTGAGAGACTGTTTCTTCTCCCGTCTCAATTATAATTGAATATTTTTACGTGAATACTTGTCTTTTCCAATTTTCTTAATTTATTTATGCTGCAACTTATTGCATTAGAAATATCAGAATATTTTCTGATCTCTCTTAATCAACAAAGTAAGATAAAACCAAGGGAACAGACGATCTTAAATTTCCTGTATTTTTTTTTATGTATGGGCGTTTAAGGATCTCCTAATCTGGGCTACTTTCAAAGCAGACACATTTCCAAAAATGTGTAAAAAGAGTACTTCATTCTGCTGAAATCAATGTTATTTAGCTGTTTCCTTTTGTAGGTTTTACATTCTGTATAATTATGCGAAAGCATGTACCTTCACATCCAGAATTTAATGTTGTTGTTGTGAAAAGTAATTTAATTATTATTTTTAATATTTTAATTATTATTTTAATGCTATGGGACCAGGTGGAACTAAAGTTACAGCCCTAGAGAAAGTCTTGCATGCCTTCAGAAGATGGAAGATAAAAAATGTGTAAAAATTTTTTATGACTTATCTCAAAATATTCAGGTTCTTTCAGGTAGTTTAGATGTTACATCAATTTTTCTTGGATTATTGGCATCATAAAACTAGGCTAGATAATTTATACTATAAAACTTCATGTAAGACAAAGCATTTCCAAGTCTAGCAGATTCATGTTATTACTAGTACATCGTGTAATTACTTCATCAAGACTGTATGGTTTTTAAAATGGCCTGAAATACTAGTGAAGAATTATATATATTGAGAAACTTGTTTATGTTTAGAATCCATCTTAGCCATGTTTAATTTTTTTCAACCACATCTGTGGTGCGATAGCTTTTGTACAAACAGTACTTGTATAATTACATAATAAATAAAGTATTTTAAATAAGAAAACTTAGATAAATAGCATTAAAAATATCTATGGTAATTCATGTTCTTTTTTTTAAGGATGAAATATTAAATCTGACAGACAGATAATTTCACACCTGTTTGTCTGCTTTCGGTTGATTAGTAATTCAGTGGTGTATCTGATTAAGAGAATTCAGAATTATAAACTAGTCATTTATGACATTTATGAGTAACTTGTGTATAATTATTTATTTTACTGTTGAAAGCTGGATCATAACTTTTTCATCAGTTGTCTCTTTCAAGTAATTCATTATTATCTTCTTGTTAATAATAATCTCCATAGTTTCAAATTTTAAGGAATTTACCCCTTAGTTACATCTAGTAAGTAATTTGATGGAGGCAATGTAAAATTGTGGATATCGCGTAATGTGCAAGTTTATAATCTCTAAATTCATGCTTAGTCCTGCCGATAACCTCACTTATGTGAGTGTTTAGGGGTCAGTCAGCAGATTTTTGTATGGTTATCTAAACAAAAAGGCTGCATTAGCAACAAACTTCTTGTGATCGAAGCATGTTTTCTCTCATTTAAATATTCAGGCAGAAAAACAAACTGAGGGTTACAGTTTCTTGGCATAGACTTTACTGCTGGATCGTAAAGAGAAACTGCTCAATCTGTGATTATATTTTTATATATATGTATGGATATATATAAACTTCCAGTATCTTGTTAGGAAGTAGAGAAAAGTTCTTATTATTCTAGGATCGAAAGACAATTACAGTAGAAGTCTTATTTAATGGATTTGGAAGGGAAAAAGAGGTATTTATGAAGAATTGAGAGAAAATTATTTTGCTTTAAACACAGTTGACTAATCTGAGAAAATACAGGCACTTAATATGGACTTGTGTCTTTTCCGGACTCTTGCTTTTTTACTGTTTTGAAAGTGATGTGTAATTATACAAATTCATCTTATGTTTGACACAACAAAATGTTTAATTTCCAGAAGGCAGTAACCTTCAAATGGGGCTATTAACAGTATCCTGCCCTTAGGCTAGACTGGTCAATGAAAGCTTGCTCCAATGATGATAATGTCAATGATTTTTACTTAATTAGCTAAGTATATTATGCATTAATTTAATCTTGAGAGTTTTATAAGGGTCTTAATATATTAATAGCAATGTCTGACATACTTGCAAGGCTTGTGCTGAGATTCTAATTTCAGTGATGTTTAAGAATTGGACAAAAGCATCCCATGTGAATTTTGGGTATTTGCACTTCAGGTTCCCTGAAGTTTCTAAGGAACACATAGAGATCCATGGTAGGTAGCAGTTACAGCTATAGTATAGTGCATGTTAACAACTCTAATTTCAACCTTAGGGCTCCTTTTGATGATTGTGCTGTGTACATAGACACCTAATACTGCAGATCTGGGCTTCCTTATAGCTAACTATTAAAGAAATAACCAGACCATTACAAAACTATAAAGGAAGTGAAGGTCAAATCAGTGACGGAGAATGCTGGCTTGCTGCAGTAATCTAAAAGGTGAGGTTGGCTGAAAGGTACATGTTGCTGTGTACATGATGTACTGAAGAAAGAAAAGGGACTCATACAGTTGAAAAGAAATAGCTATTTTGACTTTTCTTTTGGCTATTTAAGGTTGAATTTGAGTGTTTCTGAAAAAGGTCAAACTATTTTTTAGTCACTGAACTCCGTATCTGAATTTTGGCTTTGTGAAATATTTTTTGACTCTCAGCTGCTATTTCTCTGTTGCAGTTTTACATCCTTTTATTAAAGAAAATATCTCCAGTTCTTATTAATGTTTGTTTAGCTGCAACTGGAATTTTGGATTGGTTATGTTTATGAATGTTGATAAGGAATGTTCATTATGGAAAACTTCATGCATAAGAAGTTCCAGATGTGCCCAGTTTTGCACCTTGTTCCAGCGTAGAGGCTTTGCACAGCTGTGGATGCTCACTTGACCAGAACAAGTTAGGAGCTTAGAACTGAAGTTATGAGTTGTTTTACAGAAAATGGCAAACTTTATTTTTTCTGCTTAAGTCACTGAAAAGTTTATATTACCCCAAAGAAATCTTTATTTTCTATTGTAAAAATTAAAATGAAGCACTTCTGTTATTTTGAGCTTAAGTCAGAGTCCTGCAACGATTTCTTTATCCCTTTGTAGTGGTTAAGACAGAAGTCATGTTTATATATCCATTCAGATGGAAGTGTCTGAAGCCATCAACTGAGTACCTTTTTTTTTTTTTTTTTGAGAACGTTCAAGATGAAAAGGGAAATATGGGGGGTTTTTTTTCAGTTCAGTTTTAAATTTTCCCTGATCAGGTTTATTAACACTTACTTGTTTGGCAGCAATTGTTATATAGCGTAAAGAGGGTTTGTTTAATTTTTTTAAAACAAGTTTAATGTTTCACACTAAATATGTGTTTATTGTGTATCTGCTCACTTCCACCAGAAGACAGCATTTCTGATGGAGAGCAGAGACTATATGGAAGTTCTTCTCCGGAGATACACAGATCTATTTAAAAATGTCATTATATCTCAACAGTCATTTTAGATGGGTCAAGACTGAAATCCTTACAGAGGATAGCTCAGTGCTCTTTTAAACATTGTTCCCCTCAGCCTGTGTTTAATAAGGGATCCACAGTAGATTCCTTCTCAGGACAGTAGAAAAAGTTTTTATCAGTCTTTGAGCTGTGGCTTCTAGCTGTTGGGAGATGTTGCCTGGCATGTCAAGTTTGCTCCTGTAACTTCTGCCAGTAGTCACTTGGCATGTGAGGTTACTACATATTTGGGATTGAACCAGTTCAAAGCACTTGTTGTATTTCACAGTCCTTCCGTGTTTGAGTGCCCTTTTATTAGGATCTCAGAAGTATATGTGCAGCAATAAAGGCTGGCTGCACACTGTACTGCATCAGTAGAGCTGACAGCTTAAAGGGAGTGATTTTTCCTCTCTTTTTGACACTTCAGATGCTGCAGTTGGAATAGTACCCAGTTCTAGCCCCTGCCCCACCCTCACCCCAGTATAAGAAAGACATAGACGAATTGGAGCATATCCAGAGGGTGGCCACCAAGATGGGTAGGGTATTGGAGCATATAATGCACAAGGAGACACCGAAGAGACCTGGATTTGTTCAGCCTGAAGAAGAGGAAGCTAAGAGGAGAACAGAGCTAAGTGCTGTCCTCAGCTGCTTAATGGGTCATTACAGCCAGATGGAGCCAGACTCTTAATGGATATGCACAGTGAAAGGACAAGATGTTGCAGCAAAGGAAACTTCAGTTAGACACGAGGAAAAAAAACTCCTCGTGGTGAGGGTGGTCAAGCACTGGAACAGTTGCCCAGAATGACTGTTCATTCTTCCTGGTGGATTTTCAAAACTTGGGCGAGCAAGGCCATGAAAAACGTAATGTTATTTTGAAGTTGGCAGTGCTCTGAATTGAGGAATGAACTTGTATAGACTTCAGGAGGTCTTTTCCAACCTATATTGTTCTAAGCTGATATATGTTACTGGCTTTACATGAAGAATATCATTCAACAGTCTTGCCCAGATGTAGACACATCCTGAACTTAATCTCTTCTCCCTTCCAATAATTACATCACTTTTTTTGTACACCCTTTGCTTTTCAAATTACCTCCTTAAATCTGTTTGTCAAGTCAACTCTCCACTCCATTTAAATGTTTTTTGAAATCTAATTCTATGACGGCAAAGAAGGAGAAAGGAGTGAAAAAAATCAATTTAACCTTCAGAGTACCAGAGTAGCAGAGTACGTGATCTATTCTGTAACTGTGCTGTCCCATTCTATATTTTTTGCCATTCATCTATTTGGTTCTTTGTTATATCATGCTTAATTTGGATTTGTACCATTTTGACTTGTTTTTATGAGGCTCTGAGTTTGTTGGTGAAATCTATTAAAATGAGCAAAGTGAAAGAAGGGAGAGGGGAAAAAAGAAAGTAGAGGAATGGTGATAGATAGCCTGGCTAGTTTTGCATTAGTATGCTGTTGGGATGTGACCCTGAGTCTGCTGAACTCCAATAACATTTGCATTGGCTCCAGAGGATTTTTGGAGCAAGACTGGTGCAGACTGTCTTAAGGTTTTTATTTCACAGTGCTCTCATGGATCTCTGTTCTCACAATTTATCACCAACTTTACTCTCCTCGATGTTTTCCATAAAGATGCAACAATGATTAGGGGGTGGTAAGTTTCTTTCCCTCAGCTCTGAGGAATGTGACTCACTTTAACCTTTAAACATCAAATACTAGAAAACAAGTGTAAAAATGAGGGGGAAAACATTTCGTTTTGCTCTTTAAAAACACATTCTGGTCTTTTTTTGAACTCATTCAGGATATTTAGACTCTCCACTTCGATATTGTGCATTTGAAGTGTGCTGAAGCACATCCATTGTATTACTGTGTTTATGACTGCTTTTCTGAAAAGAAAGTATTTCTGTTCAGATCACCAAGAGAAACATTAGGGTGTTTGGGTTTTTTTTTTTTCTTGAGTGGTTTTTATTTAGCTTTTTATTGCTTCAGTTATTTTAGTTTTCCTATGAAAATATTTGATTGTCTGGTCTCATAATTCTTTTCTGAAATCTCTTTTGGCTTGGTAATGCACGTGTAATGTGTAAACTACATATGGAGAAGGATCTGATGTGCAAGTACTGTGAATAGGTTCTGGCATTGCTTTGAGCATGAACCTTATATTTTTATCTGGGGAAAATAATGGGCTCTTAGTGGCTGCTTTATGCATTTGGTTGGATGTCAGTTCATTTGTTCAGAAGGATAGAAAGTTTGCTGACAGGTTGGTTGATTTTTGTTTTATTTATTTATTTTCTGCTTTAGGCTCATTCTATTTTAAATAGTGGCTATTCTGTATTCTATTTTTATTTAAAGCTTTTTCATTATCTGCCCTTCTCAGGGCTATTCATTCCCCTTGCTCTATCTTTCCCAATATAGTCCAGCTGCTGGTCTCACAAACAGCTGTTTTTTCTATTGCATTTTTGTATTAAAATTTTGGAGAATAGATATTTGTTTTTCCTAACCCCAAGGCCTGATCCTGGGCAGTAGAAGGCCCTTTGTTATGAATACCTCAGTTAAAAGGAAAGCTTCAAGAAAGCTGAAATAGCAAACACAAGGGAATCTCATTTGAGAGTGGTCATACTGTAAGTAACCAGCAGCGAGAGGCAGGCAGGAAAGTAGCTCTTACGCTCAGCAAGAAGTGCTTGTAGAATTACTTAGAGGGATGAAATGTGTTTATTGGCAATGTTCACAGCAACTCTAAACAATAGTTATTATGTTTTTCAATACATTCTGCATTATGAACTGACCGCTGGTAGGTTTTTATATGCATAATTGCTTGTCCTGGTTTTGGCTGGGATAGAGTTGATTTTCTCCCTAGTAGCTGTTACAGCACTGTGTCTTGGGTTTAGTCTGAGAATAATGTTGATAACACATTGATGTTTTTAGTTGTTGCTGAGCAGTGCTTACACGAAGTTAAGGACTTTTCAGCTTCTTCTGCCCTGTCAGTGAGAAGGCTGGGGATGCACAAGCAGTTGCACTTTTACTCTTCCAATTCTCTACCCCCATTTGGCTGCAGTGGGGAAGTGATCGAGCAGCTGTGTGGTGCGTAGTTGCTGGCTGGGGTTAAAACGCAACAGTCCTTTTTGGCACCCAGTGTAGGATGTGACAGGTTGAGATAACAGCAAATCTGACTAGAACACATTAGAACAAATTTGTTGTAAGCATTCATAAGCAACATATGTTAGTTCAATAGTCACTGACCACAATGTTGATTTATTTGCTCTCAGAGTCGGTGTACTTTTCGTAGTGTTGTGTAGTAGCTTATTTGCAGTATATGCTCCCTGATCATATAATTATAGATTCATAGAATCATTTATGTTGGAAAAGACCTGTAAGGTCATCAAGTCCAACTGTTAACCCAGGACTGCCAAGTCCACCACTAAACCATGTCCCTAAGCAACACATCTACATGTTTTTTAAATGCTTGCAGGGGTGGTGATCCCATCACCTGTGCTGTATATCATTCATGGGAACTGGGCTAAGTTTATCATGTTGTTGTACTGTGTAACACTGGCTTATGATAGGATAGAACTGCTGATCATGTAACTAATTTGATATTTCTACTAAACATTGCTGTCATCTCCGTACTTCAGGAACCATCTATCGGAATTTATAATTATACCTTTTACCTTTCCTCCTTGGAGACCCAGTCTGTGGGGGAGACACCTCCCTTCATCTTCCCCTTCTCCTCCAGGCTAATTACAATAGTTCTTGAGAATTTTTAATATCCTTGAGATGTTCAAACCAGCATGTCCCTCTTGTCTTTTGAATGTGTTTCAGGTCTTGTTTAAGGCTAAACAACTACTTAAGAGTACCATTCTGCCCCAAACTGGGTAGTTATGATTGGCAGAGTATGTGAGATAGTATGGGCAAGTACCTAGGACAGGCAGCACCTTCAATGCTTTGGAACTTCACCCCTAAACAAGTGCAGAATCCAGAAAAACTAGTAAAATGTTTGGGAAAAGTATGCTGTCACCCTGGCAATTCCAGAGAGGCACAAATCACTGCAATGTGCTGGAGCCTGGCCCATGCCTACCGAGCCCTGTTCAACACTATTCAGTACCCTCAAGAGGAAGAGAAGGTCGGTGGGTGTGATGACAAAGTGACAGGCACTGCAGCTACTCCAACCCTGGCTATAGGCACTGCCATTTCTTCAACCCCTGTAACATGTACTGCAGCTACTCCAACCCCTGTGACAGGCTGAACCGGAGAACCAAACCATGCTAGTATCAGTTGCCCCTACACACAAGGAGAAATATGTACAAAGGTCAGCTCACTTAGTTAGGGATGAAGAAGCAGAGCCATTAGGAGAAGAGGAGGAGGGAGAGACAGAACCTATAAAAGAAACAGTAACCATGTGATCCCTATCCGTGAGTGAGCTGCAAGATATGTGCAAAGATTTCAGCTGTTGTCCAGGCAAGCATATTGTCATCTGGCTGCTCCGATGCTGTGTTAACAGGGCTGCTAGCCTGAAATTAGGGGGTAGGGAAGCCAAGCAACTGGAATCCCTTTCTAAGGAAGGGGGTATTGACAAAACAATGGGAAAAGGGGCACAAGTCCTCAGCTTCTGAAGGCAACTCTTGTCAGGCATGAGGGAAGGGTATCCCTTCAAGGAAGATTTTATGTCACCCATGTAAATGGACCACCAAGGCCAGAGGTATCCAGTACTTGAGGGACTTAACTGTGCTGGAGGTGATTTATGATGACCTGGACAGCAAACAGTTATCCAAAGACCCAGATGAAGTCCACTGCACACAACCCATGTGGCAAGAGTTTGTATGGAGCACACTTGTATTGTATGCCAACTCAGTGGCAGTAATGACCTGGAATATGGGAGAGGAACAAAGGGTGGAAGGAATTGGCCAGCCAACTCTGACAGTATGAAGAAAGTCTCTCTTCCTCCCTACGAGCCTGCATCTTGGCTGTGGAGAAACTGGTCCAGCAACTCAAAATGGTTCTTCTAAGAAATTTTTTGTTCTAGTCTTCAGTGGGCAGTTCCCTGATTAGATTAGATTAGGAATGCTTGCTTTACTACTGATCTTAATAAAGGGACTTTTGATTCATATTTACAAAAGGTGAGTAAGGAATACTGTGACCAAGACTAGAGGGGCCCTGCCTCCAACCAGGTGGAAGAAAGAGACATCCAGGTTTACTGAACTTTGTGGATTCAGTGG
>JAVJGJ010000059.1:22488902-22527814 GCA_035590215.1 Microhierax caerulescens | reverse complement strand
GGTGGAAGAAAGAGACATCCAGGTTTACTGAACGTTGTGGATTCAGTGGCCTGGCATATCAGACCAACAGAAGTGTAAGGCTCTGGTGGACACCGGTGCACAGTGTACCTGCCATCAAGCTATAAAGGGGAAGAACCCATACATATTTCTGGAGTGACAGGGGGATTCCAAAAGGGATCCCCTGACTGTATTGGAGGCAGAAGTGAGCATAATTGGGAATGAGTGCCAGAAATGACTGGACCAGAGGTTCCATGCATCCTTGGCATAGACTGCCTCAGGAGAGGCTGGGGTTTTGGCACAGCTGCCTTGGAGACAGAGGAAATTAGGCAGCGGCCTGCCTTGCCTGGTCTCTTGAAGGACCTTTTTGTTGTGGGCTTGCTTACAGCCAAAGAACAGGTGCCGGTCACTACCACAACAAACTGGTAGCAATATCACACTAACTGAGACTTCCCGATTCCCATCCATAAGCTGATTTGCTGACTGGAGAGCCAAGGATTGATCAGCAGAACCCACTCACCCTTTAGCAGTCCTATATGGCCAGTACAAAAGTCTAACGGAGAGTGGAGACTAACAGTAGACTATTGTGGCCTGAATGAAGTCATGCCACTGCTGGATGCAGCTGTGCCAGACGTGCTTGAACTTCAATAGGAACGGATTCAAAGGCTGCTGAGTGGTATGATACCACTGATGTTGCAAATGCATTTTTCTCAATCCCTTTGGAAGCAGAGTGCAGGCCACAGTTTGCTTTCACTTGGAGGGGTGTCTGGTATACCTGGAATCGACTGCCTCAGGGGTGGAAACAGCTGTACCATCTGTCATGGAATGATCCAGACTGCAGTGGAACAGGGTGAAGCTGCACAACACCTGCAATACATTGATCACATCATCATGAGGGCAGTACAGCAGAAGTTTTTGAGAAAGGGAAGAAAATAGTTCAAATCCTTCTGAAAGCCAGTTTTGCCATAAAACAAAGTAAGGTCAAGAGATCTGCACAGGAGATCCAGTTTTTAGGAATAAAATGGCAAAATGGACTTTGTCAGATCCCAATGGATATAATCAAAAAAAGTAACAGCTATATCTCCTCCAACTAGGAGAAAGGAAACACAAGCTTTATTATGTGTTGTGTTTTTGGAGAATACATATTCCAAATTACAGTCTGATTGTAAGCCCTTGCTATCAAGTGCCCTGGAAAAAGAACAATTTCAAATGGCAACAACAAGCAACAAAAAGCCTTTGAACAAATTAAGCAGAAGATTGTTCACACAGTAGCCCTTGGACTGGGCCAGACAGGGCAAGATGTTAAAAATGTGCTCTATGCTGCAGCCAGGGAGAATGGCCCTACCTGGAGCCTCCGGCAGGAAGCACCAGGGGAGCCTCAAGGTTGACCCCTAGGGCATTGGAATCAGGGATACAGAAGATCTGAGGCCTGTTATAAAAACTCCAACTGAAAAAGAGATATTAGTGAAAGGGCTTGAGACACCTGGGAGGCAATTGGTACTGAAGTACAGCTCCTCCTGGCACCCTGGTTGCCACTGCTAGGCTGGATGTTTGAAGGGAGGGTCCCCTCTACACATCATGCAACTGATGCTACATGGAGTAAGTGGATTGCACTGATCACACCACAATCTCAAATCGGAAGCTCCAGTTGTCCAGGGATCTCGGAATTTATTATGGGCTCACCAGAAGACAAACATTTTGGAATATCATCAGAGGAGGATGTGGTGGGTGCTGAAGAGCCTCCACTGCATAATAAATTTCCAGCAAATGAGAAGCAATAACCCTGTTTATTGATGGGTCCTGCTGTGTTGTAGGAAAGCATCGGGGGTGGAGGGCTCCTGTATGGAGTACTATATGACAAGTCACAGAAACTGCTGAAGGAGAAGGTGAATTGAGCCAATTTGCAGAAGTGAACAGTGTCCATCTAACTTTAGACATTGCTGAATGAGGAAAGCGGCGGTGCTCTATCTCTATACTGACTCATGGATGGTGGCAAATGGCCTGGGGGGGTGGTTGCAGCTATGGAATCAGAGCAAGTGGTAGTGCCAAGGTAAACTCATCTGGTGCTGCCACACTGCGGCAAGATACCCTGCCCAGATAGAGAACCTGGTTGTGAAGGTATGTCAAATAGATGCTCACATACCCCAGAGATGGGCCACTGAAGAACATCAGAATGACTGCCAGGTGGATCAGGCTGCTGAGATTGAAGTGGCTCAGGTGGATATGGATTGGTAAAGGGTGAATTTTTTATAGTTCAATGGGCCCATAACACCTTAGGCCATCAAGGAAGAGATGCAGCACATGGATAGGCTCATGATTGAGTTGAGGAGTGGACTTGGCCATGGACACTACTGAACAACTTATCCGTGAATGTGAAATACTGCTGCAATTCAGCAATCCAAGCAGTTAAAGCCTCGCTGGTATGGAGGACAATGGCTGAAATATAAATATGGGGAGGCCTGGCAGACTGATTATATCACACTCCCACAAACCTGCCAAGGCAAGCGACATGTGCTTACGACAGTGGAAGCAACCACTGGATGGCTGTAAAGAGATCCTGTGCCCCATGTCACTGCCTGGAACACTATCAAGGGTCTTGAAAAACAAATCTTATGGGAACATAGTATCTCAAAGAGAATTGAGTCAAACATTAGAACTAATTTCTGGAACAACCTCAGAGACACCTGGATAGAAGAGCATGGCACTGAGTGGGCGTATCACATTCCCTATAACGCACCAACCTCCAGAAAAATGGAATGATACAATGGACTGTTAAAGACTTCATGGAGAGCAATGGGTGGTGGGACCTTCAAATGTTACGATACACACTTGGCAAAAGCCACCTGGTTATTCAGCACTAGGGGATCAGCCCTAGCCAGGCTAGCCCTGACCAATCACAGCTTTTACATCCATGTTTTACATATGAAGGGCTTAAAGCCCCTGTAGTGCGCATACAGAATATATTGGGGAAGACAGTCTGGGCTGTTCTTGCCTTGGACAAAGGCAAACCTATTTGTTGGATCGCTTTTGCTCAAGGAACTGGGTGCCCTTGGTGGGAAATGCAAGGGCATGGGGAATTCTAATGGGTACCTCAAGGGGATTTGATTCTGGGTGAGAATAGCAGGTTATTTGAATTGTATAATGTTAATTGCTGTATAGTACCATATGTCAGCACTACTGTGGCTGCTATATGCCATATCAATGGTATTATAAGAGAATTACCCAGATTAATGAGGAATGAATTTTGATGATAGAACTGGACAAGCACAGTGGCAATGGAACTAGAGCGGGCTTCAGCATGCAACAATGAAATACCACACACCATCTCTCCTGCCTTGAATGGCTACTATGACAGGTGGAGTCCAAAGTCATGGAATAAATGAACTTAACAGACATTTCGTACGGGTGCCCTATAGACTAAGGGAATGATACTTGTTTGCATATGTCAAAAAACAGGAAAGGTAGCGGTGATTAATTGGGGGACGTTGGAAAGTGTGTGACCTCGACATGACGTAAACTGTATAGAATAAGGGCTGGATAGTGCCCTGGTTTCAGCTGGGATAGAGTTAACTTTCTTCATAGTAGCTGGTATTGTGTTCTGTTTTGGATTTAGTCTCAGACTAATAACACACTGATGGTTTTAGTTGTTTCTGAGCAGTGCTTGCACTAAGTCAAGTACTTTTCAGCTTTTCATGCTCTGCCAGCAAGAATGCTGGAGGGGCACAAGAAGTTAGGAAGGGACCCAGCGGGGACTGCTAACCCCAACTAGCCAAAGGGATATTCCATAAGATATGTTGTTATGCTTGGTATATAAACTAGGAGGAAAGCTGGCTGGGGTTGATGCTTGGGCATTTGTCAGCAAGTGGTGAGCAATTGTTTTGTGCAAATTAATTCTATTATTATTGTAATTATTATTAATACTAATATTATTTTCCATTTCTGTCCCATTAAAACTGTCTTTATCTCAACCCATGAGTTTTTTTCTCTTTTACTCTTCTGATCCTCTCCCCCATCCCACTGTGGGGGGAGGGAGTGAGTAGCTGTGTGGTGCTTAATTGCCAGCTAGGGTTAAATCATAGCAATACTATTGTTCAGGAGAAGAAAAAAGGTTTCAAGATAGATAGATATATATGTATGTATATATATGTATAATTGCATGCTTTTCTTTCGATTACATAACTTGAAATTATTTTTGTTTCTTTCATAACTGTTCATGGAAATGGGCCCAAACAGTATCTGAGTCCAAATATAATTGTTTTCTGTTCCTGTTGTCCTATTTGTCAGCATAAAACACTGTAAAAAATGCAGTGTTTTGGTGTAGTGGCATTTTTGTTATTTTTGCCACTTCATAGTTTCAAACAAAAAGTTGTAAGAACCACCTGGAACGCTTTTACATGGATTACATGAGTAGGGCTCTTACTGCAAAGGCAGACCAGCAAAGTGTCCTTGACTTATTTCATTCTTATGATGGTGACTGCTCAAGGTACTTCTAGTTGAATTCCTGTCTGTAAGGATGAGATGAGCTCTCAGTACTGCCCGAAACTAGGCCAATAGTATTCTTAGAAAAATAAAAAAGATGTAAGAGTGCAAATATTCTGCTCTACCTGGCAGTCGAAGCCTTCAGATCCAGTGTGAGGCACCTATAACTTTAAGATATGACTAAGCTGGAAAGACTCCAGGGGAGAACAGCAAAGATGAGGTGAGTATTAGCAACCACAACTGTGATAAAATACTAGTCTTAGGAAAAAAAAAAAAAAAGCAAGACCTGAAGGAATATCTGAATTAGATATTTTTATTTTTTTTCTCTAAGTGCATTAAAAATTGTATTTTCCATCTGCATAGTTGAGAGCAATGCCTGTTTGGGCTATGTGGAAATTTTCTTCAATTGCTAAGATAGTTTAGCTACAAGGATAATTTACCTTAAGAAGGTTGTATTCCCTGTCATCAGAAATTTTTGAGAATATTTTTTTCTAAATAAAAAATAATTTAGGTACAGCTGAAATGTGCTTTACCAAAGAAAAAGCTAGTTGGTTTTTGTAGGTGTCTCTCAATGCCTTGCCTACTTGGATGACTGAACACAGAGCAGGAGATCTCCACAGGATTTGTTCTAGCATCAGTGTGGAACAAAGAGGGCTATGAATGGGAAGATCTTAGTGGACTTGATAAGATCTTGCAGTTTATCCTGTAGGTCTGTCACACTGATGTTTCAGCTGATGGTATTGTGCAAGGACATCAACAGGAAGAAAAAGCTGAAGACAAAAGGTGTAGGAGAAAAAATAGACATGAAAACAGAAAATGAAAAACAGTTCATAATATAGTCAGCTTTTTTTGGTAGTGTTAGACCCCTGTTTAGATACAAATATTGGATAAAAATTCTGAAAATTAGAAGTCCTACAGTTTAGCCTTGAATTATATCTTGCTTTACAGCTGCGCTAAATTTCAATATAATGCATGACTACTCTGTCTCTTTAAGTGTTGCACAGTTCCATTTCGCTGGCATCAGATATAAAGACATTTATGAAATAGCGACAGAAACAATTGCACTTCCTGCCATTAGAACCAAAATCTAAAGCACTATCTGCTAAATTTCCTCACTGGAACTTGTAATTTTTCATCGCTTTTTAAATTATTCTTATTTTGCATAAGTGAAAGGAAGAAGCAGCAAAACAAGAACTGTTTTCTGAGAGGCCAACCACATTTCTCTGTGAAACAAAATTAATTTCCAGTTTTCCTCTGATGCACTGAATACTGTATTCAAATAAGAAGTGATATTCAGTAATTATATATTGGATGTATCTTTCCTTGGCCATTCAGTAAATAGATGGGGGGGGGGTGTAAGAGAAATATAAGCAATAGAGAACATACATGTTTGTAAGCGGGGATACAAAACTGGGTTTGTCATATTATTCAAGGCGTAGTCAGAAAGGTTAAGCGCATCCATTTTCTGGATGCGGTGCTGAGGTGACAAGTTATCCCCAGCACAGCTTCTCACCTTTGCGTTATCATTTTGTGTCACGCTGTCAACTTCCATATATCTCAGTCAAAACTCATCCAGGTTGGACTCCATAATCTGGATTAAACCCTGTTGAGAGCATGGAGTACTTTGAAGTGTAGTTAATAAAGCTATTAGATACCATCTAGTATTTTCTTTAAATTGATTTAAAATACTACCGATATTGTGTTGTCTTAGTCTTACTATGTTATATAGCTAGCATGTATTTTGAGTTGTAACTTATTTGTAATGGCTACTTTATGTCTTCCATCTGGCCCATATATTGTTTTCTTTATTGTAGTTCTAGACTTTATTGTACTTGAACCAGCCATACAAGAAAAGGATATACAAAGCAAGGGAAGGTGAACACGTTTAGCAGAATGATTTATCTTCATTCTAATTTAAAATTGAGTTTGAACTCAGCGTTTTGGGCAAAGAACGTTGGCACTTAGATGTCTGGGTTTATTATTTTGGGGTTTACTTATCATTTAGGTTAAACAAGAAAAACTATTAAATATTATGGGGGGTGGGGGGAAGAGCTTGTGTCTTCATGATAAATTTATTTCTTAAAAAATCTTATGTCCTATTTTGTCAGCAAGTTCTTGTATCTGGGAAGATTGTGTCTGTTGGCTAGAAAAATTCAAAATGATAGAGTAAGATTTGTAATATAAATACAGGTTTTCCTTGGTTTTTTGATTTATTGGGTCCCAAATCTGTGAACTCTTGCCCATCTTAGTCATTTTACTATTGAGAGACAATGACAAAAAAATTGCTCACATGCGTGAGTGCTTGCAAGAATGAACATCTTTGTTAAGAGCAGCTGGTTAGCAACATATTAAACAGAAAGAATACCTCCTGTGAAAGTACCACTATCATACTTTAGATGAATCAGGTATGTAGAGGCATAATCCATTACTAGGGACTGTGAGAAGGAGAGGCTTAAGAAATGTCTTTGTGTGAAATTTGGTAATGTCGCTGCTCCTATTCCATCACAATGCACAGTAGCTTAAGCACTTTCACTTTTGACATAATTTCATCCAGCGTAGGCATGCGAAAGTTTGATTCCATGATTCTCTTAAGCCAATCTACAGGCTGCCCAGTCTTGAAAAGAGCAGCCTTGGTTTACCCGCATTTGGCCACGTGTTCCCTCTTCCCTTGTGCCTTACCTTTATGGGTATAATTGGCAGGAGACTTGGATCAGGGGACTGGTCTTATAAAGACTTTTTTTTTTTTTTTTTTCTGAAGGAAAGTGAATACCAAGTTGCATATGGGTCAACATATGTTCTCAATGTATGGTCAACAGTGTTCTTATTGCAAACCAGCAAACCATGTATTATTGGGCTATGCCAGGATGAGTATGATCAGTAAATTGAGGTGGTTATTGTTTCCCTCTGGTGTGTATGAGGCTACACCTGGAATACTGTGTCCAGCAGTCGAGGCTCGCTGCTTGCAGAAGCATAGGGAGAAATTGGGACCCCTCTGGTAGTTGAAGGAGCTGGATTTATTTATTTTGAGGTGAACTGAGGTGAATGTTTATTGAGGTGAATGTCCATAGTGGACTATAACTATCTGGAGGACAGTTATAGGCAGGATGGAGTCAAAGTCTTTTTGGTGGTGTTGGGTGATATACCAAGGAAGAATGACCACAAACTGCAGATTGAGAGATTCAGGTAGGACCCTATGAGGCTGATGGAATACTGGAGCAGGCAGCCTGCTGAGGTTGTGGAATCTCCATCCTTGGTGGCTTTCAGGACTTGGCTATCAAAGCCCTGGCTGAGCTGAACTCAGTGGGAGGCTGAAATAGATGACCTCCAGAGGTCACTTACAATGAGCATTTCTCTCTTTCCATGAATGTTATTGTGAAAAAGTAGCCTAAGTCTAAGACCTCTTACAACACAAAGGAATAGGCACTTACAGAAAGCAATTTATTGATTTATCTGATGCTACCATAGGTTTCTAAGGCAGGTTAGGTGGCTGTTTCTTTCCAGTACTTGGTATATTTTTTAAGACTAGTTTAGACTTTGAATATTAGTGTTGAGATACCCAACTTTAGGTCAGAGTCTCAGCCTAACAATGATGGAGTGGTAACTTCTTATACTGTTTTGTCCTTCATTGCTGTCATGTCACCCCAGAACTAAAATTTAAATTAGAGAATTTCCAAATTAGTACAGGTATTTATTATTGAGCTCTCTTCCAGAAAGATTTTTTTTTTCTGCCAAGATACAGAAACTTCCTTGCAGAGAAGTTAAAATGTTTCCAGACATAGCTTCTTTACATGATTTTAAGATTTCTGTATTTCTATATAATGCAAGCCTACAAGTATTTCAGTATGATATGTATGTTTTATATGATTTTAATCTTGGAAATTTAGGACATGCAATATCTCAACAATAGCCATAGAATGTACAGATCTAAACAGACTTTATTTTTTTTCTCTCTCTCTTTCACACAACACACATACACAGAGAGTCGTCGGGGGAAACAGTGCTCCATGCAGCTTCCCTGTTGTGTCGTTCATGTGTCTGGTAGAAGTGGTGGTAGTTTTATTTGTCACTCGATCTGTATGTGTCAAGCACAACAAAAAGGGTATCTAGTCCTCCCCCACAGTAGCAAACTGCAATGGGGAAGTTCATAAACAGAGGCTTACTGGTAAATCATCCACATCCATGAAGTCTGCTTCTTACCAGAGTAGAAGGAAGAGGTGCTGCTGTTTGAAATGATTGCCAGCCTCTGGAAGGCATACATCGATGAATTAAAACAAAATTCCCCTATGAACTCTCCCCAGGCATGCTGAAGTAGGGGAAGAAACACCTGGCTTGCCCCTAAACATGGGACCTTAAACACCTGAAAGAAGTCCAAAAATCAGTGGTCTGACAAGGGTACTGCTGACACCTAGCTAACTTTTGTTCAACTTTCTGGCATCAGTCATACCACAAGAGTCATTTTGCAGTTAGACTATCTACCCTGCTGCAGATTTACAATACTGGCATTTATTTATGTTAGTGAGGAAAAGAAGGAAGCTGCTAATTTGTACTATTGAGTGGGAACCTTTGGAAAATGATGTTTAGAGCTGCAAAAAAAATGTCAGGCAGATTTTGGATGGTAACGAACCAGTGAAGCAGTTGTTAGCAGAATGTAGAAGATCAGCAAAAAGTCAGAAGTTCAGAAACCAAGTCTCAGCTTGTTCTTCCTTATCAATCAGGATAATAAACTGCACACAGACAGGCAGCCCCTCTCAGTAAAACCTCAAGAGGTCTTTGAATTAAAAGTGAAAAATGATCTTCTGAGCTACTTCTTCTGCATCACTTCAGATTGTGGCAAGTGTGTTTTTCATCCGGTAGTGAAAGAAACAGGCCTGTGTTACCTGAGACTAGGCTTTTCATGCTTTTTACCGTTTTGGGTTGTTTTTTTCTCAAGCTTGCTATTGGGGTGCTGTTTTCAGTTTGTCAGATCTACTGGGGAGACCAGTGAGTGTAGCAATAGACAGTTCAAATAGATGTTTCATGGTGCTGAATGGCATCAAAATTAATTCCTCTCGAGCATGCAACTTTATGCTGTTTTAAAAGTAGTAATCCACCAATCATCAACAGAGTTGCCTATATAATGTAATTTTTTCTTATACCTTTCCCTCATGTATGCTACAACCTATGGCAGAGGTAAAAAAATTATTAAAATTTTAAAAATAAATGAAAGATGTAAGGTCTAGTACCATTACAACAATGGGTTTCTATGAGACAGCCTCTTATCTGCATGGAGAAAGTACTTCTAAATAACTGACAATGTCACAGTGGTAATATAAAGGTCAATCTACTCAGTGTATGTGCTTCATGTTCTGTATTTCTGGCTTTTTTGCCTTCAAGTCAAGATCACAGCTGAAGTCCAATCTCTTATTTGTCATTCAAGGTCAGAGATAATTTCAGCCGGTTTTTGAATTGGATTTTTATATAGCAGGCATGTTAAACTGGTTCTTGTATTATATTTATATAAAAATGTATACACGTGCATTATATTTGTTTTCAGCATCCTTGTTGCTGTTAGAGGTGTAATTTTTCAGCTGAATGTTAAAATGGAGATTTTGGAGATTTTGTGATTTAAAATATACTGTGCTGTCTTGTTCTAGTAGGACTTTTTCCATTATATCAGAATTACCGGTCAACTTGATTACACTCCCTATGGTTTCAGTAGATTCTGGTATTTGGATCCTAAGTATTATCTTTGTTCTGCAACATGATACACCTAAAGTGGCTCAATCTCAAGGGATACTTTAAAGTATTTTCTCCATTTGTGTATATATTTGTACATTTTGCAAAATATTTTTTAAGGCAGCCAACTTCCAGATACTAGTGTGTGAGTAAAATAGTAATTGTACTTTGAGACCGTCTTTTTGTTATGATGGAGTTTTATTTCCATAATTTCTGTACTTGAATGTTTTGCAGAGTATAACTGCACATTTACATAAACTGGCTTCCTCCTCTTGCCTGAGAGGACTTGGAAGTCTTTTATGAGAAAGAAGTGCAATAACTTTGTCACTGTGTTTGTTACCTCCAGTAATAAAATATTAGAATGTTCAAACTTTTTATTTGAGTGACTGTCGTCATTGCAGTATTGTATATTTACAAATACAAAAGTATCATGTGAAAGCAAAAAGTCCTGCTACATTACATGTATGCATTCATTCAGAGTCTGTGAAGGTGATAGTTATATAAATGTTCTAAGACATTTATATGGTTCTATTTTTAAATTATTGCAATAACATATTTTTGAAAGTTATTTTGCAGTTGCCAAAAATAGAATTGCATTTTTCATACTGTCTTTGAGTTCCTAATTTTTGTTATGTTTTGATGTACTTATGACAGATTTTTAAATTAAGAAATTATAATTTATATCTTTTTCTTTGCAGAGTCACAGTGTACACTCTGTGGGGAGCCTGAAGGTGAGCTTATTTTCCTACTAATATTTTTCAAAACAGCTAGAGATGAAACACATGTACAATAGTTTGGAAATGGTGTTCAAATGATGAGCACCAATGAAAGCTTTTCTTCCCTATGTTAGATACCAAAAATGAATTTAATTAAGTGGAGTAAAGCACAGTACATGCTCCAGGCAAAAAATACCTTAAAGGATAAATATTCAATTAGAGAAAAAAATGAAATATTTACTTCTTATTCTTTTGTATGTTTGTCAAACTAATTTAGGGTGAGAGAGTGTGAACAGATATTTAAAGAGATCAGTTTGAGGATGGAAAACAAAGAGATTGGACATAAAAGGGAAATAAGAACATGTTTTTATATTTATTACTATATTCACAGAGAGCTGTGAGAGACTAGCATTTTTAGCAGGTGAAGTGAATAAATACTGCTTCAGAAATAAAGATAATTAAGCAATAACTGTAACGCAGTGCAAATACATGCCCACATGAAGGTGTTAGGTGGTTTGTTTTCTTTGGGTTTTTTCCAAGTGACTAATTAAATGCTAAGGTGAGATCCACAATTTACCTAAATGAACACTGAGGCGATGAGATTATGATTTTTAAAGTAGGCCATTATTTAGAAAAATCTCTCTAATTTGTTTATTTACTAACATTGGTGCTCTTATAATGTCTAAAAGCTGACCTTAGTTGCAAATCAACCATCTGGAGTCTTTCTAAGGAACAGAATTCAAAATAGCAAATGTAAATGCGGGAGCAAAGGATATTAATTAAAAAAAAATTATAGATTCTAGGCTGTTCTCAGAGACATTCAGCTTTCTATCTTGAATAGTTTCTAAAAAAAATAATTTAAACTTCTAATAGTTTTTAAATTTAGGAGGGAGAAATTATTAATAGGTGAATCCTGGAAGTGAAAGGCTTTGTGACCTTGCAGCTAATGAAATAACTCAGTAAATTTTAATTAAATAAAAACATTAATTATCCGATTCTCCTTCTTTATCTACTGGCAAGTAATTGTTTTAGAGATTTGTTTTGACATTGTATTCTCTTAATAAACAGTCAATTCTTGATTTGTTAATTTTCTTTGTCCTTTATTTCATAAATTTGTAATAGCGCAAATACACATAGGAAAAGGAAAATAAGACAGGTGGTTTTTTGCCTTTCATGAAATACTCCTTTCATGATAAGGTTGTCCAACTTTAAAGTTATGCATTGGATTATTTCTGTTTTATTACATGCTGTACCTGCTTTATAACAATAATTCTCCTTTCTTCTGATTACTGCTTTTTCTTACCTGTTCAGCTTTGCAAATTTTAATAAATGTATGTGGACTTTGTAAAAAGAAAATTTTTAAAAAAATCAGTAATAAAAATGTTTAACATTTATGACTAAAAACCCACAATCAAAAGATAATTATATGTATTGCTGTAGAAACAGTCCTCAAGAACATAATGTTCAATTTTTAGCTGAGTTAGAAATGAACTTCCCCACAAGTAAATGTTTCCTGGATCACCATACTCTCCCCTCAAACACAGTATTACTGGAATGCTAATTATTAATTTTCTGCCTCAATTTTAAAAATAGTGACGTAAATGTCAGCTTGGATTAGTGAAAAGACTTCAAATCTTAATTTTTTTTCCTTGCCAGATTCGCACAATTTTTGATCTAACACTGAACGTTCACAGAAGTGTTATATGTGATTTTGTGATGAAGAAGTTGATCGATAGATATGACTTTAGTTTTTAGGACATTCTAAAACAAACATCTTTGTTGTGTAAATCAAAACCCAAACCCCAACAACTCTAGCCTCCAGAAATATAATTTTCCTCTGGAACATTCTATAAATTTTGCTATGGTTTCATAGTAAACTAATTGAATTACTTACAAAACTAGGAAAGAAAAAAAAAACTTTTTTAAACATTTTGCAATATTTTAATTAGAATTTCTGACTTTTCTCTGTAGTTTTCTTCAGAAATATGAGATACTCTGTGGCTTGTAGTTTGCTCTTTTGGTATCTGAGGCAAGTTCAAAGAATATGTTCAAAGAATAGCTCTGTTAATGGTTGATACCATTTGCCTCTAGGTTCCTTTTTTCCTCCTCCTTTTCATAAAAACTGAAACTCACTAAGTACACTTTAGTATCTTAAGGTGAATTTGCAAGATTGTAGGACGGATGCACTGCGGTGTAGGCTTTCTGTATTAATTTCCAAAATGGTAAGCAGAGACTTATTCATAAAATAGTAGATGGGAATAAATCTCCCTATCTTGGGAAAGAGAAAGACAAGGCTTCATGTCTTACCATTTCCTCTAAAGCTGTTTATGCAATTTATTTAAAAGCCTGCAGGCAGCTAGTACTGAGTTTCTGACCAACATCTTCTATCTTCTGTAAGAAAGGTGGCAGAAAGAAATAGTGTTGTAAGCCACAAATTCTGATTGTCAGATTGGTCAGCTGCAGTCCTCGCTGTCCTTGTGATGGTTCATCCTTTCTCTAACCATCACTCCCCTTTCAAAACCAGCAGTTTGGTCCTGGATTACCAGTATACCCAAGCGTAATAGGAAGTGACTGTAAAACAGAGCTCTTTGCTGGGAGCACTTTGCCAGGATTTTAGCAGCGCTTACATGTTCTTGCACAGGTGTGGGGCAATGTGGGGGCATGTTTTATAGAGTGAAAAGATAGCAGATATGGGAGAGAGATATAAACTACCAGAATACAGATTTCATGTTTCAGTGTTTCATCCGTGGAACTTGTGGATCTGTCGAGAAGTGTGTCATGTGTCCTCCTTTGTAACCCATCTAAAGAGAATGAATTGGATAACACTGAGGTCTCTCAGAATCAGTCTTTTGGATGAGCTATGAAGGCTTATGTGTTCTGTTTCAAAACTCATAGGTTTGCTCTGTGTTATTGACAAGCATGTCAGCTACTATTCCTGTCACTGTAAGATGGTTGAAGACCAGGAGGCTTGTTTTATACTGTGAGGAAACTAAATCAGGAGTAGTGGTCTAATAAATCCTGTTAGCGTAGCTACTTTGAGCTGCTCCATCTTCTGGAAATGCAAGAGCAGCAGTGACATGTTTTTAGACAGATGACAACAGTTGCCTTTGTGGAAATGAACTGCAGTTGACAGATTATGCTGTTGTGGTAAACACTGTGGTGGTGTTTTGTTTAGTTTGTTTGTTTGTTTCCTTTTTTTTTTTTTTTTCTTTTGGCTGCTCAGATTTTAAGTGAGGCTGGCATGTTATAAACATGTGTCTAGCTCGGTCTTTGTGACAGCCAATGTACTCTGTTGGAAGGACTGGTGTAGTCATTGGGAGTTTCACGAACAGTTATCCCCATTAGTCCTCAAGCAGGTGTTTATTTTCTTTCGAACTCTTGGTATTTATTCACAGGAGTTTTTGAAAGGAGCACATTAACAAATATAATTTTCTGTATTACCAAAGTAGCAAAAGTAAGTTTGGTGGCAGCTAGGATTTCAGTAGAACACTCTTGTCTTCTCAAAGCTTGTGCAAATGGAAGCTTTTCTTTCAGACTTTTTTAATATCTTGCACAATTCCAGTAGTGACTTACTGTTTCTATTCATGGCTTTTGTCTCTCTATTTTATGATTATTCCGGGTTTTTTTTTTCCTTTTGAAAGATAAATGGCCAGTCCTGTATAATACCAGCACTTTTCAACTTTTGTAAAAATAGACACCTCTACACATTCTTTGACAGCACAAGCTTTATCTGAACACACAGATCTGGAAATTGTGGTGTTAAAAAGGAATACTGTATTGTATGTTTCTAGCGAATTTTGAGAAGAATTAATGCAATGTCTGGCTCTGTCCAGCATTTCACTTTACCACCTTCTTCAACAGAATAAAATAATGATGAAGATACAACTTGTTTCAGGTAGTCCTTTAGCCACTAGAAACTATAGATTACTGGATCCAGGTAAAGCATCATTGTACACTCTACTACTCCGTAGGCACTTGTCTTTTAAAACTAGGAAGAGCATGGAAAAATGTATTTTTCCAAGTATCTGCTGCTGGCATTTATGGGAGACAGAACACTTGGAAAACTGGCCTTTGATCTGACTCTCTTTTGATGGTCTTAAGGGTTTGTTGGGTTCTTCTCAGTCTGAGATAAAAAGCATTGGCTATGTGTAGAATTTTGTTTGCGTAGCCAAGGAGAGAAAGCTCAGTTTAACACTGCTGTAGGTGTTAAGCTTTCTTTTCTGTTGCTGTGATGCTGATTGCAATCTCCAATTTATTTAGAAGTATTCCATGATGAAAATAAGCTTCTCTGTGTAGAATCTCCTGATGCATTGTGAGAGTAGTAGAATATGCTGAGCAATTACGCCAAGACTGAGGAGTACGTAGTAGGCAGTCCTACCCATTGTTCACTCTGTTATCTGGTACCTCTTCATCCTGCAGTCTACATACAGACTGTAATAGTCATGTGGCATTCTACTAGAGCTATTAAGTGGCACATGTCTTTTCAACTCCACAGTATTTAGTAATCAAGTTTGGCTTGCTATGCATTGGAAAAGATACTGATCTAACCAAAGGCTTTGAGTAACAATACCGCTCTACTTTGCTGGGATCTATATTGTTTAACATCATAGAAAGAAGACGCAAGTTTCATTACAAACAGTTCAATGAGGACCTATAATTAGGATGATAGTTAAAGAAAACAAGCAAGATATGAATATTTGAAAGGAATGAGATGGAGAGTACAATGCAGTACACTTCAACACCACTTGTGCATACTAGAACTGCTCCAGGTTGAAATACTGAGTTGAATCTTTGTTTCCAAGTGCCACCAGAAAGGAATATAATGAAGAGTTTAGGAATCTAAAGATACATAGTAAACTTGCCAATATAGGAAGCGATCCCACACAAATTAATATTAAGGTGGTTTGCTCCATGTAATTTAGTTTCAAAGTATATCCAGACCAAGTAAACACTCAAAAGCAGAACAAGTAAAACTGAGAAAAGCTAATACTTGTGGATCTTGCTTGCCACATAATGTGACTTCTGTGATTGACCTCAAATTCCATTACCACTGGATGCTTCAGTGAACAGTAAGAAAGTTGCGATAGATTTGGGATAGAGAGAAGTTCAGGTTTTGTGTATATATGGTTTTTATACAAACAAAACCCCAACCTTTATTTTAATAGATAAAGGAGATACATCCCCTAGGGGTAGGTTATTATAAATTTCTTCATCTGTTTTTTATTAGCTTTTTAGTTACTGTAGTCAGAAACTGAATAACATACTGGGCAAACCTTTGACCCTGTGAAATCTTTGTATTCCTTCTGAGAAAGTCTTGTGAGTTTCTAAGAATCAACCTCCAAAGAATGAACTGGAAATATTCCCCCTTTCCTACCTCATCTAGATAACTGGATCTTTTTAGGTATATTCATATAGTGGGGTAATTCTAGTTCTAAACAATTCATACTGAGGTGCATTATAACTGACTGCAGTTATCTCAGCTTGTGTGGAGGTTTCTGTCCAAAGCATACAAGGGCTCTCAGAGAGATGGCAGAAATGTCTTGGGTCTGACACAGAAGCATAGAATCATTTAGGTTGGAAAAGACTCTTAAGATCATCGAGTCCAACTGTTAACGCTACCGAGTCCACCACTAATGAGATGGTCTTTGCACACACCACAGAACCAGACCAGTACTGTGCTGCATGTATTGCACGCAGTGTATAAAATGTATGAAAAGCCAGTCATATCAGTGCAGAGAGATTATGATATTATTAATATTTTTATCCCCTGTGACCAGTGACAGTGAGAATTGGGGTCTTACAAATTGTGTCCATTTAGAGGGGGAACAAAATGAAGTTAGAGATTCTTTAATGGTGCTTTGTATGCCTGCAAAAATTGATGAAGTCCTGGGTGAAAGAAGGTTCAAAGAGCAGGAGATATTTTCTGCCAAGTAACCATCTTCTCACACCTAACACTGCAGACAAAGTAAAAAATGTTTTCACAGACCTCTCCTAAGGTCACAGAACTTACCTGTACTGTCAAAGTCTGCCACGCACTTTTCTGGTGATTTTGCTGCTTTATTTCTCCTGTATGCACTTTCCTTCATCAGTTTTTACTAAGAATTCATCCAGGTAGTTCAGATTCTTCCGTGGCATCTCATCTTTTGGGCTGTGGTATGCATCTACAGTTTGAAATAAGTTCACCCATTATTTTTTGCAAGTAACTGGTACAAGAAGTGGTTTGTGGTTGTTAGACTTGCTGGGTTCAAGCTTGTGATAGCAACCTTAGAACAGTGACTTTCTGTTAATTAGTAAAATAAATGTTCCATGTAAAAGAGTTTAGAGGAGACCTATTTCATAAAGTATCTCAAAGTGAGCATTGGGGTCTTTTTCCCAGACTTGTTCTTTGGTTAAATTAAACAGTTAATAGTTCAAACAGCCAAGCATAGCTACTGCATGACTCCAAGTATCTGAAGATTGAGGATCTTCTGACAATTGTATATTATCTGACAATAAATCCAGGTGTCAGAAGATTAAGATTGTTTCTTACTGTTTATTTACATTTTCAAGCTAAGATGCCAACATAATTTTGTCTTTCTCTAAGAAATGAATTTGTGCAAAATGTTCAGCAAAGTTACAAGAATAATAGAGTATGTCACTCATTCACCCATAAAAAAGTCTTTCAATTAAAAATAAAGGGATTTTTAATATAATTAAAATTTGAGGATGGATTTATTTGATTTTTATTTTTTTTTTAGTAAAAAGCTTTGAATGTTTGAAATCAAAGCAAATGGTACTGTTGAATTGTTTGTATTTGCTCAGAAGATGCATAAAATATTCAGTAGAATTTGAGGAATACAATAAATATAAATAAATAATTGATAGTCACAACAAAAACCTCTTACTTTCCTTGAGGAAAAAAATACTTTTTCAGATATGTCACTATTAGAGTGGTGGATTTATTTCAGGTGCTACCAGCTTTGGTGCCCTGTGTCCTCTCATAAATACTAGTGTATAGGGATTTGGGAGGGAAATAAGTCTGGTTTTGGTTTGGTTTGGTTTTTGTGTTTGTGTTTTTGGGGTTTTTTGGGTTTTTTTTTTTTGTTTTGTTTTTTTTTAATAAAGAATCAGGCAGTAGGTAGTTCAGAAAAATACCTTAAACTTAGTAATATGTCATAATATTGACGATGTTCCATCTGGGTAGTTCTGCCTCTGAATATAGACATTTCCCTTGGTATCTAGTGGAAAATGATTACAGGCATATTAATAACTCCAGAGAATTTTGCTAATCTTCATTTCACTAATTTTAATTTTTACTAATCCACACTGAAAACTGATAGTTTTACCATTGTTAGCAAAGGCCTTCAAGAGTTCTGTAGTCTTAAATTTTTTTTATAGTTATGCTGTATTTGCTAGACAAACAGAATCGGTAACAAATTTAAGTTGTCTAAGGAAGCAAATTATGGTTCACAACATGTAATCCTGACATTTTTAAGGAAACAGTAACACATAATAAAATCTGTCTAATTTAAATATTGCTGCTTTTCCTGCTGATTATAAAAATTTCACAGTTGTTTGTTCAAATTAGAAAGCTTCTTGCTCTGTATATGTACCACTGAAAGCTTAATAGATAATTGTTTCTGCTATCAATGTAATAGTAATTCATAGTTATTACCTGAAGCTATTGGCATAATTCTGACTTTATTCAGTCACGTATGAAAAATTTTATGCAAATACAGGGACAAGGTCTGTGATTTTTCTGCTTTGATCCATTTGTATGCCAGCAGCTTGTTTTGCAGGAATAGTCACATTTGTGTGCCTGTGTGAACTTCCTTCCTAATACTGAAATGATAAATCCAGGTAAAATCACTGGCGGTATGACATTTCCTCCTGATCCGAGTAATGCTAATATACTTTTTTTATTGACACTCTAGCCACTACTCTCAGTGAAGCGGTTTAATTTTTCAGCTTCATAGAAACTTTTTCAGGTTGCATAGAAATATATTGCTATCATCATTCTCCATTATGTGGTCTCTAAATATTGAACCTTTTTCTTTTTTACTTTTTTATTAAAAGGAAATAAGTTAGTTATACTAGATATTTTTAAAAATAAAATAACCTGAAAAATTTGGAGTTTGTACAAACCTAAATATTTTTAAATCTCTTTCTCACTGAGCTGATATGTCAGATTTTGCTGATTTCTTTAGGCTAACAAGTTACACAATGTGCATTACTCTTGGAGTGTGCTGAGTTTTAGATAAAGTGAAGAGATTAGTTGTGTATCATGATTTTTAGCAAAGAGTTACAGTATCGTTTTATTTGAACACTGTTGAACAGCATGTTGCTACTGCATTTTCATGTTGTCTGAATTTGGGCAGACAACAAAAATTACGTACAGTATGTCTGCCAAAAACGTAGTTTCAGAGAAAGCTCTAAGTGTCTAGTTAGAGTTGAAATATTTGAAGTTTTAATTTTCAACTCTTCTAAACTCTAAATTTTTATAGTTTGCAAGGTTATATATGGCATTAACAAAATTAATTCTTTGGTCTATAAGGAATAAAGTTCCCAATTTTATTTAGTTTTAATGAAATCAGGAATGGGATATTTAAAGGATTAGGACCTATGTAAGCTAAGTGTGATATATGGGGATCTCAATTTTGGTACGTTTCTTTTACAGACTTTCTTGTGGTAATTCAAGTTAATAATCTTAAAATTAAAAAAAAAAAAGGTATATTTTAAGAAAATAAATTACTGTCTTTAAAAAAAGATGTTTTCCAGGCATTCAGCTGTTATTAATATTTAGAATAAATTTTAGCTGTTCAGCTGTTTCTATTTCTCATAGGTACATGAAACAGCTGTACTCAAAACTACATTGTTGTCCTTCTTTTTTTAATCTACTGATTCAATCTCCTGGTCTGTGCAAACCAGAAAAAAATAAAAAACCTGATTTAATTTGGACAAATAGGATGTAATCCCAAATGCAGAAGGTATTATTTGTACATTCATCTTGCATTGTTGTGATTAAGAAACCAAACAAAACCAAATACAAGGACTATCTCATCTTTCCTTCTCCAATATGAATGAATAAATGAAAGGCTGATTTGATTTCTGAGGGGAAGAGTTGGCCTCAAAGGTTATAGCGTTGTGGTCACTATTTGAGTAAGCACACACGTAAGGTCGCATACTGCATTGGTAATGTATTTCCTCTGCCAATAGTGAACAAAGTTATTTAGTCCTTATTATGGGTGTTATTTATAATAACTATGTGTGTTATTTAGCCCTACAGAGGTCGGGACTTCAGCGTTTGCTGGAGTAGGGACCAATGTAAGGTCGGTGTAGCTTAAAAGATGCTGACATTTTAAATTAACCTTTGAATAGAAGTATGTATGTATATATACACACACTTTTTTCCATTTTTCTTATTTTGCTGGTTTGCACATTTTTATATTACATGAAATGTCCTGTTTTGAGTAGTCATTTGTATATGTCATATTTGTTTGCTGTATGTTAATTTCTGCATTTACTTGTTTATCTTAAAGATTTTATTTTAGAGGTATGTTTCATAAATGAGAACAATTTTTGCAGTGTGAACTGTATGTGCTTTCATTTTGCTTCTAATTTTCATGCTCTGCAACGTTTAGGGTTTGTGTATTTGTTAAGTGTAATACTCCTTTGTACATATACATAGCAGATCTCTTTAAGCTGAACAGTTATGTTTCCTGAATATTGCCTACAGCCTCTAGCTTACTGTATATTTTAGAAATATACTTGTGTACCTTTGTAGGATTAAAAAAATGATGGATTTCTACCAAAACATGCAGATTATTTTTTTTAAAAAGAAGGCACATTTCAACATTCATTCCTTATTGAAGTTACTAAGGATTTGAGTGAGTAACGTTGAAGTGGCAGATCTTATGGATCACTTTTAAGTTCTGCAGCATATAGCTTAACTTGGGGTGGACAGTTTGCAAGCTTGACTTGACTTTCACCGTATCACTCCCTGCATCTATCCTTTAGTCCCAGGCTCAGGGCATACTCAGATGCCCCCGACTGGTTCCTAAGGAAATGTAGGCCTGCTGTAGCTTGCAGCTCAAAATCTAACGGGATCCTTGTCCTACAGGGGAATTGACAATATCTTTGCCACCTTTTAGGAAAAAATGAAGCTAGTTCTAGATGTAAATTTGAGCACCAGTGAGATGCGAAATGCTGTATAGTATCACAGGATGTTCTGTATGCAAGATTAAGTTACTGTTTCTCAATCAGTGTTTAATTCTTCTGGGAAGAGGGAAGGTCTTAAAAACACCTACCACTGCATACTGGGACCTTCAAGATTGAATATTTCCAATCCACCTTTTGAAACCCATGCACTAATAAATTATATGATTACTATTGCATGCATGTATGCATTTCATTCTGACTGAGCAGATTATGAATGATTTTTACTTTGTTTCTGGATCATCAATCTGAAAAGGTTAAGAAACAGCATACTAGGAAAAGGAACCCTTTTCTGAAACCAAAAACTGCATTAATGTAAAAGAGATTTCCATGCAGAAAGAATGCTGACTTCACCTACATTTGCATAAATCTTAGATAATTTCTGGCAATATTCACTACTACAATGTATGAAAATCCAGAGCTCTTCCCTCGTGCAGAACTACAACTGCTATTAGTGGAAATATTATGTAGAAAAAGAGCAAGGACTTCCACAGCAAAGAACTTCAAGCAGAATTATTTAGACTTCTGTATCTGCTGATTATTTTCCATCAACTTTCATCACAATTCTAGTCAGTGGAATTGTCACACAACTTATAAAATATTGAAGCCAACATTTGTCTGTAATAATATGTGACAAAGAAATGGCTTTTAATATGTGGTTGGAAATACATTTTGAATCTGCTGACTGACTGTCCCTGAAAAGGAATAATAGGAAGGCAGCAACTGTGTTTATAGCAATTAACCTGTGCAGCTGAATGTTAAGCAAGCTCTTTAGCACTTGTCTCTGAAAAATATTTCTGAAAATTCTTGACCCAATACTGTTCCGGTTACTTGAAAACTGGATTTCCAGGTACATCAAGAGGCAGCATATCCCCCTCAGTGCAGTTCCCACCCCAGTGCTGGTTTCAGAGGTTTTAACCTCATGCAGTATAACTGAGACTCAAGTCAGTGGGTTTTTTCCCCACAGCTTATTTTTCTCAGTGGTACAAACTGACTATCGCTGTATGCCTCAGCATGCTTCGTAAAAGGAATATAGTAAATTGCTATGCTAATGCCAAACACAGGTCATGGATCAGTCTTGATTTGTTTTAATTAACATAACCCTTGAAAAGATAATGGGGTGAATGTATTCTGTCAGATAATAGGGGTTCAGGCACAGTGCAATGAGTTACTTGGAAGAAAAAGAGATAAGTTTTTTCACTGTTTAGAATGGATTCATTTTTTAATTAGAAACTTCAAATGATGAACTTTCACTAATGTCCATTATCGGCCTTCTTTATGAGATGGGCTAATTATTAAGACATGGAAATAATTTCTCTTTCAGCATATGTGGAGACAGGAGCCTATTGGCATTTTTATTTTCTGTTGAATTTTCATTATACTATTACCTTGTTTGTCAAGTATGTCATGACAGTGTCCTTTTTAAGAACTGAATGTCTGTGTTTGCAAATCAGACTCCGTTACGAAAAGAAGCTTCTGAAAGTGCTTCTCAGTTAACATGAAATGTTAAGGTGTTGACATAATTCCATCTCAATATTTTTATGTTTTAACAAGAGAATCCAAAACTAGCGGTGGAACACATTCCTGACGTAGGTTATTGTAAGCTATGGGTTTCATGAACTGGAATAATGATCTCAGTTAATGCCATAAACAGCACCGTGGAGGCTTTATTTTTTGCCTTTTCCTCAGTAATCTTCATCATATCTATATAAAAGAAAATTAATTCCCTTGATGAAGAACATGTGGGTGTCTCCTTTTTGCCTTTTTTTTTTCCTTTGTGTTTACTGTACATAAAGTACTTTAAAAATTTTGTGCTAGAAATATTGATCTGCACCTTTCTGGCAATGGTGAAGCATCTGATTAAGTGATTGTTTAACCACTTCAGTATTTGCCATGTATCACAGAAACCACACAGAGGAGTTGGAGGGCATTCCTGAAGCTACGCTAAAATATTCTGCATTTTTTTTTCTCTCTATGCTAGCATCCTAGACACTTTAAGATCAAGAAAAGTCCATGCAGTTCAAATTCTGGCATTTTCTTCTGTTACCTAAATCTGTTTCCTGATACCATGAGTTTTATGTGTGTGTTATGTTTTCTAGCTAGCTGGCTGCTGAGAGTTTAAACCCACCTTGGGAGAAGATTTCTTGGAATGATTTATTTCATGTTATAAAAATGCTCATAGAAAAGAACATGTTATGAGTGCCTGTGCCATAAGACTTTTTTTTTTTTTTTTGAGGCATCAATATGTAATTTAGGAATTCTGCTTCATACCAGAGGTTTGCTGCCTGTAAAAGTTGGATCTGATTGCACTCTGTTTTAAATATGGGGCTTGTTTATACTCTGTATTACTGAATGTCTTCATATTGATCTGAAACCTAAAAAAGGTAACCAAAGAAATTCTTGCTTTAGACACAAGACTAACAATGGAGTGCTGCTAAACTTCATCAAGAGTAGATTTAGCTGGAGCACCCACAGACCAAGAGATATTGCCAAGGGCAAACTCAGCTTCCAAGTCTGATTTCCAGATGCGTGGTAAATAAGCTACAGCTTCACTGACTGATGGAGGACTTCAGACAGCAAAGTGGTCAAATTCCACTGAATAAAGTAGAAGCCAAAGTTGTGGAATAGAAGTGAGGTTTTAGATGGTAGGACTTGCACAAGAGCAGAATTGTGAAAACATAAAGAACTTCTGAACTACCACTAAAGGATAGTCAAGAGTAGTAAGGAATGAAAGAAGGGAGATGTCTATCTGTGTTTTATTTTTATGACACAGTGTAAGCTGGTTTTCTTGTGCTGGATCATGACTTTTGTCACAATGTTCTAGATGAGATTTATGTACAGAATCTTTATCAATCTTATTGGTCTGTTAGCCTTCAATGTCTTTAACCTTGAAAGGTGAACTCAGATTATCCATAAACTGAGGAGAGAGAAAGATGTTTGTGATCTCCCGAAACGTCATAGCTGATCTTCAAGTTCTCATTCTGTGAGGTGATAGAGAGACCATGGAAGGAGATTAAACACACCCATTTCTCTTACTGGGGACAGCAAATACGGTAGCAACATCTAGCAGAAAAGATAACTATGGATGTGGTAGAAGATGTAGCAGAAGAGGGGAGCAAGTCCAACTTCACCACTGGAATTCATGCTCTATTCCATTCATTGCAGTTTTTTCCAGCCTCGTGGCCTCCAAAGAATGGTGGCTTTAACACCTACAGTAAATTTGCTCCCATTTTAATACATCTGAGGAGTTTGTACTCTGCTAAACTGCATAGTACCTTTCTGCCATAATTCACAGTAGCAAGCACAGGATTTTGATATATCTGAATGACTAGGCATCCCAAACTGCAATGATTAATTTGTTTGAAATGAAAAGGTTAAGGAAATTTTGCACTTATTTTTTTCTACTAGACAGATAAGGTCAAAAACTGTGCCTGCGTCTGTGCTTTATACCTAACATTACATTTTAGAAAGATCAACCTCTGAATATGAAGACACATAAAGACTTGTGCAAGATCTTGTTTACTTTCTAGTAAGTTTTAACTAGACGCTGACAAATCAATCATTCCAACTCACAGGGGAAAGACACAGGCAATTGATTACTGTCTCTAAGAATGGTGGAGATAACAGACAGAAGAGTTGGAGGAGGATCCAAGCAGAACATTGACAGAAGCAGAAACAAAATACTGCCCTAGCTGATGGTGTCATCAGCTACTATCCCTGCTGACCAAGCACAAGGTCTTGTAATCAAAGTATATTTACTACTTGGGCCTAAATAACTAGCATTCTGTAGCAAACCTAAGTTATCCTCGCAACTGAAAATGAGATTACCCATTATCATGTGATCAGTTATGTTTTCAGTTGAATCTTCAGAAACAACAAACTCTAGAGACATAAATTCAGTAGCTAAAAAGAGATAGGAATGTTCCATATTGTATTTTGGGACACTGCTACAGATCTGTTATTAAATAATAGATCATATTGAATAATATGTTACAGCTAAAAAACCCCAAACCTACAGTCACTCTATATGGCTTTCAGTGTATCTTCTTTGTCAGAGGGTGTTTTCTCTAGAAAAACCTTTTGCCAGAGAATTAAGTGTTTCCAACTGAGAATTAAAATTAAAAAAAAGGAATCAACATTTGAATTATTTTTAAGGTTTTAAAGCTGTGATAGTAAACAGTGCAATTAAACACTGCAATTTATTTCTGAAAGATATGTAAGAATCCCAAATAACATGTTTGTTATTTTACAGCCTGGTGTATTAGCAAGGCTTCTTTCAGATTTGATTTTTTTTATTTTTTTTTTTAAATAGTAGAAGATCAGTGTCACGTTTTAAGCTGTTGTGAATCAACTGTGATCATATCACACAACACTGTGCCATTCAATAGGCAGTGATGTGCCCACAGTAACAGAAGGCTTTGATGCAGAACCTGACACATATAGCTAGTTTTAAATACCCAAGGCATAAAATCTGGTCAGGAAGTTTATGCTTGTTTTGAGTAATCGGTTGGTTACTAAATTCTGAATTTCAAATAGCATCTAGTATGTTTTGGTTGTGTTCACAGAAACCTGCTTAATAAGCTGTATGATCTAAAAATGGATAATATGTACAGTGAAGGCAAAAGAAATTTAGGAAATGGATGTGACACTATTTAGCAGAAGCAGCACTTCAGTGCAGAAGAAATTAATGATAATTGTTTTCACACTAAAATGTGGGAACACAGCAGGGCAATTCTGAGAAGGGCCAGGATCATCCTCCTCTTACTGGTTTAGAAAGAGATAAATGCATTGTAAATTCACAACTTCGATGTTTTCTTAAATTTACCAATTCCTTGTAGAACATTTATCACTGTGTGGTAAACATCTCTGCTGTCTCATCCTGAATTTAGAGCCTTAAATCCCCATACCGTTCTTCTTTCTCTTTCCTTGCAGCATAACGTAACATACTTTATCTACTGTTAATATGTGCACAGTGGAGGATTTTGTTTCTTGTTTAAATAGGTAATAAATTGATTAATAAATACTGCATAATTCATTGAAGAAGTAATTGCTCATACAGTGATAAGTTAAAGCTTCCTAGCAGTGTGGAACTCTTGGCAAGCTTCTTTCTGGTCATACATTAACATTAACAGCATTTCTTCTTAGGAGAAGTGGCTATAATTAATAATAATTTTAAGGAGGTGATCTGAAATTTTAGGTTGAGGTTCATTTTTGAAGAAAAGGTCAAACTTGTTGAAAAGAAAACTTGTCATGAAAATATAGGGATTCAGATGACAATGTGCTTACTAATGTTTCATAAAAAAATATACTCAGTAGCTGATTGACAAGCTTGCCTTCAGAAGATGCGAGGGACCCTTCAGTCCCTACTCCACTCAGTTCAGAAGAGCAACATTGAAGCTGACTCCATTTTCCAGATTAATGCCCTGGTCTGGATTTTAGGCTAATGTAGACCAGGTCTCCAGTAGCTGGTGTAATCATTCTTTCTTCAAGACAGTAGATGGTATAAGAGAAATAGATAAACACATTAACCAAAAATCGAAGCAAAATTCAGCCCCTTTTTATGGTTCTGCTTTTAAGGAATAAAAATGAAACAAAAATAGTACATGGAGACAACTGCTGTGTCCAGTGAATTATTCCATTTTCATAGCTTCAATTTTTCCGTATTTCCTATTATTTACATTTTTCCAGTTTAAGAAATGTTAATATGGATAATGAGATCTAAAGCATGTCCACCTCTTGGTGTATATCCCAACATGTTTAAGAGACATTTGTACAAACATCACATTTTGGAGAGACTGCACACTGGATTACTAGGCATAAAATCTCACTATTTACAAAGGCAATTTTACTGAATGTTATTTGGAATAATAAAAAGAGAGGCTTACTGTGCTAGTAATAAGAGACTATGCTAGTAGATAAGCCAGTAGGTTTCTAAATGAAGTTTATGATGCTGATGTCAACTGTCTGTTTGGATTCTCTTTGTTGACAGACAGCTTCCTTTAGAGTGTGTCACTGAATAATCCACTGTGCACACCGAGGTGCTTGAATTTACAGCCCTGGCTAAAGCAATGAGGCTGCTGGCTCTGGACAACTGCATGCTAGCCTTGCTCTGTCCTACCTTCATTGGCACACAAGGGTTAATTTCACAACAAGCATAAAACAAGTAGTTTCCTACAATGACTAACTAATACAAGTCTAGCCACTTAACGTGTGATCCTTGTGTTTTTGGTGTGTATGAGAAACCAAAAAAAGACGAAATAATACTCTCTTCTTCAATATGTTTTGTTTGCCCTCAAGTCAATTTGTGTCTCTTGCCATTTTATCACACTGAGTAGTGAAACAGCCTTGATCCTCAAAGCACATCTGGATGTTTACATCATGTAGCAAAGGCAAGCTCAAGGGCTGCTGTCTGAATACAGATCAAAGCTTCACAGAGTAGGATGTTTTTTTCAGTTTTGGTTTGGTGGTGGTGGGGGTTGAGGGGAGGAAAAAAGTTGTTAATGCAGAGAAATCAAATTTGTAATTAAGCGTATAGCAGGAATTAAACATAATCCTCAAACAGAACATTTCAGTTTCTTAGGTAAGCTTGATATCCAAATCCATTCTGTCCTTTGTCTATTTTCTCAAACTGATGCAGAAGAGAAGGCTAGATAAACTAAAATTATTTTCCTCTATTTCTTCTGTGCTTTCCTGTTTGTCTTATTTCTACCAAGTAGACTTCATAAAAGTCTAAATCAAATAATTGAGTGTTAGCACTTATCATCATTTTGATTACTAATTTTTTTTTCCAGACCTGTATACTTAAGGGATAAGATAGCTGGATGGGTGGACAGAGAGGAAACTTGCAACAAGAGTAATAATAAATTAAGACCAATATATAGTTCCTGTTTCTTTTACAGAAATGTATTAAATGTTTTGAAAAGTCTTTGAAGTAATTCTCTACTTCCACTGCCTCTTCTCCCTAAATGTCCGTGAACTACATTCATAACATCACCACAAGTGTCGTACACTAGTAAGTATGATGCTTGACAGAATTGCCCTGGAGGTTCAATTACTTGAGTGTGTGATGATGAATGAAAACTGCCGCAGCTCTCAGAAGATCTGCAACAGTCTGGCAATTGTTTGATCAGCTGTGGCATCCCTATTAAAGCTCTGGTGAGACTGGAGCCTTTCAGTAGTTACAGAATGCAGGCATGTCGCAGCTTTGGCTGTTCCCAAAGCACCGTAAGGCTGTGAAGATGGAAAAAAGCTCACTTGCAGAATTGCAGTTGCTATACCCTGTGTCTTGAATGCATATAACCCAAAGATAAATATTTCAGTAGCTGAGTATGAGCAAACTACCTATTGATACCTTTACTAGGAGAAGGTAAATTAATCTATTCTTGGATAAAATCCAGAACTAGAGAAGTTATAAAAAACAAGACAAAACCAAACAAAACAGGATAGAGGAAGGAAATGCCATGGGAGCAGCAAAAAAACATTGCTGATGCAGGTTTATGTAAAAGCTAGGGTTGTGAGTTAGTCAAAGGATTATTGTCACAAGACGCTTGTGTATTCTACTGTTGACCTACTGGGCCATGAGGACAATGACAGCAATCCTCCACAGGGTCCCAGGAGACATTCTGAAGTACATGGTTGTCAGGCCTTGGACCAAGAACATATGCAATTTTACATGTAAAATTCAACTGTGAAATTGATGCTTAGTGTCAACCAGCAACCTAAGAAAGGTTAATACGTTATTTGTTTAGCTGTCTGCCCAGCTGGACATATGAGCACATGCTTTGCCTGAAGTGGTCAAGTTTAAATATTTCATTATATGTCAATAATAATCAGTTTAAGCCTGTGCTGACATTTTTTTGCTGAATTACGTATATTAATTTGACAGCTGTGGAAAAAGAAAGGTTATTTTGTAGATCAATAGGACTGCTTCTCACCTACCATTGAATTCCCATTGAAAAGTAAATTGACCAAGCTTGTAATTGTCAAGTCAGCCTTAATTGTCAAGAACGTAAACCTGACTATTACAATGAAGCAAAGTGAAATGGGGTGGAAAAAGTAGGGGTTCAGGAGTATATATTGGGAATTTCAAGAGTACACATACGCACCTCTGTTATGCTGCAATTGCATAATCAAGCTACCAAAAATACAGATCTGAAATAAAGAATGACTTAAAATTATAAAACCCTGAGATATCTGAAAAAGGACCTGTTTTTTAAATACTTTCTGTATGAAAACCTGTATTTTAAAATCCTACTTTCCATAAGAATATCGCTCCTGTTGTTAACTGACAATCAGGATGCCTACATCTATGTTATCAAACTAGTGCATTTTCTATATACAGATATCCCATGATACCTCCAGCAGTTAACTCATCCACTGTAAAAACAGAGAATGAGGTTTGTTGAAGCTGTTGAACAAAGTCTCCTTTCAGGTGTCTTTGCTGTTACAAAATCAGCCCAAGCTTGTTTTTCTTGCAAGAGATGTTCAGAAAAAAGCAAGTTGTTGGTTTTTTTTTTTTTTTCAAAATGAGCACTTTCATCACCGTAATCAATTTTGAGTCTTTTTACTATTTTACTGGGGTTTATTTACTAATTTTTTATTTACTATTTCATGTAAGACATCTCTGCTGAGAATTATGAACAGTTAATAACCTGGAAAACCCTTTTATGTAACTATGAATTCTAAAGGCATTTTACATTTAATTGAATTCATTATGTCTTGAAACCTGGTATTCTGGGAATATTCTAGTGATTGATAATAAGTCTGCTTTCCATATGTACACCAAATTCTTCTGTGCCTACAACTGCTGCCATAATTTTCACTGTTAATCACTGTACTGTATGTGTAAGCAGCCATAAGATAAATGGCCTTAGTTTAGTGTAATACTTTTAGTGTAAAACTTATATTCTCATTTCAGATAAAAAAACGCTCACAGCTGTAAGTATTATGTCACTTGAACATTTGAGCTATATGAATATTTACTTTCATGATGGTGAAATTTGTAGGGAAAAATATCTTGACCAGTTGTACTACTGCTTGCTCACAAATGCTATTGGTTATTAGCTTAGATTTTTAGCAAGGTTTTTATTTATTTTTTCATTACTCCAAGGGAGACATCAAGGGAAAATGTGTACTGCAGGGGGGACAGCTCAGGATGATCACTTCTGTAAAGTTAGTTGTGAATAAAGATTTTTTCCATTTTACATGTGTTTTGTACACCTATCCATCACGTTGTCTTCCTTGTTCCTGTAGTTACATAAAGCAGTTCCTAAAGAATGGGCTCCCTCTCATGGAAAAGGTAAATGCTCTTTTTTTTTTTTTTTTTTTTTTAATAAACTCCAAGTCCCAACCTGTAGAATTCCTGGGGAATAAGACTGAAGAACTTTTTTTTTTTCTTATTACTCTATACAGATGTTTATAAACTTATCCTAAACTTGTTTCCAAAAATTAGAGTATCTGTTGATTACTCAGCTGCTGCACAGTTCACTAGCGACAGAATTAGCAAATAAATGGACCGACTTTTTTTAAAATTCAAAATATGGTCAGTGGCCCATAAATGAACCTTCAAAATGTAATTAAAAAGGGTCTTTTCCATTGAATGTCTGGGGAAAAGATAAGGATTGGAAAACATGCAAAGCATGAGCACCATTTCTAATAAGTCCTGGATGTGTTATATATCTCAGCTGCATACTGACAAGTAATATCATCTCTCCTCCAGCCTGTACACCCTTCATCTCTCACTGCTGTAGGCTATTCATCATCTTGCTGATACAGTTACTGTCCTTCTTTCTCCCCCAAGCACATTACCCAGCTCTTCTCTCTTTGTTGTCTTTTCTCATTCCTCAGCAAATTCAGACTTCCTCAAACTCACCTTGAAACCTCGTATATTAAGCCTGCCTACAACTTGGCTCACACTTGGCCCTGCTGTGACTTGTTTACTTTGATTTAATTAAAATGCACCCATCCAGAACTCTGGGTGCATTACTGACTGCCTGCCTTGCAGAACCTTTAATTTCTGCGGTATTTTCACATTGCTTTCTCTGTATGCCTGGAACAACCTCCTTCAGTTACAACAAGCAACCTAAAATTTCTCCTTCAAAACCACCTTTTGAATCCTTGCTAGGACTTAACTACAAAACCCCTATTTTTACCTTCTTTAGCCAGGCAGGAATTTTATTTATTTCAGGCACTGAAGAAATAAACTACTGCAGTTAGGAAGGTTTATGCCCAGCTCAATCTTAATGTAATTTTTTTTTTTTTTAGATTCTTCTCTTCCTGGTGGTGTTAAGATTTTTATGTTAGTGTCAGGGGAGTAGCTTCATCATATGAACACTAATTCCTGTGCTGTGGGTGAACAAACCCAGCATGTGTGTTGTCCTTTTTTACCTAGGTACCTTTGTGATGGGAAGATTTAGCAGATGGATAAGTGTGTCTTCCTAAGTGAACCAGTGGTTAATCATGTTCACCTATTTAAAAAAACAAAACAAAACAAAAACATGTGACTCTCATATACAGAGCCTCAGTTTTATTCTTAAGTGCCAAAAACATCAATACCATTCTGTATAAAACTGAATAAATCAAGCAATTTTGAACCTGAATAAATAGAATTTATTAATCTTTTTGATGTGTTTTTCAAACAAGGATCTTTCTTATTCCTCTGTTCTTTATTTCTTTCCCTATTTTCTGTTCATTTCCAGTTCTGTCCTCCAAAGCTCTTTCACATCCTTTCTTCCCGCTCCATCCTGGTACTACCCTTTGTCTCTGTGCATTGCTTATGTATTCTGGTTTTTGTTTGGCATTTTGGGTTTTTTTGCACCTTCTAGACATAATCTAACATCCTGCACCTTACCCCCCACTACAAGCAACAAAGAGTAGTAAGTGTGTGTGTGAGCCAGCACAGTCAGGACACAGGAACCACCACAAAACCACAGATAAAATGCAAAGAGTAAATCTATTTTCGTTACCTCACCAGCCGGGGGATCCCCAAAGCAGTACCTGGGCCGAGGCACAGAAGCAGGGATACGGGCACTGCGGAGATCTGTCCATGCTAGCACTGAGCCCGCTACTTTTGCCTGTATTTCAGGGATTTGTGCAGGTGTGGTTTACCACTGTGCTTTGATCTTTCCCATAACAGGGCAGGAATCTCAAGTGTATTCAATAGAGTGCCTCTAAGTGTCACAGGCCTGTGTTATCTAAACACAGGTGTTCTACTTGTCAAATACACAGGACTAAACAATTATTAGTATGATACATGTTTTTCTACACCCCAGCTGCAAGTCACTTGAGCGTGTTGCACTCCTCATTGTCATTCTTGTTATTTTCCCACACCATACTTCAAGTCTGCTTATCCAACCTTTTTTTTTTTAAAGACTTCTATAAGGTGAGAGAAATCTTCACTGCCTGTAAAAGCAGTAACAGAAGCAGAGGTCACAGAAAACTGCAGGTATCAGCTCTTGGTCAGATGAATCCCACCCTCAGTAACTGCTCCAGTTTTCTTTTACGTGTGTTTTTGGAAGTCCTGGATCATTTGATGCAGCAGTCTGTCAATATCTGATACTGTCTGGATTACCTGGGTCTGCCTCCAGGGACTCCACACAGACTCCTAATGCTCTCTTTTTTGTGCTTAGGGAGGAGGAAATGTTTCTTGTTTATACATCACTACTGTTGGAAGCAGTACTCCACCAAGTGGGGTCTCAAAAGAACAGATTAGAGGGGGAGAGTCACCTTTGAAACCTATGTGACTGAAGAAAAAAGTTTACTTTTCTATAGGTTAGAGTATATTATATATTCCATTCTGGTGATGTATAGCCTATAGAAAGCCAGCTAATGCAATTACATATGTAGATCAAACAAGGGAGACTTGTTTTTAGCAGTACAAATTGTGGCCTCATGAAGGTTCAAATTTGCATCAGTTCTACTGTATTTGGATTCTTGTGTGTGTGTGTGTTGTGAATGAGCACAATTTCATTAAAAAGATACCTGTCCTTTTTAGTGCACGTACTTTCATTGTGAGATTCTAAAACATTGGCTTGATTTGTTCTTGACCTGCAAGAAAATAACAATTTTTTTCTCAAATATTTTCTTGTTATTTTTGGTATTTGTGTAAAGGGCTAATTAAAGCAATTCTAGAGATCTGAAAGAATTTATTTCAGAAGCAAGAGATTGTTGTTGCTAAGCTGCACTGTCTGTTTCAGCCCTTGTCTTGTGGAGTCTGTTCCCCAATATGCAACCCTAGTGGCTTCCAGCTCCACTACAGCAGTAGATTCTGACATTCAAAACTACAGGAGCAAATTCAGAGTACCAAAAAAAGTTTGAATTATTGACATTGCACAGTATTTCATATATGTCTATACGTGACTGCTCTATCAGCTTAGGTCATATTTGCCTTCACAAAGGCTTGATCACATGAACATGGTGTTTTCTTCCATTGTTACTAATGTCCATTATCTTTTCATCTGCAAATTCAATTGAAAGTTTTACCAAAGTAGCAAAGGAAAAATTTAGTTTAGCTTTACAAGAAGGATAAGTCACTGCCATTTAAGTCTCTTAGGATCTTAAAACAGTGGATTGGATTAAGTAAATAGAGTATGTTCTGAAATTATTTCTTTGTCTGTAATTTAAAGTTTGCATTAATATATTCCATCATAAATTTAGTTGTTTCTAGCTCTATGAGATCAAAGTTATTTGATTTTAATGTCTTCTTGCTGGATAAAGCTCAGTGGCACTGTTTACACTGATGTGGCTTTGAACATAAATAAGACCCAAAATCTGCAAGAGAGGGTCTGCAGTGTGGCTTGGATTAATTTTATGTGTTGGTATAGATGAATTTCTGTTACCTAATACCTCATATTGCAGTAGCAGTGCTGGTGACAGTGACAGCCCTCTGACTCTGCAACCGGGACATATGATTGAATTGATTGTACATACTATCACAAAAACCTTTTCGGTGTCTTGGTCTACCTGAATAGTCTAGCAAATATATTTGTGCCAAAAATGCATTCAGACTCATAATCCTGTATTTTTCTCATAAATCTCAACGTAATATCCAGCCTAGTGTGAGACTGTGGCAATTAAACTCTATACTGAAACCTGTGTGCTTCATGGATCATCGGATATGCTAATTACCCTTTACTAGGACTGTCACCCTTATTTATGTTGTGGTAAGCAATGCAAGAATATCATGCATTTGGCAAAATCAGAAGTAATGAAAATATTTGTAAAAATTTATACCTTTTTTTTTCCCCTTTTTTCCTCCATACTCTGGAGAAACATCTTACATGCAAGAAACCAAACATCTTAATCTAAGTAGGTCTGTTGAGTCGTCTGTTCACTTAATAAAGTGCAGTTGCAACATGACGCATTTTCTATCGCAGTTGTTTTACATATCCTTTTACCTTTCTCTAAATTGGAACAAACTGTTCAAAGCTTGAATTGCATAAACAGATCTATGGTGTGTAATTCAATAACTGCTGATAGGTGGTTTGTAGTGCACAAGCTGAGATGTTATCAATACCTTTTCTCTTCTCTGACATGGTACAAGAGTACTAATCCAGTGTTGTGAATAAATAGAGTATCAATTGGACTGTAATACTTTTCTCATTTAAAACAATGGTTTTCGGGATCTTTAATTTTATATTAAATGATAATATAATTAAATTCATCTTAATTTATATTCAGTTTTAATTTTAATTTAGCTGTTAGATGTAGTCAGGTAAAATGGGCAATGGAGTAAATATATATGAATATCTACTTCAGATGTAGGCAAATTCTTGTTTGTATTTTATCTGACAACGGCATAACGACAGATGTGACTTCCTTGTCTCACCTTATTTAAAAAGATAGAGATAGAGTTAGGGTTTTTTTCAGAATTAATTCAGGAAAAACACGGAGAGATGTGGAAGGTGTCTTGTAAAGCAAGAGGCTACCACCTGTATGACCTCTTTTGGGAAATGAGCCTAAGCTTTATAAACAATTAAAATACTAGGTCAAACAGAAACTGACACTATTGTGTTTTTTTCCCTAAAAGACTTTGCCATTTCAAGATAAATAATCAAGTTCACAAGTGAAAAAATGTTACTTATTTTAGGTGATATTTTGACATTTTATCACACATTCATGTAAGAAATAATTGTTTCTATAGAAATTCCTGGTGATGTACAAGCTATATACCCACATGGATGGGTTTGTTGGTTCTCTGTTGGGCTGCCAGTCAACTCCCCAAAACCGCTTAACAAATTCTGTTCCCAAACTCTGAGTGAGCTCACTGAGGATGCAGATAATAGAAAGTGAAAAGAGGAACTGTGCTCAGAAAACTAATGCTTTTTAGTAGAAAAAAATAGTAAAAGACAATAAATGTACATGTGATGATACCGTGATTCCCTGTTTGTCTACTTCAAAGCACTACATTAGAAATTACAAAACACTTTATTTTTTTCACTCCAGCATGGTAACAGCTTAACTGTGCCTCTGAAAGCTCTATGTGTTCTTCAGCACATAGAGTTGTATGGGTTGTTTATCTGTTCAAACGCAGGTCTGTGATTGGGGTGACAATGGAAATTTTGAACCAGGGTGAAACTCTGTAAGTACTCCCCTAAGATTAGCAATATATCTTCAGAAGGACATAATTTAAAAATGAAATCCCACCTTATTTATATTAAAAGAAATGTCTCTTGTGATTTCCCTGGGAGCAGTGATGACCTTTTGGTTGTAGCTGAACTAAATCCACTTCTACATAAATTTGAGTACTTTGAGTATTTTTCAGATATATTTTTTTTAATGATCTTTTAGAGTTATTCCTTTCAGTTTCTTGTTGCATCATGTTGTATTTACCTGCATGCCCTGTTTTGTTCAAGTTTCATTGTTCGCTGGTAAATGAAATGACATTCATTCTTGCAGAAATGTTACGTATGTAGTGAAACTCATGGGAGTCTCAGATTTTTAGCTTGAGATGGTTGTTCTGGATCTGGTTCTGGACCAACAGGATTTTTTCCCCTGTTAAGGAAAACTGTGTGCTTACATGAAAAAAAATTAAAGCCTGATTCTTGGGCTGGATGTCCACACAGTAATTAAGAGTAATCAGTAGGTTTCAGCTTGTCCAAACTATCTGGACATCAAATCAGAACTCTTATTATTCAGAAGTGGTGTGGAAGCATATGGGGCAGGCTGATTCAACTTTGTAACATACCTTTGTTGTGATAAAACTGTTTTCCTAATTATCTCGGGAACTTAGGTAATGTCAAAGATAAAACTCACAACCTCTTCATAGTTTAATGTGATGGGTTTCACAGTCCATTCAAGATTGTAATGATTCCTCCAATATCAGCCTTGTCAGCAGAGGTTTTCAAAGACAGTTACCATTATAATCCTCCCAGTCATTAATTGTCCAGCAGTTTAAATATGCATTGTTACTTAAACATTTGAAAGTCTGCAGCTACTAAGTTGGCATCTCCATCTATAATGGATTCATCCCAGTATTCAAATAAATTAAAAACTTGAGGTGGCTTCATCAGTAGTTTTTAGTTTAGAAATCTCTGATATTAAAAGTGGCATATATTACTTGCTAATACGTGATTTATTTGTAGTGGTCAATATCAAATGACAGATTCAAATAGGTGACATCAAGAAGAAAAGTCAAGTAATTTAGTCCAGTCTCTGAGCTGTGGTAGGATCAACTACACCTCAATAAACTGGACCACTGATATGTCTGTACTTAAAAGTTTCCAAATAAGTGATTTAGTAATATACCAGATTTCTTTCACCCTAACAACTCAAAAATTTCTAGCTATGCATCTTTGATAATTTTTTTTGCAAATTACATACATTTCTTTTTTACCCTACAGTGGCCACTGAGCAAAGCAGATCACCTATTTGTTTATAACACATTTGTGCACATTAGAAGAGTATTACTGTGCCACTACTCAGCCTCTCATCTTTAAACTAATCAAATTTTATTGCCTGAACCTTTGCTTGCAGGTTATATTTTCTTCTCTTTTTCTAATCCCTTTTACTGTTCCCTGCAGTTGTCTTCATTTTATCTCCATCTTCCTTAAAATGTTGTTGTGAAAAGAGGGCACTGCATTACTTGGAGCTCACAGTGCTGAATTGAGCACAATTGTTACATCTTTATCTGCTCAGCTGCTGCTCATCCTTTTACTCTGTGTGTTATGACTGTGTTTGATTGCTGTTTTCCAGGTAAAAGTCTTTGTGCTTACCTCTACTGAATTCCAGCCAGCTGCTGAAATTTTGACCCCTAGTATAAAAATAGTTTTTATTCCAGCTTCCAATATGCTTAGACCCCTCTGCCCTTAGTCTTGCAATCAAATTTGATCTTGTCTTGGCTATTACTAGTGGAACTGATGAAAATGCTTGGTAGATCTCAGCCCTCACAGTCCCTGATCTAGTCCCACTTGAAATCTTCTTCCAGTTTGACAGCAAATCATTGATAATTGCTCGCTGAGACCAATTTCTCAACTGGTTGTCCACCCACCTGATGGTGATTACATCTCCTGCCTTAGCTTATTTATGAGGATATTATATGGAATAGTGTCAGAAGCTTTAATTAAAAATCAGGATATATCATATCCACAACTTCCCCTTTATCCAGTTAGCTTGTCAAAGAGGGAAAGTAGACAGGCTTGACATGATTTCTTTTTTGACAGATGCTTGTTTTACTATCTTCTAGGAACTCACAGATACAATGTTTAATACTTAACTCTAAAGTTATTAATTTCACTAGGTGGTTCTCTTAGCCCAGAGAAGTTTTTGGTTGTGATTTCTTTTCCCTTGCCCTACCAGTCTTTTATAAATACTTATCAATATTCAGATCTAATTTCCTAAAAATGCCAAAGTGAGTATTTTCAACCATTGCTCCAATGCTCACATTTGACTGATCTGCATCTTCTTTCAGAAAGTTTTCTTCATCACTGCATTTTAATACCCTTCTGAAGTTCATTGTGTTAAGTGAGTCTTCAAAATTTGTCTTTCATCTGAAGAATTAGGAAAAAGGCAATTAATAGGTTATCCTTCTTTTCTATAACCTGTGATTTGGTCTCTGTTCTCTTTTAGATTCTTTTTTTTTTTTTTTTTTTTCATCATTAAAGTAGAGTTATGGACCCATTCTGTTGACTACTCTTCCTTTTTCCTAATAGACTTTATTTTATTATTATTTATTTATTTTTATATGAACCAGCTTATGAGCCAGCAGTGTGCCCAGGTGGCCAAGAAGGCCAATAGCACCCTGGCTTGTATCTGAAACAGGTATGTATGTGAACAACAGGACAAGAAAGGTGATTGTCCCCCTGTATTCGGCACTGGTGAGGCCGCACCTGGAATCCTGTGTTCAGCTTTGGGCCCCTCACTGCAAGGGGGACATTGAGGCGCTGGAGCATGTCCAGAGATGGGCAACGGGGCTGGGGAAGGGTCTGGAGCACAAGTCCTGTGAGGAACAACTGAGGGAACTGGAGTTGTGTAATCTGAAGATGAGGAGGCTCAGGGGGGATCTTACTGTTCTCTACCTGAAAGGAGGCTGTAGGCAGGTGGGGGTTGGCCTCTTCTCCCAGATAACAAGCAAAAGGACAAGAGGAAATGGCAAGTGGTGCCAGGGGAGGTTTAGATCGGGTATTAGGAAAAAATCCTTCACTGAAAAACAGTTGTCAGGCATTGGAACAGGCTGCCCAGGGAGGTGGTTGGAATCACCATCCCTGGAGGCTTTTAAGAAATGCTTAGATGCGTTGCTTAGGGACATGGTTTAGTGGTGGACTTGGCAGTCCTGGGTTAACAGCTGGACTTGATGACCTTACAGGTCTTTTCCAA
>JAVJGJ010000059.1:22467451-22488802 GCA_035590215.1 Microhierax caerulescens | reverse complement strand
TAGGGACATGGTTTAGTGGTGGACTTGGCAGTCCTGGGTTAACAGCTGGACTTGATGACCTTACAGGTCTTTTCCAATCTAAATGATTCTAGGTTTCTATGAACACAAACTACTCCTTTATCCTCAGTGATATCTGTTTTTTGTATGTTTCTAGGATTCCTTTTCTGCTTTCAGATCATTAAAGAGTTCCTCACTCAGCCAGAAAGTTCTCTAACTTTGCTTCTTCTGTTTCCTTCATGTACATATAATTTCTCTTTGTGCATTTGATAACAAAAGTAGTCTTGCTAATGGGAATTTTTAGGAATATGTGCTCAGGTTATTTGAAATGTGGTTTACTGTGTTTCTGCACTTACGGATGTATTCTTTAAGCTACTAAATATACTACTTGTTTTTTCAAGACTAAGAAAAGGAAAGACTGTTTTGAAGTGTACATACAAGGATGAAAATTTCTCATGGCATTGATGATAGTGGAAACAGCAAAAGATTCATCTTTCAGCAAACCAAGTTACTTAGATTAGCGAGTTCTTAGTTGTTTGAGCTTTTCTGTAGCTGTTCACCAGAACAGTCAGCTCTTCACTTGATGTTTTGGTTGTGACAGTATCAAGAGTGGCATAGCCAATTGGATTGCATTTTTTTTTCCCAAAAAGTTAGGGCTAAGTCTCAACAGAAATTGGAAGATAATTGCCCCTCAAAAAGACAGATGCTGTCAATCACGTTATCAGTTGCAGCTTTCTTTTATGCAAGATAGCAGCTCTTGGCAATTGCAGAGCCTGGAATTCAGTAGCAACCGGCAGCTGGGAGGTGTTGCCTTCATCAATGTCTCTGATGATCCAGTCATTTCTAGTCCTTGGTCCTATATTAGCCGGGCTTCATAGCACTACCTGCCTACCTCTACTGTCTCCAGCATCTCTATCTTAGCTTGTATACAGCAACTTAGATTTTATTCTCAAGAGACACTTGAGGTTTTAAAGTACATTATCCTTATTTATTTTACTCAACCTTCCAACTATTTGAAATATTAACTGTAATACCTGTTTTCACAATTAATTTTCTCCGTCTAATTCTTAATCAATTCCTCACTATTAATTAAACTTAAATTTGAAGTAGCCGCTCACTGAATCAATAAAAGGAAAGCTTTGTCCATCCCCATTTTTATCTCAGACCTCCTGTTACGACACTGAATAAACTGGACTCTTTCATCTTCCTGAATTCAAAGTAAACATACTTCTTATAGAGTATAACACTTCCTTTTTTGCCTGCCCTTACAAAATTAATCATACCACTCATGTCAATATTGCAATTCGGTGATTTATCTCACAAACAAATGGCAAAAACTATCTTTCTGTAATGTTGGTTGTTTAGTAGGACAGAAAAAAAAAAAAAAATGTTCTGTCTCAAGAGAAAATGATTTCACAAAGAATTCCAGGGTAGAAGTATGTATACCAGGGTCTAGCAGAGCTTTAAAATACAAGCATCAACTTGCTTGAGTCAGGAAATTATTTGAAAGCTGCAGTGTGGGCACCAGTTACTTTTTAGTCAGCCAAACCAGTTTCTTCTCTATAAGAAAAATGTTATCATTCAGCAGCAGACACCAATACACTTTACTTGAGAATTTTTGCCAGATAGTGTTACATAGATTTCCAAAGCTTTATATAATATTTCCCCATTTATCATGATGCTGTTCACAAATGCAGTAGTCAGAAAGGATCACTACTGTATTTTGTGTGAATTTATTCTTATTCATTCATACTCTTTTTTGAGAGCTAATTAAAAAGTGTGACTATCCCTACTCTGATTGCGTAGTTAGTTATATTCAATCTACTCTTGTTTCCACAAGTGACAATGTTTACACTGGACAGGAAAGTCAACACACATATGTTTCATCATAAAAAATTCTCAGTAGGTTTTGATTCTTCTTGCCTTAATCCTTTACATACTCATTTACATAGATTAGGAACCTCTTTACCTCTACTCATGTGAGTGAAATATATATATACACACACACACACACACACACACACTAGTTGACGTGTAACCTTACCAAAGAAAAGGACATGTGTAATCTAAATAATTTTCAAAAGCAAGAGGAAATAGTAGTGATAACAACTGCAGATATTGGGCTAATAACAACTACAGGTGTTGTTTGACTGCTCACTGAGACAGCAGAATATTGTATAGATGCATGTTAAGTGAGCACCCACCATCATGAGTTCTAGGTGAAGCCAGAACCCTGTGGAAAATAGAATCAGTTCATGTAATTATGGCCAATAAATCTAGGGTGGCAAATTGAAGTACCCCAGAAAAGTTTAATTCTTGCACTTCCTAACTATTGAAAGGCTCACTTAGGAATGTAATGCTCATTAACACATTTGTGTGTGTGTGTGGATAATACATATTTGCAGCTAGTTGGTTGTTGTTTGTGATTGAAAGTATAATTAATTGTCATGTTGACTACTATTTTTCAGTTTAAATAGATTTTTCTTTTTACTTGTTCTGTGGAATGATATCTTTTAGCACCTTTTCCAGAATATCAAGCAGCTTGTCCTAATTTTCACAGCGAGCAGTAGATTCTGTCCAAAGGAAAAAAACAAAACCCAGCACAAATGATATTTCCATAGGAGCTGCAAGCAGCAGCTATAGGCTGTGGAACACATACTTGAGCCTGAACACTCCGATTTATTAACCTAGGAATACATATAAACTTTCCTCCAAAGGAGATGCTGGATACAGAAAGGCATGTCTTCTCTCATTGCCCTCTGCAAAGAGAGCTCTTGCTAGTACTTGCACCGCTTAGAAAGTCTGGCAATTGGTTGACAGTGTACAGCTGCATGGACCACAGAACTGTGTAGAGGAAGATGAGATTCTCTCTATCACTTCAGTTAGGAGCATGGGCTGTCTTCTTGGCATCTAATTACCCTATGGGGGAATCACACACACCATAATCCAAAAGGGAGAAAGCTGGGAGAGAAGCACTACAGAAAACCTGCCAAAATGAAATAGTGGGACCAAGAAATGTTCTCGTAGCAGCGTCGCCGTGATATGTAGTACAAACCTATACCCAAGTAGGCAGTTGTGCATAAAATAGCAAAGCAACTCAGAACAGAACATGTGGGAAAGTATTGAGGGTATGCTTCAGAGAGCACAGTTCATTGTGTCTCTTGCCGCTGACAGGCTGAACATCCCTCTGCTCATAGCTGTGTCTGAAATAGTTTTCAAGACTGAAACACAGATCAGAAGTTAGATCCAGTGAAACCAACTGCACCGTCTAACAAAGCAGTGCAGAAGAGCCATCAAGTTCTTATGAAACTTCATGTTAGAAATAAATTTCCTACTGGACTGTGTGGAAGGGATGAGTAATAGACTCCATGTTTCACTTGTATACTCCTTTCACCCAGAATGGATACACAGTAATTTTCTGGCATCTCAGCAGCTGACCACTTGCTTTGCAATTCACCAACATCGGCTATTCTTTATTTAAGTAAGTGTTAACATCTCTCTATGGTACTTCAGATCTTAAGTGATGGCATACCTTAAATATTTACTAGAATTTTCATATATGTTTTAAAATATTTAAGATATGTCAAATGGGGGGAGTCTAGAAATTGTGGCTTCAGAACCTGTGAATAGTATGTAGTATATTAGGAAAATATAATTCACCAAAAACTTAGGTGTAAAGTAGTTCAAGTGCTAAGTTTATCTGTCTTTTTTATTATAACTCTGATAATTTGAAACACAAAGTGAAGAATTGTTGAAAAGGGGACCCACATAGTTATAATCTCTCTGAAAAGAATTACCTTTGAAGGTCATGTTCCCTGAGGGAATCCCATTTCTCTCTCATGATTGATGGCTTACCCTTTCAGATATGTTTTGCTTTCTCCTATCTCATCACAGTAGATAATTCCACACTGTACTCATATTTCCATCTTTGCATTGTCCATTCTAGATAGGTATTGTATCGTCGCTTCCGTATACCAAATGTGTTGCATCTGGTCTTACATTTCTCTTCCCCCAGACCTATTGCCAAACTCTTCATAAGACGATTCCTTTCTCAAAGCCATCTATTTTCAGATATCTTTCTTTTTTCTAACTCAGATGCTGGACGCATTTATGTTAATATCTGTGAATGTAGGCATTTTTAGGTTTATAAACTTTGATTATTTCTTTTTGATGCTGCCTGAGGTTGCAGAATCTGGCAGTCCAATGCAGTATGGCTGCTATGGCTCTGCATCCCCAGGCTCAGCAAGGCTGAGCACCTGTTTGTGATAGGCATATGTCCGTATTATCCATACATATACATACACACATCCATTTATCACTGTTTGTATGCATGTATGTATACACACACACATATATATGCATGTATATATACACCCATGCACTACAGGCTGCATTAGTAGCTAACCATAGACTCTCACTCCGCACTGGGGTCTTTTGTTTATTAGCCTTTGATGAAATAACCTGACACACTGGAAAATCTCCACCCTGTCCACAACATGTAAATAATAATGCTTTGTGGAAAAGTTATATTTTTTCATCCTTTGAAAGATGTACTGACAATCAGTACACTTTTGGGTTGGGATTTTTACTAAAATCTGGTACTAAAGACTAGCTTCCTAGCACAGAGAGGATTTTTCAGAAGTGTTTTAGCAATTGAGAGTTAATTAGAAGTATCAAGGCTAAGACACTCTAAACTCTCCTTTGGTTTGCAGTCTTCTGTAGTGGTCTAATAATTCAGCCGGGGCAAATCCATTGTGTTCTGCCTAGTTTCTGACTCCTTAGCACTCATAAAGTCCATTTTCCATGACTGCAGGTTCACTCAATATATCCATGATTAACTCTCACTATCTAAGTCGTATTTAAGCTGTATCACTGTACCATGCAATGACATTTCAAGGCCCTTTACACAAGATGCTTGTTCATTGAATACTGTGGTGTCTAGTGCTGATCAAAATGACTGAGAGCACAATGGGGAAATAAGTGAGCTTTCAGTTCTGATTTAGGGCAAAGGAGAGCTGGTATCCCTGAGAGTTGGGCAGAGAGCACAAGAAAGACTGGGAAACCTGGAGAAAAAACGGCACTAAATCTTGCCACATGTACTCTCGGAGGATGTAGGGTACAATCAGGTCTATTCAAACTTCATTAGGGTGTTGAAAGTGAGCCTCGTGAAAAAAAATAATATTTGGATTAACATTGAAAAGTTTGGAAGGCAAACTGTGTATCGCATTCAAGATGAGCAAGCATCTGAGCAGCTATTCTAACCATAAGAACACCAATCATATGTAAAATCTTATGAAAGCTTGCAAATTTGTGAGAATTTTTGACAATCTGTCATTTTTATTCTACATTCTGAAGAAGATAAGTATTTTATTCTTTCTTCTGAAATGAAAACTGGTGAAAGCTTGCAAATTTATGGGAATTGATGACAATCTGAAATTCTCATTCTAAATTCTAACAAAGATAAGTATTTCTGTTATTCCTTCTGAAATGAATGTTAATAAAGCAATTTTATTTGTAAAAAATTTCAAAAAAATTTGGAAGTTGTTCTGTTCAGTAGATCTTTAAAAAATGCAGTCCTCCTGGGATTGAAGGGTCCACTGAAAGTATAGACATAAGCACACACAAAAAATAGCTACTCCTTATGTGTATCCTGGTGTTAATAACAGACATTTTCAGTAACACGTCCAATTATGGGTTTTATTTTATAACAGGAACAGTTACTGGGAACAGTGCTAGAACAAATTACTCCAGGTTCAAGAGCATGAGGTTTGGGGTTTTTTATGCTTTAAGTAATCAAAATCTGTGATATCAAAATATTTCAATTTTCAAAAAATACATTCTTAGCCTGAAAATGTACTTGCAATGAAATATTATCTAAGAATGAAAGTATAAAGTAGAGCAAAGTTGGTTTTCTTTTATATTCAAGCAATTAAAGGCAGTTCCTGAGGCAATGAGTTAAATATGGTTACAGCAGGACCAGTGTAGAATGGGAGCAGTATGATTATTAGTTACATATGTATGTTAGTACACACTTGTTCAAATCCATGTAAAACTGAGTTCTCAAACACAGAGTCTGCTGTGATTGAATTCTAAGCCTAATACACCTATGAGAAACAATAGGAGATTTTTAATTTTTGGTTATTTTGTCTTTTTATTTGTGCATTGTATGGATGAATATCTGTCAAAAGTTTTAATGCTTATTGTAAATTATTCCTGTGTATTCAACTCTAACACCTGACTTGTGAACTAATGCGAGAAGTGGTTAGTGTCTTTCAAACATTTCTTTAGTTTATAGGAGAGGAGTATCTACTCAAGAAAGCAACACTATTACTTCACAAACCATCCTTCACAGGGAATGTTATCATAAGATACTCAACACAGAGATTCATAAACTGAAGCAGGTGAAGATGAATTTTACTCTGGTTTATAGAAAAACATGATCTTATGTCAATTTTACAGGATGGGGAAAGCATAAATCCGCAGCAAAGAAAGAGTAGTAAAAAGATAGGTTTTATCTTTAGGTGTGATTGTGAGGTAGGCAACAAGTCAGTAAAGTCAGAAGTGATAAACTTTTTTTTCTTTTAGGAATAAGCAATATCTAAGCATTTGGGAAGCTGGGAGGGAAGGAGAGATTCTGGAAAACTGTGGTGGATGGTGGATTAAAGAGTGTAAGGACAAGTTCTGCAATGCTTTGGAGCCATTTAGTAGGTTTATCTATGTGACTCTTGAAAGGAGAAAACTAAAAAAAAAAAAATCAAAATAATAGTGTGGCCTGGCCTGAGACAAAAGGTAGATATATGTGCTGGTGTTCACTAAAGAAGCAGATGGAAGGAATTAATCTGCTTTAACGTGAGGTTTTGCAATTTGGATTTTTGCATGAGAATGAGTTGTACAAGCCAATCTTCATAATCAAGGGAGAGAAGCAAAAGTGTAACTCATCTGACCTCAGCTCTAAGATAAGGTAAAATTGTGCCTTAGAATTGCCTGTTTGTCATCATTGACTTTAAAGGGAACCCAGATGATGGAGACAGATACAGTGACTATACTAGATATCTGTATTTGATCAGTGAAACACTGTTGTCTCCATCCTGTCCTTCCTATGCTAGTTTGCATTTATGTAGTTCACCTTTGTAACCCAAGGAGAAAAAGCATATGAGACTAAGACAGTGGGTGCTGAAATTTTCCTGTCATTTCATCTCTTGAATAAGGGTAGTCTGTATCAAAACTGAATCACAGCTTACATTGTCCAAAATTGGTATCTTCAGGCAAAAAAATCAGGAAGGGAGGAAAGCAAAAGTATAATCTACTCATAAATGTGTGGTCTGAATCCCATATGAGAAGAGAACCCTTGCTGAGACACCTCTACCGCAACCATTTCCCATATTCCTTTCCATTTCTCAACCAGGGAGCACAGAGACAGTTATGTGAATAATTAGTGCTTCTGTCAACTGCTCAGTTTTGCTCTGAGGGGTTAGGGCTCACCTAAAAAGAAATCAAGAAAGTAGCTATGAATTGTCAGTCCCTCTCCACTGTGCTAAAGGAAAAATCTGTCTGTATCCTGGCCAAACTAGAAGAGGATGTAATGTCTATAGATGAATACAAGTATGTGTTCAATGACACATGTAGCTTGCTTAAGACCTTTACATGTATAGTATTATTCATATGTAATTACACAGAAGTGTTCAGACAGACTGAAATTTGAGATGGGCTGTTAAAAAGTTCTGTAGCAGTTACACCAATTTTCATTAGCTTTCCTTCTGAAATGGGTGTCAGAGCCTCTCGAGCAGAATACTCCCAGTCTCCTTCCATCTCCAAATTTTCTGTTTTCTCTATGTCACATCTGCCTTCTGCTGTACTTTCCTATTTATTTTCTTACACATTAATTTAATATTATGTGACACCACTGCCAGTGAAAGGTGTGGAGAATTAAGAGTGGCTGTATTTGATAAAGCCAGATACTAAAAATAGTACCCACATATGCACCCACGCTGCTACTTTTTCTTATTAGCTTAAGGATATGTGGCTTTGCTGTCACTGTGGTGGAGTGTAATGGAGACAAAAGCTGCTCCTCCTGTCCCAGTTAAACAAAAGATTTTTACAGGTGGTCACTTTACGGTGTTGTCACTGGGATGACCAGCTTGGGATTCAGCAGAGATGCTGGGGACAGTGTGGGAGGAAATGGCTCTACCTGCCAGACTTCTCCCCACTCTCTTGCACCGTGTGCTACACAGCACGATGTGGGGACAAGGACTGGAAAGAGCTTCCTGACTGTGGAACCCAGTACCCTGCTGTCACAGGCAACTATGTCCCATCAGAAAATAAAGGTGTGGAGTTATGCTTCCAGATTGTGGTAGGCTCTGTCTCAGACCTGTTTAGTGGGATGTTCAGCTGCTGTCTGGAGGGAATGATAAGCAGGAGGCTAGGAAGGTGATACATTTATTACTAGACTAAGTAGGAATAAGAAAGTAAGAGGCTGGGGTGGATGGACATTGTGAAAAGAAGTGAAAACGCAAGAGCAATGTACTGGAAAGCTTTGCCTTGGCAGAGAGCAGGCAGGGTGAATGTATATGCAAACCTTAAATGCTCTGAACAGGTTCACCTTTGATCACTGTGGCAAACTGAAAGTTTGTAAATATATTCAATTACTGACAGTTTATATCTGATTATTCACCACTTGCAGTAAATTGGGAAATAGCAGCATATTTACCAGATCTGTTTTGCACATGAAGTCACTATGATATTTCTGTATTACTGGGAAGCTTTTGGCAATGTGAAATCTGAGGACAGAAATAAAAATTGTACCTTTCAAACATAAGAATAATTTGTTCCTTTTCATTGTTTAGCTCATTTGCATCACACGCACACCCTCCAATCTAAAGATCATCATTATAGCTAAAAGAAAATTTATATTATCCCAGCATTTCACCTGGCTAAATTATCTTTACTTTAGTGAGGTATTTAGTATGGAGATAATCATTCCATATATTGTGTACACAATTGATAATCTAAATTAATACTTATCATCAACCTCACCACCTCATTTTAGCAGTATATTGTCAAGTATAGTGTTACTGATTTCTCATCCGTTTTTTAAATATGCTTAGTGAGATGTTAATTTTTTTCTGTGCCTCAGACTCTTTCTTGTTCACAAATTCCAGGTTAAAAGATAGCATGCAACTTCATCTTATGATTCTTTTTTTACCTGTAAGGAGTGAAAACTTTGGTTTTAATTAGCTACTTAGTTTTCAGAGGGTTAAGGCAAAAAAGCCCTCTTAAATTACGAAGAAAATTTATTGGTAACAGGATTGGTCTTTGTGTTTAGCAAGTGCTGACCAATGCAAGGCTTCTCCTTTTTTTTTTTTTTTTTTTTTTTTTTTGTAATGACCTTTCTTAGTCTAAAAATTTATTTTTGCTATTGGAGTGTACAATTTGATTCCCATTGATCATGTGCTTTGGGGGAATATAAATACAATGTATAAAAAAAAGGTAAAACTAGGGTTCTGAGTGGTTCAGTGTTAATGTAATTGCACAACCCTCTGCCCATGTTCTGTCTAGTTCACAAATGTTAAGTTCACTTGATACCATCCTTGAACCATCTGTTCAATCTTTCAATTGTAAAACCAATGCCCAGTTACATTTTATCATTTGCCTGAGTACTTCTCTTAAAAATAGTAACACCTGTGTCTCCCTTAAATATAGATTTCCATTAAAAATAAAAAATATCTCACTGATTTATTGATTTCTCTTTTTTTTTTTTTTTCTTCTGCTTTACAAAGAGGTTTGAAATATAGTACTGCTTCAATAAGAGTATTTTTAAACATGCTAGCATGAGTCTATTGGGAATAACTAGGTATAAATATCACTAATAAATAAACAAGTGTTAATACAGATTGGGGCATATCAGTGTGGGAAATGTCTAAATCTAAATAAAAGAAAACCCAACAAATAAGAAATGTGATACTACAGATGTGAGCTCACACTTCTATGTGAAGTGTTCATGTGAGCTGTTTATTTCCAGATTTCTTGTCACTAATCTCATCATGAATTTATCTTTTTCAAAATGTCATAACGTTGAAAGGTGATGGAATATGAGAAAATTATTGTGGTCAAGGAAGCAGTAGTGTTCATAGTGGCTCTTTTTTATTTACAGCGTGAACAGATGAATTTGGACTCACTTTTTCTATTTGCATGTTTGCTGCTGAATTCTATGTAGGAGATCAGTACTGTTCATTGGCATGACAAGTCTGTCAAAACAAAAAATACGGTGTGGAGTACGGTATTTGGGCTGGTTCCCTGCTTGTGAGTGACTCTATCCAAGCTTTTCGTCGTGTATGTTACTTAGTCTCTTTGTCTTTACACTGAGAGCAGTTGTCCACAGCCATATGCATTGTGGACCATTCATCTGGATTCTTTGTGGTCTGGAAATCCCATGCCTGGAAGTTGTATTAGATGCTCTAAGTTTGATCCCTCCCTGTTCACTTTACACCTCTCCTCTCTGAAGTGCTTCTGGTCATTGCAGGTTCTGAAGAAAGACAACAGCCTGAAGCGATTCCATGATTTTGGGGCTCTGACTTCTAATTAATCTCTGTTGTCTTTCCCATAGAGATGTATGATTGATTCCTAGAAGGCCCCATAACTTACATAAACAGACAAAGAAGTCAAAAGCTATGACAATGTGCTGTAGCAACAGGGGAAAATGTAAATGTCAGGTTCGGCTTTAAACATTCAGCTTTAAACTTTGATAAACATTTCCATCAAAAAAATGTATTTGAAGTTCATCATGTACTTGTCAGCTAGCTATCCCTCCTATGGAGAAGTCTCAAAAATAGCAATATTTTATTTCAAAAAAGCCAGGTTTAGAAAGTATTGTGGAAAATAACTGAGCTGCAGAAGTACTCCATGCAAAAGAACCTGTGGACTGTGAACCAAGTATGCTGAACTTGTGTGACTGTTTACATGTCTAATGAAAATGACCCCATTGCTTTCATAGGTAAATACCTTCGAGCATCCCCAAGAGAAAAATTCCTCGCTTTCCAAAGTGAAAATGTAGGGACAGTAAGGAAAAGTCTCCCATAGTTACCTCTAAACATTAAAGCTCAGAGTTTGAATGTAGTCATGCCCTTTTCTCCCTCCTTTTTCTAGCCCTCTGGGTGCCCTGGTTTCCAGGGCAAGGACACTCAGGTTTGTAACATGGTAAAAAGTCACAGGGTGCTCTGGCCAAGTCTCTGTTCTTGATGACTTTAGAGATCAGGAGCTCAGAGGACGTTGTGTATTGTGGCCATGATTTGGTTTACATGCAGCCAAAGTGCCTTTCCCTAATACTTATTAATTAGTCTTAAAATAGTTCTTAAAACTTATTAAGACGTGAAAACTCTGAAGAGTCCGGATTCCAGACTATTATCCTACCTCCTGGTGTATAACTTTAAATGTAAAATATTAAATTATGCTAATTCTCTTGGCTACTTAGCCACCAATTTTTTTCTTGCTTTTGTTTATTTTTAAACTAATGTAAGGCAGGCTAATATTTCAAATAATGTGAAATGTATGATGCTTTAGAGAGGTTAAGTTTTTAAGCAGCTCTCAAGGCCTCAGATCATTTTAATACTGCCACATTTAAAGAAAGAAATCCTGGAAAGGCTTTGAACTAATACTTAAGAGACTAAAGGTGAGACTGTAAAAGAAAACTACTATGGAGACCAGGACCTGGTCTGGTTAATGTGCTCTGCCTGAGACACACTTATTCTTTCAAGTATATATTTCATATGCTCAAGACAGCACTCAGACACTCCCAGTTTTTACTGAAAAAACCTTCTATTACAAACTTGATGAAGGATATACACCTCTCTAAAGATCACCTGCGTATCACTCTTAAGCTTTTAAAGTTCTAGTGAAATTCTGGTCCTGCTGAAGGCAATAAGGCTTCTGCTGTTCGCTCAAATGACTATTTTGAAAAATCTTTAGTTTTTGCACAGGTGATCAAAGTTGTGCAACAGTGAGATTGACAAGGTGACAGCATTGCCGGGACATTTTGCTATAGCCCTTGGAAGAACAAAGGCTTAAAATTGTTTCTTTTAGAATTCAAAACAGTAGAAAGTGTATTTGTGAATATATATTATCAACAAATATGTTTTTCACCAAAGAAGTCTGCAAAACGTCAAGCCCAGAGGGTGAATATTTTAAAATGAAGATATGAACACGGTAACTAGATTGGAAAGTATTTACAACCTCAATTACAGCAGATTCTGCCATTGCAAACACTCTAATATTTTGCAGAAAATTCATTCTACTACTTCCTGTTCTGAAGAGATTTCAAGAACAGTCTGGGTAGTTTATTGGGTTTTTTCTCTTGTGATACAGGAGTGCTGTACTAGACAAGGTTCTTATCACTGAACTGGACATTCATCAAGACCTTGGCTTAACAGTGTGGCATTCCACAAATGTCTGTGCAGTTTATAGCGCATTATAGATGGCTCTTGCAATTGACTGTTGCTTGCTTGTTGTGATGGACTGCAGAAGTAATGAAATGGGGTACAAAATGCAAAAAATGAGATAACATTTAATTTATGTAATCAGTGAACCATTAATATATTGTTAAAAGATCCTACTTTTAGCTATGTGGTATGGCCTGAGATAACTTCTGCCCAAAACAGATGCTGCAGGCTCAAAATTGAATCAGGCAATCACTTGCGATCATTTTTCTCTTATCTTTGTTCATTGTTTTACAATCACAATTGTAATCCAACCAACAGGAGGCGATAAATTCCAAAGGATACATTGCCTTTTAATTTCTGCTTGTGCAGTCCCCAGCACGGAAGGACATCAAATGAAAATCAAACAACTGATGTTAATAAAGTCTGATAAAACATCCCAGCATTCCATCAGCAACATCCTGCACTGGCATCTATTCTCAAAGTTTTCTCTTTGTGTTCCTTTTTCCAATTATAAAGCAAAAGATAAAAGGCATGGTAGTAACATATGGTAGGACCTAGAAAATTTCTGGGAAAAAAATGCTGCTTATTTCTAAAATGAAATGTGAAACCTTTGATAAACAGGTAATAGTATTGCGGGGTGCATTCCAAGAAGTGGATAGCTGCAGATAAAAACTGAATATTTAAGACACTGAAAGGAAAACAAGTGCCTTTGAATATAGTTTTACAATATGTTTGTAAGGCACTATGCATATACTGAATAGCTAAGAACTCTTATTTGTTAAGGACTGTTTCACCAAGGTCACCTTTCTGTGTTGTTTGCATAGCATTCAGATGTAAGTGTTTGGGGAATATGCTACATTATAGTACCCAGTGCATAAACATTCACTTTTTACATCATTTATCATTCCACTGGTGGTATTGACATAGTAAAATTCTGGTTAGCTACCTTTATAAGGAATTTCAAAATTAAGGCTGGAAATCTACTCTGATGTAAGAATGGTAAGAAGAGCAAAGATGTGAAATCCTGGCTGGAGTGCAATCATTACATGTTTTCTCAGCGACTTAAGTGGATGAATGACTTCATGGCAACTTTTAGCAGTCATCCTAAATGCATTCAGTTTTGGGGCAGAGAGAAGAAGGGGCTTCACTGATTTTTCCGAACTGCTCTTAAGTGCTTTGCTGCTAATGAGGATGGCTCTGGTTTGTATAGCTGAGGAGTGTATGTGATATGACAGATAGATTTTATTTTTTCATATAGATACAGACCCAAACAAAATCCTTTGAGTCAGATGGAATCTAGATTTTTTCCTTGAGCATTCAGGACAGTTTCTGTCTAGGATACAATGATTAATTTCCACATTTTGCTGATTGCTTTTTAAATTAGAGGTATATCATATAGTATTATTAAACAGAAGGAAAAGTTAATTAACGTTATTGGATTAAATTTGTGTATATTTGTTAAATACCAGTTTTCAGCATAGACTTTGCAAAGTATTTCCTGTGGCTCTGAAGTCTGATCATAATTCTTTTACCAGCCCTTTCTAGTTCTAATAGAAGGGGAGCTAATATGTTACTGCCAGGATTTGGTCCCAGCTCTGAGATGTACTGATTGTCTGAAATTGTACTGATTGTCTGATTGTACTGAAATGTACAATTGTCTGGTGATTAAAAATACTAATATTGCTGGTAGGAATAACATCTAGCTGTGTGACAATTCCCTGGTTCATTGTTCTGACATTTCTAGACCTAGTATTTCTTTGTACACCTGTACTGTGTCCCAAGTGAGTTTATGAGCTGCACAGCTGCTCTTGTGTGCTGTTAACAAGTCTCTTACAGAGTTTTCTGTTGTGTGGAGAATTGCTAGATTTTGATCAGTGATTTTTTCTCATCTCACTGTTGAGGACTAGTTGGTTATTTTGTTGCTAACTGTATGCAGCCCTTACCTCAAAGTCCATCATCATTCCTTGGTTTAGTCTGTCTTTTTTTGCATTATTTTTTAAGAGTCCGTCCCTGGTTTTGTTCAAAGAATAACTTTTGTTTGGTGATTAATAATGTTATGTTTCATAAACATGATTCTTCATCATTATTGCTTAGTCCATATTTTATGGTAGATGATGTTCTGATCACAGCATGTGCCCTGTGTCCTGTGTGGCTGCCAGCTGCAGTACAATTTTTTCCCCTTTTATTTAAACAATTTTGATCTTCCCCAGTGATTAGTTTTGCAACAAGTGCATGGCATTCTGCCACTTTCGCATAGCCCAGGTATCTCGTGATTCATGTTTACAGCAGAGAACTCTGGGGTTTCTGCTGTGTAAGCAGTACAACTCTTCTGTGCAGTTTCGTTGTCATGAACTTTATTATCAACCTGTATATGTCTGCATGCAGAACTCTTTGCAGTTATATTTGAGATTGTGCAGAAAGAGACAAGGTATCAAGAGAATTGCAAAAAGGTAATCACAGTGCTTGACTGCAAACAGAGCAAAGAGAACAATCTGGCAATAGTTGTCAGTTAACATCAATCCTCAACAAAATTCTAGAGCAAAAAGTCAAATAGAGGAGCAAACTACTAGCTGTTATGTATCTTCCCTTTGGTGCAGTACACTTTTATTAACAACCTAAGTGATGGAATAGAGAGAGTTTATTGTACCTTCATATGATCCAAAACTGGGAAATGCAGCTTATACACTGGAGGATGTGATCAGAATTGAAAATTATAATGACAAGGTGACAAAGCACATGAAAATGTAAAGCGGAAATTATTTACTGCAGTGATACAAAATGAGGACAGCTGCTTTGGTAGCAATTTTTCATAAAAAGCTGAGCATGAGCCCACAGTGCTGTGAAAAAAAGCAAGCACAAAGCTAAAGTACGGCTGGCAAGATGTGTGAAGTAATCCTATACTCAGGAATAAATAAGGCCTCTGGTAGACTAGCCAGCTAGAAAACTGTGGTTGCAGCGGTTTACTTTAGTAACTATGTGGTCCAGTGGAGACAGTCTGGAAGAAATGAATGAGGTGGATTACAGTTCTGGAAAATTTGACCTATTTCACTATTGGAAAGCCTTTTAAAATGGCAAAGTCAATGAAGAACTGTCATAGACTTCTTGGTAAGTGACGGAACCTCCACCACTGGAGGTTTTTAAGAACCAGTCAGACAAGCAGCTCTTCGAAACAGTGTAGACATCATTTATCTTACCTGTTGGCTAAGTAGGTAAACTAGATGACCTCCCATGGTTCCTTCAAGCCCCATTTTTTGCATTATGTTGTCATTATTAAAGCATACATTCAAAATTTTGATCACAGCTGAATTACATAGCAAGTAAGTGGTTAATATTTCTTCATGGATCATTACCTATACAGAGGCTGACAAAAAAAGTCATGGAGCAGTGGCCTGGCTGATTCAAGGCCAGGGAGCCAGCATGAGTTGTCCCTTGTGGGGCATAGTCGCAGGGAGGCTGAATTCAGAAAAGGCAAGCGATGAACCAGGTCCAGGGTCTGCCCAGAGGCTCCAGCACGGAGCAAAAGGAGTTGTGGCCACAAACAGGCCTGGATACAAAGCTCTAACATGGGCTCCCAGGTCCAAAGGCAGGACTGCAGACAAGCTGCAGCCTATATCTAAGGGGCCCATGGAGGAGATGAGCTACCAGCAGCACAGGTTCAGGACCATCAAGGAGATGGGACTGGAGACCCCCACACCTATAACATTGCTCAGGCAGGTACTGAGGGCTCTGAAGTGAGTGAGATGAAATGGGGGTTCTCCTAGGGAGCAGATGGGGTGAGGCCCGGTGAGATGCTGCACAAGCCACAGAGGGCTCTTAGTGCCCTCAGAGGCCTGACAAAAATGGTCTCAAAAGAGTGTGCATGATTTCCATTTGTTCTTCATGAGGAACCTCAGCTTGATAGACACTGTGGTGCACTTTAATTGTCATACCTCTTTTCTTCAGAAACTGGGGGTTTGAATCCCAAGCATGCAATGGTACATTGTGTTCATATTTTTGTAAATTAAGTTATAAAGTTAGGAATGTTTACTAAAACTAAATAAGAAATAATAATTGTTGAGAACTTTTTTTTTACTTGGACAGTTTTGCCAAGCCTAGTAGAGTTATCCAGATGGAGTTGTCGATGTTGCTGGTGTTGAGATATTAGCTAATATCTGTGATAGACACTGATGGAGAAATTAAAATTCTTCCATTGCTTTCTAGGCCAGTCACTCTTACAGCTTCCTCTTATCATCTGCCCTTGCTCATGCTTACACTTCTATCAGGGAACATGCCTCTGTCTGATTTTATTATTTATTTTAAAGATAGATTCTACCATTTCCCCCCATATTAACAAATAAGTTTGAAGAATAAAGGAAAAACTAATTTAAGAGCAGCAGAATCAAGACCTTGGAATAATTTAACTGACAGAATCTCACATCAGCCAGAACTGTATCTATTCTCAAGTATGCTAATGTTTCTGAACCCTTAAAAACCAGGATATGATTTTTCTCCTTACAACTAAGCCCATGCCTTGCATGCACTGCAGTGGTGGTCTTTGAATACTCTTCCTCTAAATTTAGACTAAATATTTAAGCAGAATATTAAAGTTTTCTGTTGGATGGTTTGTATTCAGGTTGAACTACTTGGTGTCACCTTAACGATAAAACTGGGATAGTGTAACAGGTGCTTATTGTCTTGTTCTTCCTCATTCTTTTTCAGATGTTATGTTTTGGCATATGTTACTGACTGTCAAGGGGATATTATTGATCTGCTGAGACATCTGCTCCACTCACATTAATTTGACTATTCTTTTGTGAAAGATGAGATCCTTATGACTTCCCATTCTTAGCACAGTATTACTGACCAGGTCTTTGCAGCTAGAAATTAACATTACTTAATCTGTACTTCTAAATTATACAGGTTTTGTTTGCTTCTACAGGAGTGCCATTCTTTTTGTTGGAATTATTACATTGTAAACTATCTGAGGAATAAAAATATAAGGACTGAGATAGTTAATTTTACTTCTAAAGTACACTTTAAGTCATAGTCTTTGATGTTGCAGAAAAAAAAAGGCAAAACTTTTTGTCATAAAAGAGGCTTTAGAATATTTTAAGGAATAACCACATGCTGGAAAGGAACCAATTGTCCTTCTTAAAAGAGGAAATGAATCAGTGGATCCAGGCAATACTATATTTGCAGTCATATTTCTGGAAGAAAAATCTGATCACTTTAGTAAGCTGAGGAAGAAAGGAAGCAAAACTTGATAGGGAAGTGACATGCTAAGTGCAAACAGAAAACTGGCAGCAATCAGTCAAACCAGTATCCAGAACAGTACCTTAAGTTTCCTTCCTTTAATTTAATCTGTGATTCAAAAAAAGTTTTTCATATTATCCAACTTGAAAATTAACTTTTATCTTTAATTAATTTAATAGAAATAGTACAGATTTAAAAACTCTTGAAGACATAAGTCATACAATCCAAGTAACTTGACTTCCCTCTTGCTTGAGCTTCCAACTGCTGTGGTTGGTTGAACTGAAGTATTATTTCTTAAAAGTCTTTAAACTTTTAAACTACAAATAAATTTTACTTCAAAAAATGAATTAAATTCTGCTTTGAATGTCAGTTCTGCATTTCCCTGTAGTTCTCCTTATTCATACTCCTTTATATCTTTGAATTAATAAGCAGATTAGTGCATAAACTGGTTAGCTAGCTGTGCTGTGATCTACATGGGGCTCAAAACAGGGGAAACAAAACTTGGTGGAATTTTCCACTCCTCTTATGTCACCTGCCTTATGAGTTGGCTTATGACTATCTCTCACCTGTTGCGGAGAAAAACATTCCTTCTAGAAACGTGCACTACTCTGGTGATTACTTAGCAGCAGTTAGCTACTATACTAACCCGTGTGTAGGAGCTAAAACATATCAAAAAAATTGTGGTGCCCTCCAGATTCACTGGAACAGCTGAGTGTGAAACAGGAATGAAGAGCAATGAAGGTGTATGGGGAGGAACACAGGCAAAATGGAGAGTGAGGCTAGCAATGGTAACACTTGGATAATATAAAAAATAGAGATGACCATAGTGAAAGGTCTAAGCTTTTGGAGGCAGAGAAACAGTAGCCAAACAAACATGCATGAGAGTGAACATTGTAACAATTTTTGTAAAATGCTGTAATCAACCTTCACATCTTTGTGACCATTAGGAAATTCCTGTGCTCATGGCATATGCAATGATTTTTACAAGGTCTTAGACAGACAACAGTGTACGTTGGAACACCAGTGAACCAATTCTTTACTCTGATTTTAATCCTTAAAAGAAAGCAAAGTCAGTCCTTGTACAGAAATATCACTGAATTCTCAAAGGGAAGAAGTGTTTTCTATCTCGAGGCAGTGATATCTTTCTGGAAAGAGTATGTTTCCACGGACTTTAACAGATTATGAAAAGTTAAAATTTCAAATGTTCATGAATATAATCTAGTGTTACACCTCAGGTGATACCATTCTGAAAAAAAAAAAATCTTTGCAAGACTCTGGAACATATAAATTCACATTTTTTTATATTTACATCGTTACATAGGCAGATACATATATATGTCATTAGTGGAAGTTTTAGGAGGCAAAGAGAAGGGACATTTCTGTCTACACTAAACTAATTTGTGATATTTTCTTTGCTGTCACTGAAATTTCAAATTATATTAGTATAATTATGAGTGCACTGTATAGGATCTGGTCTTCCATTAAATTCAATGGCAAAATTCCCATTAATTTAAATGGCAGCAAGAATGATCCCCAAATGCTTCTATTAAGCTGTTCATATGCTGTGCCATCTTCATGTTAACCGGTAATGAATTTTGTTTGTCAGTGCAGCTGATCATTTTGCATTAAAATAATAATAAACAGATGTGATGACAGCCTGCCATTTTTCATTCCTTCAGTCAAATACTTGATTTGATGGACTGTGTGATTTCCCCATGTAATGAACTGCCAGCTGAAGATGCAAATGCTGTAACTGGCACAAATCAAAAATGTTGACAAAAAATCTTTAATATAGTGTAAGAAATGCTTTTATTGGAAGATAATTTGTTCATTGATTTCCTTTTTCAGACAAATAGCCTGTTGAGTTTTGTATGTTTAAATTTAACTTTCTACCTTTGAAAGAAGAAAATGGCATAAGGAGGAGCAATCCATTCGGTTTTGTTTTGGGCGATGCAACCACATGTCCTACATAAATTCGTACAAAATCAAATTAGAAGAGTGGCAGCAGATTTCTTTTAATAGAGATTAATCAAAAAATCGTAGGCATCGTTCTACTGTTCTCCCTAATTTCCATGTATAAAAGAGATCTTTTAGCTTCTGGAGAATATGAATACACTGAATCTCAATTACTCTCTTCTCACATGTGTAACTGCAACCCATGGAACTGTTGATGTATTTGGGCAGGGAAAAGACCAAATTTTCCTCGTCTTCCTTTTCTTCCATGGTCAGTACTGCCTAAGGCTTTCTTCCTTTCCTTTTGACGCCTTTCTCACCTTGTTTCTTTTGAGGACACTTAGCAAGTTGTATTCATTTCCATTAAGCAGCTGTTCACAAGGAAAGAACAAGGAAAAACATAATATTAACATGACATGACAGTAAAAATTGTTAAAGTCGTGCTACTGGCAACAACACTTTTTTCAAATGGCCAAAAATGTTAATTATAATTTTATTTTACCATTTTCACTACAAAATTCTGATGACTTGATACAATAGTAGTGACATAATGCCTTTCATGAATTCTTCCTTGTAATGCCATCATTTAGAGTAAAGCTTTCCCTTTTATTGCAGAAAACAGGCTAAGACTCTGTTACATGGAAAAATGCCTTGGAAACAGCCATCTAGAGTTGAAAATCGTGGAAGCATCCACCTGTGTGGCCTTTGCCACTAGAGCCAATACACACTCTTAGACACCATGGAATTTGATGTAACCAACACTCACCTTGCTATAACCTTCTTTCAGGTAGTTGCAGAGAGTGATAAGGTCTCCCCTGAGCCTTTTCTTCTCCACACTAAACAAACCCAGTTCCCTCGGCTACTTCTAATAAGACTTGTGCTCCAGACCCTTCAACAGGCCCGTTGCCCATCTCTGGACACGCTCCAGCACCTCAATGTCCCTCTTGCAGTGAGGGGCCCAGAACTGAACACTGGATTCCAGGTGCGGCCTTACCGGTGCCAAGTGGAGGGGGGCAATCGCTTTCTTAGTCCTGCTGGCCACATGCTTTCTGGTACAAGCCAGGATGCTGTTGGCTTCCTGGGCCACCTGGGCACACTGCTGGCTCACGTTCAGCCAGCTGTCGACCAGCACCTCCAGGTCCTTGTCTGCAGGGCAGCTTTCCAGCCACTCTTCACCAAGCCTGTGGCGTTGCCTGGGGTTGTTGTGGTCCAAATGCAGGACCCAGCACTTCTTGTTGAACCTCATACAGCTGGCCTCGGCCCATCGATCCAGCCTGTCCAGATCCCTCTGCAGAACCTTCCGACCCTCAGGCAGATCAATACTCTCCCACACACACCCCAGCTTGGTATTGTCTGCAAACATACTGAGGGTGCACTCGATCCCCTCATCTGGATCACCGATAAAGATACTAAACAGAACTGGCCCGGATACTGAGCCCTGGGGAAGACCAGTTGTGACCATCTACAAGCTGGATTTAACCCCATGCACCACCACTCTGTCGGCCCAGCCATCCAGCCTGTTTTTACCCAGCCGACAGCACATCCGTACAAGCCATGAGCAGCCACTTTCTCCAGGAGAATGATGTGGGAAACGGTGTCAAAGGCTTTACTAAGGTCCAGGCAGACAACATCCACAGCCTTTCCCTCATCCAGCAAGCGGATCACCTTGTCATAGAAGGAGATCAGGTCGGTCAGGTAGGACCTGCCTTTCATAAACCCATGTGGACTGGGCCTCATC
>JAVJGJ010000059.1:22454993-22466407 GCA_035590215.1 Microhierax caerulescens | reverse complement strand
CAGTTCTGCTGGCCCCTCTCCTTACTTGTCCAGGGATCAGAAGCTTTGTTCCAAGTTCACCACTACACTGTATCCGTAAATGACACATCTACAAACAACAGGTCCAGTGGGGTACCTTCCCTAGTCAGCTCACTCACCAGCTGTCTAAGGATATTACCTTCCACACACTCCAGAAACCTCCTGTTTCCTCTCCACTCTATTGTATTTCCAATAGATATCTGGTAAGCTGGAGTCCTCCATGAGGGCAAGGGCTAGTGATTGTGAGACTTCTCCCAGCCCCTTATAATTAATCTCTCTCTTTATTCTGGTTGGGTCGTCTATAACAGACTCCCACCGTGTTATCTACCTTGTTGGCCTTCCCCCTGATTCTTACACATAAACACTCAACCCTATCATCACCGTCATTAATCTCTAGGCAGTTGAAACAGTCCCTAACATATAGGGTTACCCCACTGCCTCTCCCTCTTGGCTTATCCGTTCTGAAGGGTTTGTAACCATCCATTGCAGCACTCCAGTTATCCCACCGTGTTTCCATGAGGTCAACTATGTCACAGTTTTCTTGCTGCAGAATGGCTTCCATCTCCTCCTGCTTTTTGCCCATGCTACATGCAGTGGTGTAGATGCACTTCAGTTGGGCTATTGGTCCCACAACCATTTTGGGGGAAGGAAGCCGTGATTCCTACATGACCATTCTTGGGTGCTTCTGTGGTTTCTAACATATCAAGAACCCTTGAGTCTTTGCTGCTACATGGATCTCTGTTGCCTACCTCCACCGAGGTGGCAGACCAAAGAACCTTGCTAGCACACCATCCCTCAAATATTGATGTGCTGCCTCCAGGCTTATCTCTAGTGATCCTAGTTTTATCCCATTCCTTCTTCAAATCTAGTTTATTGCTCTTTCAATGAGCCCTGCTAACTCCTGTGCAAAAATCTTTTCCCCCCTTTGAGACAGGTGTACCCCATTTGTTGCCAGCAGGCCTGGTGTTATGTAAACTGACCCTTGATCCAAAAAGAAAAAATTCTGCTGGTGACACCAGACTCAGATCCAGGTATTGATCTGTTGGCTCTTCCTGTTTCTTCCCTCATCTTTCCCTTCAATTGGGAGGATAGAGGAGAACATCACTTGTGCTCCCGATCCCTTAACCAGCCATCCCAAGGCCCTGTAGACTCTCTTGAGTGCCCCCAGACTTCTTGTTGCAACTTCATCACTGCCTACCTGAAAAATCAATAATAGATAATAAACTGAGGGCTGTAACGGAGTAGGAAGCTTTCTCTTCTCATTTTTAACCTCGTGTCACTCTGGTGCAGATCTCTAAATCCTCCCAGCTTTGTCTAAGGCCCTCAAGTCTTGAAAGAGAGTCCTACATAAAAGACATGGAACAAGAGTCTCTTCTGCACTAGTGCCCTGGACAAGGCCAGGAGGAACTTGAATATGAATGCCGAGAGTCATTTCTTATATTTCCCAAAACAGATGTTTCTCAGAGAGATAAATGTAAGTGGAAAAGGAGGCATGCTATTGATGCCTGATACGGTATCTTAGAGGAATTGTACTCTACTGCTTTAAAACAGGAATGTGACAAAATTTGTTTATATGTGATTAGGTCAATCAATTGTGTTTTGCTATATGGTACTGATGAAACATGCTCACTGAAAACAAAAAGCCTATATTCATAATAACTTGAAAGTCAATGTAATAACAGCACCTGGCACAGTCATTTATCCCTGTTACATCTCATAACTTTAGCTTTCTTTTATATATTGAGATTTAGATTTTGTTGTGATAGCTTTTAATTATTATAAAAATATACCAAGACCACATTTGGAATGCAGGAATTATGCATGTAGATTTTTGGAGGAACATTCGTAGCTGAACTGCGGCTTATAGTGATGTACTTTTAAAGAGATTTTTAGTACCACTTTTCAACACGACATTCTTCATTGTTCAGACACCCATCCTTTCACAAAAGAGATTTTGATACAAATTTTACTAGTAACAATTTTTTTCTTCCTAATTCCTGAGAAGTTTTCTATGTAAATTAGGAGTAAAAACTTATAAAAGAAGACCTGTAAAACTTAGATCCTTAAAAATCTTCCTAATTTCTTTGTTGGAGTTTTTTTCTCCCGTAAATCACTGTTCAGCACTCAGTAGGATGAGCCAGAGAACCTCAAAAATGACCCTGAAACAGTATGCTATAATTGAGTGAGAGTAGAATAGCAGCCTCTTGTTTGCTGACATGTTATAGATAGATTTATTGTTTCAGGAATAAATGCATACTAAAATGCCATCTTTGGTGTTGTGACCTGACCCATCTTTTTTAAAAGATGTGGGAAAAATCTGCTCATTAAACTTGCTTTTCATTTTCTACTTATGTTTTTTCCAGAATGTTTTCAGAAAAGCCAGAAACATTGACCTGCAGCTATTTGGCCACACAGATTGGCCCCAAAGAATATTGCTGATATATTACAACAAATGCTGCTAAGTTGTTTACATTGAATTAATAATGACTGTAGCCTGAAAACATACAGAAGTATTCCCAGGACCTAACTTTAAACTTATAATTCCCTAAATTAGACAGCTAGTTTAACTATGGTTCAGATATCAAAAAATAAAGATGATCTCCCCAGGGCTATGAGTAGGAATCTAATTTAGGTGTCTTTTCTTTCTGTTGGCCAGTTTAGGGAGTCTGGATACCTAAAGAAAAGCATTGCGAATCTTCACAAAGGCCCAGTTGCAAGTTAAACACTTGACAAAAATGAGTAAATTAGTTGTGTTACTTGCAGGGTAGAATAATCCCCTTCTAGATACTGATGTGATTTCTGAGAAGCTTTAAAAAAAGCTTTCTGGTACAGGTATTGTCCTAATCCTTGTTTGCAATTGCTAGCTTCTCCATACCCTTTCACTTGAGGGTGTAGATGTCACTCTGGCATAATTTAATAATTATGATGCAGCTGCCACTATTTAGAGTGGTAGGAAGGTCATGTATAAATATACTCCATAAGTAACACAATAACATTATTCAGGTGTTGCATCCCACTTTACTGTGCCTCGGTGCCACAGTATCAATCACTTTGTTATGCAGGAGAACTGAAGCAGAAAACAGAGACACTTGCTGCTCTTCCAAATTCTCATTTGATTAACTCAGATACTTAGTAAAAGATAACAGTTTGAGCAAAATTGCGGAGTTGGAGTAGTTAAATATGGTGAATGGCAGCGCTGCTTTCTCTGCCAAGGGGGAGAGGTGACCCTCAGACACTGATCAGGTGCAGCAGCACTAACCAGGGCAGGCACAGCTGGATGCATTTTCCTCTCTCTTCTTCCTCTGCTCCCATTGTTGCAGTTGTTCTCAACCCTTCTTGTTACCTCTGTTGTATTTTCAGTATATTTAGGGGTTTTGTGTGTTGAATGCATATTCCTTGCCCTCTGTTATGACCTAAAATGGGTTCAGCCTACTTCACAGTTATATTCCTTTGATGACCATTCATTGACCATTTGTGTTTGTGTTCATATCCCAGGGCTCTCTAACACTGTACCATGCTTGTATTTTAAGGCTTTTGTTGTCATATTGTACTTTAACTCTGAAAGGCATCTGCTATAATCTTGTGATTTCTCTATCAGGAAGGGACCCCCAGTAGGTACAGTTCTATTTAAAAATAAATTTTTGTTGTTTTCTCCATCTCTGACACAAATCAGAAAATTTATAACATTAATTGGTGATGCAGAGAAAGTACCAAAGATATCCTACAAACTTCAATTGATACTTTTTCCTGACAATTTCCTGAGACTGTACCAAGACTGTCATCAATCTTAAGAAGTGCTTTCACACAACAAACAAAGCATCACCTTTGATTATCACATAAAAGTGTTCTGATTTAAAATTGGTAATAGACCTCAATAATCCTGTCATTAATCCAAGGGATAATATGTAACATCAATCAATAGTTACCAGCAGAGGTATAGCAGATTTTATTGTGTCCTTAAAAATGTGACTATCTTTCTGTGCTCATTATAATAAAAACTGTTAGTATATTGACTATGTTGTTACTATATATATTACATTCAGAGGACTTTATTTTTTAGAGATGAATATATAAGATACCATATAGATTTTCAGAACCTCCACTTTTATATATATATATTCTTACTCCAAGGGTTGTTCAGCTAACAAGGTTTTTATTAGGTGAAAGGAGGCTCCTTTTGGAGGATACAGCAGGGTAATGTTAGACACAGATCTGCTTAGTCTTCCCTCTGGTACAGAGGTTTAACCATACACAGATTTTTAAATTATACCTCTGTCACTAGCATGTTTTCAGTGTCCATCTTTGAAGAGTTCTGTTATGTGAGACATTACTGACTCCCTCAACTTTCCACTGTTTTGACACATGAAAGTTTCATAAATATTGGGAGGTTTCCCTTAACATTTTTTCAGTTTGACAAAAACTGGTGGAATATATTGGCAGGGCAGAACTTGTGAAATTAGTCAAGCATAATGTTCAAATTACTGATAAGAACCCAGTATGCTGTTTTGTAACTTCCAGTATTCATTTGTCTAGCCAATTGTAAATGGCTATTATATTCTGGAAGTTTCTGTCTTTATGGTATTATCGCATGGTTTTATTTTCATGACTCTTTAATCCTCAGGAGAACGGTGCCACTTGGGTTTTAGTCAGGTTTTTAGTCTTTTGAAGGCTATGTGAGATAACATTTAAAATATTCAGTCCAAGCTGACTGATTATTACATGATCAGTAGCCTTAATTTCTTACTTAAAAAAAAAAAAAAGTTCTCATCAACTGAAACCCAGCTTACTGTATTTAAATGCCTAAGGTTTTGTTGCCTGCTTGTTGTTTTTATGGACCTTTTTTTTTATAACTCAGCAGCAACTTGGTATGAAATGCATGAGACTTTAAAGATATTGATGGGGGCAGGAAATTCTTCTGCCACAAGAAAAAAAATTGTCATGTGAAACACTTCACAAAACTCCTAAGAACAATTCAGCCTATTGGTTGATAAATGCACAGTGCCAAAGCTAAAATATCTTGGGTTTGTTTTCTATTTCAGGGGTTTTTTTAGCAAAAGCTGAAATTTTCAGAATCATACAGTTCATTGCATTGGTAAATAAATACAGAGTGCCGAAGCTAAAATACCTGAGGGTTTGGTTTCCACTTGATTTTTATAGGAGAGAGGATTTTTTATTTTTTTTTTTAATAATACAGTCCTCTGAATAATAAAATACTGCAGAATATTTAGTTAGTAGTTATCATTGCTCCTCAGTGTTTAGCCTTACAGAAAGACTAAATTCTTTGTGTCCCACAAATACGTACTTGTAGCAGACTGAAATATTAATACTTTCATACTGGGAAAGACAGTGAATTAAAACAAGCAAACTGCATAAAATATTTTTAGGTTTACTTTTTTACTAGTATCTATTAAAAATTCCAGAAAACTAAATTGTCACTGGTAATAGCTCTCCTAGCATAATTACTCGGCTGTTCTGTTTGATTAATTCTTCTTTCTTGGAAGTGTATTTAGGGAACGTGTAGGGGAGGTAAAAAGGACCAGTGCATGCCTAACTTGTTTACAAGATGTGAAACTCCCACATCAGTTTCATTTTAGGTTTCTTCAGGCTTTCATGATGGTGGGAAAAAAAGAAGAAAAATATTTTCTAGGATATATAAACCAAAAGGTGACAAACCAGAAAAAGAGTACCTTACGCAAACACATTTCTGGGTATGGTAAAAGAGCAGAGAGCAGCAAGAAAAAGATTTTATTGCTCTATAACTTTTATGATCAAATGCATGTGAATGCAGTAGCTCTACGTCTTCAGCACAAATGAATGCCATACCCACAATTCCAGCAACCCTTATTCTATTGAATTGCTTCTCAAAGTTTCCACTTCTCTCTTTTCACAGTGTCTTGCTGATTTTTTTCCCCAAGAGAAAATAAACAGAATATGATATGACCTTCCTTCTTTCTTTAGTTGGGTCGTTCTTCTCCTTCCCCTCTTTTCATCATGTTCAGAGAAGTTTCTCCTTCTCTTCTCTCACCTCTCCACTGCTTGAATTCCTGTATCATTCATCTCTCCTCTTTACCCATTTTACACCTAACTTTTCATTAACTTAGCAGAGATTATAAGAGATGAGGTTTACACTGGATAATGGAAACTTCTAATTCATTGCTAATTCTTCTTGATTTTTCTAATGTTTTCCCTCTGATGTCTTACGAAGAGTAATGCTTGTTGTAAAAGTCACTTTATTTCTTGCACTACACCTGCACAACACTGGGTACAAAGAGCTTTACTTCTCATCTAGCAGAAAGATAGTATCACAATAAGCACAGCAGTCCTGACTCAAGCAACCTAAGGTGTATCTGCACCTCAGAATCTGCCCTTTCCTCTTAGCTATAGTTCCCTCAGGTAGATCTATTTACTTAGAGCTAGTTAATTGGAAAAACAAGCACAAAAGCATTGATTGACTTCAGGCTGTGTGTAGCTGGAGCAATGTGTGTAAATAGGATATATTTATTACTGTCCTCTGCTGATATGTTAAGATTAATGCATCTTCTACAAAAACACAATCTCTTTGAGAAATCTGATGAGCTTTTTCTACTCCAGTGTGTGATTCACATAGAAACTATGTTTTTCATGTGGGCATTTACATCTGGCAGTCTGCATCCCTGAGCCACAAGGCATTTCTAAAAGCATACAAAAAGACACTGCTATATGCTGAACATTTAATTTCTTCTGATGAGTTACTACTGCAACAGTTTATAAAGACAATACTCATGCATACATCCATATAATGTGTAAAGAGCACCACCACAGAACGGCATCATGACAATTCTTGAGTGAAGAGTGAAGAGCATTCTAGGTGACCATGATATGTGGGTTAACTGACTTAACCAAGGGAATACAGCTGTGGTGGTGGGGTTCACACTCTTATAACATGTCTGAAGGTCTCGCACTGTCAAATTAATGTTGTTATTCTGAGCTACACCACAAAATGCCACAGCTCCTCTTTCTCCCTGTTTGAAGATCAAGCTGTGATGAACAGGATGCCAAATGATAGTCTTTTCTATTACATCATGTTTCAACACTAGATATCTAAAGATGTAGTGCTGAGGAGGGATTTTAATCAAACCTCTCCACTGAATTTATCTGTGTGATATTTTTCACGCAGTCTTGCAAAGAAAACATTTTAAAGCTATGGTAAATAAGATATAATTCTATCCTAAAAACACTTGTCATAAGCAACAGCAGTGTCATTCAACAAACTTGATTTTCATGCCTGTTTTAAGAACAGGAAATTTTCTGATGGGTTTCACAGGTATGAGAATAACTGTACAACTACTAATGACAATTCAGGCCAGAATTAATTATGTATTTTGTAAATATTCCAGAAATTTAGCAAAAGTGGTTTTTTTTCTACCTGCTTTATGAAGTATTATTGAAAATTAAAAGTTTATATAAGAAATAAATATTAATACACAATCTCATTATTCAAACAAAAAATGAGTATTTAAAATTTCACTGCATTGGACGAAATGATACCCAGCTTAAAAATGAATATCTAAAAAAATCTCTGGGGAAAAAATGAAAGTCACTGCTTCAGTAAGGGTAGAATCTTCCTTCTTCTTCTCTCTTCCTTCTATGAAAAGCAAGTGCTGGATCCTGCTATCCTACTACTTATATATAGATTTTGGTTGCCTCCCTGTTCTAGCACCTGGATAGTCAATGCAGTTATTCTTGATCTGTGTTATTGAGAGCTCCTCCAGTTGCTTTAGTCTTTGCCATTGACTGGGTTTCTATAGGGAATGAAATCACAGAATCACAGAATGGATGGGGTTGGAAGGAACTTCTGTAGACCATCTAGCCCAGCCCCCTGCTAAAGCGGGTTCACCCACGGCAGGTTGCACAGAATCACATCCAGGTGGGTTTTGAATGTCTCCAGAGAAGGAGACCCCACAGCCCCTCTGGGCAGCCTGTGCCAGGGCTCTGGCACCCTCAAAGGAAAGAAGTTTCTCCTCATATTCAGAAAGAGATAACACAGGTGAACTTGCAGTACTTATTTTGTGACTAATTTCTGAGGAAATTCTAAGTAGACAGTGCTTTCTATCTGTGCTGAATGTTTATTTCACCTTCCTGCCAATCTTAGCTGCAGTTCTTTCCTCAGTGAGTGGGAAAAACTCCCAGAAGATCGGTGACTGGAAGAGTTCACTGAGGCAGGTGCAGGCAAATATTTGTGGTTATGACCCTGTCTCGATTCCACATCCAGTACAAGACAGTTAACATAAGGGTAGGAGTTTATACATAGCAGAAGAATCTGATCCAAATAAAATCCAAGATGCTTTTGAAAGCAAAACTGTAGTATGAAAATAGGTTTTAAGTCAAACAATGGCATATTTTTACAAAATACACTTTTAAAATATATTTATTTTTAAACATACTTATATAACAACTTATAATAAGGCAGTCTGTGTAGGTGCAACAAGGCTGGTATAGATTTCAAGAAGCTTTCAGGTTTTCCATTTGTTATCTCTATTTACATGAACTAAACTTTTTCTAGGAAATCAATGCTTAAATTGTAAGAAAATCACATGCACTGGTACAACGTGCAAACGAGGACACAGTAAGCAGAAAACATTTTGTTCTAGGGTTCGTGAGTCTGTCTTACCCCCTCTGGGTACAGATTATGTTTCAGGACATTTGAATAACAGCATAAAAAAAAAATCAGTTCCCTTTGTAGCTAAATGAACTATGAATTAAATTTGTTATCAGATGACCAGTAGCTGCTAAGCATTTTCCAGCTGAGTAAGCTAATAAACCTATTTACTCTTTCTGCACGAGCAGGCACAGGCCCATTAGCTGCAGATGCCTTCAGCAATATTCTTTGACATATAGAAGGTCATTCGCGTTTCATCGTCTTCATATCTTTATAGTTTAATGGTTAGCAAAAAGAACAGCTGCAATAGCTCTATTGAGTAGCTAATTGGTAATTTAAAAATGCAGTTGTAGGCTTTTTATCCCCTTTAACCTCATTCTGATGGATTAGTGCTTTACATGGATTTACTTTGAAAACTCTTGATATAAACTGAAACTACCTGTAGTAATCTAAATTGTCAGAGGCTTTATTAGAATTTGGTGGCAAAAATACCTTGCATATCAAAAGGCCTCTTCTTGTTCTTGTTCTTTGTTGTTCAACATTTAATGTTTGCTTGCAAGAACCCTGTCAAGTGGTGGATTGGGCAGAAGCTAATGGATGATGTAATTTACTGTGTCTTCTGACAGGTACTGCATACTTTCACCTTTTGTGACAAGATGGCAGGACAGGTTCAGTTTTCTAATACATATCTCAGGAACTGTTTCACTCTTGTAAGCTTCTGCAGTAGTGTTACTAAAATGAAAATGCATTATTGCTTTTATTATTGGTATGGCTGTGTTTTCTTCAGCAATTTCAGTTATGGCTGTCACGCTTGCTTTCTGTGCTCTCTTGCAAATGTTTCCCAGAAGGATGCAGCCTGTTCACAGTGCAAGTTCATGGCACAAAAAACATCAGCAGGAGACAAAAGAGGGGATTTCATTTTTGCTTTAAAGGAATTATAAACTTCATAATTTTTATTGTTGAATCTATGGAGTGTTGCTTCTGGACCTACAAGTTGTTCTGCTTGATCAGAGCAACAGTTGTTTTAAATTTGTATCCTACTGCAGGGAGTAAGATACCTGAAGGAGAAGAATATATTCCCACCCACTCCCTCTAGAAAAAGCTCTATTGCATGCTCTTTTCACTTCTAGGGAGTTTCTATCCTGCCTAGTAATATCCAATTGTTCCTATCATTGCGTCTATTTTCAATTTTATTTCTTTTTTTCTTTTATTACTATGCTATGTAAGCTCCTCAAGCTTCTTAAGAGATATTTAAATATCTGCTTGCATTTCCTTGGAATTCTTAATTTTCATTTCGCACCTCAATTTGCTTAGAATGATTTCCAAGTTTCTACAGTTCTACCACAACCTGGTAGAAACCATCTGTAATGGCTTGTACCAGGCAGAGGTCAAGTACTCATAAAATGTTATTTCTACTTTTACTAATAGGCTAAGAATATGAATTCTGTTAATAAATATTAATGTTTTTACTGTTATTATTGATAAAAGATACTAGAAATACTCTCAAGTTAAATGACAATAAATCCGTTTCAACTGAGTCATTTTTCTATGTTCTTCAGAGATACACAACTGTTCAAATTTTAGCCGGGAAAGGGGGAAGTGTAAAGTTATAAAAGTACTAAATTAAAATTAGTATCAACACTAAACCTTGACCCTGACTGCAAGAGACTTGATGTTACCAGATGAACCTTCCTGCCTTAGCATGATTTATTCTGAGAGAAATATAGCAAGTTATATTCTTTCTTACTGCTGGATCAGTATGTGGCCTAGCTCTATGTTAAGAAATCTTTACCTTGCTGAGCCTCCATTTCTGTGTGTTCTTTGAGCTCTGCTGGTAGACTTTCTTGAATGAAAAGCCTTTCCTTTCTTTTCATGCCTCACAGCTTTTGGCATACCTACTTTGGTTGCAGTAGAATGTAATTCAGCCTTTACTTCTGATTTTCCTTATGGCCTCTGCCTGGTGCTAGTGAGATTCAAGTGGTTGATCTTGGTCAGGTACTTAAGCTGGTCTTTCTCATTTCTGCAGTTAATGCATGTGCAAGAAAATTGCAAGTCCTTGTTATGGGAGAAGTTTATAACTGTATAGCATGGTCAAGTGGTTTTCAATGCATTTGAAATTCTTACCTCAAAACTTCTGAATTTCCTTTCCACAAATGCTTGAGAGTTTGAAGATATGTTTATATGAATAGTCTTATGTATAAATACATAGGACCAGGTTGTAAGAGCTCTACTGACTTCCGAAGTCTCTGTCAATTTATATTCTCTGCAAACCTGACCTCTAGACACAATATTTGAAAACTTATATTCTTAGAGTTGCTGTTCCATACCATACTTTATTCTCTTAAACAGCTATCTAGGAATCTTACTTTATTTTCTGAATGTGCTGACCAGGCTGCCAATAAATAATTCTTTGGTCTGCACATCTAGGGTGAGTAGTCAATCCCAGAACTTCCATAAAGAATATAACAAATAACTGACGGCATAAAATCTTTGTTTACACTGAGGGACCATAGTTACAGTAGTAGCAAAAAATGTGAGATCAAGAATATACATAAATCACAAAACATGAAACAAAAAAAAGAACAGAGTTTTAAATAAAGGGACACTGACTATGGTATTTTGTTTCCAAAGACTGTATCTCTATTGCTTTTCACTTTTGTAGAATCATAGAATCATTTAGGTTGGAAAAGACCTGTAAGGTCATCAAGTCCAGCTGTTAACCCAGGACTGCCAAGTCCACCACTAAACCATGTCCCTA
>JAVJGJ010000059.1:22440165-22453488 GCA_035590215.1 Microhierax caerulescens | reverse complement strand
GGGGGAGCTGGTCTTGCTATTAAAGTCTGAGGCAAAGAAAGCATCAAGTAACTCAGCCTTTTCCTCATCCTTTGTGGTAACGTTCCTGGCTGCATCCAGTGAAGGATGCACATTACCCTTGGCCCTCCTTTTGTTTCTTTCTAATGTATTTGTAAATCACTGCCAGCTCCTCTTGTTTGTTGCTCATGCTTTGGGCACTGGCATAGATGCACTTCAGCTGTGCTATCAATCTCACCTGTAACACTGGCATGCCACCCCCAGGCTCATCTCTTAACAAGCTTGGGTTTATTCCCTTCTCCCATTTAAATCTTGTTTAAAGCTCTCTCAATGAGCTCTGCTAACTCCTGACCTAGGATTCTATTCGCCCTTTGAGACAGGTGAGCCCCATCTGTTGCCAGCAGGCCTGGTGCCATGTAAACTGACCCGTGATCAAAACCCCCAAAATTTAGCCATTTACACCAGGCCCAGAGCCAGGTATTGATCTGTGTGACCTTCTGATTACATGCACCGCCTTTCTCTGCAACTGGCAGGACAGAAGAAAACACTGCTTGTGCTCCCGGTACCTCATCCAGTTGCCCCAGTGCCCTGAGTTCTCTGTTGAGTGCCTTCAGACTTGTTTGTACTTCATCGTTGCACACTTGGAAAACCAGTATAGGCAATAATCAGAGTGCAATACCAGACAAGGGAGTTTTCTAGTAATATCCCTTACCTTATCTTCATTATTATATTCATTGTCCATTATCTTCTTCATCCCTTATCTTAATGTAGAGAAATTTACTGGTGCAAAATAGTTGTTTTACCTAAATACACATATTCTTGTAATACTTAAAGCAATTTTTCTTAGGAAATTTATGCCAAAATCTGCTGGAAACAGGGGGATGTTCGGGGACTTGAATCAATCAGACCTTTTTCTGTGTTCTTTGTGACCTGTGCTGCACCTTTAATAGCACCTCAGAAAAGCTGTCAAGGGCCATCATGTTCTACAGCCAGCTTTCTTTGAGCAGATGTCAGAGCAGACAACATTTGAAAATAGAAAAATGTTGAAACGGCTAAGCTAAAATAAATGGTGTTTGTCCACTGATTTCCCCTGGCCCTCATGCCTTTACAGGTGGCAGAGGTCCTTTCTTCCTGTTTTGCTCCCAGCCAAGGAACATTTCCAGTGACTCCTGCACCACATCAAATTTTATGTGGTCCCTTGTTGATCACTACGTAAAGTGTCTCTTTCCGTGGAGCCTGGCTGGGTGACTGTGCTCTGACAGGCATACCGCCTGTGCCTTCTCCTCTGGCTCTGTGGTGGAGACCTCTCTCAGAGTGCATTTCTGCACTCCCCTGGGGAGTGTCAGCCCTGCCCTCCCTCTGCACCAGATGGATGGTGCGGCCACCAGGAGAAGGCAAATGAGCTTCTCAGCTGTCCAGCCATAGCCTATGGAAAGAATATACCATTGTATAAAATAGATCAATAAAATAGATACTGTCTGTCACAGTCAAACAGATTTTTCTTTTTTAGGAAAGTTCAGAAGACAGTTTGGGGAGCAGACACTGAAATTGGAAATCATACTATGCTTACTTTTCTGTAATGCATACACTGATGTTTCTAGGACAATCCTCGGTTGTCTTATTATGAATGTATTATAATATTCACAACTTCTGATTCAAATTTAGCTTTTCAAAGTGTCTGAGTCCCATATATAGGCAACAGAGAGAAGCATGTGTCATTGAAGACAAGCAGAAGGATTTTTCCTCTGATGACACAATGGTGCTTACTTCCAGAGGAGTGATTCACCAAGTATAAATTGGGGAGCTATTGAGTTTTTGGTTTTCTCTGGGAATCAATTTGAATTAAAGCTAGCCCTCCTTACATGAGTGCTTATTCTTGTCATGGTACTGCCATACAGTCTCCATAGTCTTTTTTCGGCAGCTCTTTGGCTGGGGTCTGAAAGCTGATGTTACACTGATTACCAAGATGATCCTTTCCCAAATAATTTCTTTTTAACTTTTAAAATTTCGATGGCATGATTTACCATGCAGCCCCACAAATCGCTGCACATCCAGTATTTAACCCATTATAGTGCAAGATAATAAATCTAACATATTTACTCACTGCTCCTGTCAGTCCTTTGCTAGGTTTCTAAACAAAGCTAAAGCTCCACAGCCTCACAGTTACCATATCCTACCAGTGTTGTTCTGTTTTAGCTACCAAAATTTGAATTTCGATACTTTTGACACCCTTGAGCACAGGTTTTCTGTGAGCTGTTCACACAGTTTCTGTTGTTGCTAGAGGCAGTTTCAAAGTCCTTTCCAGTCAGAATTATCATCACAATTTTCATATGCTTTCACAGCAGCAGTAAGAGGCTGGTGAAATATGGCTAACTGGAAATGTAAACTTTATGAGCAGTGTCTGAATTCTTAACTCAGTGGCATTAACTGAGACAAGAATAGAAAATAGGATTGTCTCATTTAACAGAAAGTAGACCTCAGAAGCATGTCCTTCAGTCTCCTTTTTTTTTTTTGTATTACTTATATTTATTGCACTTTAAGAAAATTAAAAAAAAAAAAAAGATGAGTGTTAAGCTAGTATCTTCTGTGGGTTTGCATTCCTGAATGCAATGCTAGGGGATGTTCCAAACCCTTGCCACACTAGAATTCTGGGGGAGAGGGGAAATACATTCTCTTTATTTCTTCAGCCCTCCCCTGTCTAGTCAGTCCTGCTGCCATTCCTTGGGCTTTTGCTTGGGTTTTTTTTTTTTTTCCTAAAATTTCAGAACTCCCATGCAGACAAGAAAAAACCCTCATATTTTGCCTAGGTTCTTCCTACAGCTTTTTTCCTGCTGGTCTTTGCAGTGACTGACTGTTTCTGATACACCAAAGGACTACTTGATGTTTTTCTGTTGACCTTAGTGAAGACTATCTGTAGCATTCCCAAGCTTCACTAAGAACTTAGATTTCTAGTAAGTCAAAGTTACATTCCTTGAGAAGAGCAAAACTTACAGAATAAAAATAATAGTGATGTGCTTAGAAATAACAGCAGTGATGTGCTTAGAAACAAAATGATTGTGTTGATAGATGCTTATAACTTTAAGAAAGAGCAAACCAGGGTTTTATTTCTATAGCCTGGCTGTAAGCAAGGGATAAATTGCATTTCTATTTTGTCTTATAAGGCAGGTATTAACTTATAAAAGAAAATGCAAAACTGCATATATGTAAAGCCCTTTCTATGTCCATTACATTTGCGATGGTATTAAGGTTTCTGTCTAACACTGCTCCTTTTGGTCACAAGTTTCTTTGACTTAAATAGGGAGCTTCAAGAAAGCATCACACTGTAGTCTGTAAAGGAAGATATTTTTTTTTCTTTTACTATGTGAGTGCTTCATTTAGGTTTTAGTATTTGCCACAGTGCTCACCACAATTCTTTATTGCTCTTGTGATATTCAGTTTTCCTTTTTTACTCATTTCTTTCAGTTTGAGCTAATCTGAATCAGCACAGGAACTGTGTGAATATGTATTCCATTAAGCATCATGAAATATTCCTTCATGTGAGCTTTAAGGAACCTTTTAATCTTACCTTTTATTTTTAAGCTATTTATATTGCATTGATAATCCTTTTATGTTGACAGAGTAGAAAACACATAGATCTATCATTGACTGACTGGCAAGAACTAACCTAATACTAATTCACAATATTACTAGCCGATCCCTGTAATAAACAGAACATATGCTTTCAGAAAAATAGGGCAAGAAAAGAACTGCAGAGAAAAGCCAGTCTAGCCCCTGCCCCCACAGGACTGGTGATGCTGAACAGATGTTTCGTCTAACCTGGTTTTCAATGCTTCAAACAATGAAAAGGCCATAATATCCCCAGCAGGTCTGTTCCTCTGCTTCGCTGTCCTTGTTGTTAGAAGGTTCAGCTAATGTTTGACCTGAGTCTTCCCTGCTTCAGAATAAGCTCATTACTTTTTGCATATGAAAGTTGAAATATATCATTCCTTCCCTTAAGCAGCAAACTTTCATGCAGTTGAAGACTGATATTGTACCCTGTCAGTCTTATTTCTATTAAACTTAAAAGCAAATACTCTTTCAGTCTTTCCTCATAGGTCATGTTTTCCAGAGTTCTGACCCATCTTTCCTCTATACCCTGTCCTGTGTCAAATCCATGCACAGCTGAGGCCCTAACATGTACTGGATGTGGAAGGAGAACAACTGTCCATGTCTGGTAGCTTGTGCCTTGTTTATACATCTCACTATGATGCATACTTTTTTCAGAAATAGCATGATATTGTCTACTCATATTTAATTTGTACTAAACTATAGTAGCAGACACTTTGTGTAGAAAAGACACATGACAACTTGTCCTCCATCTAGCACCTTGCAATTATTTATTCCTCCTGAGTTCAGTGTCTTGTACCTGTCCTTATTGAATCCAGTCCTATTTTGTTTATTTTTTCCTCAAGAAACCTCTTCAGTTTTTCAAGGTAATCGTAAGTCTGTCCTTACACTGTTCCAGTGAAATGCTGTCCCACCTGACAAAAATAATCAACAAATTGCCATCACCTATTCATCAGTATTGAATGGGGACACCCCATTTAAACTGTGAACAACTGACTGTGATACAAGATTTTGGCTTTCCATCAATTCAGTCTAAAGTAATTTCATATAGAATATGTCTCTCACATTGTCTGTGACATGAATGACATTGTCATGTTGACCAGTGTCAAAAGGCATAAGAAAGTCAGAGACACCTAAGGCTCCTCTTCCTCACATATAAAGCTCTGTTCTAACACAAAAAGAAATCAGACATTCAGTTCTAGACAAACAGACAAAATATTGCCTGCTACTCATTTTTTTGTGTTCTTCCAAGTGCTAATACAACATTACTTGTTTGAAAGTTTCTCCTTTCTCTAGGATTTCTAATTACTACAGCTTTATGACTAGTCCTCCTTGGCTCCTGGCCCCCTCCCTTTAAAGGTTTAAGCACTTTTCCCTTTGTGATCTCTTAATACCTAGTCCATTCTCCACAAGATCTGAGATAACTTAATAGTCTGTATGAAATAAATGTTCTTACTTGTCCTACAAGCCACAGCTACCAAGGAGCAGTGTGCCTCTGCCATAGCAGAAACCTGGGAACCCACTGCTACGGGTACTGTCTCTGGTTAGTCTGAGCTCTGCTCAACCAGCCCAGAATGAACACACTCGAGGCAAAGCCAGTCATGGAAAGGCATAAAAAAATCCTTGAACTAAAGGGGAAAATGTTCTATAGCTAACAACTATCGTTTTGTCCTCCATCTATTTATAAATGTGCCATAATTACTTGTTCCACAAGTTTTCCAGAGTTGTATGCACACATTAGTCGAATTGTTTTCAGACCTGTCTTCAGATGAAATAAATCAGCCTCTAGAAATGTGTCTTTCTCTGTTGGTTATAGAAGGAGACTAAATGTACAGCATATACTAAATGGCTAACTTTTCATAGGCTACATGAAGATATGATTAAAAAGGGAATTTTCCGAAGTTACTCAGCAGACCAGTACTAGAGCTGAGAATAGGCCAACGCTTCTGAATTCCTTTATCTGGCCATTCTGCATCTTATTTTGATGCCTTTGTAAATTGTATTACAAAGGAGAACGTTAATGTACAGCTAGAGTCTAGAAAGGCCAACCTTTGCTATGTCTTTGTATAGAAATTTATTTCTTTTTTTCCTTGAGACTCTGAGAATTCTCAGAGTATGAGTATTGCTGAATGTAATACAATATTTCACTTCTATTTTTAAAGGTATTTTTAATTCTGGAGCCTACTTTAAGTGAAGTACTATGCATCAAATTACCAGGTATCATTTTGAAAACTGCCCTCACAGTTAGGGTTTCAGTTAGTATATATTAATTAAAGTAATGGAGATTGATGTGATTCCAGCTTTTTGAAGTATTTTATATGTTACTGATTATATGTTTTTTTCGTAGGCAAATGTGGAACAAGGCTATTGGAGAGATAAATTTAAAGGAAAGATGAACTATATTATTCTCCCTCCCCCCTTATTTTTTTTTCCCCCCTTTTTTTTCTTTTCTTCTTCTAGAAGCATTTTGTTTCTGGGGCTCAGGAATAAAATTTGGCAGAATATTTGTACAACTTTTGAACATTTTCAAGTTCTTGATATGATCTTTTTGGATACCATGTCTAAAGGAAATTGTAATAAAATAATTAATTAAATGAATCCCTTGGCAAGTGATCAGAAAGGTTGAGGACTCTTGTTTCACAATGCCCGATTATTTTTATGTTTTCTGAGGAGACAGCACGTCAGATGGAGAATATGCAGCAACCTAGCTGTAAAAATTCGTTTATATACTTTACCTCTGTATATAATCAGTGGCAGTAGTGCTTTCACAGCTGGTGACTGGTCTTTGTGTTTGACAATCTGAGGTTTATTTGGGAAGTCAAATGCATACAGCTGGGTTGTTGGCAGAAGGATGGTGTGATCCTCCTTCAGCAGCCTTGTCAATAAAATGATATTGATAACGGAGTCCTTCCCACCCAAAGGTACATGCGCAATACTGAAGACATTGTTAAAAATTAGGAAACCTTGTGAGGAAGATAATTAAGACACATGCATATCCTGTAGCTGAATCTAAGAGCAGCAAGGAACTGAGACAGAACCAGGAGAAGTTTTCTGGTGAAGCAGCTGGAGCTGGACATCAGAAGCCATTGCACCATCAGTTTAACTAGTCTGCCACTCAGCATTGCCCTAACATCCTGCTGCTCTCTCAGGACCCAGGGTGGCTGCTTGCAGAGCAAAGACGTGAAGATGAGAAAGCTGATGAGTTGTCAATATCCTAATATCTCTCTGATGAGAAAAGAGGTATATTTTAGACTTAGAGTGTGTGAGGAGGAGAGGAAGAGGCCAAGGACCAGGCAAGAGGTCGTAGGGAAGAGAAGGAGAAGTGTGACGTGGAGAAGCATGTGGGGACAGACAGTACATGTCCTCAGGGAGTGGAAGCACACAGTACTTCACCATTGCTGCTCTGATGGCTTAGAATCCATTTTCTTTGCTTGTTTTAGTACAGAGCTAAATTTGCTGAAGAAACTTAGAGCAGATATGACAGGGATACCTTCAATCATAATTAAAAACTTATCAATGATAGCAAATTCTTGATGCTACATTTTAAGCTTTGGTGAAATACTGTTTGAATTTATTTAAAATCCATTCAATAATTGGAAAGCTGTAAATTTTCTTCAGAATACAGAAGGTCTTGAAAAATAAGTCTTCTAGTGCTGTCTCAGAAAAGAAAGAAAAAGGTAAAAAATACCAATTCATTTAAGGTTAATTGTTATCTCTTCTAAGATTATAAAGCCAGTTCTGAGAAACTGTCTTGCCTGAGGCTGCTGACTTCAGTTTTCTTTCATCATTAATCTTTCTTACATTGCATGTCATACTCAGTTGCAGTTAGACAATTAAAATAAGAAATTTGAAAGATAGATATTATTCTCACCACTTCATGTCAGTGCAATATTTTTTCTAACATCTAAATCACCACAAGGTATGTAGAACACAGAAAACATAACTCCCTTTCCCAAAAATAATTTCATTATTTATAATGAATAATGATTTCATTATTACATAATAAGTGCCTGAAAACCAGTTGGATCTTCCTGAATATTTTTGAGCAAGAGTAGTTAAAATTACATTATTTTATATTTACTTATATGTATTATTTTAACAACAGGTCCTCTCAGAAAATTAAATTTTATCAGGTTAAATGCCAAGTTTAAAAACAAGACAAGAATCAAAAGTTGTTTGGATTGTTTTTCTTGGGTTTTGTTTTGTTTTATGTTTTGGTTTTTACATTATAACCAAAGTTCTTGACAGGTATACTATAAAATAAAATGACAAAGCAGTGCTACCAAAGTAAATTAATATTTCCAATAGAAATAAGTGTTACCAGAGGTCTTTTGAGTTTTCTAACTTGCAGGATTTATTTTATTTTGTTTACAGACAATCTCCACAGTAGTGAGCTTGGTTTTTTTTTTTGGTGGGGGGTCATGATATCAAAATTAATTTTGCATGGAATTTCATATTTTTAACATACCCAGATGAGAAGACATAGTTTGTGCAAAGTTTATCCAGTTCATTTTGGAAGCAGATCTATTTCCATATCAAAGTTGGTTTTAAAAAAAGACATTAATGCAGCTTTCCTATTGCTAGGTATTTTGTTAAAGTAAACTCCAGAACATATAATATGCAGATATGCTAAAATATGAAAGGATGTCTTTGTCGATGAGCTCAAATTACATACTGCAGACCAGACTTGGACTTCAAATACAGTTATTTTTAGAATATTCTGATAAGTCTTTTCCTTCCACTTGAAACTGCTGATTTTTCAAGACAATCTATCCCAAAGAACGAAGCAGTTTAAGTTCTTTTTTTTTTTTTTTTTGTAAAAGCATTTCAAAGGCAGAGTTGGTCAGAGAGAGACCCACGACAATTTGGCTGCTTGCCTATTTGCATGCCAGGGCCCAGAATTAACTTGTAGCTCACAGATATGTATCCTGGATTTAGAGATGGTAAATTAACTGTTTGTTCTGTTTTACCTGTGCATTTACAGTAACGACCAGAAGAGTCATACCTAGGATTTAGGTTATGATTAAATAGCTGTTATTTCATCTAAGAATTGAATATTTAGAATCTACAAAATCAAACACTTTTGATGGTGAATGATATTCCATACTGGAGTAATTCCACGGACTCCAATGAGTTACATCACGAAATAGCTTCCCTCCTCTGGTTATATTCTGCATGAGAAATGAAAGCACAAAACTGCACTGAAAGAATGCTAAACCAACCGAGTGAAGCAAACAAATCTGGAAATGTCTGTCAGCAAAAGCCAATTCAGCCTTTACTTTGTTGCCTTGTGCATAGGCATTTTAATCACATTATCACAAACTTTTCCTCATGAAATCCCTTCTTTTTCATGGTCTTTTCTTTCTGAATTCAGTGCAGTTCTTACCCATATGAAATCAAGGGCAGTCTTGCAGTCATTTCTGATAGAACTCTGGTGTTTATCACCAAAAACATTGACAACTTTCTTAAATCACTTCAGAACCTATTGGTCAGTGAATGAGACATGAACACCACATCATTATAACAGTTGTTATTGTGTGCTGCCTTCTGTTACAGGCTGTTGACCTATTCCTATAGTCTTTTTTTAAATGGTGGAGATTCCTTTGTCCCTTTGTGTCCATACTGTCTGTGGGAAGAGGTCAGGTTGTTAAGAAGGCAAGTTCTGTGGATTATATTTATTTGTTTTGATGAAGGCTTCTTCTCAGGAAAAGACATTCGAAGAAAGCAACAGCTTGGCATGATGTGGACTTGTCTACTTGTACCCTGATGTATAGCAGCTATGTTCAAATGGCTTTGGACTACAGCTATTAATCTTGAAATGGCTTATTAGCTCAGACGCTGTGTGTCATGAATGTGCCTCTGGTACTTCATGATCCCAGTCACTGTTGGGGAGTAAACAGGGGCCTCTGCAACACACTCACCTTTGCTTCTGTTTCTAGCATGGATAAATAGAGCTTTTCTCATGCTTCTTGTGCAAAGTCACATGAATTGCCTGGAATTGATAAACTTTCCTAATTTCTATTGCTTCCTTTAACAACATGGTTAGTTCATACTTCTCTCCATTACATGGAATGTCGGAACCAGTGGAGTAGCCTATTTCATGTTTTGAACTTTTGTGGTTTGCAGGTTTAACAGTTCTTATATCTTTCCAAGTCTCTTATGCTCCTGGTAGAGAAAAATACTTTTTCTGTCTTCCCCACCCCACCCCCTGCAACAAAATCATATAAATTTTAAATTTAGAAGTTTCTTTAGCATTTTCCCCCTTGAAGTTGCCTTTCACAAGTCTATACCTGAATCCATCTATATCCTGAGTACTGTGATATGACAGAAGGAAATCCTCCACCTGCTGCTCTTCTCATTGACGTCACTTTCGAGAAAACTCAATAAGAGCAGGACTGTGGCTAAACATTTTCAAAGATCTAATTAATTTTAACACAGTCTCTTCAGATATTGCCACAGGCTTGGAAAGGTTTAACTAAACATAAAGTTTGAAAAGGCAGTGAGCAGTAATAAGAAAGTAGGAAGAAAAACTAGCAGTCAACCATTTTATTGTAGCATAATGTTTTAACATCTATGTTGACTGGTTATCTTAAAAATACTAATAAAATCCTGTCTTCGTTTTAAAGAGTACACAAAGCAGTTGTCACAGCACACTAGTTTTCTGAACTAAGATCCATGTGAGAGCTGATTTCATCAATGTGTACACAAATACAGCTGTTCCACAAGAGGGGTATTTTTCTCAAACAAATAGAGTCCAAGTATTTGTTTACCTGACATAAACTTTAAACCTCCTACACAGTACTCATGTTAAGGACAAAATGGCCTATTTTAGCTTCAATGATTTAAAAGCCCTAAGAGATCTGTGCAATTATTCTTTTAAATACCTCGGAAGCGGAATTAATACCAAGTAACATTGCTTACATTTGTGTAGTTTCATTAGTGTAGTTCTTGAATTCTGTTTTAAGTCCAGTTCCATTTCTAATAAATTTCTCATGCTGTTACTTTCACCCTTTCTTAAGTATTTAGTCCTTTGGAAATATATTTGCTTTTCATGTAGAAAATAATTTCATAGGTGGTGTTTGTTGTTTATTTGTGTTTATTTTTAAATTAACATTTAACAGTCATGTGTGTCCATGTCCATGTCGTGTTGCCCCCTCCCTGCCCACATTCTGGGATGTAGAAGTGCTATATTCCTTTAGCACTAGTCAGTCTCTGTTGTACACCAGTTTTGGAGATTATGAAATGTATGCATAGACTGTGCCAAATCTCTTTTTTAACTTTTCCTTCTGGAAAGGCATTATCTGTTAGCAAACTCCTGGGTTTGCCTATGGAAATGCCTTGCTGCCTGCCTTTCTATTGATACACTTTTCCCTTTAAGTACTTAAATAGATGTTTCCCCCATCCTCTCCACCCCACCCCCACCCACCCCCACCCCATGCTTTTGCAAATCTAATTTACTTAGAAGACTCAGCTTGTTTAGTATAACGGGAATTGTCCTAATATTTAGTAAGTTTAGTAAGCTGAGTCAGCTTTGTCATAAAGCTCAACTTGGTACTTCACATGTCAATATATAAACATAGTTATTTAGTCTTTCTGAAACCAGACAAGGCATTCAAAGGCTTGAAAGATGGCTTATTATTAAGTGCTCGGTTTTATCTGCCAAAAGGAAAAAAGGGCAGAAGAATGAATATGAAAAAATACTCTGGCTTGGCCAGCAGAAGATAATGAATGATATATGAAAGATCAGATCAAGCTGAGCACAAACCTGAAAGCAATCTGACATGAGTTAGAGAAAGGGAAGTTGATGCTGAGGTGAAAATGAAAGAAAATTATCTTTTGTTTAGAAATGCCTGCTGATTCATGAGCTTATATTTATACAAATTTCAAGGGAAAAGCTAAGTCACTAAAAGGCAGGGAAAGTATAAGAGGCATTTCCAGAACAAGAGAAAGAATGAGATAAACTGAAAGAATCTGACAAACTGAAGAAGCAGCTTCCAAAAGACATGTCATAGTGTTTGACGTGAATAGCAGTGTGAAGTGGAACAGTTGAATTTCACAGGATTTCTTGCCTTTCTCATGCAGAAAGCAGATTTGAAAAGGAACTGCAATAAAACTGAGCAAATACATTATTTTCCAGCACACTTTTCAGGAAACATTGGGATTTTGAATTTTATTTTAGTTTTGGTATAGCATTATTAAACCTCTGTTAGAGACTCCTCACTTGCCCAGTGCATGCTTCCAGAATTTCATCAGCAGATTTCAAAAATATTTCAACATTACATAAACAGGTTGAGTTTTCTTTCGCATATTTTCACTTCATCTATTTTAGGGGGGGGTTTGTCTGGAAAATTTGATAGCTTGATATTTCTGAGACTTAAAATATCACCATACCATGATGTGTATTGTGGCATTGTTTCTCTTGAGTCATGGAATACATATGTTCCATGTTAATGCAAATTAAATTTAAGTTTTAACTTTTCATATGGAAAGTTAGCCTGATTGCATGCATAGGTCAGACTCAACAAGACTCTCAAAACCCTAGCACGTATTTACTGTCAGATATTGAAACTCTACCTACAAATAGCAGTTTTTCAGAAGTTAAATATAAACAGACCACAGCAGTCTATGCCATCTCTTTAAATTGGAAACTGTGTTTTTCTGTAATGTCTTTTCCAGACAGATAGGAAAGAGTAGTACTTGCCTTTTGAGCTACAGGGATAGACATCAGCTCTAGGCCAAAGTTAAGGCTTTAGGTTATTATCTCAAGAATAGTACTGTGCTAACCATGGCACCACAGATACTAGTTATCTGCAGGATTTAGTTCTGGCAGCACTAGAATAAATTTACAAATGTCCTTTAAAAAAATTGCTTAGCATAAAGTTTTTCTTGAAAGTTTTAGATGTCAGGCCATCTCCATGTGCCAAAGACAAGCAGGTGGGGAAGAAGACTGACCTGGCTAGAACTTAGGGAAAAAGGGAGAGTTTGTGAGCTTTGGAAGAAGGGGCAGGCAGTTCTGGAGGACAAGGATGATGTGAGGTTTCGCAGGGACAAAATTAGAAGGGCCAAACCCAACTAGAACTTAATCTGGCTACTGATGTAAAAACGAAAAATGTTTCTGTAAGTACGTTAGCATCAAAAGGAAGGCTAATGAGAATCTCCATCCTTTATGGGCTGCAGGGGAAAAGAGTGACAAAGTCTGAGGAAAAGGCTGAGGTACTTCATGCCTTCTTTGACTCGGTCTCTAACAGTAAGACCAGTTGTTCTCTGGATACTCAGCCCCCTGAGCTGGAAGGCAGGGACGAGCATGAGAGTGAAGCCCCCATAATCCAAGGGGAAATGGTCAGCGACCTGCTACAGCACTTAGACACACACAAGCCTATGGAGCAGATGGGATCCACCCAAGGGCACCAAGGCAGCTGCCAGAAGAGCTCAGCAAGCCACTTTCCATCATCCATGAGCAGTCCGGGATAACCGGGGAGGTGCTGTTTGACTGGAAGTTAGCAAATGTGATGCTTATCTACAAGAATGGCTGGAAGGAGGATCTGAGGAACTACAGGCCTGTCAGTCTGACCTCGGTGCTGGGGAAGGTTACGGAGCAGATCATCCTGAGTGCCATCACATGGCACGTACAGGACAACCAGGTGATGAGGCCCAGTCCACATGGGTTTATGAAAGGCAGGTCCTACCTGACCGACCTGATCTCCTTCTATGACAAGGTGA
>JAVJGJ010000059.1:22408235-22439432 GCA_035590215.1 Microhierax caerulescens | reverse complement strand
AGATGAGGGGATCGAGTGCACCCTCAGTACGTTTGCAGACAATACCAAGCTGGGGTGTGTGTGGGAGAGTATTGATCTGCCTGAGGGTCAGAAGGTTCTGCAGAGGGATCTGGACAGGCTGGATCGATGGGCCGAGGCCAGTTGTATGAAGTTCAACAAGAAGTGCTGGGTCCTGCATTTGGACCACAACAACCCCAGGCAACACTACAGGTGTAGAGGAGTTGTAGTATTATCAAAACAAGCCAGCTTGTTTTGATAGTGCTGCGACATACAGACTTGGGGAAGAGTGGCTGGAAAGCTGTCCTGAGGAAAAAGACCTGGAGATGCTGGTCAACAGCCAGCTGAACATGAGCCAGCGGTGTGCCCAGGTGGCCAAGGAGGCCAACAGCATCCTGGCTTGTGCCAGAAAGCATGTGGCCATCAGGACAAGGGCAGTGATCGTCCCCCTCCACTCGGCACTGGTGAGACCGCACCTTGAATCCTCTGTTGGGGCCCCTCACTGCAAGGGGGACATTGAGGTGCTGGAACGTGTCCAGAGAAGGGCAGTGAAGCTGGTGAAGGGTGTACGCAAGTCTTATGAGAAGCGGCTAAGGGAACTGGGGTTGTGTAGTGTAGAATAAAGGAGGCTCAGTGGAGACCTTATCACTGTTTATCACCCTCAACAGCTACTTGAAAGTAGTTTATCACAAGGTGGGTGTTGATCTGTTTTCCCAAGTAACAAGCAAATAAGACAAGAGAAAATGGCCTCAAGTTGTGCCAGGGAGGTTTAGATTGGATATTGGGAAAAACTTCTTCACTGAAAGGGTTGTTAAGCGTTGGAACAGGCTGCCCAGGGAAGTGGTTGAGTCACCGTCCCTGGAGGTGTTTAAAAGACAATGTAGATGTGGCACTTAGGGACATGGTTTAGTGGTAGACTTGGTGGTCTTGAGTTAATGGTTCAACATGATAATCTCAAGGGTCTTTTCCAACCTAAATGATTTTAATTTGCTGGCTGATCAATGATCAGCCATACATGATTTTAAAAGTTCTCCTGAGCTTAATAATTCTTGTAGAAATGCTAAGTTAAAGTACTTCAGAAAGTCAGTTCTTTCACCTTTCATGGCTAAACCAGATACACCAGTGGAAATCACTGGGAAACTTATGAATAATTCTTGTACTGGTGTTTCTGAGAAACTTCATTTATACGTGTAAGTTTTACTCATGTACACAATGAACTTGTGTGGGATTTAGGAGCTGCAGCACTCCTCATTACAGTGTGCCTGTAGGTACGGTGTGTCTTCCTCAAAGCATTGGGATTAAAGGTGGTGAGAACAGCTTGCCTGTGGTAGTCTCTGGGAAATCCTGACTCAATATGGAGCAGTAAGGCTGTGGTGGACTGCAGGGGATTCCAACCTGCAGTATACCTACCACTGATGATAGGTATCCTCCGTCACTGCTATCAAAGTGCTAGCGAATGCTGCCTAAATAAAGTCTCTCTGCGCTTGAGTAGAGTGGGTGCTGCTGGGCTGTCAGCACAGTGCCCATCACTGCAGGAAACGGGGCCTGGGATTTCAGCCATAATGTACTTCAAGTTTCCTGATGATAGCTATTGTGGAAAGTGTTGATGTTCTTGATCTTGAGATGGCTATGTGCAGCTGTAGGTTCTACAACATATTTTAAGATGTTATTTAAAAACCCTGTATTGAGTTTGGATGAATCAGTCCTGAGGCCATGATTATACTAGGAAGCATGAAGCAGGCAGCTTGCTTGAGATCAGCAGACAGAGAAAATGGGATTAATGATGGCTTTCAAAATGTAAGGAATCTGTTTTGGCTTTTTTCATTTGTAATTGGTGTTTGTTTTTCTTTAATGTTCATTTTTTTTAAAATGAGACACAGTAAAAGAATGAGGAAAACATAATTTGTGGAGGGATAGAAGCAGTCCATGATCCACTTAAGCTGTGTAGTCTCAGTAGATCCTGGGGTTTTTTTCTTCTCTGGACTATAGACTGCTATGGACCTACTAAAGGAGCTCAGTCAAGTCAGACTAAACCTGGAGGATATGTTTACAATCAACTGTCTAATATTCCAAATATTTTTTTATATAATCTAAGATTTTTACACTTTTTAAAATGTAATATGAACTTTCATTCTGTATAGGGGGTGTGACATGTTAACCCAAACCCCCTACTAAATACAGCTTCAGGAGCACAGAACTGAAGTTATTCAAAGGAAATGAAGGACAATACATTTAATTAACTTTTGCTGTCCAAGGGAAGGGGATGCCAAAAAGTTAACTGTATCTTATGAGAGCGTTTTGTTTTAATAAGGTGCTTTAGTAAATCTGGAAGTGTATTTTCTTCCTTTATCATGTTGGTTTAAATAGAATCTTTTAAGAATAATGTGCGTTTGGTTGTACTACCAGTTCTTGTGATTATCACAACTACTACATAGGGATAAAGTTGCATCTGGAATAACAGGATTTTAGGTCTCCCACTAGCTTCCTTTGCTAAAGTATATTGTGTAGCAGGGGAGAGGCTGGACTGCAGAAAAGCACCTTCTCTGTGAGCTTGTTTGAGTGATTTTTGTACATACCTAGGTGTATGGGTGGAGAAAGTTATGAGGATACAGCAGACTGCAGAGGGCAGCATGCAGTGGTCTCCCAGGCACTTGTAAACTTCTGAGATTGGCAGTCTGGCTGGCTGTGCAAGAATTGATAGACTTGGAGCACCAAAAGTTAGCCACAGCTGGCTGCCTGCCCACACTGGCATCAACAGCCAGTTGTATAAATGGGATGACATTCAACAGGCTGCTGCTGCTACATGCAGACAGGTTGCAGGATTACATACACACCTGAGGAAACGAAGGACCCTTTGAGGGACTTTCTGGACACCCATCTCAGAGCCCCTGTGTGGTGTTATGACCCTGTGCCTCTGCATGGACAGCTGGGATTGGCTTCCCAGCTGTGCACTAGAGGGTAACTGTGTGAGTGCAAGTGAGCTGTGTAAGCAAACACGTTCATGGGCAGTGTGAATGATTACCAGCTATTAATAACAGATGGATTCTACTGATAAGAGCAGCCCTATTAATAAAAGATCTCCTAATCAATATTATTTTTTAAAAAAAAAAATCTGCTTCCCTCAATTCAATCCCTTAATCAGAAAAAATGCATATTTTTTTCTGGTCTGTCACCACTGCAGCCATAGGCAGCCCTTAGGTTGTTTCAACAATTTGTATTATCTCACAGAGTCACAAAATGGTTAAGGTTGGAAGGGACCTCTGGAGGTCATGTGGTCCAACCCGCTGCTAAAGCAGGGCCACCCAGAGTGCTCTAGGACCATGTCCGCACAGCTTTTGAGTATCTCCAGGAAAGGAGACTCCACAACCTTCCTGGGCAATCTGTACCAGTACTGTATTATTCTCACAGTATTAAAAAAAAGTGCTTCTTGGTGTTCAGATGGACCCTTCTGTGTTCCAGTTTGTGTCCATTGTCCACATTCCTGCTGGAATAACATTAAATCAAAAGGCAAAATATAAGGCTGCAAGCACCATCCTGTATAATTATCCTATGATTTTAAGAGTGGAGAAAATGACCAGTGAGTTTTTGCACTAGAGGCTGATTGGACAAAGTTTATTTTGGTCTAGGACTTATTTTATCTATCCATTTTGGAGATCTGAGGCTATCAGATTTACCAACTGTGAAACAGCTAATATTTAATGACTAAATCATTCCCATATTATTCTTGTGGCTGTCTCAGATCCACATCTATTTATGAAGATTATTTTCTTTATAAATATTCTCGTGGTGAGATTCAGCTCCAAATTCCTACTCTATAGGCTATGAAGGTAGTTGTCCAAGCTTCCTATGTATTTATTTGAGATCTTGTCAATGGAAGGAGCTGTTCTAACTATTCATCTGACCAAGTTTGATTTCTGTTTTTTGATGTAATTGGCTCAATTTCATCTTCTTTTTCATTGGAGCTAATGCAAGTTCAGACACCTTGCTCACATGAAGACGCCTCTACTGAAGAAATCTGAATCTCACTCTTAATGATATCACAGAAAAGAAAGCTGGCAAAATGAAACCCTGATTAATCAGGGTTCACATCACTGTAGATGTGAGCTACCTGTCTCAATATAATTTTTTTTACCAATAGATTGATGGTAACAAGTTGGATCAGAGACCTAAATGGGCTTTTTAATGTTATGTTAAATCCTCATAATAATTCAGCTATTTTTTTTGCCTTTGAATTGTTTCAAAGAGTAAAAATTAGTTCCAACAACCAGTGCAAGTGAGCAGTGCGTTTCTGAGATGGTGATTCTATTATGAATTCCTGAGTCCAGCCTTTATCCTAACTTTTTCTTTTTTTCTTTTTTTTTTCTTTTTTTTTTTTTTTAAATTTTTTCTTTTCATTGGAGAAATTCTCACAAGAAAGGTTTACATTCCCATTAAGATTATAATTGTTCTGTTAGCAGGATTGTGGCAATGAATGAAAGAATATATCAGTGAAAATAAGAACGAACCTGAAAACAGTTTTACTGCAGTAGACTAAGGGCACAGTGGCTGGATGGTGATAAATAGCACAGACCCAACTCCAGGCAACAGAATCACCTAGGAGTTGCCTTTGCTACAAACCCAGCTTTTTAGTGAATAATGCACGTCACTTCTGAAGCTGAAGGAAACTTCTCCCTTAGAGGCTAATGCAAAGAACTGTTTACCTACTTCTAGTTCAGTCTCTAGCTTTGGGTTTGGGTAGTACCAAAGTAAACCCCAGATCAGGGTGAGGCCAAACTCACAGTCTGAATCCAGTCCTAGGAGTTATAGTTTTCACTAATCTGATTGTCGAAGTGACAGTTGTCACTTCTGGTTAAAGCAACCATCTCTCATCTTCAGCCGCTGCAGCTATACGTGAGCTCTTCACTTTCTTTGTGACCAGCCTTTTTATTTCTCTACTTTCATGTTCCCAATTTTTTGAGGGGCTGCACCTCGCTCCTCTCTTTGTGTTTTAAGAAGATATGAGCATTGCAGAATCCATAGTCCATGTGTGCACATCCACAATGGCTCCTGAGTTCTGCTGCCTGATTATGGGCTTTTAATGAAATAAGATTGAGTCTAGCTGTGGAAGTTTAGTAAAGCAGAGACACTCATTTCCTGCTGGCAATACCTATTAAACACTTAGAAGCAGGAAGAAATCTTTTTTTTTTTTTTCAAAAGAGCATGATTTAGCATTCATTTAGCTTCTCCTAACCTTTCTAAGCAGGTGTCAGGTCCCAGAGATGGTTTGGTATTTCATCGTCTCACCATGGATAGCCCTTAATGTTAAATGACTTAAATGTGCTCTGCAGCTTAAATATGTTTTCTAGCGCACTGTGAAAATCATCCCTTCCATTCATTTGGCATTGGTACTCTGCCAGCACATGTCAGTAGCAGCTATACCATGCTTTGATATTTTACTGTAAGCACAGCAGTAGGAGTACTGTGCAAGTGGAAGTACTGGGCTGTGCAGCGTAGGCTGCTTTTGAAATAGGGGGAACAGGGCTTTGGAGGCAAGATATGGACAGGACTCCACCTTTGCTAATCAGCACTAGGAAAAAACAATTAGCTTATTGGCTTGAAAACTTGTACTGTCTCCAATGTCTGTTTTGCAATGAGCTAATGAAAATAATGCGGTGTACCAAAGATACTGCCTGCTGAGAAGTATATCCTCTTTCCCTTTTGAAAAATCATGCTATACAATATAAATGGAAGTCAGCTTTATCATCACATTGCTGCCTTTTCTATTTAAATCAATGACTTACCGTATCAGTCGGGTATGGAATGCATGAATAGAATTCATGACTAATTGCTACTGTGGACATGTTAACTATTTTGCCTTAAAACTGGGATGAAAATGTACTTCAGTTGTATGTTCTCCAGTTTCATCTCATATTCCTGCTCTTTGCTTAGAAAGTCTTATGTATGAAAATAAGAGTAAATGGTGCTAAATCAGGCCAATTCATTAAATAAATGTAATGGAGGAAAATTAGATTCCACCTGACCAGGTCTACTTAATTGAAAATAATTCCAAGAAACTATGAAGTCTTCTGAACAGTAACAGGAAATTTTTATTTTTCTCCTACTCTCGGAGTACATAGAAGAGTAGAAGAAATCCTGTGGCAGAGGCTGAATACTCCAGTTGTTTCAGTCGCAGCAAAGGTTTTGTTCCATTATAACTGCAGTAATTGCATGTATTGAAGTCTAGCAGGGAAGTGCTGCACACTGTATTTATCTTTATATGGGGAACTTTACATTGCCTGCCTAGGCAGTGTCAGCTCATATCATTCTTTGTGAAATGTAATGATGGAATTGGGGCATGTGGATCATGATTTGTGGGTTCAATATAACATAAACTTTTCCAGTTTCAGCTAGCGAAGTAGATCTGATTTTATTTAGCAGTTCACACAGGACACGTGCTTGGGTGACAAACTATGTTGTTTTCAGTTAGTGTAGATCAACTTGTAAGAAAATAAACACATCCACAATTTACATTGTTAGCTCAACACTGAGTATTACAAAGTAGTGCTATTTTATGCTGGATGAAATACCTAATTCATTTGCTTTAAGTTATCTGCATTAGTTTCAGAACAGCATTTTTACAGTGATTTCTGCTGCAAGTCACAATATGTACATGCACTTCTCAGAAACAAGTCCCACTTTTTTGGTTTGTATTTTTTCTTTTAAATCCCATTGTCTGAGTAGATATCATTTCACTGCTATAAGAAGACTACTGGGTTTTTTTCCTATTCTTTTTCTTGGATCTTAAGGGTTTGCATTGGGATACTTTAGTTGGTAGAATGCCATAGAACAGCTGTTTTTAAACACATTTTTGCTGTGGCAGGATGTGTAGCCACAGCATGTGCACAGTGACGCAGTTTGGGTAATTCAAGTATTACACATTTTTGGGGGATGATCCAGATTTGCATGGTGGCTGTCTCAAGCCTGTGTGCTGTTGGAGAGCAGTCACTGCATAGCTAGGTACTCCATTTATGCATAATCTGATTTTGGTGGGGTTTTAATGGGCTCCTACAAGGAAAAAACATTCTTTTGTCTCTCAGGCTCTGGAAGGAAAAATGCTGAGATTAGTTTTTCTTTCTGCTGTAGTTTATGATAAAGTTTGGCATGATAAAAGCTTGAGACCATATATATTGGAAGTGTTAGGTAATTAATTATGTTCACTATCTTGGGTTTTGGAAAGCAATTCTCTCTAGTACATTTATCATGTTTTGGGTTGGTTTCCTCCCATGTTCTTTTACAATAAGCATGTTCCTAGTCCTCAGGAAATTTATCTCATTTAAACAGTTATAACACTTGGCACACTTTCCTCCTGCCTTCCAGTAGAAGTTTTATATTCAGGAGTTCACTGGTAAATATTTTCCCAATAATTTTTAGGATCAGTTACTGTGTTACAAGTTCAGGATTTCTGTGGCCTAAACCATTAGCCTAGAATCTTGTATCTGTTGAGTTTTGCAATCAGGAAACAATTTTTTAATTTTTTTTTAAGATGAAGTAGTTTGAAAATGGTGCAAGCAGTTTCTAATAAACTATCTATAGTTTAGCCAGCTACATTTTTTCCAGGCACTGCTAATAAATACATTCGCTTCCTATAAATGCCAAGTGAGTTCATGTGTACACATTAGGGTAAATTGGTCAGCCACCATTAGCCTCTTGTGCTTTTCCAAGAGGGCACAGCTACTGCATCCCTCTGCCATCCCACTTGTGAGATAATGGGAAGGCCAGTCTGTGGGTCGCATGTGCTATCTTGGTGAGCTAATTTGGAACTGGTGGACTGCTCCTAACAATAGGGCTTGTTTCCCAAGTGTGCTCACATCACTGTCTTGCATGACAGAATACTACCCTTGAAGGTTTGTTTTTTTTCACCCATGTATGTCTGAGAATTAGCCTTACAGCTTGGTAATGCAATAGCAATCCTACCTGATTGATGAGTGTGACCATGCTCTATCAGACCTAACTACTCTTTTAGTTCTGGCTATAGATTTATGAGCGTATTTCCAAGTGTAACTCCTCAAAGTTACTAAATATGTCTCTGTTAAGAACATGGAATTTCCAAAGGTGTGTCAAAGCACTTCAAAGATGAAATTCTGAATTCTGGTCCCAGTGCAAGTTGGGATGGCCATTTCAGTTTTCCCTCCATGGACAGCAGACTTTACCCCCTTTTTATTATTCTACTGTAACTAGAAGTCTTTTACTTGGTTTAAGAAAGTTTTTTCATCATTTTGCTAAAATTATTGGCTTAGTTCTCTGTAAAGAACTCTTGCTTTTGTCTGATTTAAAACTGTAGCATATAAACCTAAACTAAAGGCAATTACTTGAAATTTCTTGGTCATTCTGGTGCCACCAGTGGTGCTGGTGTGTCTTCCTGCTCCCTCTTCAAATGAGAGTCGACTTTGAAGCCTCACTTTATACTGTTTCTGGTGTCAGCAAGAATACTTGCAGCTCTCGTCTCTTTTTTTAAAAAAACAGCTAATTTTTGAAAAAAGTATTAAAAAATGAACACTAGGATAGACAAAATTAGGTCTATTATTTTTTGTGATCAAGAAGGAACATCTTTCTGAAATGGTATAATCTAAAAAGCATTCTTCAGATTTCTAATGAACAAAGAAAAAATAAAAATAAATGCTTATACTTAAGATACAAGCTTCTGAAAGAAGAGGTTCATTTAAAGCTATTGTAAAAATTCTATTTAATTCTGGTATATCTGTCTTAAACAGTAAATTAGCTTCTAATACTGTTCAAGATTTTCACCTTTAGATCCTGTTTTAATTCTTTACAAAATTATGGGGAGGAAAACCTGTAATGTAATGCTAAGTGTTCTATTTTTGCTTTAAGAAAATAATATATATATAAAATTTGATGTTGGTGATGATGTGGTATTTGGTGCCAGGTTTGTTTTTGATCTTTTGGGTTTTTTTAATATTAAATTAGTGTTAAAGATTATTTTTTCACTGTTTTAATTTCAGATTTGGATTCTCTAACAGGGCATGCATTTCCAGGTAAAGTTGACAGCTAGATTAGATTATGTTATTTGTTTGTTTTATACAGAGTTTATTGAGTTTTCTGGGGGCGGTGGTGTGTGTGTTAAAATTGGTGTGCTTCTGACAGCATTTTGTTACATGTCAAAATTGTACTGTTGGTTGTTGGTTTTTTTTAAATCAGATAAATGAAGAAGAGGTAGCTATTTTGTGCACTAGTTTATAGAATAAAATTTAAAATTGCTTTAAATGTTAACTATAGTATCTTTAATATTAAACAAACCAAGGTGGAAGAAGCATTAATTCAAAATACAAAATCCTAATAAAAAGTTTTTGAGTTAATTCAAACTTGCATATGGTTTTGTAAGGAAGAAAAAAATCCACCTGGTAATGTTTAAGGAAAGCTGAGATTCAAATACTACAAGACTTGAGTTTCCAGTTCTCTTAACCAGAAATGTATAGGAAACAAGTTTTGAATGTAAGTAAGAATATAATTTTCAGTAGAGAATCAAGAAAGGATAACAGAATTATGTCAAGTCTCTGGATTGTACTGTACAAATCCATTTTTGATGCTGTGTGAACATTACCTTTGGAAATAGTCCACTTAAAATTTTAGAATCTTACAACTATAATTGCTTAACAATTCATTTTGACTTGGGAGTTTTTTAGCAGAAATACAAAAGCAGAGAATTTGATGCTCAGTGATCATGTGAACTTCTGTGTTACTCGGGTAAAAATTTTAGCACAGGAGGAATATAAATGAGCGCCCTGTGAGATAAGGTAAATTTCCTCTGCTGCAAACGTGCAGGTGTTTCCTGTACTCAAAATTCTCTTGAATAATCTGTCAAATGAACAGGTTGTAAAAGCTAAGATGTAATTTTTGTATCCCAAAGAGATTTAGTCAAAATTTGTGATGTTATCTATCATTAGAACGATGTTAGTCCTTATTATGTAATTGGCTTCTAATGTGTCTATTACATAATACACTATTCTGCCTTCAGCTTTTAACCTACCATTCTTTAAAAATTATGGGACAGTAGATTTGTTTGAGCTTTTCCAAGTATTCCTGCATTGTGAGCATTATGTATGCTATAAGAATCCCAGTAGAACAAATGATCAAAAAAGATTAGAAGTTCATCATCATGACGTTTGTGTGCAGTGTGGAGCAGATCTGGGTACAGTCTGTCAGAGCTATTTGTACTCAAATACAGCAGCAGACCAAGTGATGTCTGTTTGAGAAGTCAGAAAACTGTAAGTGTAGATTTTGCCATTTTCGTCCCAGATGAGGAGATTCTTACTCTGGGTAGTATGGTTTGGTTTGAGTAAGGATACTTGTGGTACAATTTACTGCTTAATAGGGCCATCTTGTAAATATGATCTTCACAATTTCTGTCAAATGTATGCATGTATCAGTAAGATGAACATTGAGACAAGCAGTGTCAGGGTATCTTTTTTTTCCCCCCTCTCCTTTTTAAAAATTGAGTCATCTTTTGTTTTTACATGAATATTTTGTGTCACATGATAGTGCTATCATGGTGTGTCCCATTCTTACTTTGAAATATGACAATTTTAACATAATGATAATGACCAATACTGACAACACAGCCTTTTATTAATATGTATGCTTCAAAACTGTGGTAAAGAGAAATCATCCTTATTCTGCATGGAAAATATTCTGAATTGTGGGAGAGGTGAATTATATACCTGTGTTACATTCTAGGTGTAGCTGTGCAAAACTCCATCAAATGGCCATTATTTAGCACAGACAGAAATATCTTTGAATCTAACTCACTGTCAAAGGGATGTAGGAGAATAGTATAGGTAGCTGAGAAGAATAAAAGCCTGGAAACATGGATTTGATTTAAATAGATCTTTATCTGGAGACTCACAGTATGGACATGCCACTGTGCAGCTCACAGAAATTGATAGAGGAACCATTTCTCACTTATGATTTATTTGACAGAGTTGAGACATACTCTTTTCACACAAAGCTGTAAAAGCAGTGGAATGTCCTGTCTTGTCTTCAGTTTTACTTGCATATCATAATTAAGTCATGACAGTATTCTGCTAAAATAGTGTAGATTGTATAGTCACAGATGTAGCTAGATTAAACACCAAAAGGGATGATTATGTATCAAGTTATACTGGAAAACGCAGAACTCTAGATCCATCCTGATACCAGTGTGTAAATATGATGACTCTAGTTAGACTAAAGCATGTTAACTTTCAGGAAACAGAAAAGATCAAGGTGTTACTTATGCTTCTTCAATACCAATTAGTTAATTAGGCGAGATACATCCAGATGATCCTAGTGTATTAACAGGTAATTTGTGTCTCACGCTGAACAAACACGAAACAAACACAATTGAGATCTCTATCTCACCTTGGGGAAAGCACTCCCTTTGAGCTAATCCAAGAAGATTCATTAACAAGATCTCTAAGGGTATAGTGACCCAACAGTTTTTCATTTGACCCTCAGCCAGTACTCTGCAGCAGCAGATCATGAAATGGCTCCTTTCCGAAAATCACACAGCCGTGTTATTGCAGTGCTGAGTGGTTGCTAATGCCAGGCCCTTAGCTGGGCAGCCAGATCAAACCTGCTTCTGCACTGACCGAATCACACAGTTCCCAGGTCAGAGGTAGTTTGCATCTAGATGGCTTCAAATTCATGTGAGCTTACCTTAGGATATGACTGCTTTGTGAATTTCAGGCTAAGAAAAATTATTTTTCCTATAACCACTGGCCACTGCATCAGCTCGCCCTGTGTTTTCCATAGATGTGGGCACTGCTACTTCAGAGACAGATCAGAATCTAAACCACACCGAAGTATCTGTCTGGTTTTTTTTATGTGAAAGGAAAAAGAAATTCTTTATAACCCTTGCAGTTGATCAGTTGAAACCCTAAAGTATGAGATTTGATTATAGTCATTGTCTTAATGCAGAGCTGCAAGTGTTATGGGCATGTTGAGAACTTCCAGAAGCTGGATTAAAGCATCTCTTTTACAATGATATCTAATCTCGTCCTAAAGCTCCAAGCAATGGCGAGTCCACCAGCTCCCCTGGTAAGCCGTTCCAATATTTAATTACCCTTAGTGCTAGGAAATTGCAATGTTGTAGAAAGATTGAATTTGTCTAATTTTAGCTGCCAGTCTTCCTTTTGCTATGCCTTTGTCAGTAAGACTGAAAACTCTCCCTTTTCCAGATATGTTTTCTGAACAAGTGTCTATGAAAAACTGATTATTTGCAGTGACCTGTTGAAAAACATGCACACAGAGGCTTGTGCACCTTTTCTGGCTGTGCCACCTGGCTTAATGATGTTACTGCCTTGATCTGCAAAACTTGCATCTTCTGTATCTTTAGACTGTCACAATTTTAACATCCCTATGACTACTGAATATTTATGTATAGTAGTCAAGGTACCTTTCAGCTTTTGTTCTGGTAAATTGGATGTGTTGTACTCTTTAAGGCTTACACTGTAAGACTGGTTTTCTGACAGCTGTCCTAAGAACTTTCTCCATTTTTTCAAAACCTATGAGAACTATAGAGAATATATTAATGTAGAAATTTTGCAAATGCTGTATATAGAAGCAAAGTAATTTCTCATTTGTACGTAACACCTTTCTCATTCTCCCTTTTTAAGGCATTTAGCTACAGTTCAGAACTGACAGGTTGCAGTGATTGTCTGTGTCAAGCAATTCAAGTGGTGATCAAAAAATGTAGCTGATAGAATAGGAACTAGTGGTTTTCCCCTAGTTCGGTGTAGCTAATGTGAGATTAGAGGTGGAAGGGAGTGCCTATCATGGCAGAACAGGAAATCTAGCTTCTTCCAATCTGCTTATTCCTGGGTGGGCACCTAGTTGTGGGTCATCGTTATTCCAAAGAGGAAGGAGGATTAGCCAGCATGTGTCTCTAGGGAGCGGGATGAAAAAAAAGGATAGAGACTTCAAAGCTTGTAAAGATATTAAATTTCCTCCTAACTTTCAGGAGCATGCTAAAGAGAAAATGTGGTGCAGTCAGTCCCTGTAACCAAAGGCTTTTTCTCAGTGCTCTTAACGAAGCTACTCTTACTTACTCAGATAATTACATTCCTTCATAATCCCACCCATGCCTTCGTGGCAGAACCTTGAGAGATCTGGGTTCCAGGATTATGTTTTCCTATCTGACAGATAAGTATGCTGCAAAACTGGCCAGATTAAAATGAATTTAAATCCATTCTTGGGTCTTTGCCTCACAGAAAAGAATATCCCATGCTGTAAGTCTAAATCCTTTGTTCCCAGATGTTCCCAGTCTTCTGTTTGCTTTAAAACACGTTTTAGTGGCAAACTACCTTGTTCAAACTGTTGCAATAGCTTGTTCAAAGCAATTATTTGCTTTCCTGTAACGTTTTTTCTGGGTAGTGAGGGAGTGATGGATTTTTGGACTCTAGTTCTTACTTGAAGGATAAGTTATTTATTTTGTATTACAGTCTTTGGATAGGTGCATAAAACTATAGTGAATATAAAGGCCAAACTAAGAGATCCCAGACTCTCAGGGGAATGTCCTTAGGAGTGGACTACTTGCTCACGTTATGTCTGTAGCTGCATAGCTCTTGCAGTCGTTGCATTCCTTTCCTGTGCAATAGCCCAGAGATGTAGAATAACTTTATCCCAGTTCCCCTTGTAGGCAGAGGCAGTAATAGTTATTAGAATATTTTTTTAAACAAAAAAAAAAAAAAAGGGGGTGTGTGTTTCAGTTCTGTTACTTTTGCATACTCTGCTGTGAACTCATGTCCTCGGAACTACAAAGGCACCAAGGCACTTACTGCTACACTGAGTTACGCCCCATTCAAACACATCCCTCAAACCACATCCCTATACCTAAGAGCTTGTATTAATTCACTTAGAAGATTAAGAATGTACATTTAGCACACAGGAGCTCCATGGAGAGGGTACTTAACAGCAGTTGTTTGGTTTGCTTTCCAATGGCTGTGAAGCATGCCCGTGAATTCCTGTTCTAGATCACATGTATTAATTAGGTGCCACCTGAGTTAAGAATCAACAGCAGATAATCCAAATGCACCTTCTGCTTCTCTGTTGAATTTTCTTTTAATTTTTCTTTAGCATGGAGTGTTTTCTCCTTTTCTTACTAGCACCCCAAAATATCAAAACTCTTCAGTAAGATCCACAAACTTTGGTTTTCATTGTGTTAATGGTGAATACTGGTTTGTTTCAATCCATCTAAATTGGTTGAGGTTGTATGAAATACTTCAGGGACAAAGTTGTGGCTGGTTATTTATTCTAATGGTTCTTCATTGTAGGCAATATAATACTAGATTTCAACTTCAAAATGTGTGTGTGTCGGTTGTTTCTGAATGTCATTTAATAGTCTAGAGAAAAGACTGTTGTCTTCAGCACTGTGGGTAGAACTAAGACAGTGCTAAGTGAAATCAGCATTCTCAGGTTTTTGTATATAGCTCAAGCTATGGTAGGAATTTGGCACCTGCAGTCCTGTGGAAAGTGTTTAGAGAAAGAGGGTCTCAAATGCTCATCAAATGTGAACACAAAATATCCATTCTAATTTCTGGATGTATCTGATGAAGGTAGTTGGTTGGTGACCTGCTCATTTTCCAGAAGAAATAACACTGTGTGTGTAATAAGCATAATTTCACAGGTTAGTTAATAGCCTGTTGAACTGTGCACTTTCCTATTCACAGACCTTCTAGGTTCTAAAAGTTAAATGGACAGTTCATTCATTACACCAGTACTGGGGCTTTGTGGCTGAAATAAAATTTTATCTGAAAGTATCTGTTCAGCCACATTATTTGCAGTTACTGTAGCACTGAGTCAGAAGTGCAGAAAGTCTTGTCTTTATCCTTTTTCTCTGCCTTTTTCAAAGCATATTTAAGGTTGGATAAAATATTAATGAAGAATGGATGTTTTAGAACAAATAATGCTGATTGGAATTTAGTCCAAGAATATAAACAATGGAATATCAATGCTATTTGATTATTGTTGACAGATCTTTAAAGAACAAATTTGGGAAACTATAATTTCACAGATGCTTTTGGCTAGCTATCCTCTTGACTTTATCCAGGGAAATGCCTGCCCAGTGAACTCTGACTAAATGATTTTATTTTTTTTCCTAAACTTTCTACTGAACTTCAGTGACATTAGGCCGAATACAAGCTTGATTTAAAAAAAAAAAATAAACAACAAAAAAGCAACTACAGCCTAAAACAAAACATAAAATGAAAGCCATCAAACCGTGAGGGGGCGGGGTATGGTGAGCTAGTAAACAAAAAAGGTCACTCACAGCTGAGCTCCCTTTGTGTTTTCTGTTCTGTAAAATCCAGTGGATACAATCACAAAATAAATTAGCTTTCTTTGATCTATTACGCTTCATCTAGTACAGGTTTTATCTGGCTTCATAACTTTTTTAGCTCTGTTAATTTCTTACAGTTCCATGTTTGCCCTTTGACTTTTTTGTCTCAAGTGAAAACTGTGAGAAGAAAGCTTGCATGTACACCGTACTTCTGTTGCCTTTAGAATCTTGGTTAGGATTAACTGTGCATAGTTCTGCTGGTCAAAATATCAGACTGCCAGATGAACCTGCAATAAAAAAAAAACATTCCAAGTTGATTGAAATTTATTTTGTGCATTTTTGTTATTTCTGAGCTTTTTCAGGCTCCTGGTCAAAATTAGCTCATGAATTTCCCATCTGGGTTGCTTTAGAGCCTGCTTCTTAAGGGTGATTGAGCAATGAGGATTGCACGTCGCTGAGCAAACATCCTGGGGTCAGGATGCAGATGGCATGTGCACTGGGGAAGCTGAGCTGGGGCATGCACAGCATAGTGGTGTATCTCTGTCCCAGAGTGCAGATTTAGTCATGGAGTAGCAAAGATGGGAAAGCAGACAAATGAATAATCGTGCAGGAACTTGACAGTCGTGTGAATTTCATTCTTGTATTTCATTATTTACTTCTGTACCCTCAATTTCACCTGTTTATTTTCCACTTAAATATATGCACAGAAAGAAAAATAAAAGGGATGTGAACGCATCTTAAAAATGAATTAATTTCAGCATTAGAAGGATCTATATGCACCTTGTTTGAAATTAGGACTTTCACAGAGACATATGATACTGGTGCCATATGAGTTTCTTTTACACTTTAGGGTTACTTGGTCTCATATCTTTGGTTCTTCACTATGATATATAGTTGTTTGACAAGAATGGTACAAATAGCCGTGGGTGTAGAGGTACAGGTACTGCTAGTCATTTCTTAGCCATTTGTATAACACGAGTTATAAAAAAATCTCAACGAGTTCTGCACAAATCTTGATCGTGTTTGGTATCAAGTTAAAGATTAATTTTTAGTTGTGCTTTTAATTCATTTTTTGATATTTTATTAATTATTGGGTTTAAGTATTCTGAGGTGCTTCATGTTAAGGGTACAGGATGAATCAGAGTAATTATATACCTTTTTATTACCACTGAACAGAAGTAAAAGGAAATAAATATATATTTGGACACTACTAAATACTGCAGAGCTACATGATGTATCTCTGATTTACAAGTACATGATTTCATATGTTGATTCTTAATTAAACATTTCTTTTTAGAAAAATCTGGAACATAATTATTTGAGAGCTGCAAGTGCAACAGTAATTATGATATTGGGTTTGTTGAATTATCCTGAATGCTCTATTAAGGCAGCGATTTTTCTAAATTGTCATTCAACTATTCTTGCTCCACGTTTAGCCTGTGATGCTGCTGGAAATTGTTTTGAATGTATTATGGTGCAGAACATCTTAAATAGCCCTAGCACTTCATAATGTTAAGAGAAACAGGTCAAATGAAGTCTGAAATACTGAAGTCTCCTGAAAGTAATACATTCAGATGTTTTAAACTAGTTCTATAGTCCACAAGAACTCATATGAAGAAAGATATTAAATTGGAATTATAGCCAAAGGCAAATCCTTAAGGAGGATAATTTAGATTTTGAATTGAAAAGAGCGATGTTGGCTCAAGGCATGAATTTGACATTAATCTGCCAAAGTTTGGAGTTTTTATAGATTCTGACATATCTATGAAGTATTTTCTATAGCTATTGAGCTTTCTGTTGCCATTACTACTTAAAGCTGTCTTGTTCTAATTTTGCAGTAGATCCTACATTTCCTTGGAAAGAATCTGATTGTTTTCTCTATAATACTGTCAGGAAGTAAAAAGAACTGTCTTCAGGTTGAGACAGAAGCCTGACAATCACAAGTTAAAGCCTGACTTCTTGCGAAGTTTGCCTACTCACTTAAAACCTGTCACCTTTAATTTCCTCATTTTCATAACATGGGTTAAATGTAGCCTTTTTTTCACAGCTAAATATCAAAAATGCTTTAAAATTTTCAGGTGGTAGATGCTTAAAATAGACAAGTATGATAGACTGCACTGACAAGGTTTCTATTTACTGTGTTTATGTACTGTCCAATGCTACTCCTTAGTTACATGTTTAGGCCAGCTTGTAGCAGCTGAAGATTGTACCTAGAATATTTTACAAAATAAGTAGTTTGTGTTGGTACATACTATCCTATGATATATATCTGTTTTCCAGGGCACAATATGAATCATGACCATTGTGATCCCCAATGGCCAATGAATTGATCAAGCAGCACTTCTTTATGCATTTTAGTTGTTTCTGTATGCAACAAGAAAGATTAGTGATAGTTCTATATTGTAGTTCTAAATTATTTTTTAAATATTGCTTTCTCAAAGATGATTTTCCCTAAACCAATATCACCTCAGAATATTGTTTAAATTTATAATTATATTTTTGAAGATTATATTTATATATTTCAGACCTTAAGGTTTTTGCTTTCTTTGAAATGAATGTTCTCAGTTGTGAATTTTGAAAGTTATGCCAAGGAGAATAGATGTTCAGATAACTCTCTACAAGTCAACAAAATCTGCACAGAAGTTTAATGTATTGCATAGATCACAAGTCATGTGGTCCATTGCTGCTACAAGATTTTTAACAAGAATGAATTACACTGCTATATAAACGTATTCTTCTGAAAATATTAAATGACACTACTCAAAGTTAAAATGACATATGTGGTCTTTACTATTTCAAAATAAACTTAATGATATAATTTAATTTATTTTATTTTTACATAGTTCTAGAACTGTTTCCTGATTCAGCTCTCAGCCCAGGAAGTGATCATAAGGATCAGAGATTATAGCAGCTACTGTTTTCTGTAGCTCTCTCTACCTCTGATTAAATATGGTTGTGATTCCTATAATCAAAAATTTTGTATGTGGTGTTGGGAGACTTATCTATCAAGATCAGTGACTTGTGTAGGTGTGTGTGGTTTTAATGCAAGCCTAGGCACTGTTAGTTAATAAGGAGATTACTTTTTACAGTAATAAAACAGTGGTTAAACAATCAATTTCTGCAGAAACATGATAGTTACTGTTCTTCCTAGTTTGGCAGGCACACTCAACCTGCCTCTCAGGTCAGGAACTGGAACTGGTTGTGATGAAGTCTGTGAGAGTGGATTGCAGAATTTGTCCTATAGGACAGTAAAGACTAATGTGCTATTTAAGTAGCATAACCCAATGTTAATTTATTGCGTATGTTCAGCTGCAGGATAAATATACTGTTGTAATAATTAGTGGTAGGTGTAATTCTTTTTTTTTTTTTTTTTTCTTTTATATCAACTGAACTTTGCCTATTCAAGCCTTCATTGAAGTGCTAGATCATACATACTTGGTATGAATGAAAAAATAAGCAGGTTCTGTATATTGTTTGGATGGATGTAGAAGTAGAGGATAATTCTGTGCCATAGCATCTCTGTCTGGAAAAAGGCATGTGTCGCACTGTAGTTGGAATAAAAAGAGCTAGCTGTCATGGTTACATTTTACATGGTTTTTAACTGAAGTTCATGGCTGGCATATATTGCCTCTCACACACTGATCCCTGAATTGCCACTGGCAAATATTCATGTTACCCACAGGACAGGTGATGCTGTACTCCAGCACCACAGCCACTTTTCCAACTACCTGTGTCAGTTCCTGTCTTTGGTGCACTTCAACACACCAAAATCAAAAATACCTTTGAAATCAGATAAATTATCTGCATCCCAATATCATGTATAATTAATTCTCAGCTGTGAAGTTAAAGCTGTTTTTATCTTCCATATATTTGTTTGGGAAGGAAGATACGTGAAGAGGTGAGTGCCTTAGGGTTCCTGTCAAGGGCTCAGCACAGGAGAACTTCAGAAACAGAGCCACCACTTCATTATGGAGTCTACAAATTCAGTGGTCAATACTGCTTGCTTTCAGAAGCATCTGTTAGCTGTGGACAGGCTGTGATTCCCTTGCTGACATCAAACAGATTTCTCCTCCAGAAGGAATTCTTCCAGCCTCACTGAGAAAATATTGTGAGACATTATTCTTTGCAAGGTGCGGATTGCAGGCTGGCAGTCCTAAACTTCCAATAGATAGAAATTGATGGTGCTCCCTCTGGTCTTTTCATTTAGGCCATAGCTACTCAAGTGTGAATTTTCAGTGTACCTTTAGTAAGGGTATTAGTTCTGGTGGCTCTTTAAGTTCTTATTTTAAATTTTTTTCACAGACTTTTTTTTTTTTAAATTAAAAACTATGAAGCCAGTTGTTTTTAAAAAGCACTTTAAAGTGATTCAGATTAATAACAAGATTCACAGAACCACTGAGGAAGCAAAAGACTTAGGGCTATGGGAGTGTGTCAGCAGTGTGTTAAATTAGTAACTGTGTGTAGGCTCAATATGAGATTTAACAGGTGCCCCAGATATGTTGTGCTGACTGCATTGAAGTGAATCTTATTCTGGTAACTGAAGGGAGGAAGGAGAGAAAGAGGGAATCTGCCAGCAAAGAGGCTGCTTCTGCATATTCCAGAAAGAATCAGATAGCATAGAAGCAAGCCAGCTTCAGGTGCCTTTCGTTGGATCTCCTGCACTGTAAGAACTAAATTAGTACGTGGTAGGTTGAGGATGACAGAGAAACCATGTAACACAAGTCAGAAGAGAAAAAAGCATTTTATTAGCCTGCGTCTGAAATGAAAGCTGTACCCTCCTCAACATGCTTCCAGTGTTCTGTTTACTGTGTCAGAGTCTTAGGAGAAGTACATTTTTATTTTGTAAACTGCAACGACAGTAAAGTCCCTAGAATGGAAAGTGGCTATGTTAGCTACATTATGTTGCCTGTTGCCATGGGAACAGTAGCTCACAAATTTTTATGTAAGCACTTGAGCTACAGTTCTTGTGACATCTTATTCTAATAGAGCAATGTTTATACTTCATCCACCATCATTTTTTTATTTGTTTTAATGACAGTTTTGGACAGTAATCCCCAGGAGCAAATGCTGAAATAAAACACCATTCCATGGAAATATCTTTCATAATCATTAACTGAGCAGTTTTCAAATCGCAACATAATCAGGAAGATATCAACCTTTAAATCTGATTTATGTCCCCATTGCTGATGGTTTAAATATTTATGGTTACTAGAAAATGCAAATTGGTCTAAGCAAATGTTTATTCTGAATGTTGCAATTAAGATTCCACCTGCCTCCTTTCAGTATCTCCTTTACGTCATTTATTGTTTTAAGTCGAGATGAAGCCAAAAATAATCAATATTACAATAGGCTTTGGAGGAGTAGCCTAAGCTCTCAACAGTTTTAACCAAAACCTGATTTTCTATTATATCTTACAGAACATTCTTATTGAATCCAGCCAAACATTTTTTTTCCCTGCAGAGAATTACCTGCATTCTTGCTACACACTTTCCACACCATGCAAGAGGCACTCACTGTATTATTCAGTAAAAAAAATGCTATATTTGTCTCAAAATTACAAATTGGAATTTGAAATTCATATTTTCCCCGTGATGTTTTATCAGATTATGTAGTTACTAAATAAACAGAGGTTTATCTATGTGCAAGACACCAGAAACAAGCCAAGGAAAATATATTTTCCCTGGAACACTGTATTTATATTAAGCATGTGATCGAAGTAAAATAGATAAATATTATGAGAAGAAAGCAATTCTTCATGAATATGAAGATGCACTTACTAACATTTAAAATATAAATATAGGAAGCATTTTCCACTTACAAAGGATACTATTTCTCAGTCATCTTATGTGGAATAACCTCATTAGATGGAATGGTTATCTTCTTTAAACTCTTGAGCTTCCATTTGCCTTGACAATTTGTCTTCCAAGTTCAGTTGTATTGTCCTAACCTCAAAAAAAAAAAAAAAAAAAAATCCCCAAATGACTGTATTCCTTGGGCAAGCAAAGCATCCTCTGACACCAGACTTGCATGCTGTGCCATCAAGCATTTTGTGGGTCATTACTAAGATTATTGTTACTGTACCAGTGGGAAAGATAAGTAGTGTTAAAAACTGGGGTTTGTTTCTGTTTTCTTTGTTCACACCTTCCTTTCTTCCTGGTAGGTGTAATTATCCACTCTCTCCTATTGTAGGACCAGGTCATCCCTTTTGTACATATTTGATCTGAATCTCATATGTACCAGTTCAGTAAACCATACTGTCCAGTGCCTATAGCTGCATCTGCTGTAGTTAACTCAAGTGGGCTGGAGTCTGAGTCCCCACACTGGTTTGTGGCCATCCACATAATTAAGTGCCAGCTCGATCCTTGTACGTGTGCCCAGGTATGTTTCAAGAACTAAGGTTACCCGTGCATCTTTACTAAAGACAGTTTTGATGCAGGCATCTTATTTGTGGAAGTGGAAGAGGGAGTGAAGTGGTTTCAGCTGTGCAAGCAAGAGCTGTGTAGTGTCAGCCTGCTTCAAGGCCAGTAAGGCCAGTGGGATCACCCAGGCCTGTTTTGTTTATGTGTTGTGGTTGAACACTATCCAGCAACCAACAAAGTGCCACCCAGCCGCTTGCTTCATTGCTCCCCCCCCCCCCCCCCGGGGAACGGGGAACGAACCAGAAGAGTAAAAGTGAGAAAACTCATGGCTTGAGATAGACAGTTTAATAGGTAAAGCAAATGATGCACACACATGCAAAGCAAAAGGAATTAATTTGTGACTTCCCATCGGCAGGCAGGTGTCCGGCCATGTCCAGGAAAGCAGGACTTCAGCAACCATAACTTTTACTTGGGAACACAAAATGCCATCACTCTGAATGTTCCTCCCTTCCTTCTTCTTCCTTCAGCTTTAAATGCTGAGCACAACATCATATGGTCTGGGATATCCCTTGGGCCAGTTGGGGTCAGCTGTCCCGGCTGTGCCCCCTCCCAGCTCCCTGTGCCCCCCCAGCCTGCTGGCTGGTGGAGCGGGTGAGAAGCAGAAAAGGCCTTGGCTCTGTGCAAGCGCTGCTCAGCAGTGATGAAAATATCCCTGAGTTATCAACACTGTTTTCAGCACAAATCCGAAACCTAGCCCCATACTAGAGCTACTATGAAGAAAATTAATTATCCCAGCCAAAACCAACACAGTATGTAAACAAAGCCAATACAGATAATCCTGAGCAACAATCCATACTTCTATGGAGATATTCTTTCATTCTATTGCATTTGTTTCTTCTGTGGCCATCAGGTAGCCAAGTTTTCCCTGTTAGGGCCTGCACAAAACTGTGGGGCAGTTCTTCCCATAGTATAGGTTATTATACCTATATATAACCTTTGAATATATATATATATATATATACACACAACCTTTGAAGTTAATTGAACTATGACACTTTACAGCTACTGAGAAACTGATACATTGCTCCGCTATTTCTCTCCCCCATGCACCAGGAGGATAACCCTATTCATCTGCACTCTCTAATACCTACATTGCTCTCTGGAGATATATTAAAGATCTAACTCAGAATACCCTGATGTATTTTTAAAAGAAAAACTTTTAAACCCTACCTGCATGGTCTCATAAACAATTTTACTTACCTGATCTAATTCCTTTCCATTAAATAAGTTTTGTCACCCAGAACTTTTCTGCAACTGCACCTGGTTTCCAGGCATTTCTTCAGTCTTTCTGTGTTGCCTGATTTTTCTGTTATCCGCTGATATCGCTTAAGATGAGGAATAAATTTCATTCTAACACACCCAGTTATTGTTCCAATTAAGAAAGTGGCAGGACTCCCAGGTCAGTCCCAGATGCACTAACTTATGCCAGGGTGGATTATAGCTGTGATTGTTGATCGTCATACACTTTAATTATATTAGTTAACTTCATGCTTTGAATAGATGTTACACTATTCAGTCCTCATAAACTCTAAGAAGTTACATAGTGTGTTCTTATTTTACTGTTGAAAATCATAGCTTGTCTCCATTTACTTGACCTCATCTGTGTTTTAGTGCTTAGTTTTTAAAATATTGCATACAGTTTGCATGTCTTTTTGCAAACCTCTCCAATGCAATGTAGAATCATAGAATCAGAATGGTTTGGGTTGGAAGGGACCTTAAAGACCATCTAGTTCCAACCTCCCTGCCACAGGCAGGGACACCTTCCACTAGACCAGGTTGCTCAAAGCCCCGTCCAACCTGACCTTTAGCACTTCCAGGGATGGGGCATCCACAGCTTCTCTGGGCAACCTGTACCAGTGTCTCACCACCCTCACAGTAAAGAATTTCTTCCCAATACCTGATCTAAATATACCTTCTTTCAGCTTAAAGCCATTTCCCCTTCTCCTGTCACTCCATGCCCTTGTAAAAAGTCCCTCTCCAGCTTTCTTGTAGGCCCCCTTTAGGTACTGGAAAGCTGCTATAAGGTCTCCACAGAGCTTTTTCCAGGCTGAACAGCCCCAGCTCTCTCAGCCTGTCTTCACAGGAGAGGTGCTCCAGCCCTCTGATCATCTTTGTGGCCCTTCTCTGGACTTGCTGCAATAGGTCCATGTCTTTCTTATGCTGGAGGCCCCAGAGCTGAATGCAGTACTGCAGGTGGGGTCTCACAAGAGTTACGTAGAGCGGGGGAATCACCTCCCTCGACCTCCTGGTTGTGTTTGTTTTGATGCAGCCCAGGACATGGCTGGCTTTCTGGGCTGCAAGTGCACATTGCTGGGCCATGATGAGCTTCTCATCCACCAACAGCCTCAAGTCTTTCTCTTAAGGGCTGCTCTCAATCCATTCTCTGCCCAACCTGTACTTGCTTGGAATTATGTTAACGCAACGAGGCATGTCTGCAGTGAGAATTGGGTAAGTGGTGATGTGAATGTTTCAAGCTTTTTATGTCTTTGAAGGCATCTTTATTTATTGAGATGAAAGTACATTTTGTAAACAAGAGCTTTCTTAAATGGATACCAAAATCTTAGTTGATTTGCACAATACAACGAATTATTTTTTCTTGAAATAGAGGTGTGCTAAAAGATTTGAGGCATTTTTTTACAGCTACAATGCTGAAATCTAATCTATTTTCCCATCAGTACTGGATATGCAAAGAATGCTAGGTAAGGTTTTGGGTATGTTCAGACAAGATAGAAATATAAGATATTGCTGCCTTAAACTGTTTTCATGATAGCCTGTATTTTCTTAATATTTCTAAAAAGTATGAAAAATAGAATTTTGATGAATCTTTAGAGGCTCTGGACCGGCCTTGGTACAACTTTCTTCTGGATTATTATGGCGACTCTTATTGTTCTTAAACTCTGATGCTAAGTTCAAAACCCCTAACAATTACATTGCTGGTTTGCCCATGTTTTCATAACCAGACCTTGGCAAGGAAGTAAGGATGAGCATAGCTGGGGGACTTCACAGGGCCTCCCCTGGTGCAAATAGGTCAGCTCTGGAACCTCATTTCCTTTCCATGCATTAGGCCAAGGGTCCTCAAACTCTTTAACCAGGGGGCCGGCGTGCGGATGAAGTGGCAGGCAGTCATCTGTAGCTGCTTGGTTTCCCCCCCCCAACCCCCGGCGGGGGGGGGGGTCTGTAAACACTGGGGGGGCAGAGGGAGGACCCTGGGGGGCCGTATCTGGCCTGTGGGATATAGTTTGAGGACCCCTGCATTAGGCAGTGGAGAAGTATAAAGCATAGCCTGTGGCAGAGCTGTGGATGCTGGAAGCTCTCACTTCTCGGTTTGCAGATCGATGTGAGCCTCACCACAAACTGTATATGTGTGGGTGTGAGAAATGGGAGGGCAGTGGCCTTCCCACCTTTTGCGCCCTGGACTCCAAGCTCTGAGTTATGCAGCAATACGGGAGGCTCAGCCCACACTAAGCAGCTACTGCTCCAGATGATCTGTGGGCCAGGTCTCAGGGCATGCAGTGACGTGTCAGATGGTGAATCAAAGCTGTGGTCTATAGACTCATTAGGCATTGTGGCGTAAGACTTCCTTCTGTGAGTTAGGGTCCCTACATGTACAAGTCACCTCCTGGAAGAGTTCAGGGTAAGAAATAGTCAGCACGGGTACTAAAGGCTATCGTTGATAACTACAGTCTAGAATTGATTGTCATATTTCTTTTGCCTGCAGTCTCACTTCTTTTTTCCTAAAAGATAATTTTAAGTATTGCTAAATAATCCTAGAGAACTATGCAGCTTGTTTAGGTGGGGCAAAATGAACTGGGTTAAGACTGATAACGCTCAGGTGCAGGAAATGCAAAGGGCTGGGGAAGGCAGGGGCTATGGGTATTTCTTGCCAGTATGCCACAGACCAGCACGGAAGGTTGTGCTGTCAGCTGACAAATTTGGGGGTCACAGAAGAGCTCAGTTTGAAAGAGGAGAGTCTCAGGGGAGACCTCTGCTTCCAAGTAGTGACTAGTTTCCTGTTAGCCTAACTGTTCAGGAGGTTGTTTTTCTGTGTTGAAGATACAGAACAAGAAGTTTTGAAAAACTAATTTAATCTTTGGCTTTACTTCTAAGAAAAAAAGAAAAGAGGAAAAAATTATCTGAGGTTTAAAGAGATTTGCCTGTTTTTTTGGTGGCATTTTGTGATTTGGGGTTTTGTATTCTTTTTAAGAAATTTCACTGTAGGGTCTTTGGCATGGTTTAGTTGTACGTTAAATATCTGATTCTACATTTGAATTTCTAAGGTGATATTCAGTTCACCTGACTCAGTATTTACACTGTAGGTGTCTATGTAAAAGCCAGTTACCCCAGACTTCACTTTACAGTAAATGGAGAGAAGCAAGTACTGTCAGGATATGATTCATCTGACCTATTAAGATGTTTTAGGATTAGATGAATAGCACCCTATTTGCCCAATAACACTTCATCTTCACGCTGACTATATATGGACTCAACACTGTTTGCTAAGATTCATTTAGGCAGTTGAATCTTGCTGCTGTTGAGTCAAATAAGCACGCAAGCAAAGTTCAGGAAGAAGTACTTCTGAAGTACGGAGCATGTTTTATATTTTGATACAATTTTAGTTGAGTAACATAAATCTCTTTTGGGGAGTTTAGTGGAAAAAAAAAGTAAAATGATTTTTCCATCAGCTACTCTTCATGAGAACTGATAACGTGTTAAGTATACAGGCAAGTCTTAATTAATCAGGATAACTGATGAGCAGGATAACGTGCACAAAATGACTTCCTATTTAGGCAAATGGATATAGTGAAGTCTAATCTCATATGGATTGTGTTTGCTGTCTGACTTTTCATCCTCCACTTTTCAGCGTTCCTTTACAGTCCCACATAACAGCCCATATAGTAGCAATGCTTCTGCTACCCTGCAACTGTGTGAGCATCGCCCAGCTAATGCCCATGTGCAGTGGAGCACTTGGCTTCTGCCACCTCCAGTGTCATGGCTGGCTTCTGCCTCAGTGGAGACACTTTGTGCATTTCTGTACTCATTTTCTGATTTTCACAAATTATCCGTAGGATTTCTTTTTCTCTTTTAAATTGGCCCTTGAATTCAGAGTTGGTTAGTGAGGAAGCTGCCAACTGTCATTGGACAACCTGATTGCCTAAGTCAGACCTTAACTTTCTAGGCTAAAAGTAAAAATAAGACATATATAAGCAAGACTACCAGAATATGTAGTGAAATTGTAGTTGCAGACAATATTAACAATGCTGTGGAATATGGAGTAGAAATATCCCTAAATTAGTATTTATTTGAGTGGTAAATCTTCGTAAGACAGCACTGTAGGTATGCGTCTATACTCCCTTGGGTGGGTCTGCTGCATAGCAAATCCTCAGCTGGAAGGATGCAGGCGTTGGTTAAGTGAGAACCCAGTGTCTGAAGCGTTCTTGTGGACACTGGTTGCCAGTAGAGAGGGCTGACACACACACGGTGTTGATAGTGAGCATGGGGAGCACAACCGAAAGCAGACTCCCAGGAAGAGCAGTTCCTGTTGGTTCTGAGCTGCGTGACAGCAGCACAAGCTGGGAGTGAACTTGAAGGCTGTCCACAGGCGGTGCGAGGGACCTTGCCGCCCACTGTTGGCCTCTGCTTGGGAACACTTACGGTGTTGCTTCCACCTGTCTCTGCACTGGGATTTGGTAGTTCAGCAGGCAACGGGATTTCTGTCCATTGGGCCGTTTCACCCTGCTGTTCCATGCTTTTTGTGTTCTTTGTGCATAATAAATTTTAGCTGAGCAGATACACGGTCCTTTCTAGCAATATGTTTGGCATATCCGCAGGTGGATAAATAGGTTTAACAGTATTAAAATAAAATTAGGTCAACTTAAGGTGGCTGAGGTTGGCTCCTGCACTGTAATTCATGGTTCTTCTATATGTCTATATTTTCAGTCATGCATGAATTCATTCTTCTCAGGATCTGAGCTGGTCATTCATGAGCAAGTTTCAGGCCAAAAGAACATGTAGCCCTAATTAGTGTGATACAGTATGGAGCTAATAAAGCCCTGCTGGGAGCTGAGTTAGTGCTGTGCTAATGACAACTTCCATGGCTATTGCATAGAACTTGGCTCAGCCATAATCATTGGAGCCTGCATTTTTGCTAAACGCTTTATAGACGCCCTCAGTACTGATAATCCCATGTAGTATTTTACCTGCGGTTTGTGTGAAGAAAGAGCTGACAAGACATTAGGCTAACTAATAAGCCTTACAGAAGGACAGGATTCAGAAAACACCATTAAAGCTGATAATTGGGAACAGCACCTCTTCAAATATGATCTTTAAGACTGACTAGAGTGGCACTTAAAATATGCTTTTAAAAAGTGGGCTCTGTATCCAGCTGCCTGAGGGAAGTCTCACGAGTACTTGTACAGTTCTAATCATGATGCTGTGCTTTTCAGGACTTTTTTTTTTTTTACTTTTTTTTTTCTTTTTTCCTGATCCTGGCTTAAAAGGTCAGACAGTTCATGTAACATTCATTACTTTGACCTAGCAACATCAGGCATCTGTAGCAGTTAACTCTGTGGCTATTATTTTCTAAACCCTTGGAGTAAGGGCTAGAAGCCTCCAAGTCCTGAGCTTTGAGTTTTCTCATGTTTCAACAAAAAGACTTTGCTATTGAAAATGACACAGACTATACCTTAAGTATATCAATAAGGCCATAATGTGGGGTGGGAATAAAAGAACAGGAACTGACTGCCAGCAGTAATTCTTATGCAACTGGAATACACAAGTGTGTATTAGAAACACCAGATTTGGGATTTTGGGTGGTTCCTTTTTATTGTTTTATTCATTTATTTATGGAATAATATCTGTCCCTAAGGCTTAGTGAAGTCCTTCTAATCTGCAAGGCATCAGGCTGAATAAGAACTCACGTTAGACATTTTACTTTTATTTGTCTCCATAGAAACTGAATGTTCAAATGTGTTAAGTTATTTTTGTCTTTGGAGTCTTTATGTTCGTCAGAATTTGGACATGTGCTCAGAAGGAAAAGCTGTGATCTCAATTAAATTGTGTTGCCTTATGTACCATCAGCAGGTGAATGAGATGTTGAGTGACTAGTGTAGCGAAAATAAGCTCTGGCAAGAAAGAAATTCAGAACTCTGTATTGCAAATAAACTAACCCTAATGTTCCATCAACTTGCAAAATCTGTACAGTGAAATATATCCTATTTAGAATATCTGGAGCCAGCACTTTGTTAGTGTTGCACCTTTGAAATCTAATTGAAATAAGGAGGGCCATTGAAGGATGGTTATCAATATGGCTGTGTGGTTGGTACTTTGTTTCTCAGCAGAGACATTATAATTCCTCAGAATCAAGGAAGAAAATCGCCACTGCAGTTGAATTAAAGCTCACTTTATTTAGCTCTTTAATACAGAGTTTATTAAAGAAAAACCTGTCATCCAAAGTAGGAGAGCTCAGAGAATAAAGAGCCTCAGAGAATGGCTCAGTAGTAGAGAGCTTCGGTAGCAGTGCTTCAGAGAATGGCTGCTTTCAGTCCTATGACTTAGGAGAAAAGCTGGTATTTATTTTTATTGGTTTTGTTTAGATACAGGTAATGTCTGAAATTCAATTACTTGGTCTTGGCACTGTACTGAATTTGTAAATATTGGTATTAAAGGATCACCACTTCCTAGTGGGTATCAAGTCCCACTCTCTTTAAATATATATTTTTTATTTTTTATTTTTTTTGCATGAAGGACAATTAGAATGAGTGACAGTAAAACAACAGCAACTATAAACAAAAATGAAGACAATATGAAACCACATTCATTGTGCCATATAATACCTTACATTCATCTGTTGTTTCCTGTTGCAAGGCAGAAAGACAAAAGGAGACAAAGTAGAGGGAGAGTGCAGGAGGTGCAGGAAAGATGACACATAGAACACAGTGACAGACGTGAGGAATACCATGCAGAGCCAGGAAATTCTCAACATATAGCAGAGAACAATCCTGATATTTATACAGATGCTGTGACACGAACGCAAGCACACATTATATCTCCATAGCAAAGAACTTTGCTGCCTCCAAGCTACCATATAGTGGAGTCTGTAATTCCTCTTCAAAGGCTTCAGGTTAACTAAAGCACAGCCACACGTTTAGTCTGCAAGTAATAAAAATCCATGGGGTACTAAAAAGCAGTTTTAAGGAAAACATAGAAGCAGAATTTACATGGAGAGGTACACTGGAAAACAGGTCAGTTAGCACAAGAAAGGAGTACAGTAAACTGTCATGTTCCAGATAGCTGTGTACACTCAGAGATATGCCCTTTAATTGCATGATAATGTCAAAAATGCCATGTTTTATAGACTAAATCAAATTCTACAAGGTTATATTTTCTTAGGGTATACAAAGTCACATTTAAGACAAGTAAATTTGTGGTATCAAATGAACAGAAGGCCATCTATTTATTAAACATACTGAGTAAAGAGCATATGCTACGAATGGTATGCTATCTCTATGCCAAGGGTAGTCACTAAATCATATGAAACAGATGCTAGCAAATATCTTGTTAGCTAGAAAAGATCTGGCTTATGAGCATGCTGTACTTTCATTGTTGCAGTGTCAGACTTGCAAAATCATTTCTTGCTTTAAGAATGACAAATATGTTGTCTTATTTTTCTGAAGTGAAACTATAACCGGCTATGATACTATGCAAGGATACTCAACTCTGTTCACCCATAAAAGATGGAGAAAGGTTGATACAGTATGCAACAGAGCTAATACTTTTGTAATCTTCAGTATAAATGTGTAGTATTACATATATTTATGAGAAGGTTGTTAAAATCCAGAATCTCAAAATAATATAAATTTTAAGGTACTTCTGCAGAACATCTGGTCCAGGTCCTGCTCAAAGCAACACCAACCTGGAGTTGCTCAGGACCTTGTAGAATCCAGTTCTGAACATCTCCACGGGTGGAGAGATATGCAGCCTTTCGAGAAAACCTGCTGCAATGTTTGACAGCCTTCAAGAGTGCCCTGTTAAGATACATTCAACTTGGTATCCACCAGGAGCCCCAAGCTGTTTTCTGCAAAGCTATCCTGTAATCAATTGGCCACCAGCCTCAGCTGTGGCAAGAGGTTGTTACATGCCAGGTGCAGGACTTGGCATTTGTCTTGAACATGATAAAGTTTATTATCAGCCTGTTTCTCTAGCCTGTTGGGTCCTTCTGAATAGCAGTCCTAATCTCCAACACACCGACCCTTCCCCCTAAACTGATACTATTGCTGCTGGTGGATTCTGTCCCCTTATCCAGACATTAATGAAGGCGTTAAGCAGTACTGACCCCAGTTTTAACCTCTGGAGGTGCCACTAGTATCCAGCCACTGGCTAAACCTTTTATTAGTGACGGTGACACTGCAGACTCAGCTGTCCAGCTGATTTTCCATGCACCATAAGAACGGGTAGTCTACCTGTTCAAACCCA
>JAVJGJ010000059.1:22390696-22408135 GCA_035590215.1 Microhierax caerulescens | reverse complement strand
TTCAAACCCATGGCTATGGATATATGGACAGGTTAATTATACTAATAATATATGCGACATTCATGAATATTAATGAATTGCATTTGTGTTATTCTCACTGGAAACAGTATGTTTCCAGTACATGATTAGTATTTAGTCGGTATACTGGGATGTTTCTGGCCATGCAGCTGTTTCCCCTTGAATTCAAAGTGTCTTTGGAATTGGATATTTCAGATAAAGATATTATCTGATTCTGCATTTGAGTACTGTTCCAGATGGACTGATAAGTGATTATTTCTAGAAGTAGTAGTACTATGTGGCTAAAGTTCTACAAGCCTGACCCCAAGAATGCTGAAATCAATGAAAATAGTCCTATCAATATTTCTAGGTTTTAAATGAGACTCAGTGAACTCCAAAGTTGATGTTAAACAAATGCACTTGCATTACTGAGGCACTGGTGAGACTGAGCAGCAGAGTAGAGTGGTATGGAAGTATCTTAAGTATGAATAACTGTAGTTTAAACCTTAACCCATAACATTTTATTAAATTCACAAGACTTCACTACAAAATATTCGTGATACTACTCATCACATAGATAATTCAGATGGGGGTGAGGCAGTAATGCTTTAGGACAGCAGGATCCCAAGCAAGATACTCAAAAGAATTTTGGAAACGCAGGAGATATTTAAATGTGTTTAGAAAAGTATCAAAGTAGGTTTGGGTCCTTGTGCTGAAACATCCACCCATCTCTTGGTGCGGTAGATGTTGGATTAATATTGAGATATTATAGTGATTAACACCAAAGAAATATAAATACATGCACACAAAGGTAAACTCTGGTGCTTTGAGAAATATTCAAGAACAGTTTTGCCCTGTGGCAACCTTAGCTGTTTTGGGAAATGATTTTTCCTTTTCTCATCAAATTGGAGGCTTGCTAACAGTAAATTTTAGTCCTATAGTATAATCTTTCATGAAGAATCTATAAGAAGATTGTTATCTGCATTTTAAAAAATGTGTGCTTGTATGCATTTACTTAGACATTTGAAGCTTTTCAAGTAATACAGGATTAGAGATGGTTCTGCAACTTTTGAGTCACGTATGAGCATTTACCTTCATGTGTTATGGCCAATACAATTCTGTTCCTAAAGCCCTACATTTTGGAGAAGGATTTATATTCATTAGTTTAGGGTTAGCATTCAAATTTCAGAAAAGATGTCCTAGCTGGAATCATCCTAAAATATATGCAAATACAAACTAGAAACTAAGGAGCCCTGGGACTAAAATGGTTCAGCCACCTTTTTGTAAAACAGATACGTATTATTTTAGATAAAAGCACCTCAAGTTATTCATCAGGTATATTTGCTTAGGCCTTTTTTTTTTTTCACATTGTTACTTTTAATTGTCTTTCATAAAGCCTTTCATTAACAAGGAGACTGCTAGTGAACTTTGTTCAGGAAGATGAAGCACCTGAACGAAAAATCAGAAGAGTAATTTTTCTGAAAGAGATTTTGTAATAATTTGAACTGGATCCTCATATTTATTTGGTTAACTCCATCTGCACCAGAAAGCAAGCTGAATAATGCAGATCTGTTTTATATTATTATTACTTAAAAGCTACTTGTTTGTACACTTTGATATTCTTATCCTAAAGTATCATAAACACACAGAGAAAGATCAGGCCAATAATATACTCCATTTCTGGTGTTACTTTGATTTTCTAAAAGTTTCTTTCTTCGTTGTTTGAAATTGTTCCCACTAAGAAGCACTGTTACAGTTGAGGGATGATGGAGGGTACTGATTTCTTGGAGAAATTCTGCATTAAATGTAGGTCATTGTAGCTGCACTGAATTGAGGAAATTTAGGATCATGTACACACGACAGCTTGGCTAACAGGGCTGTCATGAACTGATGATGAGGTCACTATATGGTCGTGAGAAGGAGCTGCCTCACTTCTGCCTGCCTGCTGCCAGTCAGAAAAGGCAAGCCAAATAACAGTAGTACAAAGCACTCGAGCAATATAGTCAGTACCATTCCTGCCCAACGTTGACAGTTTTACTATGGGAGAATTATCACAGTTATTCCTTTGGTTTAAAACAGAAATAGCATTTGTGTTGGTGATGATAATATCTGCTTAGATTGCGGTAGTTAGTTCCACGTGACTCTGGTAGAGAACCATTCCTCATATTCAATGGGGAAAAAGTAAGGGAGGGGAAAAAAACCCATATTTTTAATGGTCTAATAATTTCTGTATATTGAGGTAGACCAAATTTAGAAATGTCTATCATGGACATGAAATATATTACTTTCACGTCCACCATGTTGTTGTAGCAGTTGTACAAATGTACATTAAAAAATTACATTATACATGGGTCTTTTAGAATATTGATTAGATTTTTATGTTTAAGTAACAAGTCTGTAAATCTCTCATCTTGAGATTAAAGCTCTTTGTATTGCTGAGGTAGTGGAAAGTGTATCCTCACACAGCTTCTGAAGCTGTTACTCATGAGCCATCAATTACTTTGAACACTGCAGTAGAGAAAGAAGTGTGACATGTTTGTGTTTTGTAGTTCTTAATATGCTTTATACATGTATTATTAATAATAAGATAGGAAAAAGTGAAGATATTTGTTTTAGGCAAGTGCACTTCTTTGCTTTAGACTGTCACAATTGCTTTACTCTTTTTAGATTTCCCATTTTACTTGAAGTCAGAACATAAACTAAAGATGTTATTAAAAACCTGACAGGTCATACAAGATCTGATCCTGGATTATGAACATCTCTTAAAAATTGAAATGCTGCATTTGCACAGAATTAAGTGGAGAATCATATACAGAGTGAAGTGAAAGAGATTTTAAATAAACATGTCTTCTAGTTTGAATCTCAGCACAGTCTCATGCTTCTTCACTTAATTTCTTTTTGTTTCAAGTTGGAGCAAATTCCAGGTTTCTCCTGAACTTTTTGTATGAATCTTCACATTGAACTTTGGATTTCATCTGGCTCCTCAGACATGCCAGAGGTTCCCCACTCCCTGGGCTTTAGTTTAGGATGCCTTTGTGTAAGGGAGCAAGGATAAAATCTGTTTGTGTGTGTTTGGGTATCTTCCCATTTACTTTAATGAAAGAGAGTACCGTCTATCTTCCTGAGTGTTTTGTTCAGCATGTACGGCATGGTCCTGATCCTAAGTTAAAAAAATTATTTTCAATAACCTGTTTTTTATTTTTGCTGAACCCAAAAGATAGATTTTTTTTTCCTCCTTTTTCTAGTCTCCTTATGTAGTCTTCAGAGAGAATTACTTCTGCAATGTGAGAAAGAAGAATGCTATTAAATAAGAATACAAGGAGAAAATAGGTACATGTGGAGTCTAGATACTTTTCTCAGTTGCAGTAGCAGTCATAGAAGTTACAAGTCCTTCTTTCTAAGGTTTCTTTTAATCATTTTTTTTATTCCTTTGAGAGAAATCATAAGAAATAAAATATGAAATATAGTTGAAAAGATATCAGAATGAAGCCAGATGTTGGGGCATGCCAGCACTGAGACCTCTGCCTCTCCATCTTTTCGTTGCCTTAAATACTTAACATTTTTTGGTTTTGGGCTGACAGCCAGCTTTTAATCAATGATATCTATAGTCCTTGTTCCCGTCTTCTCGTTTCCCCACCAATTTCTGATGTGACAGCTTATTACGTCTGGGTGAAATACAAACAGATTGCTTTCATCACCTTTCTATCATCTATTTACTTGGTCACCCTTTCAAAGAATTCACTTGGATTTGTTTGGCAAATAAATATTAGCTGGAGTTTGGGGTTGGTTTGTTGGGTTTTTTTTCTGTCTGTCAACCTTTAAGAAGTAGACCCTGTTTTCTTTAATGATTGATATGAGTGTTTTGCCTGGAGGACAGGTTGGTCTAAGGAATTGCATTTTTCACTCCTGTTCCTCTCTTAATAGAGTGGCTGATGTATTTAACTCTTTAAAAGATATTGGTCTGTAACAACACAGACTTCAGCAAGACAGTCTACTTCTGAAGGCCCAGGTGGATACCACTGGGGTATCGGGGAGAAGGAAAAAAAAACCTTTAAAACAATAAATCTGTTCAAGTCTACTAATGTTCTTTCAAGCTGCAATGTGATGTGCTTTAGCAACTTGTACAGCGAAAGCCAAGAAACCTCCTGTTTGCAATTTCAGCCTGTTAACTGTGTTTTGCAGCTGGTTGCACACTGCTGGGCTTTGTATGCATAGCACAGAGAAATCAAATGTTAGGCTCTACTTCTGAAAGGTTAAAATAAATAATGAAAACAAGCTAGGGCTGTTTCATGGGGGGGTGATTTTTACTGTCAATATCCTGCATGCCACTAAATGTACGGACAGACTCTCAAATGGCAGTCCCTGGCAGGAGACCAGCCAGTCGGCTCCACAGGTGGTGGGTGTCACCTTCCAGTTTGTGCCTACCTCCAGAGTGGGAGGCAGCGAGGGAAGGGCATGTGTTGGGGGATTCAGAGTGGGAATGGAAAGAGCATGTGATGCTGCCAACCAGCTCCCAGCTGCTGAGGGTTGGGATTCCTGCCTGTTGCATGACAGGGCTTTGTGTTGCACCCCATGCTGTCAATATGCGTTATCATGAGTGTTTCTAAAAGATCAGGCCCTAGTGGAAATTCAAACTGAAATCAGCCACCTGGCCTGTGATTTTTACATGGTCATGGAGCTCAGGAAGGATTCAGAAGTCTAGTTCTCCAGCCATAACTTTACAAAAACATTGCCCTGTTACCATGAAGGGAATTTTCTGACCAACCAAGAAGCTACTGGTGAAGAGCAGAAGATGCTGGATAATTTCTAGACCTCTCTTAGCAGCTGATTCTTCTGGTGTCCATATTCAAGGCTACCTGAATCTTGTATCTAATGTTTAAAATCTAGGTCACACCAAGTGACAAACATATAATAAAACATTCATATTCATTAAGTGGATTTCTTTCCTTTTGCAGTCTCTAGTATCGTTATAACTGGCATTTTGCTGACTGAACTCTTTCAGGGACTTTTCTCTGATACATGCTTACTTCAGTCCTGTAAGACTCCTATGCAAATTTCTGAAAAATTTAATGTTAACTTTTCTAGTGCTGAATTATTGGTCTACTCTCCCACACAAGCACAACAGGCCATATGACCTTCTTAGGTAAGGATCTCATAACAATGAAAGTTTGAAGTTACTTCCCTGACATAATGCAAATACATACATTGTGCACTTGAAAAGTATTATTTCAAAATTAATTCTATAATACAGTTCAAGTGTGTGGATTGTTAAATAACTGTCATAGTTCAGAGTTGCCAGTCTGAGCCACTTTATTAATTTCCATCCCTTTATACCTAAGAAAAGGAATCTTCTATTTTATCCTTTGAATATCCTTCTATTTCATCTTGTGGTGAAGGACAAGATTTAATAATGTTGCTTAGATTTGATTTTCAATATAGATATGATCTGGCTTAATCATCAGTGCATATGACTAAACTGTGTAATACCTACCAAACAAAGTAAAAGATAATTAACACTGTCAAAGCCACTTGGCAGTATATAATGGGTAGGAAATAAGAATTAAGACACAGTGCTTTGCCTGCAGAGCTTCTATGGCTGTTTCGTGTGCTTGTTTTTCCAGGCAGCAGGGAATGCACATAGCACTGGATAAAATACAGTAGTTGAGTCTGTCAAATGACAGAAGTAGAGTTTTAAGATCTCTGCTTACACCAAAGTCCTTTATAATATTTTAATTGAACTTATTTTTATGAAGGAATAGATATAGAAAAGCTATATTTGTTTTCTATATAAAAGAGTGTGAATTATAATATCCAGATAGCTCAAAGTCTACCTCCCATGTCCACATCCTCAGCTCACTCATAATCCATATAATTAAAAAAAAAAAAAATTGCTTTGTCTTTCTAACCTTTGTTTTTTTAATGACAGTGGTACAAATAGACTCACTCCTCTGTGGGTTTCAGTTTCAAACAATGACCATTTTAAAAGCTTCAAAAACTTGGGTGGAGGGTGTGAAAGAGGGAAAATCATTGTCTCATACATGTTTTTTTAACTAACAATTACACACTGCTTTTGTGTCATTAGATTTAGTAAGTCTAAAAAGAAAGTAACCTTCACATATTTGTACATTTCTCCAGTGTCACTTTAGTATGACAAGATTTACTGTAGTGCTGAAGGATAAAATTTAGTAGCATCTTTCATTGCTAATTAATTGTAAATGTTGCTTTGCAAATTTTGATCTTTTCATGGAGGCAGGAAGGATTCTACTTGCTAAATAAATAAATAAAACAGGGATTAAAAGACCATGCTCCACTCACTCCTGAAAGTCTCACTGAAATTGCATTTTTAACAACACTGACATAAGGTGTCTTTGTATCAGATTAAAAAATTGTGATTTAATTGAGGTAAGTGTTAATTCTGCTTCAGTGGACATTTCAAACACAAGTCTCCAGGGAAATCCAATCCCCTAAAAGAAATAGAATCAAGTGCCAATGAGGCTCAGCTTTTTACTGTGCTTTTCAAAAGGCAGGCTATGTGTAAATACATCCCCAGGTTCATGGTATCTGGTGTGCTAGAAAGTCATGCAAATTTTGCATACTGCAGCACGCTGCCATTCAGAAATAAATAAAATAAATAAAGTGCAAACTCGAGCTTCTCTCCATGGCAACCACTGCATTGCTTAAGCCTTGTGCCAGTTCCTGAACAACTGCACATAGGAAAATAAGCCAGCAGCTAGTATGGGGAATAATAATAGGGAGAGGTTTGTAAAATCTGCCCAGGTTGTCAGGCTTGGACTTTGTATAGACTTTTAAGGGCTGCATTTTTTAATTTTGTTGCAGTATGCTCTGCAGTATGTTCTAGTTTGTCCTCACTGTAACGTGGAAGGCAGGAGATGGGTGATTAATGGAGCAACTAAAGCCTGGATGATGCAGACCCTTCTTCCCAGCAGTGTACAGCCTTGCCCCAGTGCAGGTCTCAGGGGCAGGAAGGCAGGAGAAAAGGCCCAGTGCCCCTGGGTCTTTGCAGAGCTGTCAGCAGGAGGTCACTGCAGCGGTTCTTCCCAAACACGTACGTAGCTGCACTTGAAACCAAGCTACAGTAGCCAGATAATAAAACAGGCTGTTGACAATGAGAGACACAAATCCCTGAACTGTATTCATCTCTGCAAAAGTTGTCAGTTGTACCTACTTAGCCTTTCACTGAATCCATTTTAGTAAGTAAAATGGGCCACAGTAAGTGGCTAAACCGTCCCCTTCCAGGACAGTGTTACCTTATCCAGAATTCCCCAAAGAATGGGTCCCAAAACATGGCCAAGCATTGCCTGGTGAGAGGCCAGCTGGGAAGGCTTCGGACCATCCCAACAAGTGTGCTAACAGTTAAATCCCATGGAGGAAATTGGAACAATATTTACATGCCTTCCTCAATCCTCTTTTTGAGTTTTCAGATAAAAATGTTGGAATCAGGTAGGCATCGTGATGGCATAAAAGTGGGCTATGCTTTTTTTACCGTTTTGCACTTTGAGCAGGGACATTTAAGTGGGGCTGGCAGAGTGAGCTGCTGTAAGGGCCAGCTTTGCTTTTCATTCAGCACATTGGTTTAGCTAGGAACTGGTTGGCAGTCCTCTAGGAAACTTGTCTTATTGCAGAGATATAATTCTTATAGTGGTTCTGACATTTTCCCTGCTTAATAAAGTTAATAAAGGGATTAAATATGCTGGTACCTCCTGCAGACGCAGAGAATAAATTTAATTACCTACAACTCCACCATATGAAGGCCCTCCATGTGTGATAGGTTTCTTTTCTACAACATTCTACATACTCCTCACCTCAAGATTAGTTTTTTGGTACTTGGTACAATGTGAGAGATGGAAATCTATATACAGACTTTGTAAGTGTACACAGAGCAAATGTACAAATTGTATAAATTGTGTACTTTGCAACTGTATATATATGCACTCCTCCTTAGCCCATATACAAACCCAATTATAACAAGATTTTCAGACGTAATTGCTTCAAATCCATTTTGCGTTATATATAAAATGTTAAACCCATTTTATACTAGGCAAATATTTTGTTACACTTTGCAGATGTGCTACATAGAGAAATGCTAATGTACCAGCACTGTGGCAACTAGCAACCGGTGCTGGATCAGGAGGTAGATGGCTATTGAGAAAATTAATACAGTGAATAAGGAAAAAAAAACAACTTTCTCCTTTTCTGTTAAGGATGAATTGACTATAAATGTCTTTGCAGAATACTTTCTTATCAGATCAATGGGTCAATTTGCCAGGCGAATGCCCTAATCACTGGATTAGAGAAACACAGTCTTCATGGGTCACCGGATACTTAATTATTTAAACAAGATGGAACAGCTCCAACTGGAGAGGAAATAACATTAGCCTGGTGGTTAGGCTACTCAGCTGTCACTGTGAGATGTAGAGTCAAGGCCCTGCATCAAAGCAAAGCAGCATATAAGCACCAGGCAAGACATCTAACCATTTGCCTTTTGGCCATTCTTTAATAGCAGTCTTTACATCTCAATTTCCTCATTAAAAATTTTGAAATGCCTTGATTTTGCTCCAACGAAGAGTAAAATTAAGACCCAAGCCTCATTTTAAAAATATTGTTTATGAAGAAGAAGAGGCTGGCTAGCTAGACTTCCTGATTAATTGTTCAGAAACAATTTTAGGTCATTTTTTTCCTACTGAATGTGTAAAATTTGGTGGATTTAGTAAATTGATTTTATTAAGGGAGCATACGTATGTGCCTGTATGATTTGGGAGAATGGAAGGAGAAAAAGGGAAAAAAAAATTGTCATGAGAAGTGTAGTCAGAAACATCACTTTATTGATGCCATTGTCAAGCAGCTGCCTTGGGATTTTTCTTTTTTTGAATTTAGAGGAACATCATCACAGCTGCAAATTCTTCTTTTGGCAAACACTGAACAGCTTTGCTCTCCTAACATGTTTTTTGTGGAAGATGCTCTCTGCCAGATGTTCTCTTGCATTTAGAGTCAGTCAAGGTCTATTCTCCCTTTTGGGGACTCCTGCAGACTCAGGTAAAGTGGCAGCCTGCTTGGAAAAGCAGAGGAAATAGCTGAAGACAGTACTTTAATATCTTCCCATTATCACTGAAGGTTATTCAAACAGGTATCTTCATAGTTTCAGGTCATAGCTGTATGGTACTTTCATACATGTAATCAGGTACATACGTCATTCTTAATAGAGACAATCTAGAAAGCTGTGCTATTTCAGGCTTATGTAGGCTATATATTTTACAAGCTGGCTATGACAGCTCTGTGCTATAGCATGATTTTGAAATGTTCTGACATAATTGGGGAGGGAGCGGAAAATAGATAACAAATAATCAGGGTGGAGCTTTAGAGATGTGTGCAATAGCAGGCTTAAGGCATGGAAACTTTTCCTTTGATCAGTGTGAAGACCGTATGCAGCTCATTGACTTCAGCAAGAGCTGTATTTTTATGTCCGAAGGTGGATTAGAGCCTTCAAGATGTAGTTTATATGTGTTATCCTCATATGGTTCCTGCAAATGGCTGTAATGGGTGTTTTACAGAGATGTGAGCAAAAGCTCGAAACCACTTCAAAGGATAGTTACTCTTTGAAGTAGTCAGCCAAGACTAATCACCTTATCAAAGTTCGAAGTGACATATTGAAGTAGTCATTTGGATGCTGTATCCAGATAATAAATGTTTGGAATGAGACTTACTTAGTATGTCTATACTGTTCTAACGTCTCTGCAAATCATGTACACATCCTGAGCCACCTTTAAACTAGTTTTGTAAGTGCCAGTTGCAGAGCAGCCACGGTAGGCTACAGCTTTATGTGGCCTACTCAATGCACCTGGTTGTTTGTACCCTGCGCTCAGTGTTTTGCAGCTGCAGAAAAACATTTGGAAACACTGGCTTGGAGGAGTTGTTGCTGACTGCAATATAATCAAAATGTGTGAAGCTGAGGGAACCAGCTGTTGGTTCTGGGTCTAAAAGACACAGGACTTCCCTGTCCTGCTCCAGGGCAAATGAAAGCTATTTGAATGTAGCTAACAGCATGCTGACCATAAGCTAATATACTCTCCCTCACAATGGGCTTATTAGCTCAGACTCATAACCGTGCTAATTGCTTTTCGTATCTTACAAACATATGCTATGCAGGATGGACAAACGAACACGTGCCTTCTTATAAGTAACTATTCAGACACTGAAGGAACAAACCTGTTGTGGTGGAAATGTATGACACAGGCATCTCTTGAGCCCACCTGTCACATCTGGTTTTCTTATAAAAGCCTAGATACTGTGTGTCTTAGGTGGGATGTGAAGGAGATTTGGGATACTAAATTAACTTAACTGAGTCTCCCTCTGCTGCTTTTTCATCTCAATGGAAAGCATCCTAAATCTCAGGTTTCCACTTGGCATAAAACAGCAAGAGTAAATCCTTTTGTGTGATTTGTCTGTTGAAACAGAGGAATAACTAGAGACTGTTTATTAGTCTATGAAGAGAAACTGGATCATTGCTTCTGTCTGTAATGGTTCTTTTGTGTTCATAGCTTATCTGAGTAGTGTATTAACCAGGGATTCAGGAGGCCTGGTTATTAAAGTAGCATATGGCATGACTTCTGGGAAAAAAACCAACTTTACTGTTTCCCCAATTTATAAATTGTGAATAATGACACTGACTGTTCCATCCAGAAATCTGAGATGTACTGATGAAGAGAGAGGTACATATTAGAAAGAGAGATTATTATAATTGTTATTTATTTCTTGGTTCACTGAACAATAATTGTTGGGTAATATTTAGTGCACTTACATATTAAGATAGGAAATCAGTGCAGAACATTAGAAATACAGTTTAAGGGAGTAGATTACATGAGTGAAAAAATGCCTACCTTGTATTTCCTGAGGGGGTGTAGGTGCTCCCTACTCGTTACCTAGTACAGTATGTTCGAGATGAACAAAATTAGTGACAAAATGTTTGGTTCTGAGGGAACATTAGAGATAGTAACATAGTGGAAATCTGACATCTAAATCTTTGGGTTCTTTCTTAGGTAAAAAGATGGATAGATTCAACTTAGATAGACAGGCAGCATTTATGTTATATATGAATGTAGTCAGATCAGATTTGAGAATCTATCGCCTTGTAAATCTAGCCCTGAAAGTGAGTTCTCTTAAGTTTGAAATAGGAAGTCTTTGACAAAATGGTTGTTTAAATTCTGGTATCTCACATCTAAACTAGTTCCAGAACAAGAATGTGAACGTACTTCTCTTCAGAACATTGTCAATTATGAGCAAACATGAACTTCATGAGAGTGCACAGAGGTGAAGCAGGTAGTAATTAATGCCTGTAGAAAAGGAGACTATCACACAGCAAGTTTCTGAGACCCTTTTCATCTCCACAGCTTTCAGTCTTTTTTTTGTATTAGAGAAGAAACAGCAAGAAGGAAAACCAAAAGAAAGAACTGGAGGATGCATTTTGGAGCAGTATGTAATTTAGTACAGATTGCCTTTATCTTCATCTTAATAATGTTTTTCACATACCCAAACTTTTTTTTACTTTTTTTTTTTAAAAAAAAAAAGTAAAAAGAAAATCTAATAAATGAAGATTAGGAGGGAAGAGGGAGAGCTGCTTGATTTCTTTAGCAATAGTTTGCTAACAACTGTAGCACAGCTGAGTTCTCTTAAGCATAGTGAGAAAAAGTCACACCATTAATGGCAGAGTATTTCTTACGTTGTTCTCTAAGCTTTGAGTATTATCTAAACGCTTTGTGCCAAACATAATAAAATGGGCAGGATTCTCATTACAGAAAGTATAAATTGCTGAAGGCAAATAAATTATGAGGGAAACTGTCAATGTGATAATCATGCATTCCTGTCACTAAATTGCAGAAAATGTATGTATTTATGAATATGCTAACCTTCTAGACCATTTACTGGTAGACTAACTGGAAGAGTGTGCACTGGGAATATTTTATTCTTTTTGTCTTTTTCTTCATTACTACATAGCCTATAAAGATTACATATTACAATATATTTGAAAAGTGTTATAAATAGGTCAGGATGCCACTATTTGCCTAGTTGCAGTCAGGCACTTGCAGTAATATCATTCTAGGAATTACAAAATCATTTGAGCAATAAATTAACTTGCAATTCAGAGGAAATGAAAATCAGTCAATATAAGTATGGCCTTGGTTAAAAATATGAAGTCAGCTGGTTTTACTGATGAAACACATGCTTCTTATCTATAAATCTTTTAAATGCTTCAGGTGATAATCATCAAAGAAATACTGGCTAAGATAATTTTAGCAGTTTAATAGTAACAAATAGCTATCTTACCTACATTGAATGAAAAAAAAATATTATGAAAATCATTACATTTAGTTATCTTTAAAAAACAGCATTTGTATACTGTGAATAACTTGGGCTTTGGTATCTCCAGAATAACCTCTCTAACCATATCTCCTAACCATAAGACTTAAAACAGTCAACCAATCTACAGTTTCTCCATTTTAGGGTTATGTACAGAAAACATTATGCAGTTATCATGTATTAAATAAAATGATGCATCAGAAATAAATATTCCCAAATGGGAAGTCTAGGGGAGATGTGCATAGGATGGGAAGGAGAACCAGAGGAAACAGAGAAGAGGAAAGGAAAGAACTCCAAGTTCTTCTTGGCTACTGTCAATGAATGCATTCTGTGTTACTCAAGTTACCTTCCTATTGATGAGGAAGAAATTTGAAATTAAAGGAATTAAAAAGAAAAACAACAGTTTCCATCCTCACCAAAGGGGAGAGAAAAGTGAGACACACAGAGGGTATCCACCAAATATTTCAGCTACTTCACAGCTCTCTGTTGTGAATGCTTCACCCATCTGCATGCTAGAGGGACCTGCTTGCCCCATGTTCTTGTTTCTGTACATAGGTGGGACCTGGAATATACTCCAGTCCCAGTTTTAAATGAGAGACACCCGCTATCCATCCCAAGCTGCCTGGCCTTAAAGTTAGCCAAGATGCTAGAGCATAGAAGGAATGAGATTTTGTGTATAAAAGAAAATTATTTTCTTGATTTTTCATTCAGTTCTTTAGCTTCACTTACAATTTTGAAATCAAGAAAATTACTCTGGTTTTCCAATGTCTGTATATTTAGAATGACTTTAGGTAATGGTGGCAAGCATAAACATGTTGGGCAGAACTCAGTTCAGGATTAAAAAATGTGAACTACAGATGTCTACATGCAAACTATGTACCTAAATTCCCATTATAATCCATGAAGGACTCATCAGTGGAGCCTCAGCTCACAGTACAGACTCCATTGACTGTATTGAATAAATCCTTGAGTATATGGCAGCTCATCTGCCTAGCACGCATGCAGACACTTTCATTAAGTATGTAGTTAGTATATACCCATAATATCTTACAAAATAATAATAAATTTTAGCCAGATGTTTAGAAGTTTAATGCCTTTATAAAACATGGTCAGATGGCTGTAACAACCGTTTGCTGCCCATAGTACTGCAGCATGGGGTGGATATTGTAGCTGCATCTATGTAAGTAAACTAAATATGCCTAGGAATGGTGTGCTGGGCAGTGAAACCATCTAGCATGGTCTGACCTACCTTAGTGAATCTGTCAACCCCCAAAACTTGGCTATGTGCATGGATGCTTGCATGCCAAGTGTCCTTTGGGAACAGCAGAGATCTACTAATCTCTCTGCAAGATTCTGATCCCACACCACTGCTAGAAACACTTTAGGACTGTTTTTTTTGTGTTGTTTTTTTTTCTTTCCTTGGTGGCAAAGGCAAAAAACATGTCACAGACCAGTCTAACAATTTATCCATATATCTGACTACAAACCAGAGCCTGGGAATGTTACTGGGCATTGTTTATTAGTATACTTATAGCTTTTAGATAGTACTTCTCATCTATATAACTTGCAGGTTTTTCCTTTGCATGCAGCATGATACAGCTGGACTGGGAGAGTGTTACAGTGCTGTGAATAAAATGTAGCAATTTGGTTACAGATGGGAAAAAAAAGATCCCACAAGCAAGCACTGATCCAAAAAATCAAGAAATGAGGTTCATGTTCCTTTGTTTTCACCTTCCACAGCTTTTGATGATAACTTAGTATTGGTACAATGGTGCAGTATTTCTCAGGATTTTCTAGTAATGCACCAGAACAAGTGGCGTGGGAAGGTAAATGGTGCCATGGAAACAGAATTTAGATATTGCCTTGAGCAGGATGGTACCATAGTGTAGGACTAACAAAAGCATATATAATAATTATATTCAATTTAGTCTAAATGTGAGTGATTCTTTCATGGAAATTGAAGCTCAAAACTCAATAAATTTATGTTTGCCTGTTTTTCAACTCCCTCGCCCAAAAAAAAGATCTATTTCACAGAACAGAGAAATGTGAGATTGTCATTCTATAGTGCCATGCCTACTGACTTTTAGAGGTAACCCATGTATTTTTGTACTGTATTTTAATACATTCTCAAGTCAGATTTCTTCCCATTGTTTTTGCTGTACAAATAACAGTTAGCTTTAAGTGTGCTAAAAATCTCTGTCATCATTGACTTCAGTGCAAACTGAAACTATGACAGCAGATAAAAGAGAACATGAAGCTCAAATGATCCTATGCAGATAGCCTAGTCAGAAGAAAACAACTAGCTTTTGTAGTAAAATGCGGCTTAGGTGAATAGCAACAGGGGTTTTTAATACTTGTGTTACCACCTTCTCTTAAAATTGCTTCAATTTAAATCAAAAGCAGGTTGTTCCCCTTCTTTCAGGCTTTTGTTTGTTTTGCACATGACATTCTTTTTCTCCAGGCGTTGCAGCTACCAAGAGATTTTGGTGTTTGTGTGACGAATCTAGTCTTTGCATTGCAATGTGTTTATTACTAGTAGCACCTTTTCCTGTGTGTTTAAAATTATCCATCTAGATATCCTGATGTATAAAGAGCATCATATGGATGAAATACATCCTGTATCCGAAATTAAGAGGATTGAAGTTTCTGTCCCTACTAGTTTTGAATAAGCTGTTGTAGTATGCTGTCTAGAATGTGTGTTTTAGGATCTAGGACACAAAAATGAAAACAGTTCATAATTAATTGTCGCTTTGTATTATATTTTATAACCATCTATTTTCAGTCAGATTTATAAGCCTGCAAGCTGGAGAGGGGCAGGCAGAATATCAGGGGAGGTGTGAGGGCATGAGCTGTCTTGGTCTGTGGGAGCAGCTGCTGCCCTGGTTGCAGCGCAGGTGGTGAGCAGTGGTACAGGAACAGGTGGACGGACACACAGCCCTTCCACGAGCGTTGCTCACTCTACTCCATCTTAGTGCTGCTTTCAGTGGGTCCATCACAGCCACTTTGGCCAGGAAGGCCTGAATAAACTCAGGAATAGAAACCCATAAGCTGTCTTTGAAGAGTACAGCTGCATTTCACATTACGGGGATTGAGTAGCTGAGGCAGAAAGGCTCTCACTTGCCCAAGGCTTCAAATCAAACCAGCAGCAAAACCAGTAATTAGGACCAATGAGTTCCTGATTCACAGCCTTCCCTCATTTGCCCAGATGCTGCCAATTCACCATTCTTTTCTTCTTTCTTTCTTTCTTTCTTTCTTTCTTTCTTTCTTTCTTTCTTTCTTTCTTTCTTTCTTTCTTTCTTTCAGAAAGTTAACTGGAATTGTGAATTTTAATTCATGTCCTTTTCAAAGACCAGGGCATGAAAACTTTGACATGCACTTGAAAGCATGGACAGTGGTACTAACCTGTCTCTTGAAAATTGAGAATAGGATATTGAACTCAGTTTTGTGTATTAAACTGAAATATTTATCACAAGAAATTTAGGGAAAAGGATGCTGAAAGGTCAAATTTTCCATTATGGTCTAGCAGCAGAAAGGACAGCACATATCTTCAGAGAATAGCTGATGTAAAAATATTACTTTGTTCTTAACCTTGCCATACAGGCTCTTCATTTATTTCAGCAAACTCTGTCCTATTGCTGTTTGACCCCTTGTCACCACTGACATTCACCTACCAGAGCAATGCTTCACAATTTCTGCTTGGTGTTTTTCCTTTCATTAATTCTTCCATACTCGTAGGTGTGCTTTTTTGACATGCTCAAAAGCAGTTCTGTGAAAATAAAATCTTTGCAAAGGAATTGTTATGTAGCTTTTTCCACTCTCTTGATTCATTGTGAACAGGTGATCTTTTAAAAAATCTGTTAATATTCCACTCATTCCTACCTGATAAAGTTACAACTTTTCTACAACTTCCAGGTCCTCTATCTGCAGCCTATAGTCTGGTTAAAACCTGGAAAAAAAATAATGTAGCTTTCTGGTTGCTCAGCCATACATAAATTAAGCATTTATGTTTTTTAATTATTTCAGACTTCCAGTCAGTGCTGTGTTTGACTCCTGTGCATCCTTTCCTTGCATTGTGGTCATTGTCATCAACTCACATTTGTTTTTAGGAATGAAGGAACCCCTCACAATGAAGGAAGAGGTCTTTTATCCTGTGATTCTCTTGTAGTAACTAAAGCAATGTTCTCCTCTGGGGTTTCCCTTTGCATATTTCTATATTTTACAGAGCATGATTAAGTTTTTATGATTATTATTTTGCCTTTAAGGCTTTGTAGTTTGCCTTGTCCTTGTGGCTGTTATTTGTAGAGAGGTAACACCCCAAGTTAGCATCTTGTCCCTTCTGCACTCAATACTCTACAAATGCACATCAGCTCCCTGTTACAAATATATTTCTCTCCAAATAGAAGACCCAGAGCAAGAAGAGAGAAGGTATGTGCTGCAAACAGATTGATGTTCAAAAAGCAAAAACAAGTTCCAGGTTTTTTAGTGTATTGCAGCCTGTAAGAATCATGGAGAGGAGTTACTGATAGGAGTACTGCAACAGTAGAAAAAAAGAGAGCACTAAAATGAAGAAATGAAAAAAAGAGATTAATAGAAAAAAAAAATTAATTGACCTAATTTCTTCTCATTTGGGTTTTAATTTTGATGCATGGTGATGGAAAGTTTGATGTAAATATTTTGATATAGCAGAAATAGGCCCCAAATAAATAGTGACTCAGTTTAAGGGCTACTCTGGAAAACACTTTTTGATCTAAAAAAGCAGCAATAGAAAAGATCTGTTATTTGTCTGTTGAGTCATTTCTGATCCAGAATATTTTCTCCATAGTATATTTTTGCATTGATTTAGATACTTGGAAAACAATTTGATCAAATTCTGAAGTTTTGAAATGCTGTCTTCTGGGCATTGGTTTGCTTTGGTTTTCTCACAAAGTTGGCTTTGCTTAGACAAAAGAACAGTTGGTATATCTGAAGACAGAAGTCTCAGGACTCCAGCCATGTAGTAAACTAAATTATATTTTATTGCTAATGATTAAAAACCGGGGGGGGGGGGGGGGAAAAAAAAAAAAAAAAAAA
>JAVJGJ010000059.1:22353766-22383282 GCA_035590215.1 Microhierax caerulescens | reverse complement strand
GTGAGGCCACATCTGGGGTGCTGTGTCCAGTGCTGGGCTCCCCAGTTCAAGAGAGACTGGGAACTACTGGAGAGGGCGGAGTGAAGGGCTACACAGATGATGAAGGGGCTGAGGCATCTCCTTTATGAGGGAAGGCTGAGAGAGCTGGGTCTGTTTAGCCTGGGGAAGAGAAGACTGAGAGGGGAGGTTACCAATGTCTACAAATATTTTAGGTGCAGGTATTAAGAGGATGGGGCTGGGCTCTTTTCAGTGGTGCCCAGCGACAGGACAAGGGTCAATGGGCACAAACTGCAACACAAGAAGTTCCACCTGAATGTGAGGAAGAACTTCTGTACTGTGAGGGTGCCAGAGCCCTGGCACAGGCTGCCCAGAGAGGCTGTGGGGTCTCCTTCTCTGGAGACATTCAAAACCTGCCTGGACGTGATCCTGTGCAACCTGCCATGGGTGAACCTGCTTTAGCAGGGTGTTAGACTAGATAGCCTCCAGAGGTGCCTTCCAACTCCAACCACTCTGTGATTTGGTGATTCTGTATCCCTGACTGTGCATTTTTGCCAAGACAGGAATAGGTCAGGCTGACTTCCATCCAAAGTGCCTTTAGTGTATGTGGATATAAGAGTAGAAAGAGCCCATGTGCATAACGTCTTTGGTTTTGGCTCTGCATGGGTATTTGCCCACATACAGACCCCAATAAGAAATTATTCTAGTGAACAAGGAAACTATTTCACATGTGTAGCTCAAGCAGTATTAGCAGCACCTAAATGTGGAAGAAATTTATGTTGTCCTCCTTAGTGTAGCAGCTACGAACATCAATGCAGATAGTGAGGTGACCTGAAAAAATAGCATCTTTGTTGAGAGCAAGTATTTGTGTTTAGTTTCTCAATTCCTTTTTAACTAATCACAGCAATCTGGCTTCATGTCATTTTGCTTTACACCCTCAACTGAGGAAAGGTGAAGAGCCCAGCCACCCAGCACTCCTCAGTCCCTGGAGAGGTGGGCTGGACAATGATCAATCCAGACCTGCCTGCTCCTCTCAACTAACAGTAAAAGACAAGGGTGGTCAGGGTCCAAGGTGCTTCAATGAAAAGCCTATGCTTGGAGAATGAAATGAAAAATTCATCTCTTTTGGTGAGATTAATCCAGTGAATTTCAGGATTAGGAACTGGCCAAGCATCTGCACACCTGTTTGCAACATCCTAAATATTGATTCTGCCCATCTTGCAATACACAGCTTCTCTTATCATTTTGATTTCCATTTTCACTGGGCACACACAGAATTGATTCTCCCTCACCTTCATTTCTTTTTGTGTCATAAGGAAAGTCCAAATAACCCAGCAGCTGCACAGGTTGTAGTCAAATGTCACAACTAACAAACAGAAAGATCCACCTCAGCCCCAGCATAATTGGTTTTAAAATGTAACACGTCAATGTGTCTGTGTATCCTAAGCAATCACAGAAATATGTGCTATTTATTACGTGGTTTCTAGAGCAACCAGAGAGGGCTTGAGGAGGGTTGCACCCACTGTGCAGAGTGCTAAACAAATGCATTAGTGAGAAAGCTCTCTGGGGTGAGGTAGATGGCAGAAGCATTTTCTTTGTAAAGCAAACCTTCCTGAACCTGAAACTGTTTACGGGTCAGTTCCAAACAAATTCCTTCTTTAAATAAAAATGCTAGGGAACAAAAGAGATTTTCAGTTGTTCAAGCACCCCATTGTGACATTTGTAGAAGTTTCCTTTTCCAGCTTGAACATGTGTTACTTGAGATCTCTTAATTTGTGTAAGAAGTCAAAACTCTATGGAATTATTTTGAAAGTATAGAAGTTTCTTTCATTTTAGACTCTTGCTTAACAATTTCATTAATTTTAAGTTAATTCTAAGTCGGGATTTTTAAATTTGTGGTTGAAAATTGCTATGGCAGGGGAAAACAGTTTTGTTGCTGTTTCTAATTACTTGCAGTCCTTCATTAAAGACCATGTGGTATAAATAACTCAGTAGAGCATATAGTTGGGAGTACACATGCATACACAAAATCTTCAGGTGAGCTTTAATGTGTGACATATTACTTGTGCCTCAGTAGCATTATGGCTGAGTTTGGAGAAAGACAAGGAAGAAAAGAGAGGGAAGACTGGTGGGGGAGGATTGAAAGGAAGAAGAAGACAAAAAAAGTAAGTCTCTGAAAGAGATGGAAAAAAGAGGGATATAGGACAAGGGAACCAGTTAAAGATGAGTAGGATGAAAGGAAGCAAATGAGAAAGGAAGACTTGCATTACAAGTGCATCATGGCAGGGGGGTGGGTATAGGAACTGATGACCAGGTCACTGGCAAATTCATAAGTTTTGGGGGATAGATCTGAGCTGCTGAGCATAACTTCAGTAGTATCCACAGGATGATGAAAACATAGAACAACTAGATGAGGCATCCTGGTCCATCAGTCTTTGCCTGCTACAGCTGCTCCAGACCTGTGATTCTTTCTAGGAAGAAACTTTGTTATGGTTATTGCAATTTTTGAAAAGGGGAAAATGGCTCATTTAAAAGGTACTGGCATTCCATATCTGCTTAAATTGCCAAAAGGAAGTTATGTATCATATTTTATGCAATTACATTTATGAAATAAAAAACTCCATCAGCTGTCAATTATACCACCCCAGCATTTAAGTAATCCTCACCAAAATTGGCTTGTGTAGGAATGAACATGTTTGAACCCTCTCTCTGCTTCCCTTTCAACCTTTCACATACAGAAAAAACCATATGCGTCCCATCTCTGGTAATATAGAGCTTCATCATCTAATGTCAAAAGGCCTTATTGAGGGTTTTCATGGCTGCAGCTACTAATACCTAATTTCAGTTTTCAGCAGAACTGCTGACTTTGCCCTCACATCCCAGCAGGGTCAAAGGTTTTTCCTGCTAAATGTCTCCTACCATGGTAGATCAGTGTAACAAATGCCGTTGTTCTCTACTGTTAAAAGATCTTATTTATTGAACATTTGAAAGATGGGGACAGTGCTCAGACCTTTTGCTCTATCATAAAACAAAACTGTAAAATACAGAATGCCATGACCCACTAGTAATAATTGTCGTAGATCTGGCTGTGGTTTTTACCAAACAGTAAAGTAAATGTATGTGTGCATTTGAAATATATTGGAAAGGCTAATTTAATATACACCTTTTTTTTCTGAATGTCTGTTCCATTTTTCATGCATATGCAGAAGATAGAAGGAAGAACATGAAATATCTACACCCATCCAGTAAGACAAAAAAAACTGTGTTTTCTCTTCACAAACCAGGGAAATCCAGAGACACTTTTTGTGCATTTCTAGAAGAGGCGTATGCCAAGTTTTCTGACTTGTATACTCCTCTTTCACTGCTGGACTTTGCCCTACACATTGTCCTGATATTCCTCTTAACTTTGGTCTCCTTGAAGTATGTTTTCCGATAATTTCTTCAGGTATTATAATAGACTCAGACGGTATTCTACTTCTCTGACACTGCAGTTAAGCGTTTGGAGCTGTGCAAAATCATTCTGTGTTCCTGACCTGCATTTTCTATTTATTTACTGCCAAGGCCCAAGATAGACTTCTTGGACCTCCTCAGATGTCCACTGTAGAGGCAGCTGCAAGTCCTTCCAAGAGCTGTCACAGCAGCTGGAAGATGAATGCATACAAAGGCAGTTGCTGCATTTTATCTGGGAGGAAGGAAAAGGATAAACGCTGAAAAGCCGTAGCAGGGAAGAGCTAAAGATTTTTCTGGTGTATCCAGAAATCTTGGGCTCACAGAATAAGTGTCATTATTCACAGTAATTAGCTAATACATTCTTTAATATTCTCACTTTTTAATATAGAAGATTTGGGATTCCTCTCACAGATCCTGAAAAGCAATAAAAGGTAAATGGCTCCTTCAGGAGCTATTCAGCTGTGAAAAATTGAGGAAGGGGCTTTTAGGAATTTGCTAGGCTGTTTGAAGTGCATGTTCACATGGAGCCATGTCTGAATACAATGTGTTATCACTGGCTAGCTCTTTTTCTTTGCAGTCATTTGTTAATTTTGATAAGAAGAGAGTTACTTAACTGTATTAGTCATTTAAATTCTAGAATGACTGAAAAGTAAATCTTCTTTAACACTCCACAGCAATATTGAATACTTTTTTGCATTTATGGCTTGCAGAGGGGCAGGGAAGTGGAACTTGCAGATCTCTGGGGTAAAAGGGATAAGGCAGCTCAGAAAGGCTTCCAAAGAGCAAAACGACCCTGGCTGGCTCAGAAGCCTTTCAGGGTGATCACCACAATATTGCTAAGACAGCCCATGTTTTGTGGATGATTTTCAGCTGCCAAAAAGGAGGTGGGAGTTAGTGATGCCAAAACCAAGATGACCCCTGACAGCTTCTGTGATTCCCTTCAATATCATTTTATGCTTTTTCCAAGATAGAACCTGAGGGGTGCAGCCAGCTTCCTCTCCTTCATTTAATAGGCTGTGTACATGGCTATTCTGCCCAGTAGCTGAAGCCTGGTTTCACAGTCCTGGTAACTGGAGCTGTGCTATATAAAAGTGGACAGGCTGGATGAAAGCAGGAGATCAGGAATTCCTTAGTCCTGCTCTTCAGGGGATGGGGAGAGTGGTAGTAACCTGAGCTATGTAAAATGCTGGGATTCTTCAGTATTTATTAGTATAATTTATATAAGGAATGTGTTTGTGTTTGGAAAGCCAAACAAATTGTGTCTCTTGGGCACAACTTAATATGAATAACAAATTCTCTAAGTTATGAAATGGGCAGATAAAAACGTTTTTTAAAAAATAGGAAAAAATGCAGAGAACCGCATCGTGCCACTGGAAAAACCTGTACCATAAAGCTGTTTGAATTTCTGGCTGCTATGTCTGAAAATGGCATAGCAGAGTTACAAAAATGTACAGAGGAGAGTGAGAAGGATGAGGAAAGATTTAGAACAGCTTTGCCATAGTAAAATACTAAACAGATTGATTCCTTCATTTGGGAAAAAGAGGACTGAGGAAGGGATGTGGTAGATGTCTGCACAATTATGAATGATACAGACAGAGTGAATAGGGATTCATGATCCATTATTTTTCACAGCCAAAGAACTAGCAGCACCTGATTAAATTATCAGGCATCCTGATAAACAAACAAAAGGGATTTTTTCATTTTTCAAATGAAGCATAATTAAATTGTAAGGTGCATTGGCACAGGATATGGTAGAGGCTATCAGTATAAATGGGCTTGGAGAAGATTAGATCAATCCATAGAGGATGGATCCATTGGTGGCTATTAAAAACGATGGTCTAGATTAAAATTCCATCTTGGGAAGTCCCTTAAGTGCCGATTGTGGGAAGCTGGAAAGATATTCCAGGCAATCTATGTATTTGTCCTGTTTACATCAGCATCCACTTTGGGTCTGTGCTGGATCCAGCATACTGGGATGAACAGACCTTTGCCAAATCTATCAGGAAACCTTTTATATGTGTGTGAGAGAAAAAATGAGAGCAAAAAAAATGAGAAGTTATGCAAGAAGAGCAAAAGCAACTTAATTAAACAATTATTTCCTTTTACTGTTAATACTTTTCACACAGGCCTCTTGCAAAGGAAACTTCAATAGCCTTAAATCACCTACTATCATTTTTAATTTTTACTTCAATCAGAATTTTCCCAGACCTGCTGTGTTTCTGTGCATTTGTTTATCAGCATGCTACCAAAACAATGCACAAGAATATTGTATTTGGCAATACTGCCACCTGGGCTACATCTGCAGTAGTAAATTTAAGTACCAGGACAAAGGCCCAACAAATAGGAATTTGATTATTTATTATGTTGGTTAGAGAGATTCCTGTCTTAGTTTTCACTGTCCCAAATATTCCCAGGCTTGACTAGGGAAGTTAGCACAGACAAGGGACCATTCCCAGTAACAGTTTGGGTGAAGCCAGCCAGTTCTTGAGGATATGGCTAGACCGTGCCAGTTGGCATCACGGCCAGTGGGTGAGCCTTTGCCATGCCTAATTCCTATGTAGATGCTGTAACACTGATTGGATGTAACCTCTTGGAGACTGTGTTAGAAAAGGAATAGGCTTGCCACAAGTGCTTTTAGCCACCTCAAGAAGATCCAAGCCAAGCCAATTAGCAGTCTCCCGGGAGGGGTGAGGGGGCTGAAATGGCACCCAGGCGCGCATGCACTTGGTTATTGCCTTTAGGTCAGGATCAGCCTAATGAGAGTTCTCAGTGATACATACCCTGAGCATACTGGAGGTATCTTTGGCCAGGGTCAAAGGCCATCTGCAAGAAATGCTTTAATTGGACAGCAGGCTGGTGGACTTTGAGGTACAGGAGGTACCTCTCCTCAGTCTCTAAGTATGTCTAGTCTGGAAGGGGTGATTTGGTTTTCTCAAATCATGGAGTGATACGGTAAGAGTCCTGTACTCATTCTCTGGACACATTTTATGTTGTACAATTATATGACCAAATGAAGTTGCACCTGCTGTTTAATCCAGACATTTTGTGTTTTATTTCATCTGCTGTCAGAGTTAATATGCCAGGTGCTATACAAGACAGAACTAAAAGAACAACAGCTACCATAGGGAGCTTACAGGCTGAAAGAAAAGCACACATAGGAAAAAAACGGTGGGAGGTCCAAAGCAGGCCAATAATAAATAAATTAAAATCCAATTAACTAAGAAGTTCAGTATCAGTTGCAGTTCAATCTTACTCTTGTACTGCAGTGGAGAAGACAGTTCACTGCTGATGTGAGCCTTTTAAAGTATGTGAGTGTTGTGGTTTAACCCTGGCTGGTGACCAAGCCCCACGCAGCAGCTCGCTCGCTTCCCCCACAGTGGGATAGAGGAGAGAATTGGGAGAGTAAAAGAGCAAAAACTCGTGGCTTGAGGTAAAGACAGTTCAATAGGTAAAGCAAAAGCCACACACACAAGCAAAGGAAAACAAGGAATCAATTCACTACTTCCCACCGGCAGGCAGGCGTTCGGCCATCCCCAGGGAAGCTGGGCTGCATCACGCATAACGGTTACTTGGGAAGACAAACGCCATAATGCCAAATGTTCCCCCCTTCCTTCTTCTTCCTGCAGCTTATATACTTGGCATGACGTCCCATGCTATGGAATATCCCTTTGGCTGGTTTGGGTCATCTGTCCTGGCTGTGTCCCCTCCCCATTCCCCGTGCCCCTCCAGCCCTCTCGCTGGCAGGGCCCTAGAAACCGAAAAGTTCTTGACTTAGTATAAGCATTCCCAAGCAACAACCAAAACCATCCGTGTGCTGTCAACACTGTTCTCACACCAAATCCCAAACACAGCACTGCACCAGCTACCAAGAAGAAAGTTATCACTGTCCCAGCTGAAACCAGGACAGTGAGTAACAAGTCTGCTGAGACTGGGGCCTATTTTGTTGATGGATGGGTTGAAAAAAGTATGATTAGGAGATGGAAACTGAGCCTGGTTATTAAGGGCAGAATGAATGCATAAAAAGAGGGTCAACACAGAGGCATATCTTGGTTCAAGACTTTGCAGGTGAAGAAAGAGAATTTAAACTGATAGGTCAGGCTTAGAGAGGTCAAAACTGAGGTGATATATTTGAAAGATGGGTACAGTGATTATCAAACTCGGGAAAAGCAGTGATATCAGATGGTTTCTATGCAGTGACTGTCAAAATGTTTGCTTAGACCACAGGCAGACAGCAATGGGGTAGAAGAGAGTGTGTGTCCATTAGCTCGTACAGAAACTTCACTTCCCTGACCCAAAACGCAAAGTAAACATCCTACTCTACCCATCCGCGATCCAATACCCAGCACAGCTCAGGCATGATTCAAAATTGACCCCCAAGAGATTAGCTGCACCTCCTTTACCCAGTCTTTAAACAGATGTGATTCTGTGGACTTCAGCAGTTTTATTTTGGGTTTACATTGGACTGTAACCAGTCTGTTACAGTTACAGAGAACCAGACTGTTCTCTAGACTCAGACTGTACAGAGAACCAGACTGTTCTCTAGAGACAAAAAACTGAGTAGAAGCTAAGGGTCCCTCCGTACTTGTAACTGGTCAGGAACACACCGCACACCTGAGCAATGGCAACAACCATCCCTACCGCAGCACATGCCCTGGCCCAGGTTTGGCTCATGCCAACCAGCACTTCCCTAGGTAATGCCTCCTTAGCAGGGTAAGGAACAGCACAAGCCAGGGCACACTCCTGGCAGACACCCATCCTGTTCTGAGGACAAAAGCTGCACCATGCCAGCTTGATCTTGGGCGCTGGTCCATGTCATTTCCCACTGTGCATGTAGTAGCCTCAGGGTTGAATAAGCCATATGGATCTGTCAAGCTGGTTCCAGCTCAGCAATGTCTCCTGACATTTCCAAGCTTAAGTCTGGAGAACTTCAGCTGTGAAAGGCTCCTATCACAGTCTTGAGTGTCGTCTGTGCACTGTTGCACTGAAATGCATGACAGATCCATCACATTTTTAAAAAAGAAAATGAGATGCTAGATGTAAATGAGTTTATGCCTCCTATTTATGCAGATCACAGCATCATTTTACTATATGTTCAGCTTTCACAGAAGCAGACATCTCTGTACTTTTAAAGCCTAACATTTTTTATTGCTATTTTGAGCCCTGTTGAGAGTGAAGACCTCTCCCACTATTTTTTAGTTTCAGTTTCAGAGGCAGGTTTTTGCTTTCTATTTAGGCCACTCTGTGGTGCAGTAGTTTGTATATTGAGAAGGGATTTTAACTAGTAGTTGTGTCCCTTGTCTGTAGACTGTGTTCTGTACATTTTTTAAAACCTTAAGTGGTAAATCATTCCATTTTCATGATCTCATCTTTGTCAATGCCCATCGAAACACTCAGTGCTAAGGCTACCATTTTCCTCTGTGTCCATAGCTGTAGAATGTTCTACCAGTAGGCCCACCTTGACCAAAGGGCAAGCTGAAATACTGTGGATCTATGAGACAAAGGAATTGAATGACATAAAATGAATGCACACATTTTATGACACTTGAATTTCAGCCTGCACAAAAATTCTGTGGTAATCTGCCTGACTTCATTACCATGAGATATGAAGGCTGTTGCTGTGCTCATGAATGAAGGATATGCTTTTCATTTCTATGGTCAGTAATAAAATCAGTAATTTCTAGGAAAAATGTAAACTGAATAAATAAAGACCATGTAAGTCTGTTTTTGAAGGAATAATATGACTTTGAAGTACAATTCAACCTCACACAAAGATTGTCTTTGTAATACTGTAAGAGCCACTGAGACTTTAGATTATGTTTCGCAAGTGCAGAATACAAAAATTGAATCTCTTCAAGGGCTGAAGGAACTGACAGTAGCCTTTTGAAAAGACAGTCTAAACAATGAATTAATGATGTGAATAGGTATAATCATAAAATATAAAGAAATTAGAAGTACTCAAGCTTAGGAAGTAAACTAATCACTAAGAGCTACTCATATCCCTAATGCAGATTCATAAACCCAATCACAAAGGAGTTTTAAGTTCCTTTGAAACATTTGCAATTGACCCTATTCAAAACAGAATACAGCTTTTTTTGCAGAATGGAAATTCTAATTTTGTGCTCTCTATAGGCTCTTCTAGGCAACAGTCTCACTGACACTAACATATGTATTCATATAGGATAGCTGTGAGAAAGAAATCAATTCTAATCCTAAATCTACTGGAAAATTGAGGCAGAAAGAGATTGACTGAATTGTACAAATTTGCACTGAGTTTCTTACAGAAAAGTTAGAATCTGACTTAAGGAACCCATTGCAAGACCTTTCCCGTTCATTTTGAAAAGAAAATTTATTTTCTTCTTTTTTTCTGCAAACATGCCAAAGCCATAAACATTTCATCTGGTTTAGCCTACCCCTAAAATTTTAGTCTGGTTTAGTCAACCCCTAAATTTTTTGTCTGGTTTTGAGCAGAGCTTGTGAGAATAATGCTGACTTCTTGCAAGGAAGAAATAATGTTATGCATTTTATTTTCTTTGTATCATTGTACAAGTGTTTCTGAATATATGTATATGATACAACTTTGGAATAAATTAATAGCTTCTTTTTAAAAAATACAAAACTACTGTTTCAATGTAAAGCTTGTTTATTATGAAGTTAACAGTAAGATCTCCTAGTTAGTTACATGAATGTAAAGGATCTTTCAGAATATTTTTGTTATAACTTTCATTTGATTCCTTATTTCTCTGCAGCCAAATTAGAGGACAGGCATATGAGTTATACAACATAGGCAGATCATGTGAGCAAAGTCTCCATGGAAACTGCCTAATTTGTGCTTTTATTTAATTAGAGTTGTCCATTACCTCTGCAAATGAATTTAATTTAAATTCATATGCCAGTCATTTTTTAAATTGTGTATGACTTTTTATCCATCACTTAACAAAATCTCTAGTAGTCTGTATTTTAACAGAGTGGGTTTATTTAACAATTGAGTTTATAAACAAGATGTTTATTTGACAGTTCAGCTTATCCAACATTCTTAACATCCTCGGGACTTATTTTCTGTGCAGTGTTTGTGCTATACTACCCATTGTTATCAATTTTATATTCTTAACCTCATGAAGTGTCAAAACCAAGAACAATTGTTTGAGAGTATCTACAGGAGTATGTTCACTCATTTTGCTTGCTGTGAGATAATTGGGAAAAAAAATCATAGCACAAATAAAAAGTGCAACCAAGACCAAGAAATATACAACATGCATGTGTTTGTTAAATGGAGCATTCAAACAGGAAAACCAGTGTGTCTGTTGTAAGCTGAACCACAAAACCCAGCTTGTCTGCTACAGGGATTGATGTACTCTGAAGAAAAGTCTTGAGTTGGTTCAGACTGATGGGAATGTCTGCCTGAGGCTATACGGAACATGAATTTATGTGAGTTATTTAGAAGTCATCAATCCTCAGTTGTGCACTACAGAAACGTGGTCTGCAATACCTGATTTTATCTTTCTCTGAAGAATTCCTGGTTGAATGTGTTGTGAGAGGCTATGGAGTACTCCATTCTTTCACTGTTCTTTTGAGGTGTCTGTGCTAGTAGCACACACAGATGGTAAGAACGAGTACAGTAGAAGGCTGTATATACTCAAAGAATTTCCACTCAGCTGAGACATCAGCAAATACGGTTAAGAGGGAAAAAATATTTTAAAAAACTTGAAAAATCCTATACTATTGTGTACTTATATGAAGCACATCACTGCAATATTTTCTATCCTAATCTGCGTATTCTCAAGCCAATCTTGTAGCTTAAGGAATTGTTACTGGCCCAATTTTCCATATGCAGCTCCGTGTTAGGAATATCTGAGCTAGGTGCCGGGTCCAAATTAATCTGTATGCCAGCGTGACAAGAGCGCAATGCAGAGGCAACAAGCTACAATTCTAAAAGCGATGTAAGCAGGGCTGCTAAAAGCTGTGCTCAGGCCATTTGGCAGGTTTCTGCGTACCTCACTGCATTCATACAGCATAGACATCTAGTCTGAACTTAAGTACTTTTCTAGAATTACAGAAGTTGTCTCTGGCACAAAAGTAAATGTTATTGATAGGAGAAAATCACCGTAACAACATTATCAGGGTTCAGGATCGGAAAGTTGAAATGGTTGTGAATAAAAGATAAAGAAAGTGGCCTGAGAATCATGAGTGGCATTATTATCATCAGAGATGGGAAGTGCTAAAGCTGCAACTGGAGGACTGACAATAACGATTCTTCTTGGAATAAATACATTAAGCCTAAAAGGCAGTAGAGTTAAATGTGACAAAGCAAAGCTGAAAAGAACAATGTAAAAGATGCTAAAAAAAAAAAAAAAAAAAAAAGGCATTTATTAATATTATGACACTAGTGATGACAAAACGTCTGGCAAAATGAAAAAAAAAAAAAAAAAAAAAGAAGAAGAAGAAGAACACTAGAACAACTTGCAAAGAGGAATAGATACTACAGATAATAGCACCTCAACAGCTTCACGGTATCAGAGATACTGACTGGCCACAGGTATCACTGAGTGGGTTTAAAAACTAGTGGAGAGTTTATGTCTGGATATACAAAAGTATCAGCGTTATTAAATAGCTACTTTGTTTCTGTCTTTTCAGAAGAAGAGGGTGGCGATCTGCTCAAGTCGGGCTTCAGTTTTCCAGGGACGCCAGAGGAGGAGCTAGGTACAAATATCATCTCTCAGATATTTTGTACAGCTTGTACATCCAGAGGCTGGGTGCAGCCATGGGGGTGAGGAGGCAGGAGGCTGCTCTGTGGTACAGCCTTTCTCCAGCCACAAAACCCACAGCAGGCATGGTGCCGGGTGGTGTTAATGAGAGTGGCCAAAAACCTCTCAGTCCAATCCTCCTGGAAATTCCTCACCTACTATATAAGGTTAGAGAATCGAAAGCAGAACAACATCAGATTTGGGTAACATCCAGGCAACCAAAAATTCGTAAGAAGATGTTAAAGGAAATTATCAGCTTTCCCTCTTTTGTCTTTATCTTTTGTCTTACCTCCTAGAGAACATAATAATTGCAGAAAGTTTTGAATGTTACCTTTTAAATTTAAAACAATAACAGAAGCAAGAAGTCAGAAACTCATAGAGCCCATGAGTGAAATCTTGATACCTCTGTCTCACCAGGCTAGTAGTAAAATGTTCCACTGGCTTCAGTGTAGCCAGATTTATACCTTTGAGATTGTGCAAAACTGAGTTTCTCTTTGTGGAATTTCATATTCAGATTGTCACTGTTTTATGTGAAATCCATCAAAATTTTAATTTATATGCAATTCATTTATGTGGTTATTTTTGGAAGAGAAATATGGAAAGTAATTTCTGTGTGTTTGCTGGTTAAAGCTCCCTTTATTCAAGTGAACATACTTATATTTCAGTAGTTAGTGTAACAGTAATTTTTCTGTTTATGCATATGCTGATGTTAATATATTACAACACTTTATTTTGTGTTATTAGTGTATTTTTCTATTTGACAAGATTATTATAAACTCTTGCACATTGATAGAAAGATAAATCATAGATGCTATATTAAGGGAAAAAAACAGCTTGAAGAAGGAGCATGAATTCAGGCAGGGGTTGTCATAATGTTTAAACAGGCTCTTAGAACAGGATTTTCTAAAACAAGTAGTGTTGCCACTCAGTTACACTCAAGTCAGGGAGTTCCGTAAATGTTCAGTGTAAAAATACCAGTATCGGACTTGTTTATCCACTTAATATTCAAAAACAAGTGAAAAAAAAGCTACAGGATAAATTACAGAGATTGGACAGAAGGATGTTTTAAGGAAGAGACTGAAGAACCTTCAGGCAGTTTCTACCTTAATTAAAATAGTGTAAGAGGGAAGATACAGTTAAACGAGGCTCCCTCGGAACCTCACAAGTGAATCCTACAGAGGAGTCCTGGAATGAGCACACCTCTCAGCGTTCTTGAACATTTGGGGGGTTTTTACCCCGCATTTCACAGCATGCGGGAAGGGGATCAGATGCCCTGGGGTAGAATTCATCTCATCTAAAAGTGGAAAGTAATTCAGATGTAGATGTCTAAACTGTGGATATCTGGACTTCCTTGAGAGTCAAAGAAGAGTGATAGATAGACTTTTCTAGGACATAGCAGTTTTGGCCTATTTTAGAAACTTTACATAGGGTGAGATGAGTCATGCCCTAGAAGTATCTCAAAATTGTTCTCCTTCCCATTTGGTTGAGAAAGAACTGCAGGATTTCTGAAGCCAGAGTAAATGATGTATAAGCCAATAGTATTAAGTGTCTACAGGAGTAAGGACACTCATATGAAATAGGTAATCAAAGATTAACACAAAGCTATAAACTAAACTGATCAATCATCTAGAATCCTGATTAGGAAGAAAAAGAAGGGATTAGTCAACAGAAATGAGGAACAGGAAAGCAAAAATCTTGAATGAAATCACAACCAGACTACAGAGAATCTAAGCTACTTTCAAAAACTTCAGCTATTTATGTCCAGAGGATTGGAAAAAAATATGCTAAAAGCAAGGAAAGATCTCTCCTCGCACCTAAATTTTGGCTCCCTATTGGTGTCCTCTGAAAATATGTTCCAAAGATTGCTAGGTAATGAATGGAGAGAGGTGGGTGGCTTTAATATTTTCAGAATGAAATCCTGTTCTCCTGCTTAGCTGCCAAACTGTAAATGGCCAAAATAGGTGGACTGGATACCATCAGCAATGTAGAACACGTGATGTCCCATTCTCCCTTACAGAGAATCACTGAAAAACAAGGAGGAGCATACTATGGGAGCAGTAAATTGGGAAGACTTTTATAAAAGTTTTGGGATAGTCATGTTCAATGTAGACAAGCTTTGTATTACAGCTGTGCTAGTGGTTAACACCTCTACAGACAGCTGGGGCATATCTGGCTGGCTGGCTGTCCCCCGTCATTGTGTTCTGTTACTTGAAGATTTGATTTTGAGGCCATGAACTGAACATAACATGTGAAAAAGCTACAAACTATTAGGTCTTTCTCAGCCTCCACTTTTGCTTGCTGTTGCACATGTATAAATTTAAATATTTGTTGGAGAGAAATCTGAATCTGAGAGGAGACTCTAACCACTGGGCCAAGGAAAGCTCTCTCTCAATATGTATACACACCCCAGTGACTATGTAACTTTTTTCTATGAGCAGCCTCAGTCTGAAGGACTGCTAGTGGTATTACTTTGTTGGGGGGGGGGGGCAGGGGACAACACCACAGATAAGGGCTTTCCTTCAGAAGTAAAACAACTGCCCCAAGACAATGCAGAATCTTTAAGGTAGCTCTAACTGCAGGGGCATTCATTATTCTAGACTCTCACTGTCCCAAGGAGCTTCAAGTTATGATCTCTCTGGAACTGAAAAGTCTCTGGCTCCAGGCTCTTATTTTTAAAACAGGTTTAATATTTTCTAGTGAGGTTTCAGGGCTTCGGTGGGGATTAATTAATGTTCGCACAGTATCTCACCAGAGTGAAAATGCTGAATAGTCACTAAATAATGTTATTAATACAATGATCCACTGCCTTAATTGGGAAAAGGTATCAAGGGATGGGACTGATCTCAACTCTTTTACATTATTGATTCTATAAAAGACCTCATTAGCTAGAACAGGCAGGAATGCATTGGATTCCTTCAAAAAAAAGCTTACCCAAGCATTCGTAGTCAGTTCTCAAGAACAATCTTTCATAGCTTTTCCATTACCTTTTATTTGTTAATAGAGTTCAAAGTGACAAGTATTGTCATGGTCACAAGATTCACACTCACACCAAAAATCCCTGTCCTTTTCACTAGGAATATCTCAAATAAGCAACCGGATAAAGGTAGCAGGGCATGGTGGAAGGAGCAAGAGATCTGACATGCGTGATCTCAAGCAGCTCACTCTAAGTCTCACGGAAACTGGCGTTCTAGCTGGTCGTTATAAAATCTGGACAATGTTAATGTATTAGAAAATAAACATTCTATGAAACTACTTTTTTTGATGCAAACTGGAAACTGCTTACAATCTTACTTACTTTAGGCATGTATAGGGTAAAGCAACAATTTGCTTTGGGTGTCAAAACCAATAGTGCAATCTTAACAAGAGACATATGGAAAATGTGCCATGTTCAAATGGCATCCAAATAGTAAAACATGTAAACAGGCAAGATGGGCTGAACTCTTCTCTAAATATAGATTTTTATAGGTAGTAGATGCACAAAGTGAAGAGGGAAAAATAGATTATTGAAAAATTTTACAAACTTTCTATAGGTAAGGAAAATATTTTACAGAAGTTCAACACTTAGCAGCTTCTAATGTTAAGCAAAGGAAGAGAACACACACTTTTTGTTTCAGTAAAGTAGTATTTTCAGGAAAGGATATTGAGTTGAGGTTAAGAAAAAGGTTAAAACCTATAAAATATGTAGCAGTTAGTAATAATGTTCTTAATCTGCCACAATTGCAAAGTAAACTGTAAGGGACTTTAAAGGCAGGTTATAAAAATGTATTTTTATTTCACAGTTGATGCAGTCATGCTTTTGATTAATTGGTATGGTTCAAGTGTCAGACAGTAACTCATGGTTATTCAATCACTATTGATTGCATGATCATGCCTTTACGACCTTACATATTGAAAGGAAGAAAGAACATAGCCATTCTTGGAATAAAAAAATATGTGAAGGCCTGACTTTCTAGTCTGTCTGTCTCTCTATCGAATTATCCAGCCTTCCTCAGTGCGATCAGTAGCTGCACACTGTGCACTTTTCATGAGTTTTAGTTTCATATAACAGGCACAACAGGAAATTTTCCCAAGAACAGACAAGGGGTTGGCAGCGGGTGCCTGGCGTTCCTTCCTCTGTGCCAGATCCGTGCTTTGGTCTACTTTCCCCTAGAGCATCCAGGGATGGTTAAACAGCTGGAGGCTTTGACTGGGGCTGGTGGAACTTCAGTCAGACCATGTGGCTTGGCCACACAAAATGAACTGGTACAGCGACACTTGTCCTCGTAATTAGCAGGCACAGTAACAAATCCTTTATTTTAAACTCTTAGATGGGCATTATCCCAAAGACTGAATGCCTCCCTGCTTTCTGACACTAACCCTCAAAGGTACAGAAGTTATTTTTACTCCTGTGCTATGGTGAACTGAGGTAGGGAGTCTACCAGAAATGTCCACAAAGGTTAACTTTAACCCAGTAAAGCAAGGTCGAGCCTCTCCGTGACCGCTGTCATCACTTCCCATGGCTTTATTCTGGATCATACAAAAAAATCATGGCTGGACAGGAAATCTTGACTGCAGATTTCCCAAGTTAATCTTCTAACCACAGGACTATCTCTCTTCCATATAATAAAAAATATATAGACAGATGGTTTGGTATGGAGATATAAAAGTCATTTAAGAGATTTTAAATATGAGACGTCCCAATATGTCTCTGTGTCACTTATTTGCTTATTGGGACCAGCTGAACAGAAACTGCATAAAACAGTCTTTTTTTAAATTCCATTGTACCTCTGAATAATTCCACTTCAAATCCTTCCTTTTGTTGTACCCTGAAACTGTAGTGTAGAAATTTACTGATGTGATGATGAAGACTGCAGAAAATGTTAATGAAATAATGGGGAATGTTTTTTGGAAAATAATTTTTGAACTTTAAATTCCTTTCAGTTATACTTGAGAGCCTAGTCTGTGAATTACTTTCAGTCATAGAGCAAAATCATGTCATATGGCCTGAGCATCATACAAAAACTTGTTAACTATCCTGCATTGTAATTATAGGCTGTTGGCAACAAATGCTCACTAACAATCTGCAGACCAGAAGCTATTTCTAAAAATTAAACACCTCATAACGTCAGATAACTCTGCAAAAATCTCATTAGGCCCAAGGTCAGTTCACAAACAGGAGAAGATATTTGTAAGGATGTAAGATTAATCAAGTAGGTTATTTGTTATGAATTATTCATTCATTTCTACTACAGAATACAAAGGAGCTTACGCATTTGTTACTTTGCCAAGAAGCAAATATTTTTGTCCTAAATGATTTGTGCATTCTGACAGGGCTGTCCAGCTGAGGAGGCTCCTAAGTTCAGTTGCAGAGGAAATAGATTTTTTCCAAACTGGGAAGCTTTATCCCATTGTTAGACCACATCTGGACTACTGATTCCAGTATCTGCACTGGAATAAATGAAAGACCTTTCCAAGGGAGAGAGAGAGAAAGTAGGGAGGAGTGGAAACAGGCTGAGTTAGGTTTCACATATGTGATGTAGGATATTAGCAAAGGAGCAACAGTTTTCTGTCCGTCATACCCTGCTGACCTCTGTAACACCTGGCTGCATAGCTCATCTGCAACATTTCCTTACCCATAGAAAGTGCAACGGCTGTAATGGAGATGAGAGGCTGACTCATCTGACCGCTTCACCATGCCTGCCTTCTTCACTGGGCATCGTCACTGTATTGTCTTCTTTCAAACGGATAAAATGTGCAACCTTATAATTGTATTCCCATGATGGGCAGCTTAAATGCTCTCCTCTCCGTTTCCCCAGAAAAAAGTTACCATGCTCTACCTCCACATTCATTGTAGGCTGCTTAGGTTCTATCAAGGACAGGATAATTTGTACTGGCACAGCCCAGAGTCGTGGGGGTTCTTCCAGCATGGAAGTACCTGACCATGGCTGTCTCCCACAGTGCTGGCACTGATTCAGTTGTCTTCCTAAAGGGATTTGCACTAGTGTAACTAGTACAGCAGGATAAACACCAGCAAATATTGCTAATACAATCCAGATTTTCACTGGTGAGTTCAGCTGTCGCCTTTCGTCGTGAATTTCTTGTGCAATTCTGTTTGTTTTTTCCATCTTTTTTACAAAGTCATTTCTCTTAGTAAATAGATGGCAGCACATTAAGATGCCCTGTCTCAAACTTGCCAAGGGTGTGGGAACTGACACCACCACTTCGTTCCAGGAGCAGGGTTCACAGTTTGATCCTTCACTGTCACATGGAAAATCTGGATGCTAATGGTTGTGGGAAAAGGTAATTAATATTTGTAGTGTTTACCACGACCCAAAACAGAGCTCAGCCAGGCAGAAGAGATGGCACCCTGATTTTAAAAATTCCCAGTCTGAAGGTTATGGGAAAAGGGAGATATTCTGCCTGTAACTATGGCAACAGGTTTAAAAGGGAACTTGTCACCGGGCTGCTATTTCTTCCTGCACCCCACAGGAAAATCAGGATGAGACCTCCTCCATCTCAGTGGGTTGAGCTGAGCAGAAAAGTTCACAATACAATGACAAAGCAGCAAGAGGCAGCACCAAGGGTGTACAGCTGAGCAGATAATGATGAACTCCAAAAAGTAAAAGAAATTATTGTTTTGGGTCAGATCAAGGCTGAAACTCTGAATTTTTTGGGGAATCAAAAAGCTGCAAAGAACTGATGCTGAAGCAAACAAGAAATCAAATTATTTCTTTCAGTTCTGACAATTTAAAAGCTGTATTGAATGTTTAAAAAAAAAGTAAAGGAGATTTTGAAATAGAAAGGTATTTTAAATTGAACAGTCATATGTTCTGTGGCAATAATCAATGCTTTTGAGAATTAATGCTTAGATTATCTTTCCCAGAAAAGCACTTTATAAAATAAGCAAAATCTTTAAAATCTATCCATGTTTTAAAGAAATAATAAAAGACAATTTAAAAGGAGTGTATGGTAAATACTTTTGCTTGGATGTAGAAACATTAGTCCTTGCAGTCTCCTCAGTATTACAGAGGATGGTAAACTTCCTCCACGTCTTCATAAATAAGGGACAAATTCAGAAAAATTCAGGAAACAGTAAGCAAAAGAAAAATTCATTCAAGGGAGAAGTTCATAAATATCAGCATTATTTCTTCTGTTTTATTTCCATTTAAAAATAACTAATAAGCATTTATTGTTAGAAAAGAAACCCTAGATATTTGGTAGTTCCATGCAGCTGAATAGTCAGTCCAAGTGGCTTGGATCCTTGGGATTAAATCTTGGCCATTGTGCTATCAGTGGCAGTATTTTAGCAGAACCGGTTTCACCCTTCCATGCCACCATCTTCCTGACTCAGGACCCTGCCAGGCTTGTAACACACTTATTCTGGTGCAGCACAAATTGTGTTTTCTGTAAAATACAACCCCGATGAGAGGGATCCTCTTCAAGTAACACCAGGATTCATAGGTAAACTGAAACAAGAACTTTTCTCAGCAAATATTTAGAAATAACACTGACCCCAGTGAAGTTAATGGGAGATTTGTCATTGCCGTCAATGTGACAAGGATTTCCCTTTCACTTCTTGACAGACCTGTGTGGAGATTCCTGTGTATAGCTTTGAGCTGTACTACCCAGTTACTTTGGCTTTCTTTAATTGCTGAGACTATAGTTGCAGTTTTAATGATGCCGAGGGAATCTGATGGTGTCCTGTACTTGAGCTAGCAACTGCAAGAAGCGAAGTTTTGTCTTTTAGGAAAATAAGTCCATAAAGCCAGGCACAATAGGGAACAAAGAACTTTAATGGTCTTGGGGTAGCTTTTCTGGTCTGTATTTGGAAGCATTATAATCAATTTTCTTATAACCAGTTGTTCAATAATATTCACGTAGTGAAACCCTGGTTGACTCCATGCAGCTGTATTTATTTCTCCAGAAGAAAGCTTACATGTTAGTTGGTTTAGGTCAGTCTAGTCGTGATACTTTGTATTTTTTCAAAAGCTTCACTGATCATACAGATTCTATGAAAAAATGTTAGTCATAAATCATTTTGTGGACTTACCTCTGTCACAGAACTGTTGAGAAGGTAAATAGTGGCAATGTACCTCAAGCTTGAAAAGCACTGTGAAGGTCTGTGTGCTACATACCAGTCGACATTAGGACATCATACACTTCAAGCCAATGGAAATCAATTTTGCATCATCCTGAGGACTCCCTGCATCCCTCTACTTGAGACCCTGGAGCTTCTTGCAAATCCCATGCTGCCTTTCATGGGTTTCTGTCCTGTCCTTTGTCATGGCATGGGCACAATATTGTGCCTCTCCCTCCCTCTCCTCTCCTCCCCATATAGTCCAAGTGCCCATTCTTCCACCCACAAGAAGCGGGATGTCATCAGTCCTCAAATACTGTTTTCACAGTTCTCCTTCTTCACACATGGCATGCCCTGTTCTCCAGGCCAGGCAGTTGGTGGCATAACCCTGCTTTAACATGTTGCTGGTCACAGCTTTCCCCAGTGGTCACAGTTCTCTGTGCTTTTCTTCCTCACAGTGTACTGCACTTTGTGGCACCTGAAATTCAATACCGTCACCTTCCACCCCACCACCTCAGAAATTCCATTCTCGCTCATTGACAGTTGTTCTGCACTCCTTTCACTATATGCCCCTTTCTCTGATCATGCTTATTTATCTCAGAAATAAATCCCTTGGGATGTTGGATTGGCAGGTCTACTAATCTCTATTTGAAAGATGGACGGAGATGAAGTTAGAACTGTTGTGCTGAAAAACATGATTGGGTGTCATGAAGTATTTGTTCACCTGCAGACATCTGCATCAGTGCTCGAAACTGTGACTGTGCTGGATAAGTGGCAGCATTCCACATGCTCCCTACTTCTCCCTTTGGGTTTTCTGACTTTGCTCCAAATTGGTATGTTCTGGTCACTGATGACGTTTTTGGAATAGAATTTGCACATCCACTTTTATCTTACATGGGAGTTACAAAAAACATCTTACCCTTGGTCATTATTCATCATGTGGTTCCACTGAATTAGCTTGGGCTGTCAAATCATTTGCTATGCTTTAGCAGTAGACATGTGCCTCAGATTACCTAAACCGATATATTTATCATGTCGTTTTCTGCATTGGTACTTGTCATCTGCAGCTTTCGCTTTAGTCAGCAGAGATAAATAGGTACATGAAGGGCGTTAGTCATCTGACATTTTTTAGGTTTGTGCTTCAGGATGAGATGAATCATGCCAGTTTCTTACACTTCAAAATAAAACCACATCCAGGTAGTATATTTGTGACAGTCTTTGACCCACATTATTCTTGAAATCATATCTATATATTGGTTGGAAGAGTACTATTTACATAGTATGAAACTATGATGGCAACAGTGTAACTGTATGTGCTGGTCACATCTTCTAAACTCCGTTTAGTCAACTAGTGTAAACACAGCCATACATGCCTACCACAAGGACTGCTCAGGATCCTGAATATAAAGGTATTTCATTTTCACACTTAAGTGTCAGAATGAGAGAGGAATCCATATCTAGCCCATGGCTAATATTTGTTTGACAGCCTTGGGCATTTTGGTGTTTGGCTTTAGGTTCTCAGAACTGCCTGCTTCTCTCCTTTGACTGCACAGGGAGACTGGGTACATGAAGTATCTTGTTGCAGTAGCCCTGAGAGAGCCAATATCACTTATTTCTGAGGGACTGCTACCCTCCAAAGTTCGGTATTTCAGGTAAGCAACCTGAGATGTCAGATAGAAGAATTCATAGAGAGATATTTGCGTGCAGCGCAAATGCATCAATTCCATGTAACAGAAAATACAAGTCACCATCTAAAGCTGGAGGTTGAAGTCAGGTAGTCACTCAATCTTTGCAATTTTATGTAATTTTTATAGATGTGTTGTGCTACATAAATAGGTTGGATCTCCTGAGACCAGACTAACAACTTCAGACATTTCCAGAATTTTTTCCTTGCGCTTGACAGGTTAGTCACTCTTCTCAATATCTGGAAATATTAATTTTCAAGGTTAGAATAAAACAGAAAAAAAACCTATAACAAGTTAATGAGGAAACGTTGCTCATCTAATGCTAATTACTGCAGTCCTTGGGCAGACAAATCTCCAGCTAAAACGTTCTATTTATGAATGTTAATATTTAATGTGTAGTTACTTGATTAATATAATTGGTTTTGCACTATTTAATATTTGTATTAGTTATAGGTTAGACTGTGAGTATATTTTTTTTCGTAATACATTGCAACACTAATTGAACTGAGTGAAGCAGCACAATGCAACAGTCTGGTTTTCCATACCAGGTCTTTTTGAAAGCTAGATTAAGCATCTCTTTTCAGCAATGCATTTTACTGGTTACACTATGCAAAGGAGCTGTCTCTTCTCCAATGAAAACAGCACAAATGTTTCAGATGGGTAAGCAGTTTACCAAGGGGCTCGTAAGGTTAAAGCAATTTAAATTAATTTCTCAATAGAAAAAGAAGTGTTTTGTGAAAAATAAATAAATAACTAAAAGCAAAAATCAGGCACCATTTACTAGTTCCAGGAATTATTATTATGCTCTGAAAGCTTGCTTTCAATAAGTAACACACAAAAAGATTTGTACAAAAAGGCCTGTGGAGACATGCACTTCTTTTGAATGTCAGAGATTTCCACTGTTTTTACATTGATTTCTTTAGCAAAGAACAGTGCTCCAGCAACTCCAGAGATGCACAGGCCTTATTTTTTCATGGCATAGAGTTTTTTTAGCCCTTTTGCCCTAGAACATTAATACTAATTGTAATTGATTATTTCAAACAATTTTCTTCGTCCTCAAACTTCTCTTTCTTCTCTTGATACTGACTAGCACAAGGAACAAGCCTGAATGCTCTAAAAATTGTGACCAGTCCCTGAAGACAGGTAAACTAACAACTCCTTGGAGTAAGAGAGAAACTCTTTTAGCATCAGAGAGTCCAAAAGAAAAAAATGGGGGGAAAAAAGCAGGAAAAGGCAAGGAATAACAGGGAAAGTGCTGAAATAGACAGGAAAGGTTGCAGAAATCCTTCCATCTGTCACAGGTTAAAGGTTGACATATCTGGGGAGTAGTCTCTGAAAAGAACAATTTTGAGGGATTTTCAGGATTTTGGAATTACTGTATTCTCTCTGACATAACAGCCTGTGTCTTCCTCAAGGTCCCTCCACATGGTCTTTATGTACCATCTGACTGGCCATTTAAGTCAGTGGAAAGAGTCCATTTCGCTCTGATGAGACACAAAGAAAAGACATTCATGTGCTCACATATAGTAGATTTTTTTGCGGTTCCTATTCTTCAGTCTTCTTTGGATTAAGTTCATTTGTTCTTCTGTCTCCTCTCAGCTCTTTAGTTCCAACAAGGGCACTTCCTTTAAGGGACTAGACATGAGGTTTGGAGTGATTACCCTAAAACAACATAGAGGCTGCTGGTAAAAAAAAAAAAAAAAAAAAAAACAACAGAGAAAACCAAACCAAAACAAAAAGCTTATATTTTATTCTAAATGTCATTATCTTCAAGACACAGACTGAAATTCTAGTCCAATCTGTCATTATTGGATAAATCTGGAAAAACTTTATTTTTAAAGGATGGAGACAAAAACATGGATACTGCAGCTTTACAAATTTTTATGCATCAGCTGAGCTGTGGACATTGACCACAGACACACTTCTAGTCCCTTGCAAATGCTAGAAAATCATGTTAGCCTAACTAAATTGTAAGCTAGCACATTTTTCTTTGCGTTTCTGGCAGGCTAAGAGTTAGCACATGGTCAATTACACTGGTCTGGTACCGTACAGTAATTCATTCAGCCATAGCTCAACTGTTTCTTCAAGCCCTGAAATAGGGCTCCTGAACAGAGTCGACTGAAGAGTACAAAACTCAGATGACCTGGTAAATTTATATATCATAATGCAAAATTCTCAAGATTTTCAGAGGGTTTGTAAGAAGTAATGGTGCCTAGGACATAGTACAGGTTTGATGTCCCAAGCAGAGCCCAAACCTAATCGGAGTGATAAATTTACATGATGCACATGTAAGTAATTTGAGACCATCTATTATCAGTTACTCTCTATTGCAAATTTAAGAGAGGGAAATTACTTTTTAAAAATGCCACTCCTTAATTCAGTTTTTAATTATTTTGATTATGTGTATTGAATGCCTATAGCAGTTTCTAACTACTGTGTTTCAAAGAAAAGAAATCAGACGTTCCACGAGGCACATAAAATGCTATAAGACTTTGGAAGCAACATACAGAAAAGTGTACTTTTCTTTAGTTGCACTGAACTAGAATCATAGGAAGTCAAGAGAAATGTAAAAGCTGTTGTTACATTATCCATTGCAGTGCAATCAAATCATGATGTCTCATATTCCTAGGGATGTAGCATGAAAACGTTTAAAGCCTTCTAGGCTATGCTTGATGCTGTGTGAGTCCTGAAGAAATCACCAGGGACTAGCAGTCCCGTGTTAGGGAACTCATTTAAATTTGTTTCTTAGTCTTATCTAGCTCTTTCTTTTGTTCTGGATCTCTGCCATGCCCTTCAGGTTTCTTTCCTAAATGCACTGTTGGAACATAGCGCTAGAGTTATCCTCATTCATAGATGTGCAAATTGTAACAAACAGGCTTGGGGTTGACGGCCCGTGTGCCGTCAGTTTGATCGAAGAGCCTCTTTCCACATCCCTGTGGCTCACACCACTGTGAAAATGAAAATCAGCAAATCCACAAGCACTTTGGAAAATGTTACCTGTGTTCCAGTTTCCTTTTCTGTAAAAGGAGAACACTGCCTTCCATATCTCATGGAATTGTAAGAACTAATGCAGTAATCCCTGTTAGGTGCTTTGGGAACCCTTCATGAAAGCACAGACTAAGTGAATTCAACACATGGACCATCATTATTCCCCTGGTAATGTTTAGTAATATACTGGGTTAAATACCATTAATTACAATCCTGCTTATGTGGCTGAATCCCAATGCACTGCTATAATTTACTACCTTGTCTATATATAGTTGTGCTTTTAATTGGATAATCAAAATTATGTTATTTCAGAAAAACAGTTATGGTTCCTTTTTTTAACTACATTTATGCAAATATATACTAAATAGTACAACAGACTGAACAATCAACAGTATATAAGTTTTTTATTTTAATGTGAAAATAGCCAAGAATTAAGTAAAATAAATTGGTATAAAAACAAAATAGAAGCAGAAAAGAATATATGCACAGACACATAATTTTCACACCATGATAAAGTCTGGAGGTGACATTTGGACCCTTAACTCCATCTTTGACTTCAGTGTGGCAGGATTGTGCCTAGGATGAAGAATACTTTATTCTTATTATTAGTTTAATGCTGCATTCATTTTAAAACATTATGTGGAGGTCTGTTGAAATTAAGATGTAATAAAATTATCTAAGCATCTTCCACTAGAGGAAATTTAGAGCATTTAGGTTACGAGATTGCTGATGCTAAAGACTTGCAACAAATTGCATTCTGTACTGAAGGTATCATGACATAACACTTTTTAGTTGAACAGAATTAAAGAGGTATGGGTATTGATCTGTTTCATGACCATATCCAGGCACTGAGTTTTCACTAGCAATGGCAATATGATTTAGGAGAGTTTTGTCACATGCTTAGAAACCCCTCAAAGTGCTGTTGGCTACTGTGTTATCTCTGCAGGCTGGTCTCCAGTGTCCGGTTATGTTGTTATATATAATGACTAGATATTCTCTGGCTTCCATACTGGGTGAGGCCTTTTAACTTCCTTGTATCAAGCACTTGTGCAAGATTATTTAGATTCTTAAGAGCAAATTTGCAAAAAGACTGTGCTAAGTGGTTTGTATAAACACTTAAGCATCTGTTTAATCTTCTAAAGGATTATCTTGCATCCTATATCTTTGTCTGCTTTTGAAATGTTGCTTAAATAAGCTTAAATTGAAGATGGAAAGTGAATGTGCAAATCAAATTGAAGCATTTCTGGGGGTTTTAATTTTCTGTTTGTAGCATTTTACAACTGCAAGAAATTGCACGAGAGAAAAAAAATCAAAAGCTTGAGTATCAAAATCTTTGCTTACAAGCTACTCTTATTTAGTAATCATGTTTGCTTAATAACCACAACTTGGAGCACATGATCCATAGGAACAAATAATCGAGTGTATAAAAATCTTGTAGCTTGTACCTAAAGATATTTGTTTTATCAGGAATAACGTAGAGCCATTAAATAAATATTTTGTAATTTGGACAAAAAAAGGGAAAAAACACCTAACAGAAGATTTTACATTTATGGGAATAGTGATAATACTTCTGGACTAAGTATAACAGGTGTTCAAATAGTATGAAATGCTTATTCATAAACTGTTTAGTGATATGAAAATTAAGCTTCATTTCAGCATGTTCATATTCTTTTTCTCCTTGCTGTTTATTATTTCTGTTTACGAACAGTGAACTTGGGATCCTGAAGCTGAGATCCATTTAAGAAAAAGTTCAATTTGTGACATGAAAATGCCTCTATGGAGAAAGGATACATTTAGGTTAAGATATCCAACTGAGAAACCACAGAAATAGAAACTAGATCTGTGTAACTTAAATGACAAGCCACAAAGCTTGACATATGAATTCCAAATATCAAATAATAAACTGAATACTTGAATACATCCATTAAATCGGAGTAAATTTGCATAATGAATAGCTTCGTAAAATTTAGAACTGCTAGCAGAGAATTTTGCAAACAGGAAGAAGGCTGCATTCACCCCATAATTTGCTCACAGTGAGCACTTTTTACCAGTTTTATATTGGTGAATAAAATTCCATGAATGGTGAGACTTTCCATCAAGCTCATAGAGAAAAAGTGTTAAGTTATGCAATATACTTGGATTTTGCAAGTTAATCTTGAAATCAGACACATAACGTAGGTTTTATATGTTCTCCTGACAGACCAGCAGTACTCATGGTCACCTTCTCAGCACTTCAATGAAGAAAGATATTCTCCTGCTCCGAGGAATATGAAAGGATTATCTGGTAGTCGCAACCAACCACAGTTATGTTCAGCTCATACTTGTGGCTTATCATCCCCTGAAGATTGTGAACACACCCACGACCATATCCACCATGGGCAGGAGCCAAGGCAATCGTATCTTCTCAGCCCCACGGAGAGTTGCCCGATGGACCACCATCGTTGCTCGCCACGCAGCTCCATTCATTCTGAATGCATGATGATGCCCATGGTAATGGGCGATCACATGTCAAGTAGCACTTTCCCCAGAATGCACTACAGCTCACATTACGACTCAAGAGACGACTGCGCCATGTCTCACGGTAACCCTAAGATTAACCGTATTCCTGCAAATCTTTTGGACCAATTTGAGAAACAGCTTCCTCTTCACCGGGATGGGTTTCACACTTTACAGTACCAGAGGACCTCAACAGCTGCAGAACAACGCAGTGAGAGCCCAGGAAGAATACGCCATCTTGTTCATTCAGTCCAGAAACTTTTTACTAAATCTCATTCTCTGGAAGGATCATCCAAGGGCAACGTTAATGGAACAAAGGGAGACAGTCGAGGGGATGACCATCATCATGGGCACCATTCCAAGCATAGCAAAAGGAGTAAAAGTAAGGAGAGAAAACCAGAAAGCAAGCATAAATCTGGAATGAGCAGCTGGTGGAGCTCTGATGACAATTTGGACAGCGATAGCACTTACCGAACCCCTAGTGTGGTAAATAGGCATCATGCAGATCATATATCCCATTGCTATCCTGAGGCTCTCCAGGGGCATTTTGGGGACCTCTCATTGAAGACTTCCAAAAGTAACAATGATGTGAAATGTTCGGCTTGTGAAGGGCTAGCAATGACCCCTGATGGTAAATACATGAAAAGGAGTTCTTGGTCCACACTTACAGTAAGTCAGGCTAAAGAAGCTTATCGCAAATCATCGCTAAACTTAGATAAGCCTCTGGTTCATCAGGAAATCAAACCTTCCTTGAGGCCGTGCCATTACCTTCAGGTAAGAGGAAGATTTTCTTAAGGTTTGTAATGAAAAAAGCATCACCGTTTATGCCATTAATCATCGCAAAAATCACAGAATCATAGAACTCTTTGGGTTGGAAGGGACCTTAACGATCATCTAGTTCCAACCCCCTGCCACAGGCAGGGACACCTTCAGCTAGACCAGGTTGCTCAAAGCCCCATCGAACCTGGCCTTGAACGCTGCCAGGGATGGGGCATCCCCAGCTTCTCTGGGCAACCTGTGACAGTGTATTGTCACTCTCATAGTAAAGAATTTATTCCTAATACTTCCTCTAAATCTGCCTTCTTTCAGCTTAAAACCATTACCCCTTGACCTATATATATAGGGCAATCTGTGTATCTCTCAAAGAACGTCTGTATGGCTCACCTGATGCAGATATTCCATGAATGTGAGAAAAATCTAGCTTTTGTCTTTGTTAATAGGCACAAATTAAAAACTATAAAGCTGGTGTGATATAAATTAATCTAAGGTCAGTTAATGCGTTTTCATCTTTGGACATCACACTGAACATTTTGATAAAACCCATGTATCAGACTGAAAAAGGAGCAGTTCTGGCAGTCTAGGGGCTAGAAAAAGTGTTTCAAATACATCTGTGAATGAGTGATTTTCAAAAAAGTGTGTGTGGGTTCTAATTTTTTTGTTCTTTTATTTTTTTTCTCTGAGTTTTTGTAAGTAACAGGAGAATAGATTTATTGATGTACTCAATTGCTTTGTCATGATGATGATTACTCACAAACTTCCTTTTGGTGATCACCCAAGATCATATTGAACTGAGCCTCTTTTGAGACCATACTATAAGCTATCCTTGTTCAAAGTTACATGGGTACCTCAGGGAGATAAATATTTCAGGCCTGGCACTCAGACTATTTGTGGTGGTGTTCAGCACACTTGTTTTCTCTAGCAGCAAACAAGAAGCTCCCACTTTCTCCAATATTTAAACCTCTATGCCTGCTGCTTACTGCCATTTGCCACCCCAAAGTAATGCTAATGTAGCCATTTATGTTGTTACGTGTTGATCTGGAACTTAAAGTGATATAGGTTTAGAAAACAGCTTCGAAAATACTTTGTTTAGACTTTTACATCATGGCCTAGGTCCAGCACAGTCCCATGGGAAGTGACATTGGCACATCAGGGTGTACAGAGAACTGCAGTAGGAGCAGAGCAGGAAGGAGGGAGTTGTTGGAAGGATAATTTCTTCAGCTAGCTTTACCACTGGGAAAAACGTAGTATACGAATATTCCCTTAGGTACTTTTAGCAAGTACAGCCTGCGAAACCCACATTATTCCCAGTACCTTCTCTTTTAC
>JAVJGJ010000059.1:22272352-22342147 GCA_035590215.1 Microhierax caerulescens | reverse complement strand
GGATGTCATCTGGGACAGTGTCAAATGCTTTGCACAAGTCCAGGTAGATGACATCAGTTGCTCTTCCCTCATCCACCAATGCTGTAGTCCTGTTGTAGAAGGTTGGTCACCAAATTTGCCAGGCAGGATTTGCCCTTGATGAAGCCCTGTTGGCTGGCACCCATCACCTCCTTACTTTCCACTTGCCTTAGCATAGTTTTCAGGATGATCTGCTCCGTGATCTTGCCAAGCATAGAGGTGAGGCCGGCTGGCCTGTAGTTCCCCATGTTTTCCTTTTTTCCCTTTTTAAAATTGGGGGTTGTGTTTCCACTTTTCCAGTCAGTGGGAACTTCACTGGACTGCCACAACTTCTCAAATATGTTGTCCTTCTAACCAGCCCTCCCCAGGCAATCTGTTTTTCTTGAAAAGGCCATGAGTTGCAAAAAGAGAAGGAGAGCATGCCAGTTTGTTTAACGTCAGGTCTAAGTCCTCTCCTTCCTGAGCACTCCAACTGTTCTTGATTAGAAGGTGAGCAGTAACGTCTCCCAATTCCACAACCGTTTTGTCATGGAAGGAAAGAATAAGGCTGCTCAGTCCTTTGAAAAAAAAAATCTGAATTTGTTCTTCAGAAGATGGTTTTAGGCTGTGAATGGGAAATGACAGAAGGGCCTTTCTGCTGCTTGTCATCAGATATAACAAACCCGAGAAAGGAGAAACACGTTTGAGATTTTTCTTCATGTTTTGCATTTTGTTTGCTAACTAAAGAGACCTTTTGGATGCTACTCTGAAGGAGCTAACTCTCCCAAATGCCTTGTACAGGGAATGTAGGGTCCTACCTAAGTTTCTGAAGTTCACTTTCAGCATCAGCTCCATAAAATGTAGTAAGTTTTAGGTACCAGATGCTTTGATAAAATTAGCCCCAGGTGACTAATGTAAGATATCACACTGAATCAGCAGCAGAACAATTGAAAGGCCCCAAATTTCCTGAACCTGGTTCTGCTTCTCACAGCAACAGTGCATGAAAATTATAAGAGAGACTCATCATTCTCTGTAATAGTTATAACCAAATCATCAGCCAGTGACAAAATTAAATGAAAAGATCCAGACCTTGTCAGCTCATTGTTCTTACAAAAGGAAATTCATATGGTAATATGCAGTCTAACTCCTCTGTGGATAGAAAGTACATACACAGGGATTCATGTTAACATCTAGAACAGGAGGAAGGCCTTTTTAGACATTATAAATAACAGCACTCATCACTGTATGCAAGTAGATAATGAGGGTAATTATTCCAAATTAGCAGCTGCAAACCCTGCAGATGGGAATTTCAGGGGCTGGTAACTACTGTAAGAAAGCATTTCTGCAAGCTGCAAAGCCCTTTTCATGTTTGGAAAATTTACGATTAATGACCCTCACACATGCTGTTATATATTTTTGTTAATATTTCAAAATAAAAATCTTTCCTATACTAGTATAACACTTCTGCTTCTCTTTAAAGCTATGCTGGGGTCTGAGATGACCTGGATTTGGGAAGATTTTTCCAAGTATTTAACCTAGCAGCTAAAGGAAATGATGAACCAGGCCAAACTGGACCTGAAGTTTTGCTTTTGTTATCAGTCCATGACGAAAAGCAATGTCAAGGGCCCTTTCCTTGGCTTTTGAAGACAGGAAAAGGGCTCCAGCTGTTTTCCTAGGCTCTGCATGAAACCTTCTGAGAGAGCACATTGTCAGACTTGCTTGCCAGGCTCCAGAAGCATTTTCCCTGTGTTCATTGTATTCTTCTCCTTTGAATGGCTGAAGGGTAGAAAAATGCACATACTGTAATTGTGGATAATGTTTCTTCAACCATAAATTCTTCCGTGATAGTCAACAAGTTAGAAGGGGATTCTTGGTGCATTTGTGTGTACCATGAGGTTTCAGCTTTTATGTGAATTCATTTAACTTATGAGTTCAGAAAATAAAAGAAATGTAGTCAACAAAAATAGTAAGACACATAAAAGTAATATTTGTCTTCATGAAGCTCCTTATCACGGTGAAGAAACTTAATTTTTTAGATACTTTAATTAAAAAAGTCAGTCATTCCTATCTTTTAAAGTAAGATTTCAACTTCAGTCAACAAATAAGCCTGTGTTTACTCATTTAAATCCGGTCCTTATCTAGTTATTTGAACATGGAATTTCAGACAAAAGGAAGTTGAGAAACTAATAATTTTTTGCATTTGAGTAATTAAAAGGTTATTGATCGATGTATTTTTAAACTTTCTATTTAATTATCGTTGAGCTAAAATAAAGGAAAAAACATCAAGCCAAAATAATTATTCTATGAAAATGTTATCAGTTTTTTGAAAAATAATATTAAGACTGAACATAATAATTCAGCTTTAGTACAGAAAATGGAACAGTATAGCTTGCAGTGGGCCCCTGTAGATGCCAGTAAGTGCTTTTTCAGGATTTGGATTTTGTTTTTAGCTATGCTGACAGGAAAGTAATAAGACTTTGAAGTGAGAGTATGGTTGTAAGTTTGTATGTTATCAAATAATTTTTCATATACAGCTCTCTAATTCAGATTTTTACAGTTAATAGTGTTGCCAACTATTTTATTTATTTATTTAATTATGCCAGTAGGTTAAAAAAAGGCTTAAGAAAATAGATTTATTTTGTATATTTTAGAAGTCTGGCTATTACAACTATCACTACATGCAAATACTTCTAGGTTTCCTAGTATCTCAAAAAACCTTCCTCCAACATTAATCTCACACATACTAGGTCTTAGAAAAAAATGAGGGTGATGTATCACATTTACAGGCTTGAAGTTTGGGAAGATTTTTTTACACTCCCTTTCTAATCACCATCCAAAGCTGAATAATATGAAAAGTTTGTTTCTTTGCATGATGTAATCCATATTTAATTTAGATTCATGCTCTCTCCTATTACTTTATATAGGAGTGTAACTCATAATTTTTTTCTCTCATATTTGCCTCTAACATTTTTTTGATATGTGCGATCTGTTTCATCTCTTCTTACCTGTCTTCATCTTCAGCCTCGTTTTTCTCTCCTGAGCTTGTTTCTTTGATTTACTGTCTCTATTTTCACTTGTTCACCCACTTTTAAAACTTCACTTCCCCTTTAATCCCTTTTTGGTGCTCCAAGCACCAGGTCTGTTCACCTGATGTGTGGCTAAGCCATGTATCTTGAAAGAGCAGCAAAGGTGACAGGCAGATCATGTTAGTTACTTAGGTCCGATCTCCAAGACTGCTGAAACTTAGGGGAGCGTTTGCTTCAGCTCCACAGCGAATTCTGTCTGCAGAGGGTCTCAATTATGTTTGACTTGAAAGTCTTTATTAGACATCCTGCTTTGCAGAAACACCTTAATATATGTGTAACTGGAAGTTCAGATTTATAGTATATTTGTAAATAATGCCATTGTACTGTTTAATATATATAAAGTCATTATGTTGATAAAGGATTTGATGCTGCCAAGTGCATCAGCCCTGGTCCACTGATGGGCTCTGTCACATCCTTCTTTTTAACCATGAGTCATTACAATGGATTTCAGAGAGTTGTTTATGTCCTTTAAGTTAAGTAAATTCTTAAGTGTGTTTCTGGATTAGGACCAGAGGACTCAGCATCTTGGAAGATTAAACAAAAAACCAAAGCATCAGCAATACTGGCAGAGACAGGCTTGCTAAATTTTCCCATAAGTCTTAAAACAAGGCTGATTTCACTTTGGATTGGAAAACCTACTCCTGCTCAATTCCCTGCCAATTTGTGGTGCAGAGAGATATACATCCACCAGCTGTGGATTATTTGACTGCCAATCTTACTATTTGATAAACGACCTCAACTGCATGAAAGCAGCCTCAACCAAATGTATTTATAATTAACTGGCCACATTTCTGATATGTTACAGCCTCTATTAACTATTTTGCAGTTTCTACATAAGAAAAAAATAAATTGCCACATGTGCCTTTTTTTCACAGACGTTTACCCTAAATGAGAATCCTATCATTTATGCCAAAATTATAGCTTAGCTTAACTCAAATACTTCATTCACCTTCCTGAAAAGCAGCCAAAGCCCCATATGAGAAGAGCTGGTAAAAGACTCTGAAGTGCTCAGCTTTCAGAGAGTTTTAGGTCTGAAACACCTGATCAACTTCCTGTTTATCAGCTGAAAATCTGTGTGCAAACTTCCTGCAATTTAGAGCTTGTCTACAAATAGATATTATAGCTCCATTCACAAACCACGACTTGATTGTTCCTTAGGCTCCAGCATTTATAAACTGAAAATTTCCAATCTTGAAGTTGAAATTAAATTGCCAGCTCATTTGGGTACCTTAGAAATTTCTAAGTTACCTGTTTCTGAAGAATAAAAAATTCACAACTTGTGTTTGTAAACTGAAAAATTGAAGGATGCATTTAAATACATGAAAAGAATAATGCACATTTTGTCAATGTGTGTTATGGTCTCCATTAGGTACCTCAGGATGAATGGGGAGGATACCCAGCTGGTGGGAAAGATGAAGAGATCCCCTGCAGAAGAATGAGAAGTGGGAGCTATATTAAGGCTATGGGAGATGAAGAAAGTGGAGACTCTGATACTAGCCCTAAGACATCACCAAAATTAACAGTTCGGCCAGAGTCATTATTAAAATCCATTGGACAGAGACCACTGGGAGATCATCAAAAGTAAGTTTCACTGTACTATGTTATACACCTTTCTAAAATTTGCCATGACTTGGGTGACTTTTCTTTGTGTGTTACTGGTAGTGGTCAGTATCCATGAGAAAATATAATACTGTAGTTAAAAAGCTAACTTTTGTGTCTTAGTTTTAATTTAGCTAGAGTCCCTTGTAATTACTGGATGAAAAACTGTGATCTTCCTCCATCCATGTAACAAACCTGCTACCTCAGAAAGATTTTGTTATGTTTACTGAAGGAAATATATCCATATTTTTATAAAAAGTTTACAATTCTGTTTTTTTTTCTTCTCTAGGATTGTTTTATATTACAAGTCTTTTTTATTTCATTGGTTTCTCTAAATAGCAAATACACTCTATTCTATACTAGGTATAACAACAAATATATAATTCTATGATATATTTGGCATCTTACACCTTTTTTATTGCTACAATGTTTTATATATCAGCTGTACTGTAACATACACATGTAAACATTGTAGAGGGTTTTGTTTGACTGATGTGTTTTTTTCATTCATACTACCTACAATATGGCCTATTAAATAACTAAAGCAAATTTTAAAACTATAGGAAGATATGTAGTCATATATGTTTTTCAATAGATCTCTACTTTTCTCTCCTTCTTATTCTTTCAATATATTATTTTATAACTAAACTGCAAATATACTTCTGAAGACAGTTTCGAAGTAAGTGGTAGCCTGATTTCAAATCTACAACTTCTATTAAAATGACTGGGTGTTTCTCACAGCTTAGAAAATTGATATTTTTGCCTGGGAGAAATACACAAAATGAAGAAATTAAGATTGAAATCTTTAATCAAAGGTTGTTTATTGTTCTGTAGATAATACCAGGTATAGCATGCCATAGTGACTCATATTTTCATAAAATAAAACAAAGCAAAAACCTTAGACAGAAGTCCTTAATTAAATTTAATTATTTAGCTTGCAATCTGGAGGAGAGCCATCAATTTTCACTGTTCCTGAAGAGAACAACTCTAGAGTTTGCAACTCTATTATTTCACATAGCTTGCTCGTGCATCTCCGTAGACTCAATTCAGATGCACAAAGGTGTCTATACCATGAACTGATGTAAGATTTCTGAGATAGCATTAAGGGACTCTGACAGGTCTCACTCTCAATTGGCAACTAAAACCAAGGCAGGATACTTTGTCATCTCAAAGGGTGCTGGAGACCTATGCTTAGGCAATGGAGCCAGATTCTAAAGGTGAATCTGAAGAATTTGCTATAGTATTGGTTCCAATGATGAAATCATGGCCTGTAACATGGGTATTCCTGGCAGACCTGTACCTGGCTGATTAGCAATGATGAAAAGATGAGCTCTTAATGACAGTGGTTGGAAGCAATATTTGAATTTTTTGTATCCTTAGTCACTGTATCTGGGCTGAGTTTTGGGTTTGAGGTGTGCTGGCTACATCGACTGGTTCAGTCCAAATTTGTGAAAGTCTCTGGGAAACGGAAAAGGTGGTTAATTTTCAGCTTGTGAGGACTTGTCAGTGGGAGTAGAGGTCTCTCAGGATGAGGAGCCTGTAATTTCTCAGCCATAGTGGAGACATATGTAGTGAATTCTTCAGTCCTGGATTTTCTCATAAATGGCTCTGAAAGCTGTGGGTCTTGCAAGAAGGCAATTATCCTTCTAGGATAAGGTGTGCTAAGGGAGAGTAATCTAATTAATGTCTGTGGCTTGTTAAGAGTGACCCTTCTAAAGGCAACAGGGAAAGAAGAGGTATTCGACTTTCTCAGAGTTTCACACATTGACCAGCTTTGTTCCTGCTGGTAAATTAAACATTTCCAGAACACAGACCTGAGTACAGAAACCTGACCATGTACACTGAGAAGGTTTTGAAGTGGTCATTCCCAGAGGCAGTCTGGATGCAGCCATCCTGCTTTGGAGGGTATGCCATATCCATCCTAGTACCTCAAACTAAAACCTTTTCTCAGAGACAGTTCTAATTCTCTAAGTACTTAGACCAAACAAGATATATTTTATTCTGTTCTTTGGGTCTGGCTATGATTGAACTTCCCACAAGAGAATGTAGATAACAGCACAAATCTTCCACTGAGTGGTAGGTCTCAGTGCCTGCCCTAGAGCCCTACAGCTTATAAGCAGATCCAGACAGCATCTAGACGTATGTATTCAAGCAAAGAATATGTTTCAAGAAAAAAAGTCTCTGATCTGTTAAATCCTCAAGGCAGGTGGTTATTAGCAGGTCAATACCAAATGTTGTGTCTTCCATCAGTTTTCCATGTAATGCAAAACACTGCTCAGAATATAATTGACTAAAATATGGGTGAGATGCTGATGCAGTGTACTGGGGTTGACAGCTGTGCCTGTTCGTGCTCCCAATGGATTTAATGGCATAGTTACCAATAACTGCAGTCAGAAAAGGAAGAAGGCTTTTGTAGTACTGTGAAATATTATTAGGGGCTCTGTTGAGAATTTGTTGCAAACACTGCACTAGGAATAATTGAGCAGCCAGGCTGCTGCTGACAGATAACTTTTAAATCCTCGCGTTTCCCTTAAACTGAGGGGTGCGCCTTGAATCTGCCAGCCTAACATACAGGCTTTTTCTGGTGAACTTCAGGCAGAAATGTGACAAATACTCTGGTTCTTGTATGTTTTCCTTGCAAAAAAAAATGCAAATTTCAGTAGTCCAAAATCAGACAGAAAATTTCTTGTCTCGCAGGAATACAAAGTGCTGGTCCTTAATCTGGGTTTTCACCACAAGCCATCTCCTCCTAGTACATCTCTGTCTCCCTGTCACCGTGGTCACCTTTTACGTCTGGTGGATTTCTGTGAAGGATGTAGCAAGGGATGATGGTTATGGAGCCTGCCTCCCTCCTGAGCGCGGCTCAGTAATCCCCATTGCATGCCGAGCACCCTTTCAACTGCTGATCGTGCTGCTGAGCCAGAAGCCGAAGTTTTGAACAGGATTCCTGCATGCATAGCAGGGCTGAATAACATTTCTGGCATGTATTATGAGACATTACATAATTCAAGATGTCAGCTGCATTAGCTGGCGTTTTAGCTTGTTTACCAGGATGGAGGGAGCTAATGCACAGAAATAAAATAGGGCTTACACTCTTAGTCATCCGCTTGGGTGACAGGATAGCTCAGAACTGGGGTCTGACGGAGCACCAGTAAACCTGTAATAAAAACTGCATATTGATAGTTTTGGCAGTATAAAAACATGCATTGGCTGCAGAATGTATGTAGGTGGGTTTCATAAGAATATGCCTGGTTTTCTGTCGCTATTCTGAGTAGGATAAAATGAAAAGTAGAACAGCCTTCACTTAACCTTCAACAGACCTTTGACATGTGTGCAAGTTTCTCTGAGTTTTATCAGGCCTCTTTGCAAGAGAGTTTTCCCATTTAAATTCTGTTTCTACTTTGATGAAAGTAAGCCCCTATTTTCTTGGCTTGTGTTGCTCAAAGATTCAGCAAATTGAACATTAAAAATTCATAAACAATAAAAATGCATATTTGCATCTGAATAGAAAAAATGTTTAACAACATACAAATAGGTAAGTGTAACTGATTTAACAGAAGCATTAAAATTCTGAAATAATTTCTTTTAAGTTACTCTTGGAATGGAGCATATTTTATTCCAAGTGGGAATAAAAAAGAAGTGCAGGGTCTGCCACTGCTGGTTTATGCAGATGGCAGAAGCAGGGCATATACCCAACCACTGCCATCTGATCACCACCTCTGTCAAACTGCTGTCACAACCAGCATGATCCCCAGCCTGCTTTCAGCCTGGGCCACCTGGCTCTCTTCTAAATAGTGCCCAGGCATGCTTCAGAGACGAACCCTGTTAGATGCAGCCACCCTCTCTATGGGATAACAAAGTTTAACCATTGGCCAAAGGGTCAGATAATGAACCTAGCTTATTTCTGAGTATAGCTATAGCCTAAGTGACTCAAATTTTGCTGGATTTTTCAAAAATTAAATGCTCCTAAATATATAGATTACTTCCTGAAGACAAATGCATTTTGGTTCCTTCTTTGTGAATGCTATTTCAAAAGACTAAATAGTGTATTGCACTACAAGTCGAAGGCCGATGTAATTTAGTGTTATGATGAAATTGCATTTGAGTGAAATATAATGCAATAAGGCTTGCTGTGGTGGAGACAGGACGCATATTTGAATCTGCTTCCTTTCCAACTTTTGCTTTCTTGGAATCCTGCCAGTAATCCCATTTATTGAGGAAATTATCTTGACTCCCAGTAGTCCCAGGAGAAAAACATGTTAAACTTTTTTTCATTATTTTGGTTTTTTTATTTTGCATTATCATTAGACATACAAAATCTTTCTGATGTCAGTTTTGGTATCCTATGAACAAATATAGGTTTTCTGGAGGTGAAAGGCAAGCTCTTTCAATCCAGTCTATTTCTTTCTGCTGTGCTGTGATGCTGCTGGGAATGGAGTTAAATTGTGTTGGAAGGTAGTTTGCAGAAGGTAGGTAGTGTGCTGCTAGGTATTTTCATTTACAGTAAGGTCAAAACAGCTGAACAGTGTATGGAACTGGTAGCTGAAACAAAAGGAATGTTTGTCCTAAATAAGTTTTGTGCAATCCTGGAAGAGACACTGACCCATGGGATTTGTAAGGGTATCCTTCCAACCTAGTAAATGCCATGTCTTTGTGTTTGTGACAAAAAAACAAGAAAGATGAGAGATGGAAGCATCAGAGACACTGGGATCCAGAAAGGAAAGCTGGCAAGGAAACAAGACTTTGGGACTATGTGATGGAAAAACAATTCTATGACTGAGGATGATATTTCGGTTATTTGATGCTTCTGGTTTTCAGGAAAGGAGTATTTAATATACCAATTATGTAAATGCACAAGATAGCACCATAGAAATAGCAGGTTTCATTTTCAGTATCTCCTTTTTGAAGTGTTGCAAAAGACTCTAAAATCCATCTAGCCATTTAGTCAAAAGGGATAGCAATAGCATTTAGCCCAAAGTCAACACGCTCTATTTGAAGATCATACTGGTATCACTCATGCAAATGGGTAGTTGTGCTGTGCTGCAGTTTCCATTACGCTCTGAAGTGACTCATAGGAAACTAGATGCTGCAAACGTGAAGATGAAATAGGTTAAGCTACAATAAAATAAAATCAGTGACAGCAATGTGTATTTTTGTTTTGTGAACCTCTGATGGCCGACTTTGCTGTGGTGACGGGTAGTCCAGATACCTTAAGCTGATGGGTGAGCAGACAGAAAGGCATGTGAGCAGATAGGTGGTACACAAATGTGGTCTTTCATTGAGGAAGGAAATCTGCCGTAGCACAAATCGTTTGGTGAACTACTGCACTACAGTACCAGTGGTGCTTTGATTTGTGTTGGCTATATTCTCCATCTAACCCTCTGCCAGGTTAGGGCCCCTGCATGGAAGTGTCTGGAACTCTGAGTCACAGTCACAGAGAAAGCAGCTGTGCCTCCCTCGGGTGTCTAATGCACTGGACATTGTTAAAGCCCACAGCACACCTGAAGTGCACAATGCACGTCCGTATCTCGGCCACTCTTCTTCACAGTCTGGTATCTCTGCTCAAAAGCCATTTTATTCAGTATTTGAAGATAATACACCTAAGTAAGACCTGAAATGGTTGACATGTTTTCTGGGCTTATAGTAAACCAGATCAAATCAGTGATCTAACTGAAAATTAACCTAACCTTTCCCTGCTCTTCCCCATTTCAGAGTGAGAGTTTGCATCTTTCCATGGCCATACTAACTTATGCTGACTTAAAGAATATCTGGACTATGACCTGATGCATACCCACATGTTCTGTTCTGCAGACTATTATAACAAAAACGTCCCCAAAGCACACAGCAGGGGAGTTAAACTGAAACAAGATCTGACAGCACTTAACTGCCAGAGCCCCTGGCTCAGCAGGAATCATGGAACAGCACAGGCTCCTCTAAAGCATGTGGGAAATCTCTGTTAAAAAAAAAAAAAAATCTTACTGTTTGTAACCATATGTGCTAACCGTAGCACACTTACAACATGAGAAAATGAAAACCAAATGACAAGTTTGGAAGCACTGCATGAGACCAAACCTCTGTCTCTTCATCCGTCTTTGCCCATGACAGTGCCAGTACCATATCATTTAGTGATGGACGAATGTGTGGGTACTTGCCACTTGGTAAGTACACAGAGAGAAGTCTTGATGTTGCAGGCTGTAGGTAAGTGTACATATGTGGAAAAGTGGGTGCGATGCCAAAACATTACAGATTGAGAGTTTAAGCACAGCTTCCTTGCTACAGAAATTAATGTCCTATTTCAGTGCTGCACACCAGTGATGCAAGCCTTCGTTAATTTTCAAAGGTAAACTTCAATTTACCATTAACTTATCTTCTGCATTTTAAATTAGAAATGGTTTTGAAGCCTTTCCTGAGAATTGTTTTCAATTGAAGAGATGGGAAAAATTGCTAGAAAAGTAACCCTCATCTTTTATATGCTTTTTATTTATCTTTGTTTTTTTCCTCAGTCTTCTGACTCTAAAAAGCCTCATTACACACTTCATTAGTAGCTTTCTGAGGCCCTATAGTGTAGTAGCATCTACTCAGAGTCTCTGAGGGGTGAAATTGGAGATTTACTGAGGAGAGTTTGAGGGCTAATTACAAAGCCTTATCAACTAATAATGCAATCACTGGGCCACTGGCACAGTGATAGTGTTCTCTTCTGCAGTCAATAAGATCTGGGTTAGATTAGTCCACGGGGTTAAGAGCGAATGCTGATGAAGGGCAGCTAGTCATCTGGCTACCTAGGAAGTATCTTTCATGGGGTCAGAAGGTGGTTCCCATCCTTTCTTCCTTTGTAGAATAATAGGAAATAAGCAGTGTTAGGCGCCTTGTCCTCTTAGAAGTAGCATAGTGTAAAACTGAGGCAGTAATTGAGCTCAGATCTCCTGCCTCATTGTAGCAAATACCAGCTTTATGTTGTAGGGCTGAAATGCATTACCCTGGATGAGGAAAGGGGATCCTAAGGCTCTGAACAAAGTGCAGAGTCTTCTCAGGAACAAAATAGGCTTTTGTCAGAAAGATGCAATTATGTGGTGGATTGCGGTGAAAACACAGTAAGATTCAGGCCAGTCTCACAGGCACAGATACTGAGGTCCAAGAGAGTGTGTTTCTGGTGCTTATTCATTCCTGCTTTCAACAAATATGTTAGTTTTACTTTTCGTTTCAAAAGGATCAAAAGCTGCTTTTCTCATTTAATTAGTTTTTAATAAAAACTAGATGAGGATACAAGGTATGTGTGTAGAAAGACTTCTTCAGGCAAAGATTTGAAAATTAAGATGCTTTTGGTTAAAAAGCAGAAATCATGTATATATTTTCACTTCTTCCAATACTGTTGTGGTTTTTTTCCCCAGAAATTACAATCTCATTAATATCTTCAGCATTAAGAAGGTCACTCATTTGCTTAAGACCTATTGGCTTTAATGGACTTACATGTGTGTTTAATTTAAACTCATGTTCAGATGCTTTGCTGAGTCCCGATGGTCTGTAGTCTACATTTGATCTGCCTAATTATGATTTTTCACATGTATACATGTATATGTACCAAAAGCAAATAAAAGAAAAAGGGAGATAGCTTCCTGAAGAAAATTGTGACTATTTCAATTCCATAAAGGGATTTAGGAACATACTTCCAATATCTGAGTTCAGCTTACATCCTCACATCCGCTTACTGAACTGCTACATGAGGCTTTCAATGCCTCTCATTTTTTGCTGTAACATTTGCCTGAGTTTTGTTGTTGCTGACCAGTTTGCTGCCTACTCTCCAGGGCAAGCTCAAAATAGAATATTGGAACAAGACTTTCAGGATTAGCTATATGGGCACATCTGTCACCTCTTACAAACAAGAGCTCTGAGTTTAGATTTCCCACATCAGACTTTTTTTATTACATGTACATTCTGCATGATTTGGAGTACAGGCTTGATTGAGCCTACATCCTCTGTATCTTTACAAGGAGTGAGCAAACCACCAGACTGTTTAACTATTCCAGATGATTTCCTCTCATTCCCTTCTGCTTCATGTTCTACAAAATCCCTAAATACTTACTGATGAGAAAGGTTCTCATCTACCAGTGATTAGTAGGCATTTCATAAGGACAGAAACAGCGGTCTCCACCTCTTTGCTAACATATTCCTGTAGCAAATTTGATGTTCAGTATCTTTTAGGCACCTTTTTTAAAAAAGGCTGTGGGTCAATGATGAAATACATAGTATCTTAAAAATTTGATCTGGCCCAAATTCTCATATCTATCACTGATCAAAGAGAAGCTCCAGTCTGGCAAAGATTAAAACCCAAATTCTTTGCTACAGATAAATTTACCAGATTTATGTGTACTTTAAGGTTTTTTTCAAAGAACCAGACTAACTGTGCTATTCTGAAGGGAGAATCAGATGTAATGTCTATACTCTGAGTTCCCCAATGGGCTGCATGGAGCTACATCTGTGCCCCTTTGCAGAGCTCTATTGACTTCAGCACCTCTCTCCACGGAGACACAGTATGACTCGCAGCTGCTATACAATGGCACTGCTAGCCAAGCTTAATCAATAGATTCTGGTCGATGAGTTATTTCATGTACCTACAAAGACATAGTTAAGATAGATCCAGATAGAGAAATGAATATCCATTGAAATGCAAATCTCTCAATAAAATAGGTTTTGATAACTTATGCTACCTTGCTAATCCTAATGCACTTCCCTTTTAGGTGCCCAAGATGAATTCTTTTACAAATTTTATCTTTTTGTCCCAGAATGATACTTCTGAATTGCATATACTGATTTAAACAGAAGTGATTGTACTTTCTTTATTGTTCCCATTCATTCTCAGATTTTTGGACAAATGCAGGCATGATCATGGAAATAAAAAGAGATGATTTTAGAATATTAGAATTCCAAAAATTAATTTGATGGAAAATGGACTTTCTTTATATCTGATGCTTCCTTAATAAACCTGATAGACCCATTCAGAGTCAGAAGGTGACTTTCTTGCTGCAACTTTTAGAAGCCTAGGAAGATTTTAATTCACTTTTGGTACCTTCTTGACCAGGGTGCACTGGTGGCTGAACATTTGACAGAGAACAGGCACTCTGGGGAGTGGTCATAATTACTATTTTGAATGTGAGTAGATCAAGGAATGTCCTTTGCAAGTGCAGAACATTTTCTGCATTGCTGGCATGTTGTTCATACTTTTATACAAAGGTATTAAGTTTGTGACAAAGTGTTTATCAATTACTTATTAGAAAATATTATACACACAGTAAAAAAAAAAAAAAAAAGAAAAAATCAAACAAAACAGTGTGACAGCAATCCCTTTATGAGAACTCACACCCCATGTTCCCACTGGGGTTGTCTTGGCTATCAAGTACAGCTGCTCAGGAATCTGAATTTGTAGGGAGAAGTCAGGAGGTTTCTTTGTTTTGTTTTGACCCTGGCTTAGCTATAAGCTGTAAAGCCATGTCAGCCTCTAAATCTGTCATTTCAAGGTGCCCTAGAAGTGAAACCATGTTGTTTTACTATCATACATAACTTTTCATCAAATGACAAAAAGGTTTGTCTTCTGCAAAGCATACAATGGTTGCATAAGTCACAGTACAGTACTGCGTGTTGTAATTCTACCTTACGGTAATACTTGTCATACAGCAATGACAAGAGAATTCAGGAAACTTGCTACAAACCATGCTGGGTGTTCATCAGCATCTGAACTCAGTGATGACAAAGCATGGGCTGAGTACCACACAAAGAGATAGACTTCAGGTGGGTGGTGCAAGGTGCTGCAGTGCACAGATCCCCAGCACTAATTGCTGAAGTCATTGGGCTGCTTCAGACACTGTCCAGGGACATATAAAACTTTCCAAAAGTTATATAAAACAATGTAATGCGGGGGGGGGGGGAAAGTCCCAAAGTTAACTAGCTGCTGTCTATACGGTAAAGCAAGCATCCTACTCCTTTTAAAAATACACAGTTAATACAGGAGGAAGTAGATGGCTAAATAATAGATGGCTAAAGATGAGAAAATCTTTCCCTTATCATTATTTAAAGCTCGATTGCAGCTATTGGATTAGCTCTACATGATTGTTCCTTTCATTAAAACGCATTCTAAATAGCTTTCCAGTTTTACAAGTCTTCTGTTACAATGGCATAAGTGGGGAAAAGTTATGGAGATGTGGACATGCTCTTCCATCTCCTGAAATCTCTTGACAAATGTTACCTAATATTTTGTGATTACAATACAAGTAAACTTAAACTTCTTCCAACATTTTTACTGTACTGAGTTCTGTAAAGAACAGCTACAAGACATGGCAAAATACAGAAGGAAATTTTTCTGGAGTGAAATAAGTAAAAAATTGTCCTTTTTGTTTCCTATTTTTTTTGTTTGGTTGGTTGTTGTTTGTTTGTTGGGTTGTTTTTTGTTTGGTTTTGGGTTTTGTTTTTTTTTTTTGTTAGCTCATCATGTTGCTTGTAGGGCTGAAATAACAGGAATTTTCCAGCAGTTATTTTCCTCCATTAAGCTCTTAAATTTCATTCTTGGTGAGGTGCTGGGAAGAACAGTTGGTTTGTACAAGAAGGAGAAGAGTTTGTGGTTTTGTTGAAGCCAATGTCCGCAGTGAGGGAGCAGGATTAGATGGCTGTAGCACGGGTGAGCTGGACTCTGATGACAGGGGCGTTCAGGGTAGTTCTGAAAGCTGCAGAGGACAGAAGTAGGAGAAGTGGCCCAGTTGCTGGCCTTTATGATGGTGTTTTGGAAGATGTTGAACAGGACGACTATGAGCTGGGAATTAAGAGGATTCGAGGGAGCAGTAAGGATTGGGATCTGGGTTGGTCAAGAATGAAGGAGAATTATACTTGGGGGTTTTGGTAAATATGAGTTCTGGGGCTGGAGGAAGTGGCAGCTTTCAGACAGAAGCAGCAGACACATATGAGATTTGGATGCAGAGGCCTGAGTTTCTGCAAACTAGAGGAATGCATGAAAAGGGAGGCTGTGATGCAAGACTTAGAAACTGCTAAGCAGGAGCTCTTTAGGTGTTTGGGGTTTTTTTTGGACTGCTGCCTCTTTCCTTTATCTATTTTTTGCTGTTGGAATATGCAGCGTAACCTCTTTGTCATTCACTCTATATCAGGGTGACATGCTATCCCAGATACGCTATCAGATATACTGTCCCAGTTCAGTATGCCATGCCATAGCTCACTTTATGTGGTTATATTACAGTATTTTGTCCTTGAATACACTCAGGCAATCTGCTGAGCACTGAAAGTGCTGTTGCAGATTTAGCTAGCTTCACTGGGAGTCTTAAAGCTTCACTTTTAGAGTAGAGGTTCTCAAGACCTGCAAGATGATTACATGGGACTGCCTTATTCCCAAAAGTTTCTCTAGGAGTTTAGCCTTGCTTGCAGCTAAGATACTTCTCATTAAATTTAAAGACCTCTTCCTACCTGCCCTGGACTTACTCTGAATCCAACAGAAAAGGGCAAACAACCCGTGAGAGCAAAAGGACTTTTAAGAGGGAATCCATTTCTAAGAGCTTGTCTCTTTGGAAAAGCAAATGGGAAGACAACAAACATGCCAATTTAATTTTTCCTGCTCATCTCATCCTCTTGCTCCTTTTCCACAGTACCAAACTTTAGAGTCATGTCCTTGATGTTAATGTGTGTATTTGCTTTGCGTTCCTGGAAACGAACTGTCAAATCATCTCATGTGCTCATGCTTGTCTTGCCCTTCTTCAGTGATCAACTGAGATATAAGATCACCTATTATAGAGCATAAAAGAAAATTACTTTCTTTTACCAACATGATAGAGTTGTGGAGTTTTGGAAATGAAGTCAAGAATTTTATTCCTAAGCTTAGAGATAGAGTGGATGTCATAAAAAAAATCAGCATTTACCAGTGTCACATGTGGCATGTGTTTTGTAGTGCTGTTGACAAGCATAAAAGTTCCTTGAGCAACAGTTAATGACATTTAAGAGCAACTTTCCTATCTAACTTCTGGTTCTATGGTGGTTTGGTTCTGGATCATGTTTATATCAAGGTCATAATTTTTACCAGTATTGACATATTTATCCTAGAAGATAACTTTGAGTATATATCTTAGAAATGAAAACTAATGATTTCTTTTTATCAGAAAAAAGTTCGAAGTATTAACCAAATGGATGTTATATGCATTTACAGAAATGTAACATTTATTTTGCTACAGTCCTATGAATCAATTGCTGTCCTCTGATAAATGACAAATTAGTTAACTATCAAGTACTGTCCAAACTGATCCATCAAAACTCAGCTGCTTCGCAGTACCGTGGAATACTGGGTTTCTTTCCCTAAGAAATTATTGCTGTAGAAATTGTTGATTGTGTTTAATGATAGCAATGTCTCACAAGGAACTGGTATGTATATAATGAGGCACTAGGTTGTTGAGCATTACTTAGCAAAGGAGACAGTTATTAGAAGCCAGTTTAAATTAATTAATTTTACAGTTTATTAAATAATTAATAATTTATCGATTTATTCTGTTGCTTCTGTCTTAATGTGGCCCATGTTTTAACGAAGAAACCTCAAACAAACTCTTTCTGAACTCAGAATCCCAGATTTTGCCACCTGCTGACAAGCAGAAGGTCCAGAAGGGATTCATCCATTTTGAAAGATACTAAATTAACAATACCAGCCAGATTTAGTAAAGCATATGCAAAGAGTCAGAATGACACAAAGCAGGTGACAGTCATCAGCTTGCTGCCTATAAAGGAGAGGAGGTTTAGTTACATCCAGCAACTAAATATAGCTAGGGAGACTACACCACTTTGCCTGTTATATCGTATTTGTCTTCATACCTATGGGAACAAAAAAAATGCTGCTAGAGTTCTTGTTTTTATCATCTAAAACTAAATTAGACCCACTATCAGACAGCTATCTTAATATGCAGATCACTTTGTTATGACCTAATTAACCTCTGATCACGTGCCTGCATTGATCTCATACATTTTCATTTTGGTTTCAGCAGTTGCAGCACAGTTTCAACATAGTTTGCCCCTGTTGTGGGGTTACAGAGGTATTCCATAGAAGGCATTGAATAAAGATGGGAAGAAAAAATGTCTTTTCTCCAGGGAAATTTCTTAAGAAATCAAAAAAATGCCTGCCTCGCACCAAGATGAAAACAAAACCTGTTCTTTTTTACTGAAGAAGCAGCCTGTCTTAGAGGCGCAGATACCCCAGCCATTGGCGGACACACTGGGGAAGCAAGGCTATGTCGATGTTACCCCTGAGATGGCCAAGTCAGGGACAATACATGGAAGTGCTTGAGAACAGATCTCCCAAGAATAAGCTTGAAAGGGTCTATAAATCTCATCTGCTCTTGCAGCTGGTGATGTGAGGGAACCCTGGGTCATCACTTCTGACATCAAAGCACATGACCACAGAGGGAGATGGAGCTCAACACATTGCATCTCTAGTCAGGGCCATGACAAAAGGTCTGAGATTCCTCCCGGAGTGCTCCTCAGGGACTGACTGCATCCAGTCCAAACTCAGGTTGTGTCCATATTAGTGAGGAAGGCTGAGTCCTTCCTCAAGCACCAGCCTATGGTCACACTTAGTGTTCGATAAATAGGGTCTAAGAAAGAAGGTCCTGGTTTCGGCATCGTTTTGCACCAGGAGTTGGACCAGTGGTTTTCTCATTCACTGAGCGGTCTAGTCCTTCTGGAGAGGCAGCTTCCCCCTTCACCGGGAAACGCCTGATAGCCCCGGCATGTGTCACAGCCACTGCTGGGCTGAGAAACTCTGCCAGCTCAGCTTGAAATAACTGAATTGCCAATATTGACAGACATTCAACTGGCACAAATCTATTGTTCCCAGAAACTGGTTTTGTTAAAGATGCCTTTAAGAGCTAAACATAAAACCTGCCTGTTTACCACAGGAAGCCCAACATTTTCTGAAACATTAATTAGTTTATGCATTGATATCTAGGGATGAGTGTCACATGACTTCTAAAATCTGATTTCCAGAGGTCCTGAGAACTCTGATAAACCTTGTTTGTGACTTTTTTTTTTTTTTTTTTTTTTGTATTCAGAGCAAAGTACTGTTCTTTTCTTAGGCTTATATATTTTCCTGGAATGACAGATAATCAATACATTTATCATAAAACATGAAACATGAAGACTAACATACTCCTGTAGTGAAAGCATACTGAAAGGGGCTCAGTGTAGTGTTAAGGTCCCAGTCCTCCAAACTGGGAGATGTGTTCTAAGAAAAGCATTTCTAGAGCTTCGTGCAGTTGCTCCAGGTACCTGATTAATCTATTCTTCTAGCTGAACATGGGATATTTTGATCTTTTGTAAAAATATATCAATCCTTTGAAGATAAAAGGTCTCTTGATGCCTAAGACCCTGATGAAAACCAGATGACAAGCAACAGATTTTATCTATGAAGAAAGATTTTTAGTTACTTTGGTTTGTGCTTTAGCTCTGGTTCTTGTTCCTGTTGACCTAGACATTCTCTTCTAGTGAAGTTCAGCATTAATAGCCAGGAGGATTAATGATGTTTAAATACAGCAAAGACTTAAAATTTCATATCATCTAGGTAGAAGAACTGCAGACAGATTCTCTGCTTGTGCTAAGGCATTTGACTACGACAGATCTATGACACTTTATAGAGAGAGAGATTTGGACCCTGGGGAATGGATTTGTGTCTCATACAAATTACTGTCTTTAGTGTCCTAATTGATTCCCTCTGTAGTTTTACACCCTCTCCTTTTTTCTTCCTCTTTCCTTTGTAGTCAGAGCTACCTTCAAACTGCAAGTGACGTGCCTGGGGGTCACAACCTGGATCCCTCTGCAAACTACAATTCCCCAAAGTTTCGCTCAAGGAATCAGAGCTATATGAGAGCAGTGAGCACGCTCAGTCAGGCCAGCTGTGTTAGTCAGGTGGGAAATTCTTGTTATAACTTTTCTTATAGGTTAATCACAGATGCAAGAGTTGTTACTAGTGGATGGGTTTAGTTTGGGTTTGTTTTTTGTTTTTTTTAAATTAATATCAAAATGAGGATGTGAATTGTCAAAGTAATTCAGTTCTAAGGAATGTAACCCTTGTTCAAAATTTCAGGGAAAATATCAAATGCTAGAAGCAAAGGGACACTATCACGCATATTTTCCATTAATTTTTCATTAAAAATATAAAAAGTGATTTTGATTATAAAAATATAAATTACTGATTTGATTTTTAGTCTGTATTAAATATTTGAATGTTTAGAAGATTTGGTCGGACTGAATATAAGGGGCACACTCATAATACTCATCCTCTGAAAATATCTACTCTGATTTCAGCAAATGTGGGCTGCCAGATTAAGATATAGATTAAAATAATTATGCTCCAAAGGAGCAGTGACTCACCTCTAAACTTAGTCCCTCACTCTTGGGTGAAAGAATAACTGCCATCAATTATTCTATGTATGGGGACTTCTGAAAAGAGGCATTTTTCCACCCTGCTAGTTTTACGTTGGTTGGTTAGTACCAAATCACGTTGAAGTGAGATCTGAATGAGGCCTGAAGTGCAAGCAGCCTGATGAAGTACGTGCATGTTCTGTTTTGCAGAGGACTTTACATAAAGTTTCTAATGTTCATTGGTCCTGACATTTCTTCCCTGTGTTGCTTCATGACAGGTGGGCCCTGCCCTCTTCTCAGACATGTTACTTTCCTTTTCTTTGACCATTTAGTGAGACATCTAAGGATACAGTAGCTAACTCTGCACAATGGTTATGTTAAAAAAAAATAATAATAATTTAAAGCAATTTTATATTCATTCACACTCAATTTGTACTGCATGGCTATTCAGGCCTGGATTCAACTCATCTACCTTAAAAGACTTTTAACTGAGGCAACAACTAAAGATTCCTCTGTAGTTATTGGAGTGAAAGAGTCTCTTCCAGAACAGTGCACGTCCCAAGCAGGCTGAAAGCCCTCTGGAAACTGTGGTCAGTCTCCACTGACTGTAGGGAATTGGGAGGGACTAGTTGCCTGACTAATGCCCTTCAGTCAAATTCCTTAATTTATGTGCGATAAATCTGAGTATAATCTTGTATAGCACACATCAGATTTAGAAACAGTCATTTTCCAAACCTTTCATTATTTTTCATAGCTCCCTTGTGAAACCTGTCCCCATCGTTCCTATTGGTTTTCATTATCCTGGTTTGCTTATTTTCTATTTTTATTACACTCTGGTTTTGAGTAAGTTTCATAAGAATTAGGTCCTGCATTGAAAGCAAGTGCTGTTGGCTGTCACCTAACAATGCTGTAAAATAGAACTATTCTAACATCTTCTGCCCCTTTGGCCATGTCTGTGCATGGAGACGTTCACTGAGCTGTCCATAATGACTAATTGGTTTCAGCAATGTTAAAATTCTTCATTCCAATGTGCATTACCTGGAAAGATGTCCATAATAGATTTTATTTGCAGGTAGATTGCTCAATTGGCCAGATTAATTAAACCTGCTGGATATAGTTCCTTACTTTCTTTTTCAGTCTTCACTAAACTACATGATTTTGTGTCAACCACATCCTTCCTACTTCACAGTCCAGCTGTTTCCAGTCGAGTAACAAATGCATTTAATAGATACTACACACAATGAATGTATTAAAATAACAAATTCTGAACCTTTGCTGTTTCCTGTTCCTTTTCCATAACACCATCACCTTCTTGCCCTGTCTACATAATAGCAGATTGTATGATTTGTGGTATTTTTTATGCCTTTTTAATAATTATATTTTTTGTGAGGGCCCTTCTTTTTCACTCTTGACCAAGGGTGGAGTCAAGAAAGATGCTGGGTTCCATGGTTTATATTTTTAATTTAAGATCTAAAACTTTTATTTTTCTATTGTCAATTACCTTAGTTTCAAAGAAGTGGTTAGGACTTAGTGTTTATGGACTACATTACCATAAATTTCCTGATCAATGATGTATGCAAAATATTTCAGAGTAAGATAGGGGGGTTTAATCTCACATTAGATTGCATTAGTCTACTTAACTTTATTAGAAATAAACTTTATGAAGGGTAATGTAATTCCTTTCAGAAGAGATTTAGTAGCCAAGATGTCTTACATGAAATTAAAATATCAGTTATTCATTATCATCAGAAGTTCCATATGAAATTTCCATTTACTTAATCAAAATCTTAAAACAGTTGAAACACTTGCACTCACTCTCTTTCCATAATGAGTAATGTACCAGGAACAGTAATCATGAAAAATGCATTTAGCAGCCGTATAGAAAAAGTAATATCAACTGGGTCTGCTGTTTAGTGATGCTACAAATTTAACTTAGGACTTAGACTGATTCTGATTTCTAGCACTCTCCATTTTTAAATAAAAAATGTTATCAGGAGGTCATACATTTGTCCAGTGTTAGCTTCCTATCTGCTTTGGATAAACATAATTTTGAATTATCCAGGTACATTTGCAGGTAGTTAGGGCTGATTTCAGAGAACACATTAAAAATGACGAAGGTAGAATGTAGGCACTCATCTTCAAAAGTGCAATACACAGTTCCCTACCGCCAGGTTCCCTAAGCTCAGCCAGCCTGCCTAAACCCTGTTTATCATGAAAGCTGCCCAAAAATGTATGGGTTTGCATCATGCCCAGCCTTCGGGGCAGGGGCAGCAGGTAGATGCTGGCTCCTGCCCAAGTCCTGCAGGAGCTGGAGGGTGGTGCTGAAATCCCCCGAGGGGCCAGCCTGGCAGGCAGCGCAGGTAGGCACGTCTAGGGTGCTCCGGCAGGCAGGGCTCCTCCGCACAGCCCGCGGCAGGAGTATCAGACTTAAAATAATGCTGCTGCACAAAAGGCAGCAGTAGTGGCTGCATCTCGTGTTCCCACAGTAGCTGAATGGCTAACCCAGTTAGCCAGGGAGTGAGTTTGGTTTAGGGTCCTTCTCAGCTAAAGGTTGGCCAAGCATTGCTTTCTCATCTGACCACTTGTCACCCTATTTCAGACAATGGTTAGTCTTTCACGTGCTTCACTGGACAGAAGTCTAGATGCAGTATTTCTCAAATCTTTCAGAAGCATCACTTCCTCTGAACTTACACTTCTTCAAGCATGAGATAGTTCCTTGAGCCCCTTGATAGTGAGAGGCAGAAAACCTGCCACGTACACTGAATATCCACAGGAGCAGTAACTTTGCTGATAAGTGAGGAACCCAGGCAATCCACCCTCACCTTTTGAGGCTATTAGTACAGCTAATTTTGGTTCCCCTATCCAGGCAGAACATGAATTTCTATCAGCACAGAGTGATCTTGTTGGTTACTATTAAATCATGTGTTAACAATTATCTGTATATGCCAAAAGATATAAAATGTAAAATTACTTGTATGGCATGTGTGATGTACTTACTATATACATATAGACGGCTGATGTAAATTGAAAAACTGTGAATGTGATCAGAAGGGATTACGACATTTTAACTATTTGCTAAAACAGTTCTTCATCAATGTACAGGTGTCCATTTGAGATGTTGAGGCCGTGATGATCACAAAAAAGCAAGTCAAAAATCAAATGCATTGTTGTTGTTTATTCAGATGAGTGAAGCAGAGGTTAATGGGCAATTTGAATCGGTGTGTGAATCAGTGTTTAGTGAAGTTGAAGCTCAGGCAATGGATGCCCTTGACCTCCCTGGATGTTTCCGAACAAGAAGCCACAGTTACTTGCGTGCCATTCAGGCAGGCTATTCCCAAGATGATGAATGTTTACCTGCGATGGCATCTTCCAACATCACCTCAACTATCAGGTCAACCACAGGTAAGCGAATCTACACTGACCCTTCCACTGTTCTGCATGAAAAAATATGTTGTCTTGCTTTGTAAAAGGATGTTTGGCACTGGAAGTAATTTCACTGTGTAGTACCAGTATTCTTAGATTCGTAGTACTGTATCGTTGTGGGTACAGCTTGCAATAAGCTCTGCTGGGGAGAATCCTGCGAGCATAATACAATGGACCTAGACTTTCTACCTCCATTTCCCATGCATAGTGTTATCCAGATGCAAATATAGAAATGCAAGCACAAATGGTATCATTTAGTTAGATGTTGGATGTTGTTAGACATTCAGATATTTTTATCTGTCGTCATTGATCTTCTAAATGAGATGAGTTGCGATGATTTTAATTTAGGTCCTTAAAGTACCAAAAGAAAAAGAGAAGCAAAATTTTAAATATATGGTCTAAACACTTGCAGGCAATTAACTTGACAGGGAGTTAATTAATTACCTTCAGAAAAGGTGTAACCAGTTGTATCAATACACTGAATCATAAATATCATGGCAAGCTTCACACATCTGCTATTACTAATCAGTGATCATTAGCGTTCATTGTTATGCCATTCACTGTTAGGATCTTTTAGCATTCTTCTGGCTACTTTCTTTTATCTTATATAATTACGTAGCAAAGATGATAGCTTTATTTATTTTAGAATATTAACAATTAGTATTGGAGGAGAAAAGATTGCACAGATTGCAGTTAAATAATTAAATCTATAACAGATATGTATTCTTTATTAAGTGATGCAAATTCACTTTTATGTTTCCAAATATGTTGATGACAGTTTCTAATTATGATATTGTCCTCATCACATACTACGAAATTTCAGTGCAGGCTACCCATCTACAAAAGGTAAAAATAAAACTCAAAACATATCATAAAAAATACTTTTTAAAGTATTTTCTTGACACATCAGTGGGAGCTTAGAAAGGTAGTAGGCTGAAGTTGAATAACATAAATTTTCATTCCAGAAGTAGCACAAAATATTATTTTATGGTAAGCACAATATATTAATTATTATATATAACTTTGTGTAAAATCAGAAGTTCTGGCTTACAATGCCTAGATGTAACATCTAGGGATATTTCTGTCCTTTGTTTAATAGAGATGTTGTCATGATATAAAATGAGATTTTATTGCTACTCCAGAGACTATTTTTCATCTTTGTCATATAGTACTATGTGATTATTATGAAGAAACCTTCCAAGGCAAAAGACACAACTACATACCTATATTGGTGTCTGACTCCAGGTACTGATTTGGAATACTTTCAGAATTGTCTTGATTACCAAGTTGGTTGGTTTTAGCCTAAGCTGTCTTGAGTTTATATGCTGAATAAGCCCAAAATTCTCACTGAAAGGAATTTATTTTCTCTCAAGCAACAAAGCTGAATAATAGAATGTGTTTGGGAAAATAACCAGATTAGGCAGTAAATATGTTTGCATCCCATTTTTTTCATACTTATGAAAAATTTTTTGCATTGACTAGCACTCTGCTGATTAAATACTGTGGGGTTTAAAACTTTAACCTACGTTTCACACGTGGGTTCTCCCTCATCTCAGAAATTACATGTCAGATAGATATTCTTGCCCAAATATGTAATCTTTCTTCTTTGTTGTAGTGAGGTGATATTGACATTGTGGAGTAAAAAGTTTATTTGGGATGTTTTCCTGAGCCAAAACTGTTTCCAAGCCTATGGACTATATACACTTCTGAGTGTGGTTCTATATTCAAAATACTTTCTCTACCACTGAGCAAGTTTGTCCTCAGCTTCTGTGTAGGACAAAGATTCAAATTAGTAACATTTATCTGATTTAAAGAATACTAAGGATTATGTGATTCATTATTAGTTGAAAATTTCAGTTGCCAAGTAAGTTCTCATTTTCAAAACCCCTAGGGGTAAATCTTCCATATTTCTCTCTTCAGGCCCTGTCACTTTGGAGAGAGATGCTTCATTTCCTATCATTACTACGATTAAAAAAAAAAAAAAAAAATTCTTACTTCTTCAATCCTCTCTAAAAACTGCAAAAGAAGCAGTTGCCTGGAATGTGAAAATAGAAGCAGTTGCCTGGAATGTGAAAATAGAAGCAGTTGCCTGGAATGTGAAAACGGTGTTGGCAGTTATTTGACATTTATATGGGCTTCATTCAAATAAATGTCAAAAAGGTCAAAGTTTCACATCAGCCTTCAGTTCAGATTCAGTCTTTTGAATTCTCAGGAAAATTACATTAAATTAATTCCTTTTTAGCTTCTGATGTAGCAAACTCTTCTTGGCAAAGAAACTAAAGCAATTTCTTAGAAAATTAACAGGCATTGCAATTTAATTATTACTTGAAATTTTAGCGATATAGGTCATGGCTGCCTCTTATCGATGTTGTAAAGCAATTAAATCATAACACACGGGCTTAGCTAAAAATTAATTCATGTAACTAAAAATGTAAATCAAAAATTAAAACTGCAGTATTTGATCTATGAATTCAATTACAGAAGCATGGAATATATATTTACAGCATGCATTTTCCTAAAATGTTCCTAGATGCATCAGGACCTTTCAGAAGGTAGGAAGTTTGCAACTATGATGAATATTATGTGCGACATTATTAATGGAGGCTGTAAACAGGGTTTTCTAATAGATGGGATAAGAACTAACTAGCTCTTCTTAAATTTATACAACTTTACAGAGAAAGCCCAATAGGTTCATTGGTAATATCTGTGGTACTAATAAACCCATAACTTTTACACAGACCCACACAGCTTAATTATTAGCTTAATTATTTTTGGAGCCAGACTTCTCCACCTCTGATGGAGACTGTGTGACAAGATAAAGGGCACTACCTGTTGCTCCAGGTGTAAATGTGACAAGTGACAATGCAGAGGAGGCAGCCAGCCTTGCGGGCACACTGTAGTAGACCTGGACTCTGTGTGACCCCTGCTAAGACTCATATTTCATTGTGGTTATGGCATTTCTAGCCATCCTGTTTCATTTTGTAAAGAGATAATGAACCCAGTAGAAAGTACTTCATGTTAAAAGCCCTGAACGACAGCGTATGCTTTCTGTCTCTGAACTGTGTCCAGTTGCAGCTGTCAGATGCGCAGCTGAGAAAATACAGCTCCAGCTGCTGCTGCCTCCCACCTTGCCCCTCCATCACAGACCACGTGTAATTTCCTGAATGGGGAGTCACAGAGTGCAGCAGTCATCCTAACTATTACTGCCTTACATCTTCGCTACTCTTGCAAGCAATGCTTTGCTTTTCAGGAAGAGTTCACAAAATCTGGGTCGCTTTTCCCGGTGGTACCAGCTCGGTTCCCTGTTGTGTTCACTTGGAAGGCTCCTTTCTGGTGAAGTCTGAGTAGTGTAGCAGAGTGCTGCGGGGAGGTGTGCAAGCTACCTGAAGTATCGGAGCCGTGGCACCACCAGCTCAGTGCGTAGTGAGCCCTGGCTGTGTAGTCCTGCTGGGAAGCAGAGCGCACTAGGCTGGGAGCAGCAGGAACACTTCATCCCACATGCAATAGCTAGGTTGTCTTACTGAAAAAGTAATTTAAATACCCTGGTACAGTGCTGGGCTGTGCTATGAAAACATAACCAACAAGGAGGTCTGGAAGATATTAACCACTCTCTCCCTTGTTAGCACTTTGCCTGAGAAAGCCAACTTATTTTTGTTAGATGTACCCTATATGACTTACTCCATGTGTTATAGTTCCTCACAGGGTTGGTTTTTTTCCTGCTGATGTTGTTTGGTTTTACTGTGAATGCAGAAATACTTACTGGGTTGCAGTGATACTGCAGATAGCAGTTAGGATGATCTCCTGTGAAGCAAAAGAACATGTTAAAATCCCTTTTCTGAGATAGAGGGTAATTTGATATTTGCACCTTTGGCCATCCAGGATAACCAACACCAGGTTATTGCCTGTTCAGATGTGGGGTGTACACTCAGTTTCTCCTGATGGCATTATTACACATTGTATAAACCACTTTCACCTTTATTGAGAGAGACACTGCCACTCTAGCCTGCTGCTCCAGGACACTCACCCATCAGGTGGGACAGCTGCTCAGTGAATATTGCTTTTATATGCAAATTGAAACTGCTGAAGCAGAAAAGACTAAATATCATATGAGGAGGAACTGAAGCACTCCAGTGAGCAGTATGAAATCCTTCTCCAGCAACAAGCACTGTCTGAGTGGCCTCAGTTCAGTTCTTCAGCTTTTGGTCTGATGAATAAAAGGGAGCTTCTTTTTCAGTTTCTTAAAACTACTTCGCATTTTCCTCTAACCCAAGGTTTTTGGCTACAACTGTATGTTTTCATGAAAGGATTAATGACAAAAAATCTACCTAGCTATGGACTTCAGCAAAATGGGGTCACAGTACATAAAGGCATCCTGGATTCCTATCCTATGTTAGGTGTCAGTCCAAGATCATTTCTCCTGCTTCATGGATTTCCAGTCTATATTTGGAGAAGCACTGCTCGTTTCAGGGGATATAGTTACTAGCCTTAAATGGCCAGTACACTGCATTACAATAACTTCATTTTTCTAGAAAACATAGCAAAATGCAAACCTGTCAGATCAGTTGTATATGTACCTCTTTTATCTAATTCATAGAAGGTAGCTCTACTAAATTCATGCGTATGGAAGATTCCACTGAAAAAGATGGTAAGTAGAGAACTGTCTTTTGTCCATTTTACTTTTCTCAGCCAGTAGGACTCTGCTTGGCAACAAGTAAACTCAGAGAATTCCACATTTACTGAACTATTGAGCAGTAATTCCAAAACCAATTAATTCAGACAAGGTCACATTGCATGAGGGAGTTTTCAATTACAGCTCATATGATTCCACAGAATGCCTGAGGAATTGCAGGTTTCCTTTCTCCTGACTTAAAGCTGTTTCCATTTTTTAAACTAGGGGCTACGTAGGGTGAATTCTTAGTGCACATTTGACATTTAGCCACAAAACTCTCATTGCCAGTAAATAGATTGCATGGTCATGTACCTACAAACTTATTTCATTGACAAGTTGTGCTGTTCCATAGCACAGCTACGCCCTGCAGACCCCAAAAGGACTGATTCTCTGGTTGCTGTCTGAACACTAATGAAAGTAGTTAATTCTTTTGGGGCTTGTTTTTTATTGGGTTTTTTTCCCCAAAGATATGAGGATACCAGGGCAGGGAAAAGTTTAAGTCATGGTGCTACTACATATGAAGCTAATGGAGTTCACTGAAGGATCACTAAGAAGATGAAGGGTCTCAAGCATCTCTCCCATGAGAAAAGGATAAGAGAGGTGGGACTCTTCAGCCTGCGGAAGAGAAGGCTCAGAGGAGATTTATAAATGTTTATAAACATAAAAATTGGGAAAACACACTCCTCAGTTCCTAAAAGAAAAATATTTTATGATCAATAAACTCATTACTTTCTTTTATTTCCTCAACGATAAGATACTTCATCCAGGTGGCTGCTTGGATCTTCTTAATCCGACACACTATGGCTAAGAAAACCCAGCCAAAAGAGGAAAAACATATGCATGAAGTAACATTTCCACAGTCTCTGTTCTCTCTATAGATATAAATGCTGAGTCTTAGAGGTTTTTACTGGTATCCATTGCTAAGTAATAGCTAACAGTGATATCCACAACAGGCATGTTTAAAACCACAAAACCTTAAGTCCAAGTAAGATGTAGAAGGCTGTTTTCTCACTTATAATTTGCCTGTTGACTTCGCTTAATTACTGTTGGGGCTCCATGGAATTATCTGGCATTCTGACTCTCTGCAGGCAGCATACCATACATCTGTGGGAGCACTTGGGGAACTTGAGTTAATACATTGATGCTGTGCCAACTTGGTGTGCCTATACTGTGTGAATAAATCTTGCACTAACAAACGATGAGCCCAGTTCTACACTTGGATACACACATTTTTTCATTGCTCTGGGCGTATAGAGGGGGGATAATTAGTCTTTAATTCTTTTAAATATATTGGAAGTTCTGCTGCTATGTGGACACTGCTGTTTAATAGCTGTTCTACGTGGTGGAAGTGGCCCAGGGAGTCACCGGGATGAAGGTGACACAGGCCCTTTGGTTCAAAGAGTTCAACAGAGGATGGCCAAGGGGCCATTGCAACTGTTCGTTAAGTCTGGGATTCCCTGAGATGGAGTAAAGCTGTGCTAATCAGGGCTGCCTGGCCTCTTTAGGCTGATGAGGCGTGAAAACAGTGGGAGCAGTAGCCAGGAGCTTTTCATAATTTTCATTCTCCTTGGTACAGATGATCTGCAGAGGCAAAGATAAAAAATGAAGTCACTTCCCTCCATCTATGGTTACTTTAAAAAATGTGTAATGGGTGTTTCTCCCTTGTTCCTGCTGTTCTGTGCTTGACATAATTCCTCCGTAACCTATTAGATTTGCCAGACAGCTGGTTCTTTCTTTATTAAAAAGGACACCCCTGCTCCATCCCCTGGCAGAATTTAGCTTCAAAGCTGTTCTGTGGAATCAGTTTTCACAGAGTTTTCTTAGCTTCATTTTCTGTAGGATGTGATGCAGAGGAAAAAAATACAACGACAAACAACCAAACAAGTATGTATAAGGAAAAAAAATCATGCAAGGAAGGTGATTCACTGTGCAGTGTTTGAAGCCTTGCTGACATGATAGACTGTAACGGCAACAGAGGGAAATCTCAGCCCAGCTGTTTAGCTGGGGGATGCCAGAGGTTTTTGTCCTCAGGTGGGTCTGTGCAGCTGGGGGAAGCTCACAGGTGGGTGAGCCTAGAAGCACCAGTTTGTCATGCTTCCTTGTAGTAAAAAAGAAAGCAGGACCCCTCTCCTGCCAGTGCTTCTCCTTCTGTGTTCCTCTGTGAATGAAAAAACCTCTAAGGAGTCTTCTCAGAAGCTCTGCATGTATCCAGTCCTGGGTTTTGTTGAAGGCGTGTATGTCAGGAGCCATAGTGATACGTGCACTGGAACTACAATGCTTGCTGTGCTGGGTATAGGGACATCATTTTGATTGCATTCTGACACTGACGTTTACTAGCTCGCATGTAATATTTCATCCATCAGGGCCTCAGTCCATTAGTTAATGTAACAAAGCATAACTCTGTTAAAGTTGACCCAGTTTTGCTGGCTGACAAATTGGCCCTCAGCTTTGTTATGCTTTCAGTACGACAGGGGTGTGAGTTGTGTTCTGCTGTGGCTCCTTTACAGTAAAAAAATCTAAATGCATGCAGCCACAGGGGAGTTCCTCTCCCATGGGTCCTAGCAAGGGCGCAAGGGCCAGTTGAGGCTATGTGTGAAGAAAGAGAGCTGCACTTCAAAATAACAATAAACTCCTTTATGGCAGGTCAGGTCTTGCTTCCATAGGGACCCTTCCACTTCTAGAATGTCCATTGGCCAGTAAAACTATTTCCAAAAATGTATTATCAGGCACTTAAGGAGGCCAGTTCAAGTGCTTTCACTATGTTCTGCTTCATGGCGAGGACATTTAGATCAATGTTCACCACTTACAAATATACTTCTCCTAAGGGACATTATTTCTAACTTGCAAAATTGCCTTTTCCAGAACAGAATGGTAGTGGGCAGCTGCCACCCAAATCCTTCCCAGTAACAGAGACATCTGAAGGCAGAGACAAAGTTCTCCACTACTTAAATAAAACCTTATCTAAGTTTCAGTGGAGAGGCACAGTAGTACGATAAAACCTTTTATAGTTACCTTTAGTTTTACTTCCAGCAAATTCTCTTTTTTGTTAATATAAAAGACCTCTTGGGATGCTTGCACATCTCTGCCAGCCTCTCAGCAGCTCCCATCCACTATTTTCAGTTCCCTGAAATGGAGTTTCATCAAGATAAGCTTGAATGTAAGTCTCTACTTCTGAGTCAGGAATTTTATTCAGACCTGGATCTACCCTAGGGGGCAATTGGTAAACCTTATACTTAAAATGTACTTGAAAGATTTTTCACAAAGGATCAGAGAAAATGAAGATACTAAAAGTTTTGACATTCCTAGGGCATAACCACAGAGAATTAGCCTTTGGCCTGACAGGTTAGTTGAGTGGTGTGGATTTTGCATCCAGATTGTCATCTAAACATAGATGCTTTCATGCAAACTAGTTGTCTGAGTTCCCGTGACAATAAATTCAGATTAGTTCAAAGATAATTGGCTGGTACCATTTGAGACATTTGAGACATCCACATGGGACCTACGAGAGAATTGCATCCTTCTGGGCAAGCACCTGTAAGCTAGGCAGGAGGGCCTAGGATCTCTGGAAAGGCGTTAGATACTTATGTTTTAGGTGGGTTTGACTCAGACTGAATGCAGTGTATGGATCCTACTGTGCGCCAACACAGAATCAAGAAACCCCTACCTACACCGAGGTGCCTTCCACATACCTAACGGCATTCCGATGCTTACTAGCAAACTCTGTACTCGCTGTAAGGCCAAGGTTTAGCCTCACGACATAGTCCATTAAAATACACACACTGGAAACCACAAATGTCAGAACAAGCAAGCAAGCAACTCATTGCTACTCTTCAAGGACAGCTAGAGGACATCCAAACAGGGTTAGGGAAGATACTGAGTTTGAAGTGAGTAACCTATCACTTAGGCTTTCTGAGACTGAGAACAGAGTATCAAGGACCTATCAATGAGTCATGATTTTTATACACATTTCTTTACCTTTTGGGATAGTTCTGTCTCCAGAAAAAATACATATATTTCCACTCTTTTTGTGCTTCCCCCAAACACACAAAAAAAAAAAAACAAACCCCAAAAAAACCCCAAAGATTTCAGTCATAAAAATTCATCTCACCTAATACACGTATCTAAAAATGTAGCTGTCAAAGGCAGTCACATTAGTGTCCTATTAAAGGCAATGAAATGTGATTGATCTTCTTTAGGATTGGTATCTGCTATGAAAGAAGTTGCCCTCTGGATGTCCCTGTTTGTTGCCTATAAAAACAGTCTGCAATGATAGCACAGTACAGCTAGCTAACTTTTACAAATCTGACGTAAAAGTCAAGCCTGTTCAAACTGCATTATAGGATGAAACCAAAGATTAAATCCTGGTCCCACTGAAAGTGAGGATAACCAAGGAGGCCATGCTCTTACTGGGTCGAGAGCTCAAAACCCAGCAGCATCATTTGCAGCACTTTAACCAGGGCTGGCAGCCTGCAAGTAGCGTTCTGAGCACCGGTTTTCACACCGATAGTAACTCCATCTGCAGCTTGGGTAAAATGATTTCTTGATTTGACTGTTGCCTTTATTACTGCCAATCTCAAACGTGCACTCTCAGATTGTGTCCAGACTTGTACCTCTGTGGATTAAAAGAATGATTTAAAGGTATTAAATTATCTTTAATTAAAATATATTGTAATCACGTAGATTCTATAATGTAGGGCCATTATCATAATGCACTGTTAAAATTACTCTACTGTGCAACACTTCCTTAAGATTAAGTGAGCACACTGTTTTTCTCATCCTATTCGGTTTAGAATCCCTTACTTTATGTTAAAGAAAATCACAAGCTGCACATAGTTACTGTAAGAATAAGAACAGAAAATGTACCAACAAAACCAATGATAAGCCTACATAATATGGCCATAAGTGGATTTAGGAGGCTGATGGAAGTTATTTGACTTGACTGATAAAGGTATGTGGGAGTTCAAGGAGATTGTTTTTATTTTTATTTTTTTAAGTACAGAATTACAGCAATATTGGTTTGAATCTATTGAAAAACGTTTTCAATTTTTCTGTTTTATTTCAATGTGAAAAGAGAGCCCAGTAAGAGTGACTTTCAGCTTTTGGAGCTCTTTCTTCTCTTTGTCTCCTACTGTTTTGATGATGTGAAAAATGCAACTTGTACTCCTGAAAAGCTGCACTTACATTCTGTAAATGAAACAGAGTATAGTTAAAGGTACCTTTTTCCTTCCTGCAACCAAAAAACTGAGATGGTGTTTTTTAATGCAACTTCAGTATTCTGGAGGCACATAGGAACTATTTAGAAGAGCAATACAGCTGTCAGCACTTTGCCATACCATCGACAGGATGCTGGTTAGGCTATAATTTCTCACTAATTAACCGATCTAAAATAGAACCCTTTGTAACTAGTCCATCAGCAATCCATGAAGTTTGTGTTGCCCACATCTCTTTTAACTTTGGGAAAGGCTTACAGTTCCTGATCTTGATGTCTTGTTTGATTTGCATTTCTGTTTTGAGACTAACATTAATTACCCTGTCAAAACAGATTTTTTCGTTTACGTAACATGGGCTGCCTACAGACCTAAGTTTCCTCAATATGGAGGTAACAACTTACGCACTGAATGACTTGATTACAGTAATTCCTTTTATACTGCTCTCCTCCTGGGAGATTGTACTGTATACTTAGACTCCATTTTTTTTCTAAATTTAGTGGTTGCATCTGCACTTAATTGTTAGTTTCCTGTACAAAATCAGATAGATGTACAGAACTTAAGCCTAAATTGATCTGCTCTGAATATTTAGTCTAACCTGATGCACACACAGGTTTTTTTAAAGAAAAACAACTCCTCCAGTCATTTTGCCTTACCCCACTAAATTCTGACTGAGGTTACATGCCATGCTAATGATTTCAGTCATTTTTCACAAGTGCTATAGAGATTCTCTTTAGCAGGGAGATGTCAGAAACAGATGCTGCTTAAAAAATAGCATTTTATATGGGATTCATATGATAGCACTGTCTCAGTGACATGCTTTTTTGAAAAAGATTTTAAAAAAGGCAAATATAAGAAGCACAAATTTTGCCTATGTTATGATAATGGTCCAGATCCTGAGTTTGTGTGAACTGGTCTGACTCCACTGACTTCGATATCTACAACGTCAGTGGGATTAACAGTACGGTCTAGTCCAGTGCCTACAACTGTGCAGTCAATTTAAAAGCTACAGAAATAACGAAGGTTTGCTTTTAATACCTCTGTGGAGCTACAAAAAGCTTGGGCAAAGCTATTACTAGCTGCCATGTAGTAGCTCGAGCAGAAGGGATCAAGGAGCAGGAAATTAGGATTCCGTCATTAATGCAGGCAAATTCCAGTCAGGCTTGCTTTAACAGCCAGCTCACAGGGGATGTGGAGCAAAGGAGATGAAGCTCCCACCTTTTCAATGAACACAGGTAATGGAAGACAGGAGAGGTTATGTCCCAATGCATACCAGTGCTGTCACAAGGGCAGAGCTTTTGGTTGGAGTTTATCTGACCTCTGCAGGCATTTCAAAATTTGATGTCCTGATCTAAGCTGGTTGTCCTTGGTTTTTGTTATGGTTGATGGAGAAAAGTAGGCATCTGCATAGGGTGATTAATTTTGTGGTAAAATAAGCATCTAAGATGTGTAAGAAGTGCCCCCAGAATTGCTTATTTTTCTCTCAGTAATTCTAAAAGAGATCAGACAATTAACTTAGATTTGGATGACTGTTTTTTTAAGTGACTAACATGAGGTGAGATGGATTCCTATGTATAGTTCTCAAATACTTTCTTGAAGGTATGCTATAATTCATTGTTACTAGAAGACTCTGCTTAAAAACCTGGCACAGGATACATGCAGCATTTTGCCCCCGTGGGCTATGGCAACATGAGACCATCAATTAACATCTGACTTTGGGGTGTAACAAATATCCAGGTTTACCTAAACATAATACATGTAAAATGACCCATCAGGAAAAAAAGATTAGGAAGTTATGGATACCTGCCACACAGAAAATGCTTCGGGTTATGTGGTTTAAATAAAATGCAGCCCGTCATATAGACTGTGCTGATAAAACTCACCTGCATGTAAGCAGTCTTTCCAAGAAAATACCTTACAAAAATATCACTGTGACTATATTACTGTCTCTTACTGCTTAATCTGGAAAGCGAGAAACAGGGTTCTTTTCATGGATATCCAAGCTCAAAAAGACTCTCTACTGAGAAACTACCTGCTCTCTTTACCGGCTAGGATTCATTGTGGAGGGCTCAACGAGAAAAGGGAAGAAGCAGGAAGACATGTTAATAGCTAATGCATCTCTCTGATTATGTTTGAGGGAAGTCTGTCCAGGATTCGAGTAAGAGCAGCAGCTTAATTAAAATTCTCTCTTGAATTGCAAACACAGTATGACATTGGTAAGTTTTAATGACTGTTTTTGCGACGTTTGAATACTCTTACAGTACAAAACCCCACTCTCATTACCTTACAAATGGAGAACCTCTTCAACATGGAAAGCCCTCAGAAATGACAGGATCTTTCACTAGCAGGGCAGCAAGCGGAGGTGTGGAGCTATGCAGGGAGCAGCAAAGAAAAGGGCTGGGAGAGGCCAGGCGGTAGGAGAGCACAATGTGACTTCCTCACCGACCCTACGCTCACGTACAGCCAATGTTTCAATTGAAGTGCAAAGGGGGTGTGTTTGAGAAGTACTTTGAAGGACTTGAATTTACATTTAGTTAACACTGCCTAGGGTCCAGCAATGGAGCAAAAGGCTTTTTTCTGTGCAGAGCCTGAGCACACACTGCTACACCATTGAAAATAGAAAGTAAACCCCAAATCACAGATGTAGGCCTTTGAGGTGGCCACTGATGGCACACATTGAAAACAGCAGACTTGGATCCGAACAGACTAATTTTCCTTAACCTTTTCCCCTCATTCTAGCTGATCACTTTTTCTTAGTTAACTAGCCAGAATCTATACGTGCCAAAACTAAGCTTTTCTAAATCATCTTATTGTGACTGAACTTTAAATTACTGGTCCAGGAAGGAACCTCCTTTCTAATATTTCAAAATTTGTCTTTATTAAAAGTCAGATTTGCTTTGTAAAAATTGAACTGGCCTGTTTGATCCTACAGTCTCCTTTTAGTTTTGTTTGGTACTGGAGACCAGTGTATAACAGAAGTTGACAAGAGGCATATGTAAAAAGATGTGTCCCAGCATCTTCTGCGTTAAATAGAGACTTGTATTCCTATTTTTGACATCCATGGCTTGGTAGAAAAATCATCAAAGAGTTTGTTCTTTTTGTGGGCAATAGAAACTCTTTGAGTGGCTAGGATTTTTTTCCTCAAAAGTCTCCTTTGGCTTCTTAATGGTCTTTTACTGTTCATCACTCTTTGTTTCAAGAAGTAACTGTTACATGTCCATACATAGATTTTTACTTTAAGTGTAGCTCAGAGGTCCTGGTGACCACGATGGAGCATAGTGAAGAGATTTCAGGGCATTTCAAGGACAGCCATGTCATGGGGGACTACAGAAACCTTTGGCTGGAACAGTGTGCATGATGGTCAAAACACTATACCAGTAACTGAGTGGTCTTTTCAATCAGGATTAAATCAATTAAATCAATTGTAGCCTTTCATTATGAGAAAGCCTGTTCTCCTCTCCTGAAATGGTTTCAGGGCTAGCATTCACCTTCCCTGTGCAAAGCAGAAGATCCAGCGTCAGTCTGGGAGCCTGCACCGTGTTTCTCCTGGTGCTGTGGTTATGCAGAGAAACCTTGTCTGCCTGCAGCAACATGCCCCTGGGAGCTCTGCCTCCAGGGCAGCTCCACGCTCCCGGCAGAGTAATTATCCTCCTCCTGAATAAACCTCCTTACAAAACAGAAAATCCAGCTTACTCCTGCCGTGTGTCATAAGGGACAACTATTTCCTTTAATTGATGGTGCTCTTATGTAAATTCATCATCCAGTTAACTTTGTGATCTCAACCTAAATAATGTTATTTTGACTAAGTGCTTAGTGGTTACATTGATTTGTAAAAACCCCTCAGATGACTCTGTCTTGCAAATGCACTGACAGCAGTGATTTATGAAAAGGCTGCCTTTTGAAAGGTGTTCTGAATGTCACCTACGGCCACTGATATTTCATCAAATACATCACATTTCTCTTTCTGCCTCTTCTCTGTGAATCTCTATGGATAACCTGAAGTTATATCTAAATTGAATTATTTAAGTCATTTTATTTCTTGTACGAACTGTGTTGGCACTGAAATATGGGCAGGCTAACTGATTTCTATGGCTGTAGCGACAGTAACCTTAAGCAAGTTTAGTTAAATGTCATGTAGATTAAGAGGGATATTCTACTTCCAGCTATATTAATTAAAGTAAAAGAAATAAATCTTGTTACTTATGAATTACAAGAAGACTTTCCTTGGATTTTTATTGTATATATCCAAACCACTGGATTGCCAGTTCTCCAGTGCTGGGACTGTTTTCCTGGTTACTCTGTGGTATTGCCATAATGCCTGGTTCTGACTGGCGCTTCCCGACTGGGATCACAAAGCACTTAGGACAAATTAATGCATTTTACAGAACAGGTCACTTGCAGCCATCTCTGTGCTAAATTCAGCACTGACAGGCAAACTTGCATATGTGACAGTCATCTGGCAGTTATCAAATATAAGTTGTGTTAGGAAAAAATAACTGGACCTGGCATAAACGGGCACTGCAGTCTTTACATAAAGGCAGTGATCCTTACAAAAACAAATTGATGTGTTACACTTTTTACTGCCTGAATGACAAATTAACGCATGTAATGCTGCATTGCTACCTGCTCCCTTCTCCTGAACAATTTGTGCCTGGTTTTCAGCATCATTTAATCTAACCCCCTATGAAGAGCACAGAACCATTTTGGTTTCTCTCCATTTCTCTTCCTCCTCAAAGGGAAATCCAGTCGAGCCAATTGCACATGTTTATGTTGAAGTGGGGCACGTACCTGAACAGTTAATGCTTCGATTAAAATGGTTTAGAATTCATATAGTTTAGAATTAGAAGAGGGTTTTTTACTATTTTTATCATTTTTGGTTGAAGATCATAAGCTAACAGATGGAGACAGACTCTATCTTATAAGCTCAAAAAAAATATTTTCCCCACTTTATTAAAAAAGGCAAAAAATAAATTCAGCTTTCTATATTAAGATAGCCTTCGAATAGAACTGGAAGGAAAAAATGTTTCTTTTTCATAATTCCTTCTGTGTTTAGTTTAAACATTATAAGGATACATTTACCTCTTGTGCCATCTACTTTATTTTTCTTTGCATTTCAGAGCAGCTATAGATTTTACAAATTAATTAACAGCATGGCAGAAGGCTGTTGCTTTTATTTTGCTTGAGCCTCATTCCTCAGCAGCAGGATTGGTGAGAGAAATATCAGGAATGCCCAGCGTACACACACTAAAACTACTAAGGAAACTAAAGAAATCAGAAATCTTGGGTCATCTTCTGTGAGCCACAGAAACAACAGAATCGTTATCAATCTAGGATTGATATATGTCAAAACATGAAGCATGTCTGCTCCTGCTGAAGGCCACACTTTAAATCAGGCTGAAGTCACACTGTGACAGCTCTGCCCTCCTGGTGCTCTGCTTTTGCACACCCATGCCCTCACGCTGTGTTTCATCCCCAGACGTTTTGCTGTCTCTGACACCCAGCTTGTACTGCTGTGGCTGAAGACACGGATCCTTCACCCCAGATTTCTTTTTCCTAGTTCAGCTTTCAACACCAGTTCCCTGGATGAAGTTACTCAGGCACTGTTGTTCGCCAGCACTCAGCACCCCAGGGCTGCATGGCCCAGCAGCAGCCTCCTCTGCAGGGACAGCAAAACCCACCACAGCTCTGGAGTTTGTAGAAGGATGGCCCAAAAAATGGGGAAGACATGAAACAGTGCTGAGGGGGTTTATGGGCTCACTTGGAACTAATAACCACTAAGGCAAATAAAAGTTGCAGGGTACCAAATGATGTAAAGCTGACAGGAGCTCCTGTCCATCAGCATAGGAAGGGGACGACAAATGAAAACTCCATTTTCTGTTAGAAAAATGAAATGTTTCTTCCCATATGTAATGCATGGTATGTACAACTGCTAGGGCCAAGAACTGGACATGATAGAAAAAGGCATTACTGTTGATAATGGAAACAATCGCAGACATAATGGAAAAAATATTTGGCAGTGACATAAAACTTCATGCTTTCAGATCTTAAGCCGATACGTACTTATTGGAGATCCAAGACCAAGCATGAACAGTAAACTGTGGATTACAGGGTTACTTTTCTCCTTATCTAATATGTAGATATTCTCCTTATCTATTATGTAGCCCCTAATCTATTATGTAGTCATCTCTTAAATCTGCAACACATACCAAGTTTATCTAAGACAAGTCCTGGTCACATTATTCATCTAAGTTATCCCATTTACTTCACTTGAACCGCTTGAGTGATTAAAGCAAATAGAATTTGGTGGCAAGATTTGCCTTGCAAATTCACGCCTCCATCCTCTTACCTGATTTTGTTACAGTCTCCAATTAGTGCCAGATTTCTGTGGCTCTGAAACTGTTGTTCCAGATATGAACTCATTAACTGTGTAGAGATGGATTTTTTTTATTCCCTGCTAAATATTTGATCTCTGTGACTGTAGCTTAGAAATTAATCAGATTTATTCCTGCCATATTTCACTGTAAATATACAGCCAGTTTTTCACAGACTTTCAGTTTTTCTCCTGGTTTCTTCTCCTTGTTGAATATCCACAGGTTTTTAAATTCCTGTTTAGTGCTCGTGATTAAATGCTTGCCAGAGTACTGCAGTAACTGTAATACTTGGTAGCTTTAAGACATGTCACTCTACTGAAACAATCAGAAATTTCCAGAATAAAATATTCAGTCCTAGGGGGAAAAAAGGAAAAAAAAAGGAAGTGCCTGTTTTGGTTTTGCCACAAGGATATTTTTTTCTTTTTTAGAAATGTAAATGAAGATTAAATTAGCTATGAAAGGTTTCAATAGAAGTTTAACATTTATATTCATTAGAGAGAAGTGATCTGCTGCCTGACTAGTAGGGATATACTTGCTTGTGATGTTTCATTATCACATTTACCATATGTTCCATTATTCACTGCTATTCTTGTGCATGAAGACTGATGATAAAACTCAGTAAATTAGTTATAACAGTGATAACCTGTCTTATGTTATAGGTAAAAAATAGCTTCCTGTTCTGGAGTTCGCTCACCCCATCACACCCCATTGTCTCTGTTTCTGATGGACTTTGATCACTGGCATCTACATTTGCAGGGGGAAACTGAGGAAGCAGTATTATGGCAGCTTTCTTAGTGGAGACATTCTTTAGAGCCACTGCTTGAGCTCATAAAACACTGTCTTTAATTTCCAAGCTCTACAGCCTCTCCCTTCTTTCATGAACTTTCTGTATTCCCTAAAGCGCCTGAAAAATACTGGGTTTTTCTTTCTTCTTAGCTGCTGGTTACAAAACTGACAGGAGATAAGATTGGCGATAGGGCAACAAAGCAGCACTTCAAGAGAAGCACATGGTCTCAGAATCTGAAGAGTGTGTTTTCATGTGTTTCACTCCGTTAGAGCAATTTAGCTCAGAGCAAGACTCTCTTTAAATCTCTAACAGAATTGAGTGGCGTCAGTAGTAATTCAAAATGTGCTTCAGATGAAGGTTTTCACTTCCTAGCTCTGCCTTGCTGTCTTTTATGTATGACCAAAAAAATCAAAATTTAAGCTTAGTTTTCTCCAGGCTCACTTTTCCCATAGGCTGGCCTGGCCATACAGTTTCAGCAGTCCCAGGTATTAGCAAATTGCTAAACTGGCCTCGTCTCTCCAGAAAGCTGAGCATAGCCTCATATCAAAAAGCACAGCTGCAGAGGCTTCTGACTTCATTGCTCATCAGCTGATATTTCTTTAATAGGAAGAAGAACTATCGTAGAATCCTTTTGGGATGCAAGTATCCCGAGTTCCAAGGTTACCTGAATTATTGTTGCAATGTCCAATGCATTTAAGAACTCCAGAAAAAGGCAGACCTTTTCCTTAAGTCATTCATTATCCTGGCCTCTGCAAGTATACATTATGCTATTTCAGCATTATTAATATGAGAAAATATCATAATTTTCTTTATTTTCCTGCAATTATGGAAGAAATTAATTGGACTTGATTTTCCTGTACAGGAATACGGAATGCTATATCACAGTGTGGTTTTTTTTTAATCAGTTGCTTATTTTATGAATTATGATTATATGTGCTTTGGGGAAAAACCACTTCCATAACAGAAATGCTCTTATTAGTACCAAAAAAGTATAGTAGGCTTAGACAATTAGAAAATACAGCTGTGTGATATTAATGAATAAATATCTATCTCTATGAAAGCTCTAAAATTTTGTAAGGAAGCAGTACTGGCACAATTCTGCATCTGTAGAGCTTTCTTGGATGTTTTGTTGAGCCTTTTGCTGCAAGACAGAATCTATGTTAAACCAGCCTCAAACCTGCTCTGCTCATCAAACTAAAAGTCTTAGCTCTGCTCATGTGTATCCAGTTCTCACAGTGTTTCAGACCCATTTTTAGATCTATATTTCCATATTCTCTACATCAATCTACCCCCCTTCAATGCATGTTCTAAGGATTTAAGGCTCACTGCAGGATAATAGATAAAAAGTCACTGCTTTTGGTATTACTTGTAGTTTTTGCTTGTCCAAATATCTAGTAGCTTTGCATATATTGTAACATCTTTTGCATGCCTGGAATTCCCCTTTATTAACTGTATTGCGGATACTTTTAAATCATGCTCCTTGTGTAAGTAGCCAGTCTTGCCTAATGCCAGCCAGTATACCTGGAAGTATTTTTAAAGATTGAAGTGTGGCATACTATAAATTAGGAGCTTCTGAATAAGGACTTTTTTCCAGTATATTGATGCTATTTTTTTAATACACTGTATCAATACAGAGCCCACAGTTCAAGTGATGACAAGAGGGGGAAAAAATCTTTCTTTATTTCTCTTATCAGCTTTACCCTATGTGGAAGCAACCTCAGAAGCCCCAGTGTGTACCTATCCAGCACAAGCCTTAACACACAAATCCTACTAACTGTCTTTCTTCTTCACCATAATCTGGGACTCCCATTTCTACTCCTGCTTCCTGGTTGAAATGAAATGTTGCTGTGGATACCCACCTGACTGAGAGACACTTTCAACTAATAGCGAGGTTCACAAAGAGCACTATGTTGCACCATCTTCATTTTTAAGTAGCATAATCCCAACGTTAAGGTGGTTTCTTTTGTGAAGGTTCCATCAGATTAATCTTTATTTCTCTTTTTCTTTTTTCTTTTTTCTTTTTTTTTTTTTAAATTCTTTCCATAGCTGTAACTTACACAAGTTACAAGAAAACACCGCCACCAGTACCCCCTCGTACCACTTCCAAGCCACTGATCTCAGTCACGGCACAGAGCAGCACAGAATCCACGCAGGATGCATATCACGACAGCCGGACTCAGAGGATTTCTCCATGGCCACAGGACACACGAGGGATGTACAACTCCACCGACAGTTTGGACAGCAACAAGGCCATGAACCTCGCCTTGGAAACTGCAGCTGCACAGCGCCACACGTCTGACAGCCAGAGCACCTCGATACGAACCAGTGACAAGGCCATCTTAGTGACAAAAGCAGAGGAGTTTCTTAAGAGTCGACGTTCCTCTATAGGGATCCAGGTAGCCTATCATTAACATCTGCCTGTGATGAATTGCTTGCCTTCTTTCCGTAAATAGCATAGAATGAGTCACTCAGCTTCACTGGCTCTAATAATCTAACAAACAACCCCTGGCTGCTTAGCGTTAATTGTAATTCACATCATGGCAAAGTGGCTGTGCAGAAAAGTCTTTGGCTAATATGCTGTACCTGGAAGAAAATGAATGAATAAATCTCTAGGGAGGTTACCTGTCATTAACACTTGATATGAAAATTATACTGCAGAGCTACAGGTGAACAGCATGTTCATCTCCTTCCCTCCATGAATTCACAGGGCTTTTTATAGAATTACACCAGCTTTAAAATGCTTGACTATTTTTTCCATTATCTTTCTCTTTTGACCTTGGAAAAGTGTAATGCTGCTGGATCTGCAAGTTATTCTACCTAAAAAGAGCTCCCTGGGCTTTCTTCTAGTTGTGCTGGGAAAGAGGTACCAAGGAAGAGAAAGAAATGTGCTAGTGTAGATACAACATAGTTACAGATGGCGAGTAATGAACTAACATTAAAGGAAATGGACTCTGAGCGTTCCTCCATTTGTCCATCAAAAAACTGCACTATTTATTTCACCTGACAAAATGTGTGTCAGACTATGGAAAGCTCAGTCACGTTGTGTTGTTTCAGGGAAATGAAATAAGGTAATGCCAAATGGAAATTTTCATTGCTATTCCTTCCACTAAATGGAAAGCACTAGCAAGATAGCAATGGTCATTTGTTTAAATCTCTAAGAAATACCAAGCAGTAATAAATATCAGAAAGTTGAATTTGGCAAAGAATGAAAAATCCTTTGAGACAAAGGAATAGAGGAAAATTTGGGCTTCTGTTCTACGAAATATTTAATTTCAAGTGTGGGAATATCCCCTTTTACATCACTGGGTTTACTTTTGCCAGATCAGCCATAGAGGAAATGCCGTGTATTTTGGCATAGTTACAGATATGGTGGAGACAGCAACATAGATCTTGAGAAGGTAACAGTCCATGTAACAAAGGCCCGTGAGTGACTGTTCCTCTACTAGGAAGTACATTATTTTCTTGAAAAAGCAGTAATTCTATTTCCATTAATTTCACAACACAGTCAGAGAAAAGTGTTTGGGTTAAGCATGTCAAGCTACTGATTGAACTTCAGTTGAATATCTTAGTGTGGTATAATTTTGTTTTTCCACAACATATTAGACTAATAAGAAGGCACAGGCTTTGCCAGCAAGCTGCTCGTCCATTTCTCAACGTAAAAGTATTTGCTTCTGCTTCTTTAGCTGCAAAGGAGTAGAACGTAATTTAACAGCAGTGGTCAAATATTCAGATGGCTACTTTTCAAGTATTTTACAAAGTAATTAGTGTATCCTAAATTGTTCAGAGAAGGGGCTTAGCAGATAACAGTGAAAAATCTGAAAGGAGCAGCAAGTAATTTTTGGTACATTTAGCCCCTGACCTGAAACTTACTCTTCAGAAAGGAACAGTGTCTAGTGCTGTTATCTCTTCCCTACAGCAGCTGTGCACAGTGGCATTTAACAGTGTTGGTGTCTTGCTTCACTCGGTGCTGGTATCTCAACAATTAATTCTGAAACTTTGATTACATCACTTGATCCTGTTTCTTACTGCAGGTGATGACCAGCACTTTTCACTAGGCTCTGACCCTTCTTGGTATGTGGTGTGTTTAATAATACGTGCTTATAACCCACAAAAACATCTGTGCAATGATTTCCATGAAGGCAGCGGCGCTTCTGTAGCAACTTCTCATCTGATGCTTGGCCCATAATACTGGTCCTCAGGTGCACACACTGGAAAAGGCAAATATTGTCTGCAACAGCAGGTCTTAGAGGGAGGAGCTGTTTGTTACCTTTTGAGAAGTACGGACTAAGAAGTTTGGTTGTGCCATTTGGCATTGGATAAGGTTAAAATCACAGCATTACCTTCAACACAGTATCCTGAGAGCACATTTTAGTTGTTTGAGTTTTTTTCAGCAGTAAGTTTCAAACCAGAATAGTGTGAAAATACCTTTCCGCAGCATTTTCAAGCAGAAAATGCTTTTGTTTTGGTTGTATTTCTGTTGCCAGATTTACAAGGAATAAAAACACATGGTAGAATATCCTTACTGCAAACTATGTAAATAGTTATTCATGCCTCCAAAATACAGTTTAAGTATCTGATTTCTTTCAGACTTCTGCATCAAAGCACCTTAGAAAAGGATGGTTTTTATTTGCATATTTCCTTGATTGACTAAATGACTTGTTTTCTCATTAGCATGCCATGCCAGGGTAATGCATTGAATTTGCATTAATTTGCATTAATTAATTTGCTATTAGGATGGTTAATTTGTGCATTTTTTAATGTTTCGTTCCTTTAACACATTGGTGTGAGAATGCTTGCCAATGGAGCTTCATACAGGAGCAGGGAGGCACAAAGATAAGTATGACCAGTGACTCCGCTGCATGTGGTACTACATGGATTCAGCCTAGGGCTCCCACATCTCTGGTACATATGATTTATGTAGTGTACTTGGAATGAATAGAAGTCCTTGTAAAAAGTTCTGGCGCACTAGGCATGTGCCATAGGATTGGTGTTGATATGCATAGGGAACCCAAGCTCCTAGGGGAAGCACTGGAATTTCTATAAAGATCGGTATTATCCAATCTGCAGGGACAGAGAACAGCACAGATATGGTAACCCATCTCACGGTGTGTTAGCCCTGTCCCACATGGGAATTTTGAACAAAAAAATCTTCAGAAACAAAGCTTTTCCAGAAAATAGCTGGTTTGCTGTTGTTTGGGTTTTTGTTTAGTTTTGGTTTGGTTTGGTTTGGTTTGGTTTAACTGCCATATTTAAATCAAGAGGAATATTGTCAGATGTGTCAGTAGGCACTGGAAAAAAAAAATGTTTATTCCTAAATTCAAATGAAATGCAAAATACTTATTCTGGGATTGAAAATTTAGTCAGACAGAAAATTTAGTCTTAAGAATTTATATATAGGAAGAAGGATAAAACTCTAGTAATACTAGTAGCTATAGTCTTCATATCTGTCTTCTATCATGCCAGCAGAAGACTAAGAAAAGTGTTAGAATTAAAATGGAGGGTAGAGATTGTCTAGAGTAAAATAACCACTAAGTCAAGAACAAGGTTAATTCAAGTATTTTCCTTGCTTTTTGCACACCCTTGTATATATGCTAATGATTAACATTCAATAATTGCTCTTGTTATAAACCATTTTATATTAAAAGCATTTGGATTGTAATATATATGAGGAAACATGCCAAGAAATTGCTCCTTATTTATTTCAAGTATTTCAAAACATGCAGCCCTTTGTTTGTTCTCTATTTAAAAGACATTGAGGCTTCTCAAAATGAACAGAAATCCCAGAAGTAGATGAGACGGAAACAAATTTTCTAATCAGCATGTGGAGGCTGATTCATGAACGATATTTTTGGAGACAAGCACTAATTGTAGCGTAGAGAATGGACTCTGTCATCTTCATTTCTCGTCTGGAGATCACGCTTCAAACCTATCTAGTTTTTTTTTTAATCTCCAGAATCTTCATTAAACAAGTCATTCTTATAAATCAAAAGCTGTATTCAGGAGGTCTAGTACAATCACTTGCCTGCTTAATTTTTTGTGCCAAAAGGGGATCTTCTGTGTAATATTTATGTATATATTTAATGAAATTATTAACATGGTATAGTAAAAACTTTGTTCAGGAAACTCTGCAGTCTCAAACTGAAATTTCCCTTTAAGGCAAAGCATTAAAGTATGCCACATGGCATACTTACTTGGATGAGCATCTACATTTTCTTTGTACTGTTTAGGTTATACCATCCTTGTCAGTGCTCTACTTCAGTGTACACATAGCAATGACAAGAAATACTGGCATTGATTGCACTGGTCTTTGCATCATAAATGATCCAAAGTTTTAGAGGTATGCCTTGTTCATTCTCCTAAAATCACTGTCCAACTGCACTTTTGTGAGAGAAGTGCGTGAAGTCCTTGGCCTGCAGAAGTCAGTGAAAGTTTTGATAACACCTTTATGGTACAGAGGCTATAACCTGGCCTTTAGAGTTAACACTGACCTGTACATATATATATATATATATATATACATATATATATATATATACACACACATAGGTAGGTAGGTAGATAGATAGATAAAGTCAGAATTGACAGTCTTATCTGGATAGCAGAGTTCCCAGCCAGTGGTAGCATTTTGTCCTCCTCGCTTGTCAAAAAGCTTAGCAGCTGGAATTGTAGTTAAAACAAAGCTATGGTTATTTTAAAGCCATCTAATTTTTTACTCTTTTCACAAATTACTGTTGCTCGTTTTCTTAACTGCCATCAGACATAATGAAACATTCAAAGCAGGGAAGACACAGATTGCTGCCTTGGAGAATGCTGGTTCAGAGCAATTTGCTACTTAGCAGTAAATGCACCAAAAAATTATGACAACCACTGCTGTGTGCACTATTTTGTTGTTACTATCTCGTATTATTTTGACACAAATCCCATTTCTAAACTCTGCCATGAATTTTTAGCAAAAAGTGCTTTCTTAAAAGCAGCAGAAGTTTTCAACCCATTGAAGGATATTTTTGTGGTAATTAGAACTTACTGTGCCAAGCAATGTATTGCAGTAGTCCACATGTTCTGCTGGGAAGTTGTGGAGTAGCAAAGTGGAGCCCTTTGGTGAGGCACAAAAAATCACTCAAGTATAAAAGTGTAGGGGTCTTTTGGTGGGCTTCTAAAAATTATTTTGAAAAAAGTATATGGATTTTGGCTGATAAAAGTATTCCATCAGTAAAGGAAAGCAGTGGCAGTTAGTACTATAGTTTATTTCAAGTATTTTTCCTCCTTTGAAGTCACTGCATACAGATTAGATCTCCCTGTACCTAAGAACGTTCGTCTGCATTCACAATTACATGTACTTGATCTACTGTCAAATGTAGTGTTTTATTCTCTTTTTTACTCTTGTTATCACTAAGAAGCCTATGCAAGAGAGGAAAGGTGAGTTATTTCCCTTCCTGTGCATCATCAGAGAGATTGTTATTAAATTCTAATTATAGAACAAATCGGTTGCAGCAGTGAAAACCCATTGAGGGCAGTGAAGTTGCATGGGGGGAGATAATGTGGCCTGAAGGAATTCTGTTACTGATGCTTATGACAGAGAAGCAAAAAGCACCAGGTTCAAATCTTTTTTCTTATGAGTTTAGTATCTTAACTTCAAGCCTTCCTTAGAGACAGTATGTATAGAAGTTGAGAATGGAATTTTTAGGACACTACAACTTTATGTTGCAGTGCTCATGTATAAAGCAGAATAATACTTTAATACAGAATTAAAGGTTGCTTTTAAGTAATTAAAATTATCAGCTAAAAAAGCTTAGTAAATACTTTGAAGAATAATTGACTTGGTTCATGCATCCTTTTCTAGAACAAGTGCCTATAAAGAAACTAAGACTGATTATAACAAGCAACTTCTTTGCAATAGTGATTTGCATTCATTCTAATAATTTTGTGTTCATATAGTTTACTTGTGGATCATTGATTACCAAGTCAGTGCCAGTACCTGATACTTAGTTTTCAGATTTTGGGCTGGATGGGTCAGCAGTAACTGATCACAGAGGATTCATAGTATTGTTGGCTCCTTGTATTGGCAGCAAAAAAGGGGAGTGTTATGCCTTTGTGAAAGGTAAAACAAATAAGATAGAAATAATCTCAAAATGTTCCATTAAATTTCCTATTAATTTTATAAGCCTTATGGGCATACTATAAACCCATGAAACAATATGTTTCATGGCATAAAGTGCCAAATTTTTAAAGAAGTTTCAGTTCTTTGTTTGCAAGGAGAGAGGAAGATGACCTGCTATGTTAGATCTACTCCTTACTTCTACTTTTTGTCAGTGCCTGGCTATTATTTTGTTTCTTCTTCTGTGTGAGATTCCCTTATAACCAGATAGACATATAATTTGTTACGTTGTTTTGCTTTACTGAGATTGTGGGCTGACTTACAAATATTAAGGCTTTTAGAACCCATGCAAGTATTAAAACAATAATGAAACATGGAGAATAACAGCAGATTTATTAAGACTTATTTGAGTTTCAGAAGCCACACAATCAAAACAAACACCATTTTTTCTCCTCTGCTCATTTGAATCTAGCTTAATCTAGCTTGGCCAATCTGATTAAATCTAAAAAGTCTCCTTGTTGTCTTCTAACAGGAGTCTTTATAATATGTCATTCAGAAATGCAATTTATTTGTTAATTTTTCTCTTTGTAAATGCAAATTATTTCTTATTTCCCACTTTTATGTGTGTTGGCATTTGCCTCCATTTTCCAGATTTATTTTTTTTGTCAGTTGCTACAATATTTGCAATCCTAGATTGTGCGCGCGCGCGCACACACACACACACACACACACACACACACACGGCATTCTCCTGCTATTGCAAGGCACAGTGAGGAAATGCAAGCATTAAAATGTGAAGGCAATCATCAGGTCATTTAGTGACTGTCAGCCTTGGCAAGCTGGAGGGAAGGATAATTTGGCAAGAGTTTATATTTAGAGGTAACTAATGTCATTCTTGTTTTGATACCTGAGCCATCATTTTCCTGATAATTTTGTTTTGAATAAAATTTTAGGGCAGATTACCTCATTTATGCCTGTAAATTCTAGATGTCAATTGCATGTTGGGAAAATTATTCAAGATATCCCTCTAGGTGAAGTACCAATTGGGAAAACTATTCAGGATATACCTCTAGGTGAAATACCAATAAGAAAGCACTGGAAACAGGTAGATGATAATTACTGTTTTTCTTGTTGTGTTGCATCAATGGAAAGATAGCAGTCCATCCAAAATATAAAAGGAAAATCTGCTTCCACATCTCAGAAACAGAGTTCAAAAGAAGACATTGCTGTCTGTTACTAAACCAAACAATGTAGTAGGTAAAAGCAGATATGCTTTCGATATGCAATACAGAAGAAAAGGGTGTGTTGCCCGGTCTGCCTGATTTGTTCCAACAATATTACTTGGACAAACTGATGATCTCCGTATGGACCTTTCATTTTTTTATATCTTTAGACCATCATGTTTCCAACAGCACTGGGTCTGAGCTGCTGAGATATCCACATGGAAGGCAAAAGTCTCTTCTCTGTCCATTGACCATCGCTTACCTCCACAGCATTAGTAGCAGTATGTTAGCCCCTCAAGGATGATACCATCAACCTTCCTTAGCCTATGTCCGTGTCCAGCAATCTGGCCTCCACCTTATGCCACAGGACTCATTCAGTAGGTCCCAAGGAGCGTAAGATATAGAAATGGTCATCCTAAGGATATCACTCTGTGAAGGAAGTGCAGTGTTTTAGAAGGAACTGAAGGCAAAAACTGGCATGTGGGCAGATGTCAGCTTGGCTTCTTTTTTCTGGCTTCGGCTCAGGTGTGGTCTGAGACAGAATGTCCTGTCCCTCCGTGCTAAGCTGTGTGAGTGAGGAGGAGACGCTGATGAATCCTGAGTTCCCATCAGCTCAACTTCTTCAGCCTGGCCACCCACAAACTTCTTTCCCTTGTCAAACCTTCAGAGTTGTAATGCTGTGGAGCTGGTGCCTGCCTCACTGACACCATCAGTTGGAGTTGCAGTTCATCCAAACAAGTTCAAGGATCTTGATCAACAACCGCACAAGTGGAAGTAATGATGTTGGTCCTTTCCTTTGGACCCAGTCCAATAGAATCATAGAATAGTACAGAGTCATAGAATAGTTTAGGTTGGAAGGGACTTTAAAGACCACCAAGTTCCAACCCCCCTGCCATGGGCAGGGACACCTTCCACCAGACCAAGTTGCTCAAAGCCCCGTCCAGCCTGGCCTTGAACACTGCCAGGGATGGGGCAGCCACAGCTTCTCTGGGCAACCTGTGCCGGTGTATTGTCACCTTCACAGCAAAATATTTCTTCCCAATATCTAGCATACATCTACCTTCCTTCAGTTTAAAACCATTACACCTCCCCCTGTCACTGCATCCCCTGATAACAGTCCCTCTCCAACATTCTTGTAGGCCCCCTTTAGGTGCTAGAAGGGCACAATAAGGTCCCCCTGGAGCCTTCTCTTCTCCAGGCTGAACAGCCCCAACTCTCTCAGCCTGTCTTCATAGCAGAGGTGCTCCAGCCCTCTGATCATCCTCATGGCCTTCCTCTGGACTTGCTAAAGCAGGTCCATGTCATTCTTATGTTGGGGGCCCCAGAGCTGAACGCAGTACTGCAGTGGGGTCTCATGAATAGGAGGGAGAATCACCTCCCTTGACTTGTTAGTCACGCTTCTTTTGATGCAGCCCAGGATTTCATTGGCTCTCTGGGCTGCAAGCACATATTCCTGGGCCATATTTAGTTTTTTATCCACCAGTATCTTTCTGGGCTGCAAGTGTACGTTGCTGGTTCATATTGAGCTTCTCATCCATCAACACCCCCATGTCTTTCTCGTCAGGGCTGCTCTCAATCCACTCTCTGCCCAGCCTGTATTTGTGCTTGGAATTGTTCTGACCCACATGCAGGACCTTGCACTTGGCGTTGTTGAACCTCATGAAGTTTTCATGGGCTCACCTCTCAAGCCTGTCAAGGTCCTTCTGGATGGCATCCCTTCCCTCCAGTGTGTCAACCACTCAGCTCGGTGTCATCCACAGCCTTGCTAGGGTGTACTCAATCTCAGGGTCCATGTCCCAAACAAAGATTTTAAATAATACTGGTCCCAGTACAGACACCTGAGGGACATCACCAATCACTGGTCTCCCCAGTCATTGAGCCACAGTCTTTGAGTGTGACCATCCAGACAATTCCTTATCCACCAACTCCACCCATCAAATCCACGTCTCTCCATTTGAAAGACAAGGTTGTTGTGTGGGACAGTATCAAATGCTTTCCACAAGTCCAAGTAAGTGACATCAGTCCCTCTTCCCATATCCACCAATGCTGTAATCCCATCATCGAAGGCTACCAAATCTGTTCAAGCATGATTTTCCTTTAGTGAAGCTGTATTGGCTGTCCGACACAGTCCTGGCTGTGGAGCTGTGGTCCACAGCAATCCAGGTGTACTGACTTCATCATGCCGTCAGCATCTTACCTGGTAAGTCTCAAGAACTCCAACAGTCATGGACTGGTTTTTTTTTCATGACTTTTTCCATGCCTTGGGATTGCCGTTCATGACCAGTAATACTGTGATCCTTACACTGTCATTAGACCTTGTCAGCAGCACTGCCATATGAGGCTGTGCACAAAGACTCAGCCTCTTCTCCAGCCTTTGACTAACCGGTCATGGCACTTTGGCATTTTCTGCTGCTTCTGTAACGAGAGACATGGAGCCTCAAAATCACCCTGACTACCTATTCTCCATATGCCCAGGTTGACAGTTTTGTGCATTACACCTCAAACTTCTGAGGCGCAGGAGATAGGAAAGCAAAATCCTTTTCCTTGTGTCACTGCCCTGAGAAGTATTACCCTCGTCACTGGGGTACTGTGAAGTTAGAGCCTGCTCATATAGTTGCCTTCCACTGTGTTTACTTGGAACACACTGCAGAAGATTTGTCTTCTGCCTTCTGTCACAGCCAGCGCTTTGTTTCCATGACTTAGGAAACAAAGTGCTCAGACCTTCATGCACCCTCCTGGGGAATGCATGACACTGAATGTTCCCATAACCTGACATCAATACTACCAGATATATGACTATCTTTTCTAAGTCTGTAATGAATGAAATCCACCAGTATTCCCTGGTAATTAGCTGTCTCCTGCCTCTTCACTACCAAGACAATAGACTGGAAATGCTCCGGAGATTAGATTTCCTGTATCACAATCACCTACTTTAATAACCACTGCGTCTTCTGAACATAGGAAGAAATCTTTATTTTGAGATCATGGTCTTAAGCCTCCAGTGTCACCTTCCAACCACCAACTCCCAAGTGCTTTCTGTTCTTCAATAACAGAAATTGCAGTCTCCTTTGTCACTCTTCTCCTACAATAAGTGCTTTGCAGTGGCTGGCTGAGATCAAGGTAACTTCTCTGGCTTTTTCACAGGTGTTCCATGATGCATCAGATACGGTTTGGAAGGCCATGGTCACTGCAACTTTAACAAGATCTTCCAGACTTCTTATCTCCAGGAGGAGATGAAATCCCTAGTTGAAGATGTGCTCTTTGATGGCATTATTTATTGTACTTTAAACCCAACAAGTTTTTTTTTGTTTTATATTATATGTTTTAACTCAGATTGACTCTGGTTGCTTTGGGTATGAAGCCAAACGCCATAGTTCTTAGCAACAGTTTAGACTTCCTGACCACTCCAGACATTGTTATGGATTCCAACATCAACAGACCTCCTCCAGAAAATGTTTTCACACCTTGGACATCATCTTCCTGCTAGCACTGGTACAGGCACACCCAAGAGCCACAGTCTAAGTATTTTGCGTTGTCTGCTCTTATTCACTACCTGCTCTCTCCTATCCCTGTGAGAATAAGTTCGCTTCACTGTTCAAAACACGTCTATGCATATTTGACTGAGCTCTCAGCACTGTAGTCAAAACCGTGCAAGTGTGCCTTGCCTCTCTGCTCCCTCACAACAGGCCAGATGGGTATCTCGTTCTTGGCCCAGTTAATTCATTTCTGCTCTAATGAAGAACAAACCTGTCTCTAATGCAGGTGTTTTATACACAGCTTTTCTCACATCCCTGGAAGGGCTAGCTGAGTGCCTAGTTTCTCACTTAGACTCCAACTTATTATTCAAGACTCTTTTGTACCCTTCTATGCTATAAATCAGGGTGTCTTTCCTGGCAGATATCTCTTGCGCTAAGAAACTGGACCTTGTGCCTGTTCTACTCATTGCAATGTTCTTTCAGGAGAGGGTGACCCTCCAAGTGCAACTTAAGCTTCTCACCCATGTTGCAGCCAAGACCCACCTTAACTAGGAAACCAGCCTGCCTGGTTTTTTTGGTTGGCTGTTGTGGGTTTTTTTTCTCCAGGCTGCTTCCCTCTGTGGTTGAGGCTTTTTTTCACTGGCAACGTCTTTTTATAGTGACGACTCCAGATCCTGAAGACTATTACCAAGTCTGATATCTTATCTCTCTCAATGTGCTGCCCGTCCAAGTGAACACAGCCAGCTTCCATGCAACTGCCAAGGTGGAAACAGATGGCAGCACATGCTTTCCCCTAGACCTCATGCAGAATAAGTGGAATCACTGGGAAATGTGTCTTTCCCTGACAGTTGCCACACTGATAACCAGAGCTATTGGCAAACCTGTGCCTGATGCTATACTGTACAGTCCAAGCATGCCACTAACATTTACTAAAGCATTCCTGCACTAGCCGGTTTTGTGATCATTTCCATGACCCACACCCAGGTAAATAGGAATGTGTACTGATTACTGGCTGGAATTCCTTTCCATACAAATGTACATGGAGCTACGGCTTGTGGATGAAAAGAGAAGTTACCAGCAGCTGGCTTCTTCAAGAAGTATAGTCCACTCATTCACTTCCCACCCTCCTTCCCCCTTCTTTCTGTATCTTTCCAGAAACCTGGCAGGATTAGGACTGTGCAGCTGAGAGGCAGCTGCAAAGGCCATTGGGCTCTTTCCAGAGGTGCCTGTGATGGCTGCAAGGCAAAAAGTCATCTTGTCTTCATGATAGGATATACTCTTTGAATTTACACATGCAGCGTGCATATTGAAAAACTGGTTGCTGATACCAGTTGTTTGATTTAACAGTGAAAATATAATTTGAAAGGAAAAGTCAGTTCTACTCTTCTTTTTTCCTGACTCTCCCTTGATTCAGTACAATTTGCATACTGCAGCACTCATTTTGTCTGTGTCAAAGACTTGGGGGTGGTGTGGTGGTAGGCAATGTTACATAAAATCCCACAGAAACTTGCAAAAGCAATATGGTCTCAGTTATGAAGAAAACTCTCCTGTGAATAGATTTTGGTAAGTGTATTTCGGATGGGAATACTATAAAAAGTGCATAAATTACTTGCTTGATATAACATTTCCAGGACCGTGGTATTAAAAAAGGTGAGATATGGCATTCTGCTGTATCCCTCACATCATTTAAATGGTTCTATATTTGTCAGCGCAGTTGTCGATAAAATTTCATTGCAACATTTCTTTTTATCACTTGCAAGTTTATCGGGCTACTTGAGATTTTATTTTATTTTGTAAATCAAGGACTATAATGAGACTGGTTTATAATAGCATAAAAAAGGGCTATCCTGTGGATTCCTCATTCTAAGAACAGCTCTTCCAGACCAAGCTTACTCCCTGCTTCCACTGAACTGAGTAATTGCCTTTGCTTAGGTTTGAAATAGGGGATTACATAGCAGAACAGAAGTACTCATGCAAAGTTTTATAAAACTGCACCAAAACAATGATACCAGGCTGAATACCTATTTCATTTATTTTACTGTGCTAGGTGTTTCTTAGCAGTAAGAGAGGAAATACAGCATTAATTCTGAATGAGTGCAGGTATAAATAGTGCTGAGTTGTTGGTGCTCACTCTGCAGATGTATCTTTTGTGTTGAATTAGGTGGAAACAGCAACTGATTCAGATACTGAAAGCAGAGGCCTACGGGAATACCACTCTGTTGGAATACAAGTGGAAGATGAAAAAAGGTAATTCAAGCATGTACAAAAACCTGTAGTCTTTCATAACACAATGCACATTTGCAAACAGAATTAATAACTAACATCTGGCAAGTCCCTAAATAATTCACAAAGCCAAATTTCTTACATGCATGCTGGTCATTTGGTAAAATTTGTAGAGATTACTAAGCAGTTACTTGATATTTAGTTAACTTCCTAGGTTTTAATTGGAGGGAAGGAACTGAAAGTTTTAAATTAAAGTAGTGGATGAATATAATTTCATTATTGGCAGAACAAACACAGAGATCTGTGTATCGGAATACTCTTTCTTTGATAGGACCCTTCAGGCTGATCCAGGCTTTCCCAGTCCACACAGGGGAATGTAATGGTCAGGATGTAACCCATGGTACCTGCATCCTAAAGTAAAAGTAAATCAGCTTTTACACTTGTTCAGTCCTTCTCTAGCTTTGTAAAACTGCTGGGCAGTACACTGACCCACAGGTTATCCCTGGCAGGCACTGCCTGTTAAGTACTGGAGTGGAACCGTTATCTCATTTCATGGCAGCTGTCAGACAGTATCAGGCTGCTAATTGCCTTTTACCATCATTGAGTAGAAGTAATTCAAAACAATAGGTTCAGGTGTGAAAAGATTGAACAAATAATCTTTGCTTCTCTATCTAACTTTTTAACATAAAGTTTTTCTAAAGTGTTGTGGCATTATCACAATATAAAATCAATATTTAATGGCCATCCTATAAGGCAAGTAAAAAATACCTCCGTTTTTATATACATACTTTACAGGAGATGTAACTCTGCAGTTCTGCTAGTTATTTCCAGTTCATTTAGTAATTACACATGGCATTTTGCAGTATGAGAATAGATCAATATTTGCTTCCAGAGATAATTTAAATTATTTTCTTTTGTATCTTTGCTCAGATCAATGATGCCACTATGCATTTTGGGTTTCCTCTCTGTTGTTACTCGCTGTCTTATTTTAGTGAGATATTCACAAAGAAAAAAATATTTAACATAAAGTCCAAGGAGAAGACTAGAATATGCTCACTGAAACATTATTCTGTGCGTTCGTATAATCATGTATGAATTTACATGTCTTAATCTCTTTTCTTTCTCCTTTCTTCACCAAGACATGGTCGATTCAAGCGCTCAAACAGTGTAACAGCAGCTGTCCAGGCTGACCTGGAACTGGAGGGCTTTCCAGGACACATCACCATGGAGGACAAGGGACTTCAGTTTGGCTCGTCATTCCAGCAGCACTCAGAGCCCAGCACGCCCACCCAATACAGCGCAGTGAGAACTGTAAGGACACAGGGACTGTTCAGTTACAGAGAAGATTATAGGACCCCAGTTGACACCTCAAACCTTCCACCACCAGAACCCTGGCTGGAGCCAGCCATTGAGACAGTAGAGACTGGTCGAATGTCTCCTTGTCGCCGTGATGGATCTTGGTTTATGAAGTTGCTACATACTGAAACTAAGAGAATGGAAGGATGGTGTAAAGAAATGGAAAGAGAAGCAGAGGAAAATGACCTTTCTGAAGAAAGTAAGAACATTTCAGTGTCTTTTCTTATTCATGTCTGCTAAAATAAGAAATCTGTTAGGATAAAGTTGTGTTCAGTAGTTTTTCCTTACTCATTTTGTAGTACCAGAATCAGTCTACAGAACCATTAGATATAAGATCCCTGCCTTGCAAATGGCTACGCAAGCTGGTGTTTCCCAGAGTAAGATTTTATAGAAGTAGTTAAGGAGCCAACTGTAGAGTCAAGCACAGGATCAAAGTCTGGTCTTAGATACGGCTCAAATGGTGTAATAGCTCCATCCGCAGCTCCAGGTGTGACACATTCTTCCCAGTCGTATGGCTCCAGTGCCTGAGTCTTTGCCAGAGCCCACAAGGTGGTCCTATGTGAACATTTTTTTGCCATTTTCCTAAAACATGAGAATTTGCCTCTTTTTTATGGACAGACATTTTTAAAATGTTTTCATTCCTTTACAGGCACTTCTGCCTATCATAAAGGGTCTGTTGGAAGAACAGAAAGGAGTAGGCAAGAACAATAGTTAAAGCACTTCTGCAGTAACACTGGCACATGCACTATTAGATAGTTCAGCTGCATTTTCTTATTACAATTTTGTCAAGAATCATTATTATTCTCTCACATCCTGTGGACACCTTGAAAGAAGTGATGGGACAAAGTGAAAAATAATGTAGACTATTTTGGAACAAGATCCAAGCCAGCACTAATGATAGTAATATATCAAAGTGGTCCTAGCACTCAGTAGCCAGCTCCCTGTGATTCCCTCAGAGGTCAATTATCCTTGTTCTTCAGGCTCAGTTTTATAAATATTTCAATCCCTGCCAATCTGAATTATTGTCTCAGCTGAGATTTTCACATATCACAAATTAGTTCATATTAAGTTTTCTTACTAGCATCTTTTCCTGCACTCTGACGAATCTCACCATTGCCTCCGAATACTCTTTCCTGATTGTCTTCTTTCCTGCTCAGTGAGTTCTTGCAGTGATCTACCCTCAGGTCTTGAGCCAGGCCTGCATGGTGACTAAAAGGCCAATTTCTATTTCTTGCACTGACCTTTTCAAAACAAAGAATTTCTACTTTTTTACCTCTTTTTTTTTTTTTTAAGTCATATTTCTCCACTGTATTGTGCACAAGTATGCCGAGTAACAACACAGGATTGGGGGGGGGGGGAGCATAAGGCTGGTTTTCTTCCTTCAGCCTTCAGTGCTTTCTGGAGTGTAGGTTTTTGTCCTTATTTTCATCATGGCAGAGCTGAGCTGAGAATTTTCCCTATGCATTAATACTGTGAAGACTTGAATACCCTCCTAGGGGCTGTTAAAGTGTGAATGATGAAATATTTCGCTTTGCTTAACCTCTGTGAGGATTTCAAGCCTTCTTTCACAATGGTTATTTTTTTAATGCTTGTTTTTACTGTGTACATCTTATTGTTAAGTTGCCAAAATCTTTGCGCTGCTGAATACTGACAGTTTTCTGCCATCATTAAGTATCCCAAATCACCTGCTTCCAGGGTTGCCTGTTACTGATGTGAGGGCATGAGTGCTTATGATCTGAAGCAGAAGGTCAGAAAGCGAGACTTTAATCTCCTTGGAAAGAGGAAAACGATTAGGGAGCAAAGGGGAGAAGCACACGGGCAGTTAGCCCCTCTCTTTCCCTAGGAGGCCGGTGAGGAGCCTGGAGGCAAGGGGTGGCCATGTCCTACCTCCTCTCTCTGCAGGCTCGTCCTCACGCACAACCCCATGGAATGAGCAGTGGAAACGCTCTCACTTCAGTACTCCTTCCTCGCTTGGAGGCACAGCTAGGGAGTTAGCGGTGTTACTCTCTGGAATATGGATCTGTGTGCTGCATTAGGAAGACTTGAGGAGCGGAGTTTAGGTGACTGCCCATTCCCAGGTGCAGAACCACCCTCCCTCCCTCCATATGGATTTATGCTCTTGCAGTCCAGAAATACTCTGAAACACCTTGTTGCGTGGGAAAACGGCAATTAGGAAGATAGTTTTCAGTGAATTGTACAGAGGACATGAAGACAAATTTGACTTCAGAAATTTTTATTAATATTCGGAGTTAATGACATCCTTTTAACCTCAAACATTTCAGTCAGAAAACAAAACAGAATATCAGGATTTTGTGTTCCCTTGTTTGCAGATCATTCTATAAAAAAGAAAGAGCGATTCCCTAATAGTTAACTAAAACAAAACTGAAATGGACCCTTGAAATCCCCTTTATAAACTAATCAAAATGGGTTAATTACTTATGTTTGGGGGAACATTTTGACCTCTCTAATAGGTTAAAGAATTTTTTATAGAAAAGGTCTATACAGTGTATGCCAAATCAGATGTTTGTTTTCAGCTAATTGCCAAAAGTGGCACCCAGACTTCCAGTTTGCCCTTATACATGACTCATTTCAAGAGACTTTCCTCAATAATTTCAAAATTACATTATCTTTGAAATTGTATTCATTCACTTAATATAGCTTACATCAAGTAAAAGTTATCAAAGAATTATTTTCAACGAGGGAATGAGCTTCACAGCATTTTAAAGTTTCAGTGTGAATAATTTTTTTCCTGTTGAGTCTTTGACACATTTTGTACCCATAGTTGGAGCTATAGAGGTTGAAGGTATGTATCCACTAGAACGAAAGTTTAATGATATCCCAGCATGAAATGTATCTTGACATATTTGAGCATTTGGCAGTTCCCTGAAGAAAATACATGCAAATGGCAGAGCCAGAAGCAACTAAATATGTTTTCCATCTTCCAGCAGGAGCTACTATTCCCAAAACACTTCACAGCAAAGTTTGCACATTCAAACTGTCATTGTTAATGCTGAAACATTTATTTTTGGCCTGGGTATATTAATTGTACCTGAAAACCAAATATAGCTTTGCATCTCATAGGAGAAGGCTGTCTTTATGATACCATTTCTTTTTTGTTTTAATCATGGGAAGAGTTAAAATAGAACTGCATTTTAGAAAACAATTTCATTTTCTGCGTTAACACAATAGCCCTGAGATCACAGAAAGCTGTCTGATTGCTGTATTGATTTTTTCTTTCACTGTAGCTTTTCTCCCATAACGTTTTAAGAACTTCACTCATCAGGTCTTAGGAAAGGAAAAGATAATCATTGCAGCAAAAATAACTTCTCTCTCTTTCTCTTCACAGAATTTGTTTATTTGCTCAGTTGCTATGAATTGTATTTTGAAGTCTCTGCGAAGTTCATATATTGGCTGTGGGGGCAATTATTTGTGTTCTCAGTGTTTATTATAACATATATAGATATATATATAAAATATATATGTGGCTGTAACTGTTCCCAGGGTAAGTCACTGATCATTTACACTAGCAGGGTGCCCTCAAGCAAAGATATGTGTTTCTCAAGGGTGATGACTGGAGTCTCAGTTTTACACCCTGAAAATTGTGTTTGGCTATTAACGGTATGCAGGTGATGACAAGAAAAACACTCTCAATTGTCACAGAGCTACCGAAGACCAAAAGGGCCAGGACTCTGCCTCCTGCGAGCTCTGTGATGGGAGCAGGGAGAGCGGTGCAGGGACGGGGGGAGCAGGCGGGCACGGCAGGGAGCTGCAGTCCTGCCTGCAGCTTGTAGGCGAGGTCTGGCAGAGGGAAGCAGAAGACACCCTGGGTTTCTGCATGCCACATGCTTGGACACTGAAATATTTCAGTACACAAGTCAAATGGAGAACAGCCACGCAGACAAAATCCTAAAAAAAATTAACTATAGTATAAACTATGCCAGAGAAAAGTTGTTTTGCATCGTGGTTAGGGGCTCTGATGGCATAGCTACGTAGTAAAGTGTTCTCTAGTGAGAAAAAAAAAGGCATTAGAAAGAGTGAGAGGTCAACTTATCACCCTTCTCTCCCCTTACCCCTTCATTCCATGGATGCTGGATTTTTCCTTGCTAATCCTCTGGCTGATATTTTCACAGCACTGCAAGGGTTTTACTAACATGGCCAAATAGTAATAGAAAGCATAGAGTTAAATCTCCCATACTTCGGAAAAAAAACCAAAAACAAACAAACAAAAAACAAACAAAAAAAACCCTACCAAAAAAAAAAAAATCAACCACAAAAAAAAACCACAAAGAAACCTTTACAACTGATTTTTATTCATCAATTAATCATCCATAAAAGCTTTTATGGGTTGTCCTTTAACCAAAGAGAAATTATTCACCTAATTTCCTAATGCTTTTCACAAACTTATCCTTCAGAAACTATTGAAATTTACATTTGGAATGTGGTGAATGACTACAGAATGTCTTAATTGCCCTGAAACAGTCTTTAAAGTCAATAAAAGATAGTCCCATGGTGTGGAATCTGAGAACTCCTCCTAGCATTTCTATTCTTCTGCTCAAATTTTCTCTTCTTTGAACTCAGCTCCGTTGAGGTAAAAAGCAAATTTGCGGCGAGTCCCACTTGGTGCACAGGGGTCCCCTTGCCCTGCAGAGCACCGCTGGCTGGTAGCCGTGCTGTCCAAAAATGTCATCTCACTCTGAACATTACACATATATTATTATGCCTACCTGCTGATAGTGAAACATGTATTTCTGAAGATTACTGATTTAGATTTAGAAATTAGACAAGTATCATGCCCTGAGTTAGGAGGGTGAACTAAATGCCAGTTTCAATATTTTTTTTTTCCAGGCATATTTTCTGATATTGTTTGTGGAGCAATTTATCTTACAAGTATTAAGAAAAAAATGGAATAATCAAATGCAATGAAAATTTAAAGTAAAACATGTCATTTATCTAAAAAGGCCACAGTAATGAATGCCAGAAACAGATTGATTGTTAGTAGTTTCTCATTGCTGGTGCAGCAGTGGCACAATTGAGCAAAGGTTTTAACCACTCAAGAAAAGAGTTACAGTATCAGACTGTAATCTTGGGTTCATCAATATAGAGCTGTTTTCCCCCTCTACCTTTGTGATATGAAACCAATGTCAATTACAAGATTTTGAAGTATTTCTCAACCAATACAGCACAGATATATATTACTTGCAATTTTGTAATATGCTTGTTGCAGGGGAAACGACACCATTGTGTTAATTGCGCATGTTATATGCAACCAATTTACACAATCTCTATCCAGGTTATAAATCCTGAGGCTGCTTTCACTGAAGTCAAGGTCTGGGTTTTGTATGTCTTCAAAGCAGAAGCCATACAGGACCACACAACAAAAATGGAGTGCTTCCTATGCTTCAGGGAGCAGAATTAAGGTTGTGTGACTCCTTCCTGACATTCAAGTAAATATAACATTATCTTAATGGAGAGAGGTACATGGATTATATGAAGATTATATATATTTATGTGTGTTAATAGATTTTATAACCATTTATTTACAAGCAAAATCTTCTAGGCATCACCAAACATCTCAATCTCTCCAGTCTCTAACATTCATCATTCTTTCATGGAGATAATCAATCTGCACTCATCAGAATAATTCCCCAATGCATGAAATTAATAACAAGGCTTTGGCTGTCTATTAATATTGTGCTAAAGATTATGAGTTGAAGTGTTTAATACTTTAATTTAATTACAGCAAAGCAGAGTAGCATGAATATGAGAGATTCCAACTTCTATGTTTTATTATGTCTGATTTACTTATTGAGATGGAAATAGATTTAGCCTTTTAGTAAATGGTAGGGCTAATTGTATGTGTGTATTCACCGCTGTGACTCAGTGACACATGCAGGCAGCCCAGGACCACTGTCTTACATCCCCAGCAGATGTGTACCACACCAAAATGTTGCATTGCCGGTGCCTAAGTCTTGTCTGGTCTGACTGTGGGCTTTAAATCACCAGTGCTTGTTGATGTGGTCCTTCAGGATAATGAAGATAAAGCAAATGTTTATTTAATACAGGGGTTGGGGTAATTGTGAGAATCACTAGAAAATATCAGTCATATATAGATTCTGTCAAGATTACATTTCTGCAGTAGGGCTATTCATCCATAGATATTCCACCGTGCCCCTTATTCAGGCTATGTATCTGAGCTACGAATGATGAAATTCAGCAGAGGAAAGTAAACCTGAATTTAACTTACTATCAGACAAGCACTACAGCCATCAGCCTACAGAATCATCCTCACTCTCTTTCTGCCCACTGAATAGTTGAACATAGTGTGGAACAGGCAACACCAGGAACCTGCTGCAGCACAGTTGCCCACCCTGGCAAAGGAGGGACTTTGGCCCCACACTGGGAGTTTGTCTTATGTCCTGAGCTACAGAGCACCGAGGGAAAAGGAGGATACAAGGCTGTTTGTCACTTGCCTTTGCCTTTATTAAAAATGCTGAAAACCAAATTAAAGCAATTTGTTTCAGATCAGATGAAACCTTTCTTATTTAAGTTTCTGTATGTTCAGGTTTTAACACCCACAACATTGCTTCCCATACACCAATAACTCCATAGAGGAAACTGAGGGCTTTGGTGATCAAAAACCCCAAAACAATTAAAGTGCTTGATTTCATTTGGCCAACAAAACCCCACTGAATTACTCATACAGCCCTGAACTGCTTAACCCCTTCACAAATGGGTGCCACAGGGGACTGATGAATTATGCATATTGCTGTTCGGTTTAGTGTTGTGGCACAGCTGTACTATTTGTCTAACAGAAGATGGAATAGAGTTTGAGAACCACAGCTCTACATGCTAACACATGCTTTTAAAGTTACAGAGCTTCCACAGAACTGGAGCCTAAAAATTCCAATTTATCTCTTGCTGCTACTTGTGGTTAAGCAGATGTTTCACTGATCTGGAGAAAGCAGAATTAAAATGTAGTACCTACTACCAAAATACTGTTTTCAGATGTCACTCAGTCCCCTCCTATGCTTATTCTAAATAACAACAAAATGTTAAGGCCTGGCAGAGTTTAATGTTTTCTGTATCACAGGCTGCAGATCAGTTCTGCTGCACTTCATTCCACCCTCTGCATCCTGTTTGAATTATCTGTTTGGTTTCCTCAAATTGAATTAAGAGATGTCAGAGTAATTCCTGTCTCACCCCTACCCCTGCCTCTCTCTATCTTTATCCTAAACATTATTTAAAGATCTGGAAATCCTCCAGATAAAATCAATCTTCTACTGAATGCTTTTTAAAGTGCTGCTTTTCAGCAGAGAGATGAATGTGGAGGAAAGGAAGCGTAGGAAGGATGTGTAGGAAGGATGTGTAGGAAAGTATATTGCTACCTACCAAAGTATGGTGTTTATCCCAGCAAAAGTGGGAGGGAGTCCGGGAGGAGTTAGTTTCCTAGGGATAAGACAGTCCCCTTAGGCACTCCAGTCAACAGAAAGAAACAGGCACCTCCAGGAAGAGATTCAGCTCACCTAAAAATAATCAGATGAGCTCACACTATATATGATTATAAAGCATCCAGAAATTTTTATTTAAATAGATGACTCTTGGAGGCAAAGTCAAGTAAAATGAGTTTGTCCCTTTTCCCCAGTGCTTATGTGCACTTGAAATGGCAAGTGCACCGACAGTGGGGAAAGCCCAGTGAACCACTGGGGGCTGGTCATGATTCAGCAAAGCCCTGCAGCGCCCGGTTGTGCCCCACCTTGTCTGAAGCTCCTGTGCTTAGGACTTCATGTATTTTCCTGGATAGGCAACCAGTAACTCCTAATAGTGGCACCAAGACAGACGTGTCTCAGAAATGCGATTCCTCCGAGGAGCTCATCCTTATGGTAGCAATAACCTAGGTTGGTTATAGTTCAATGTATTAGCCTTTCGCCCAGCACAGACAGGGTAGAGAGCTCACCCAGGGATCATCCACGTAACTCAGTGAAGTAATTTTTGATTGCAGAACCAGAAGGTATTACCTAAGGTACCAGTAGAGCTCCTTTGACACCAGAAGGAACAGGCATCTCACTGGTTCCTGAGGCAAGACCATTTCAACAGCTTTAAATTTACATAAACAAACGTAAATGGGGGGGGGTGGGGGGGGGGTGTGTAATTTGCTTTGAAGTTTAGGATTGTTTTCAATAACATATGTATGTATGCCCACTTCAGGAAGCTGTCTGTATTCCCTTGGGTTTTTCTGCTTCCTTAAGCAAATACAGTCTTAGCTGTTCTGAGTTACTAATATAGCATTTGTTACTGCTAAAGGGTAAGGTGCCACAGAGCTTTCCTAGATCTCCATCTTTTTCAAAAATATTTTATGTATATAATCACAAGCAACAAAACCAAATATTTACTTCCCTTATAAAAGAAACAGCAATTTCAGACACATATTTTTTTGAGCTGGATTTTGTGTTTACTGCCAAAAGACATCTATTGGTAATAACCTGTCTGTATGCTTAGTCCTAGGTAAGATCCGAAGTGCTGTTGGAAGTGCTCAGCTCCTCATGTCTCAGAAATTCCAGCAATTTTATTGGCTTTGTCAGCAAAATCTGGTAAGTCATCACATCTGGCTGTTCTTAAAGAGTTTAAGGCTATTCATCCATAGATATTCCACAAAACATAACTTTAAATTTCAGAATTTAATATTTTTACTTCAAAGGCAACAACAAAAGCAAGTGTAATGTACCCGTACAGTAGCATTCTGAAATATTATTTTCATATTTTGTTTTACTGATATTTTTTTTTTTAACTTAATCCTTTGGTATGGCCTTAGTACATTTTTTTTGTTTGTTTGTCAAAACAAACATGTAATTTCAGTAATTTCTATCTGGCTCTGTTTTGTCTTTTCTTCTTTTGCTGTCTTTATTAAAGAAGAAAAATGAGAAGGGAACAAATGCAAGTTTACTGAAACATAATATTATTGCTTATTTTTTAAATACCCTAAAATAGTAACTGTATTTCATCTAAGAAAGGATAAATTTTTCACATTACAGTAAGTGGAGAATAAAGAAATAGCAGCATAGTGAAGAATATGTGATTGAACTTTCTACATACCTGAAAATAGGACTGATCTTGGAAATGGGACTATACATAATGTTCATAAAATTAGTTTTCATAATTTGCATTGTCAATTATATATATGATGTCCTAGGGCTAAAGGAACAGATGCAGTGTATTACTTATGAGAGTTACTGCTGTTGTTCTGGAAGTTCATTAAAGACAAATTCAATTCTAAATGTTATCTTCATTAATATGACAGCAGCCATCAGTGATACAAATTTGTGGCAAGATGGTACTAATCAATAGAAGAATGTAATTCTTCTAGCTACAGCTAGTGGTAGGACACCTTTCTTTGGTTCATTTGAAAATCAAGTGTAACTTTCACCTTTTGACTGCTGCAACCCCTCATATATTAAAATTATTAAAAGGGCTAAATTCTGTTGCATGCATGATGGCAGACATGACCTATATGTCTGGTTAGATACATTTCTTTACTTATTAGTATTTACCACATAACTTTTAAAGGCAAAACATTAATTCTGCACAGAGCCACTTGCTATTTTCCATCCTTGAAGTTAAACATCCAGAATTCCTGAAATTGCAATCAAATATTACTGAGAATGTGATGCCAAAAATGTCCTACCTTCTGATAATAAATGATAAGATTTATGGTCCTCATTAGGAAAGAATCCAATTATCCACTTCAAAGAGTCTGTCAAAACAAGAATTTTAACAGCTGTTACAGATGCAGAATGACAGAAGAAATATGCAAAGTCAGGCAAGCAGGAGATGACCACATTTGTCATACCAACTACATCATGTGTGCTCCCTTATCTAGACATTTGTTTCATAGCGAAAGGAGGAAATCTGCATCAATGTCTAAAAGTTTCTCACTGCAGATTTCAAAGTGCCCTCCATTACCTGATGGATTAAGCTATGCAAAGGAAGATTTGGAGAGCCTAACCTCCACTCCATTTATCTTCAAGTGGCTCCAGCACTTGTGCTCGAGAGCATTACTGTAATAACAAGCGCAGCTCGCAGCTCCTGCTCAGCACAGCCATCAGCTCTTCGGAGGTGTGAACAATGTGCAAAAGCAATAGGAGCACAAGGAGAAACCTACGGCTTTGCAGACAACATGACAAAAAAACTGGCAAGATTTTTATTTCTCTTCTTATTTGGATAAGAAACCTTTGAACTCCGTAACAGCAGCTTTATCCCACTCTGAAGATTTGAGCTCTGAATGTTCTTCAGCTTCATTAAATCAGCAATTGGGCTCTGCAAAAAGCAGCAACTGCAGAACTGGACTTAGCTCATTCATCTTTTGAGACTTTTCTTCCTATGCCTAATGATAGAGTTTGTTGTTAAATAGGCACTTAGTGTATATCCACAGCAGGCTTTCCATATGCTCCTAAGGCAGCATCTCAGTGCCCCACAGGAATGCTGCCAGATAGCAGCCAGTTAGTACATTCCCTCCCTCGAAAACATCTAGCACTCACAGGGCTACCACACAGCAGTTTCTCTAACAGTGTTCAGCAACAATAAGCATAAATGTAGGACAAAGAACAACGGCATTTACTTCTGCCAATTCAAAATGCAGCAAGGGTTTAGGAAGAGGAATATGCTTACTCAGACTGAAATCTACCAGGAAACTCACCAGTCGCCTATGGACTCTTCTAAAGGGTCATGGGAACTTCAAGGGACATATTTAATTATGCTCAGGGTTAAGATCTCTTACAAAAGGCTCTCAGTGTAAATTCATGAAAATGTAAGCTTCAATAAAGTCTTTTTTAAGAATCTGGCTGGCTATCTCCTACAGTGTACTGTTCCCACTAACTGCCAGATAAAAAACACCACTGATTAATAACACTCTCTCCTGCATTATCCACATTATCTCTTGTAACACCCTGTTTTTTTCTCTGAAGTGTCCTCCTCCATACTCTCAAATCAGCACAGATCCTGCTCGGCTCATTAGACCATCACTCAGTATGTCATGGTTGCAGGCAAAAACCAGAGCAGCTCGAGCACCAGCTAGGTACTTTTTGCTTGCTTCAGGCTTCCTCCACAGGCAAGCCTGCAAAGCTGAATTCCAAATAAGATACAAATGAAATACACGTTTCTGAGAAGAAACAGGTTTAAATCAATCTTTTCAAAACTTACTTAGCTGTAACAGTAATCATTTGTGCCAGCACTTATCCGTAGACCATAGATCCTTGTGCCCAGACAAGGCACCACACGCTCCTTCGCCAGCAGCCACGCCAGAGGCTGCCATCTTCCCAAACACCACCAGCAAAGGCGGGGTGCACCGAGGGACAGAGGAGCAATTAGCCTTCATTCAGAAGGCAATGGCATTTCAATGAGCGGCATCATTTTGTGGTTGTTCAGAGGAAAATGGGGAGAGGGGCTGAGGAGACCAGGCTGGAGAGAACAGACTGTGTATAGGATGTATTGCTGTGGGACTGTCCTGACACATCTCACACAGGGAGTCAGTTCCTGAAGCCTGAGCTATTGACCTCTGTAGAGTAACTAACACCCCTGACATAAATTGTAAACGGTTTTGGGGTAAATTGGGATCTACCCAATGAAGTTGTTTTCAGTGAACACTGATCTGGAGCTGCATCACGTTTCCCTGAACTCTGTTGTATCTATATGGCCAGGTCTGTTAAGTCCCTGAAGCTCGCTGTGGAAAGGAGACTTTCTTCTAGTGAAGAAGACTTCTGAGTGGATAGGCTTTTAGGCTGGCTCTTGGCCCAGATTCCCAAAGGAGTTTAGGTGTGGGTGACACTGCACGTTGTCATGCCCGGCCCCAGGCACCCGGCTCCCACAGTGGCACCTGCAAACCCCAGTTTAAGAGCTGTAGAAATGCGCGATTCAAGGGAGCAATTGAATAGCAACGCTGACTCACCTCCCAGTTTTTAGGCAACTATGTGGGGTTGTGTTTAATATCTAGAATGCCTTTGTCCAGTAGATTTGTAAAGGATGGGGCACAGAGCACTTCAGCAATGACACCAGTGTTTCTAACATTGTAAACCTGTGATTACAGCTTTTGCCCTGGAAGGGTGACATCTCAAGTCCCTTTGACCTGCTTGTGGTTCCATCTGTCCCACCTCCATTCTGTAGACCACCTTAATGGCTTTCTCCTGCCCTGGAAGGGAAGAGACATTTCTCCATCTTCTTCACAGAGATGTTTACCAATTAAGCCCTATATCACTAAAGTGACAAAGCTGTCTCCTTGAATTAATACCAATGCTCATAGAGCATAGGGTTAAGAGTCCGCATAGCACCTTCTAATCTAATTTTTATCCAGCATTGGCATCAGTTAATTGACATTATTAATTGACATTAATAGTCAAATGGAGGGTCATCTTGCTAATCGTTACCACTAATGTTTGCTCCATTGAGTCTGGTGCGCATAGCACCTCTTAATTGCAGTACCTGGGGGTAGTGCCTTCCCAGTTCCTGAGCATGATTCAGCTCCCTGAAGAACAAAACCCAACCATCCCTGTAAAAATTTTATACCTTATATATTTGAAAATGCAAGACAATGTAACATAAGCTGATGTGATGGGTTGACCTTGGCTGGATGCCAGGTGCCCACCAAGCTCCTCTGTCACTCCCCTCTTCAGCAGAACAGGGACATGGGGGAGAAAGTAAGACGAAAAAAAACCAAACCCCTTGTGAGTCAAGATGAAGATAGTTTAATGAAGCAATAGCAACGAGCATGCACATGGAAGCAAAGGAGAGCAAAAGGTGTTATTCTCTACTTCCCATCAGCACTTGATGTTTGGCCACTTCCCGGGGAGCAGGGCTTCACTATGCATAGTGGTTTCTCCGGAAGACAGACACTGTAAATTACAAATGCC
>JAVJGJ010000059.1:22261604-22272162 GCA_035590215.1 Microhierax caerulescens | reverse complement strand
GCAGCAGCCGAAGCACTGGTGTGTTATCAGCCCCTTCCCAGCTACCGATACAAAGCGCAGCACTGTGGGGGCTGTGCGGGGCTCAGCCAGACTCAATACAGCTGACAACTTCTTTGCGATGGTGTTTTGCTTGCTAATCAGCTATCGTGAATGTAATTTTTAACCAGAAAGACTTCAGGCTGGCTAGAATACAAACCACATTCCCCTCCCCTTTAATAACCAGCAGGCAGAGGCTGTCGGCTTGTCCCTTTTTAGAAATGCAGGTCAGCGCAGCATATGGTGCTAAGGAACTTCCCGTGCTGCACGGATTCAGGAAGGCTCGTATGAGACATCCAACTCATTCATGTTTGGGTTGTGTAGGAGGCAAAACTTTGCAGTCACAGCTCCCAGCTGTGAAGCGCACATAGCCTTAGCAGTGAGCAGCACTGCAGCAATGTAATCTGGCACGATGCCCTTCCTGCCTCAAAGCACTTTGTTTAAAGCCTCCTGATCTATTCATATGCTTTTCTTTGTGCATGACAGGACCCGAGTGCCATGCCGAGACCAACTTCCCAGGACCTAGCAGGTTTCTGGGACTTATTGCAGCTCTCAATTGAAGATGTCAGCATGAAATTTGATGAACTGCACCAGTTGAAACTCAATGAATGGAAAATAATAGAATCACCTGAAAGGAAGGTAAGCAGACCATGAACAATGCCATTTCCTCCCCATTTGGAGTCCTACAGTCTCCTTGTGAATAGTGAAGGTCCAATAGTGAAACACACAATAGGTTTCTAACCCTAGAAAGTATTGAATTGGCATGGCCCAACTGATACACAGAAACCTTCATCAGATGTGAGGGTTTTTCTTTTTAACAACGTCGAGCTGAATTGTATAACAAATAAAATGGGTCTTGCTAAGTTAGTCCACTCCATAACACTTTTGTTTAAATTATTTGGATTCACATTCTAAAGTCTGGCACTGAAAGATGTTCTGATTAATTCAGACTGAGGACAATAGCCTGAGAATTCAATCAAGGTAAACTCGACACTCTGGTACCTTTGGGGCAGCTCAGACCTGAGCCCTACAGTGTTTGATCTGTCCTGCACAACAACAGCTGATAGTAGAACAGGAGTGAGATAAAAGCATGTGGCAGAGCACAGCGCAGGTCGTACTAGAGCTTGGCCCACCAAAGTCGGGGGGACAGAGAGTACTTCTGGCAAACTGCCTGCACCTCTGCCCTGCAACTCCACCACCTGGGAGACACCGCGGCCATGGTGCTTGCAAACAAAAGGTGGCACATGGCCCATGAAAGCAATGTAATTCTGTAACTGCCTTTCCCCTTTCCTAGAGCTCCATCCCTCACCTTGATTATCCCACTCTCCTTGCCGATTATTGTATCAGTCAGATGAAGACAGCATTTGGTTTGAGTCAGTACTGTTGGCCTCAGGTGAATACTTGTTTGGTTTGGGAGGAATTAGGAGGCATTTTGACAACTCTTTCATTTCTTCATGCTCCTCTTGGATTTTAATTTTCAGCCAACTGGTTGGTGGATGGTGAGTTTGCAACTCTTGCTTACTAGTGACAACTGGAAGTAAGAAATTATTGTAGTGACAGCAACAGTGATGTTCCTAAGAGGGAAATAACTAAAAGTGGAAAGGGGGAAAAAAAAATAGATGGGACAACAGGAATGGAGCCCTTATGTTCCTGGCTGAAAACAGAAAATAAATAAAAAAGATTGGAAGAGCTAGCTGTCATGGGAATAGCATCTTAAGCTGCTGCACTGTTCCTGTTGAGATGAGAATGTAGAACTATGTTCTTAAATAACCTTAGTTATTTAGTCTTGGCTAACGTGTTTTGGTAGTAAACTCAGAATTAGTTTAAAAAAAGAAAAAAGACCGAACAATGAAAAGTCTGTAAACCATAGGCACATCAATTCAGTTTTTGTATTATTTGAATCCCGCTGTGCATTGAATTAACTGTGTTCTCCATAAGGAACAGCCCATACTCTGGACTATTACTTTAGGTGATAAAGCAGAAAGACGGCCTATAATAACCATACTTTATCTATGAAGTTGTGGAGCCTCTGTCTTTGGGGCTGCTCTGTCCAGTGCTAAATACGATGTTGAAGAACCTACTTCAAAGTTGCATGTAATTTCAAGTGGGCTTTGAATGGGGGTTGTATGAGACCACCTCCACAGGTCACTTCCATCCTAAAATGTTGTGTTATTCTGTGATTCTACGTTATCTTTTTAAGGCCTTTATATGATATTTCATGGCCTCTAAATGGAGTAAAATACCAATTTCATACTTGAAAACAGTGCTTGATTTAAAACCTGCAGAGCAATTTACAGCAACTTTGGTACCAAAATCTACTGATTCTCACTTTATAATTTGATAATTCTTCAGTATAATTTTCTTTAAAATGGTCCAGGCTGGCAAGCAGAACAATTAGCGCTATATTCTCTCTCTGATTGCTGCTTGCATGTTTCCATTTAGCAATTCGTGGAGGAGACTAAACTAATAGATATGTATACACAGCTGCTATCTCAAATCCAGCTGAGGCTAAACTCAGTGTGATTAATTTCATTAAAAATCCTGTCCTGCTAATCTTCGACAGTCTTTTCACTTGATCATAGCATGCAGATGCGCTGAATTCTTATTGGAGAGCCAGTATGTGTTTCTGTTTATACTGAATGTAATAACGTGTCAGCTAAAACTAAGCGAACGCCTAGGAAAGTGCGGTACGCAGATTGCATGTGCAGGGTACCTGCAAGGACAGTAGAAGGAAGCGTAGTCTCTTTTAAGGCACAGGACTGCAGAATTTGTAATGGTTGCTGAAACAACATGGTTTTGTCAGTGTCCCTGGTGTGGATAGCTATTCGTGTAATCCATTAGCCAGCTGACTGGAGAGCACAAAGTGAGCATGCCTGATGTATGTAAGCGGTATTTTGCATTTCATGTCTTCAATTTGCATGCTCTGCTGACAGTACCTTCCTCACATAGTTCACCCTCAGTTTTAATACCCTGTTGCAGGAAGAAAGAAAGGTTCCTCCTCCTGTACCAAAGAAGCCCCCAAAAGGAAAATTCCCTATCACAAGAGAAAAATCTCTGGACCTACCTGACAGACAGCGACAAGAAGCTAGAAGACGGCTAATGGCTGCTAAGAGAGCAGCCTCTTTCCGGCAGAATTCAGCCACAGAGCGTGCAGACAGCATTGAGATATATATCCCAGAGGCTCAAACCCGGCTTTAAAGACAGAATGCTGCAGTTCCTTTTTTAAACAAAATGCTTGTACAGTTTGTCACTTACCTGGTAATTTTTGTCTCATTCTCTCCACTAAATATGCCCTTGCTGTTGTGTTCTTTGTGCCATAAGCACAGTGGAATGCTTTTGATTTCCTCAGAATTTGCTGAGCTCACCGCAAGAACGACTTCTTTTTGTATTTATTGTCTGACTTACAATCAGCTACAATGGATAGGGCTTGTCGAGACCTGACTTATCCAATATATTCTCAGAGGACAACAAGAAACACCTCTTGAGATGGAACCCAGCTTACTTTTTTGTTATTTATATTTTTATAAAACATGTGATAATTAGGGATAAGAATAACAAACTATAAATGGGTGCATCTCACCATTCACTAGAGGCATTAGCTAATCCAAGTAGAAGGTGCTACAAATGTTAAGAGCAGGAAAGAAAGAACCCATTTATCTCTCTGACCTCCAGTTTCTTTTCCTAGAACCCAGCTAACATATTTACCCACGTGCTCTGCCATTCTTCTCATCTTTGTTACTGCAAAATAACATTAGGCCTCTCATGTCATGTCAAGTTTCTGGAGATGAACAGGGATATCCAGCCACTAAAACTCCAAAGTTCGTCAGAAACCAAGAAGCATACAAGTCTGGTGGTGGTGGGAATGCCCACTGAGAAACGTTTGCTGTTAGCAGTATAACGACACTCTGAAACATAAGCAAAATTATAATGCAAGAGGACTTGAGTGATGGGTGAAAGGAAAACGGAAGCCTTAAAAAAGTTAGACCTTCTGTAGCAAGATGTGTAAAGAAAAAGTTATACTCGATCCTTTGGAACACTCATTGCATTTTTAACAGTTCTTTTACATGTTAACATTTATTTTATAAACCTTCTCTCTTTCATTTCAAGAGCTGTGCTACATTTCAAACTCTCAAAATGTTATATCTATTGAGTTTCCAGGGTATCCTTGAGAAAAAAAAACCAATATCTTGCTTGTTTAAAATGCCAGTTGTGATGTTGTAAACAGTTTAAGAAATATGAATGTGAGTGGTAAGTATATCTAAGTTTAAATGGTTATGTTAAGGTAAAGGTGAACTGTGGTTTACAGTTGGTTTTTTTGGGATTTTTTAGAACTATTTTTCTATGCACTATCATTTATGGCAAGAATAAGTTTCTTGCTTGCTTCAGACATAAAAATACCACTACCCCATGACTCAAGAGATAAGTGATTGCCAGCCATGGAATATAAGGAAAACAATATATTTTCAAGCCTCGCATTGTCAGAAGAGAGAAGTCCTAACTACCACAGTCAAGAGGCTTTAATTTAAAACAAATTCAGACAGAATTATCCCGCTTCACCTACTTCCAGAGCCAACTGAGCAACCCAGCACTTAGAAGTCTTCAGGTGAAGACGCAATAAGATGAGTAACCCGCAGCCCCCGATTCTAAGGTCTGAATCCTACTGAACACTACTTTAGGTCAAAACAGTTTCAACCCAGTGAGACAGACAGCCCCAACTACTGCATCCCCTGTTTACCTGCTTTAACAAATGCAATGTATTTAGCCATAGGCAGAACAGCTATTTAATTATACTCGAGCACTTTGGTTCTTCACCTGACGAGCACTTTAAATCCGAATCCAATTCACCCTGCAGCCTGATGGATGACTGGAAACATGACGTATCGTAGGTTATGCAGATCTGACATTGCTTCAAATCTGTTTTCTTTGGGTTTTTTGGTTTTTTTTTTCCTTTTTCCTTCTCTTTTTCCTACAGTGTGTAGTATTAAGCATGAGTTCTGTCTTTGGAGCACAGCTGATAAAGCATGTTTTGCTTCAAGATATGAATCTTCAGAGATGAAGTTTTGAGAAGTTTCTGTGAGGAGAAAACCCTGTAAATTGAGCCTGATATCTGGTATATACTTTACCAAATAGCCTTAATCTATATTTGGAAGCAAAAACCAAGACGAATGTATATCCTTCAAAAATGCAAAAAAAAAAAAAAAAAATATCCCTGAAATATTCTTCTATAGATGAAAACATTATATTTCCCATCCCCTGTGTTTTCAAGGCATTTTCTATTAAGGAAAGAACTGAATGCTAGGTAGTGTACAATATTGATGCTACTTCCTATATTTGTTGTATCTTAAATAAAAAGGTACCTGCAGACATTGGCATCTTTAGTCTTGAAGAGTGATGTCTTATTTAAAGTGGAGCTGCTGATTAGAAAAGTCCACACACAAGTAAAGCCAGTGTCTTTCCTAGTTTTAAAATAGAGACACGCACCTATACAGATATATATGGCAGCTGATACATTTTATCTAATTTTCCTGTACACTTCAAGGAGAAATCACACTTGACTTACTCGCTTGAAAACTCCCACCTGCAGCAACGGGTTTTGCGATTAAGACAAGTTGTATTTGATCCTACCAGTTATCAGACTTTATAAAGACAAATTTCAAAACAACAGGTTACTGGTAAGCTTAGATCCCAGCTGACCTAATAAAGCAGACTTGGAGCAGTTCATAGAAGCCTTTAATTTCAGAATCATATTTTGATAGTTTTTTGATATTTTAAAATTTTATTGGATGTTCTCAGGCAAAAATAAGCCTGCATGAATGACATCAACCCTGTATTTTAAATTTCCCTTGCCATTACAAGAAAATGTTCAATATAAGCTTTTGGATATCTATTTGTGTTTGTTCCACCTTTGTCCCAAAAAAAAAAAAAAAAAAACTCAAAAGTAAACTAGATGCCTACTGAAGAACCTGATAATATGTTATCTGTGCATGTTACATTCAAAGTGCAATATTTATTAAATTACTGTACAGGTAACATTCTATCATTAAAGGCAAATAAGCCATTTCTATTTACATATTGTAAATCTGGTTAGTTTAGAAAAATAACATTATGCTTATCATACTTGTGTTGCAAATAAATCAAAGTAAAATTGCTTCAGTCCCTGACATGGGAAACACAGCATGTGGTATCTTAATAAACGTATAAACAGATCAACTGTAATCTGACCCCACATCATAAAAATAAAATTCAGTTACAAAACCAATGTAGGAGGAACATAAATAAACATAAAGATAGAAAGTGTAATGCTTTCTCCTTAGAGACTTCATGAGGTAGACCCACACAGAACAGCTGGATATAGCAAAATAGTTTAGTGTTTAATTAAATACTAATTGGACTAATATTTATTTTAACAGATGAAAATTATTGGAAGTGTCTCTTCATTTCTTCATTGCCTGTAAAACACAAGTATAATAAACAGATTCTAAAAATTTAAATAAAGAAAAAGACCTGACTGGTAAAATAGTTAATATTCACCATACTTATTTTTGCTTTGTATATTTTTTTAGATTTGAAATTCTTTGTAAATTGGTGAAGTATAATGAAGCGTTTTATTGTTTCATGTTGACCTGATTAGAATGGCCTTTGACAGTGTGCGAAGACTAATAATGATGTACAGTTTAATACCAAAAAATGACATTTTAATTCATGCTTAAACCTTGTCACTATGTTAGATTTCAGATCAACCAGGAAGGAATTAAAGCGTGCATAAGAAAGTGTGTGGATTTCATATATATATGTAAAATACATTTCATATAATGGAAATGATTTGTTTTAAACTAAGCCCATGTCCTGCCACATCAGTAAATTAGCACTCTACTTTCATCTTCTTCAGCACTGCATCTAGTATGAAGTGAGGGAACGTTTGGTCGTTGGGTGGTTTTGCAAGGAAAAGAAAAAGCCGCTACGTGACGATGTGCTGTACGTGGCCCGCAGACTGCTCGTGCCCTGCTGGAGCCGTGCCCTGGAGGCTCCTGGCCCCGTGGCACCCTCGGGCAGCACCGCCGCTCCGTGCCCGGTCCTCCCCCGGCCCCGCTGCACCCAGGGCGGCGAGCCTCCAGGTCAGCCCTGCGCGTTCAGAGCCTTGAGCCTGCCCTGCCCGCTGCTCGTGGGTTTGACGCTTCCTCGGCGTTCCAGCGCTGGTGCCGGTGCTGACCCATGGAGTGCTGCTTTGTGCGTGTTAATTTGGAGTCTAAAGCTGGTGTGCAGCTCCAAGTGTCAAGCTGTGTGCACGGACGAGCTGTAAAATCCTGTGTAGCAGGAGCCTCAGTACTAGACAGAGAGCTTAAATGAAACGTGAAGCAGCCAGCGTTCCTCCCGCTACTGTTCCCAGAGCATCTTACAATGCAGCGATACCGCCTGCAAACCGCATTTGAGGTGAGGAATATCAGCAGACCCCTTAATGTCTAGAGAGGTGCGTCCTGGTGTATAACAGGTTGACACATTCATACAGTGCCTTTCTTCCAGAGGGATCTCCAAGCACTTTATTAGCCGACACACAAACTCCAGGCTGGGCTGCAGCTGGGGCAGGTTACCCTGCCCATGGCCGCCTGGTGAGCCAGATCGGCGGGACACTGGGGGTCTCCTGCCTGTCCCCACCCTGCCGGGGAGTTTCTTTCCACACCACCCTCCCAGCACCCTCCCTACTGTGCCACATAAGTGCGTGATTAGAGAACAGTAAGGAAAGGGCAAGAGTTTATGATACTTTCCCCTAACATTCTTCCTGTTTCTGACTATTTCCAGTTGGAGACTTATTTCCTGAACGGATCTACTAAACACAAAGCATTTAGTAGCTTTCCCTTCCATTTATTTGTTCAAAGGTTCCAGGCTGCCCTTGAACATTGAAACTTTTAGCAACCGTAACAGCTTCTGACAAGGACTTCACAGGCTGGCTGTGTCCTTTGGTTCACTTTGAACTTTGCTCTACGAGCATCATTTGATGTTCTGTATTTCTTGTGGCAGGAAAAACGAATAGCTGACCCCCCTCTGCCTTCCCCGTGCTGCCTGTGATTTTGCAGACCTTTACCGTACCCTTCCTTCATCCGCTTTGCCAGCCATCTGCAGAGTCCCACCTTGTTTGCTTATTAGTCCTTTGGAAGCTCCTGCAGATCTTTGATCATGCTTGCTGCCATTTTTTGGGTATCTCTTCTGTGTGGCATGCCCTGATTCTGAGCTGCCAGAAGTGGTGGTGCAAATGCCATCCCTGATTTGCTCTGTGTATTTATACAGTGGCATGTGACGAGCAATTACTAAGAGCCAGGGTATCCATCAAAACTTTCACAACACCATGGAGTGATTGGAGAAAGGAGGAAGAAAAAGCCGTCAGCTATGACAGACTCTGCTCCATGCATCACTGAAGTGCACAAGTCAGGATGACAGTCTTGTTATTAATGCATGTTATTTCTCTGCTGCTACATACTCTTGCTTCCCAGGCAAAAACCTGTCAGGAGCTTGTTGCTTTTTTGTCTTTAAGCCTCTGAACTCACACAGTGAGTTTAATGAAGGTAACTGCTGAAAACACTGACAAAAGAAAAATATTCATTCAACTGCGGCCGCTGGCTAGATATAAATGAAGACAACAATGAGATCGTGCGGAGAGCTCCCTGCGGAGGGATCTCTAGTGACTGAAGTCATGCTAGGTGAGAGCCACAGGCTCCATGCAGGGGCTCACTTAGGACCTGAATAGAAAGAAACCCTCTTTGTGTAAGGGATGCACAGGCAGACCGATGCAATTAAATTAGCTTCTCTTTCTGGCACTTTCTCTCTGCAGTATTTTCTGTATGCATCATTAGCTGCATGAAGCCTCAGAAATCCCAGGCTCTTATTCTGAGCAGATTTCTCTGTGGTGGGAGGTGGGAGAAATCTGGCCACAGCACAATTGTTTCCAGAGCTATATTTTTATTTCAAACTTGGTGTTTTTTTTTCCTAGTCCTAGTCTCCCTTAAAATGTGAACTGCCAGGTTTGAAGGAATGCTTATGGAGAGCAAGCTAAGCTGAAATGTAAACTGAAATGTAACAATCATTTTTGGGCTTTAAAGGTTTTTTTTTAATTATATGCACATTTATGCAGCTATATGTATAAATGTATAGCAAGCTGCACAGAAGAGTTGTGCAAGAGCATAGGCACTTTTCAGTATGTGTGAGCAATTCAAATTATTTACCGAGTTAAATCTACTTGAACTGGAGATTTGATTAAGGAAAACTGCAGAACTTTGTGTTGGCTTCCTGAAGTGGTCACTTCTGTCTTGACCTGGTGTGACAAGAATTAAGTGTACTTGGAGAGGGAATTTTGGAGAGCAGAATATCTCAAGGTGGCAGTTGGGATTTCTCTTATTTCCACCAAAGCACCCAACGGGGCTCCACACTCTGCAGAGCACGACTCTCCTGTTTTCTGAAATTTCTGATGAACTCGGTGATCTGCATGCATCTGAGCAGTTCTGCAGAAGAGGAAGAGTAATTGTAATTGCAGTTGTTATTAAAATGTAAATAAACCTGGTTTGGTAATGTATTTTTAATCAACTATGGAGAGGGCTGCTTGAGTTCAGATGCAGGCACTTTCCCGTCAGGAGTGGCTGTGCTGAGCAGAGGCCAGATGCAGTATCTGTGTGTTGGGCTTGCAGGTGGGTTTGGGGAGCATTGCTTCTTGTCCCTTCCTGATGATGGAGAAAAAAGTCTTTCTCTTGAAGTCTGGTCTGTGGGTCGGTTCTTTGTTGTGAAATTTCTTCTGGAAATCCTTCACCCAGCGAGGTGGGAGGACAGAGAGGAAGGCAGGGTGGGGGCAGGAAGGTGGCAGCTCAAAATCCTTCCAGCAAAATCCTAAAGAAAGATCTCAAAGGTGACATTGGGGCAAGATGCAATCCAACCTCCTGCACTATCAGGGTCCCAAGTAAATGGGGCCAGCTGGGCTTGTCCTTTCCCATAAAGCCAAGGTGAAGAACCTGTTCCTCGGGTCCCTGAGTGCTTGGCCCTTTTTTAACTCTTTTGTCTGCCTGCCATGCCCCTGAATGCTGAAAATGATGTTTTCCCCAAACACATTGTTGCAAGGTCGCCCATCATCAGGACCCTCTTGGGAAGGCAGGAGGGGGGTATAGGAGGACTGGGGCCCCATGGAGGCTATGCACCCCAATTCATGAGGTTTTACCTGAAGGGAGACAGCATTTTTGTGTCCTTTGGAAGGGTTTTATGGGTTTTCTTAACAATTCAGGCCTTCCTATTTTGGATTTTTTTCTTTTCCTAGTGATAACGTGGAAGTGTAAAAGCCCATACATCAGCAGAAGTATCAGCTGGAAGTATAAACACTTCAACTTAATTGCAAGTCCATGGAAAATGCAGTAAATTTAAATGGCAATTAATTGTGTTGCTGAAATTGCTTTATTAATTTATGTCTTCACAGTGATACAGTACTGGGTGACGGTTTGCACTGGGGTGGTAAGTGGGAGCAGCATGGATGCCAATGTCTTCATCTGCC
>JAVJGJ010000059.1:22242368-22260872 GCA_035590215.1 Microhierax caerulescens | reverse complement strand
AGGTGGCAGCAAAGGAGCAACGCGCGAGGAGGTGGGTGCTGGCTCCGCCCCGGGCGCCCCCGCCTGAGGCAGCGCGAGCGGCGTGGGCGGAAGGCGGCAGGGTGGGCGTGCTGGCTGCCGCTCTCCGCGGAGGGTGGGGGTGTTCTCTTTACGTAGTTTCAGAGTAAAACATACTAATAAAAAGGAAACCGGTGGAAGCTGGTGGGCCTTCAAAAGGCGACTGGGGTCCGAGCCGCCGCGGCTCGCGAGTGCCAGGGCTGGCCGGTGCGCCACAAGCCCCCTCACAGGCCCGCTCAGCAGGGGACCTGCAGCCCTGAAGTCGCGCCACACGTGGCTTCTACAATGAGAGTTTAGGGCAAGGAGAATTTCCCCAAAATCCCATCAAGAGTTGTACAAAAAGGGCCGGGGTTTGTAAACGGAAACCCGCGGCCCAACTCCCGCCCAGAAGACATCACCTCAGCACATCTACCGCTGCTGCTGTGGGGTGCCATAATGCCACGAGGAACGCGATGTCTTCATCTTTAGCCAGTGAGACACAGCAAGAAATGCCTCTTTCAGTCAAAATAATTGTTGGAAACAATTTAACCCACTAGTGGATAACAATAGCAAGGCCACTATTAATTTTATTTATTTATTATTATCTTTCTTACAGGCTGCTTTTAGACCGTGTGAAGTTGTAAAATTGACTACCCAGGAACTTCAGCAAGAAATGGTGGAATTTGACCAGCCTCTCCCAGGTAATGCTGCATCACGCTTTTGAACGCCACAAGGCTGTGTGTCCCCATGGCTGTCCGGGCCCCACAGGCCCTGTGCCACTTACTGGGTGCTGTGCCTCACAGCCAGCCACCAGGAAAAAACACTTCCCTCACACCTGCTTCAAACCAGGTGTGGACTTGGACATTAACGGTGAGGGTGAGACCCCAGACGCATTCCCTGACCTGTCCCAGTGCCCCCCATCTCCTGCCCCAGGTGGGCAATGCTAAAAGGGCCTTGGCCCTACAGCTTCTGGAAGTGGTGTGCGAATGCCCTGCAGCAGGACCCTGGCTGCTCAGAAAGAGTCTATGAAGCCAAATGCAGCCACAGGCTGGAGGAAGAACTGTGTTACCAAAAGTGCACCCAGGACCCAGCCTGGCCATACCTTCCGTGGAGGCCACAGCCCCAGGAACATGGCCTCCACGAGCTGGGTGCTACCCCCCACTTTGCTTCGTTAAAGGGGCCTTTGGAAGGGTTCTGAGAGACATCCATGGATGAGTTTGGTCTGTGAATGTAAGAAGAGTTGAACTGTTGGCTTTATGCAGATCTTAATTTCTGAAAGAATTTAATTTGCTTTATTTGGGGCCACTGCAGTAGTTTTGGTGAGCAATCTCCTATTTTAATTAAAGAAAGTAAACAGAAATGTGGAAAAACAAACGTTAATGGAGCTGTTTCCTTCCCAGTGGAGCCTGAATCCCAAAGCATCAGCTTTGAGTTTGCCTCCATACTGCACCTCAGGGTGTATGAGGGTGGTATGGGAAGAGGAAACCTCCCAACATTACAAAGCTGGCTGATGAGGTGAAGACTCTGCTGTCTGGCCATTTAGGCACACACACTGCTGACATTGGACCCTGTTCCACTGTGGGGCACAAATGTCAAGTTCTATGAAGGCATCCATGTGCACTGTGGCCCTATCTGCGTCTTCCATGTGGCTAAGCCCTGGTTTCTGGTTTGGTGGGTTACGGTCTCCTTCGGGCCCTGACATCCACAAGGTTGAAGCCCTGCAGGATGAATCCATGGTGGATATCTGTTTCCATTGCCTCCTTCTCCGCAGAGATACTCCTTTGGTACTAGCTATGCACTGGATCCTGGACACTCTGCCCCACTATTCACAAGAGAGACTCGCCACTGTTCCAGGCCGGGGAGGGGCACAAATGAGACAGCAAGGGCCTCAGAAATTCCTAAGGAAACAAAAAAAGCACACCATTTTGATTAAAAAAATTATTTAATTAACTGAACTCAGTCATTATTTAAAAGCATACAAGTGAGCAACCTAAGTAGCTTTTGATTTGTCACCACACTGTTGCCCTGACAGAGTCTCATGAGTCTTCTCCTACACAGCAGCTGTGTGTGTAGAGCTCAGGCTGTGCTCATCCTCTGCCAGGTCCAGGCAGACCTTGTACCAGACTGTGCTTGCAGGACAGCACCATGCAGGACAGCATATTGGCTGTGGATCCCATGAGCCTGCGGCAGCTGGAGTCACCTGTACAGCTCTGCAACAGTCTGCAGATTAGTCTGAAGGCAAAAAAGAGTGCAGATGGAGAAAGTGAGAGAGAATGAGCTAATGTGTGCCTCCTGTGTCAGGTAAAATGTTATGCTACTGCTTTGTCCTATCTCTAATTGTCTGATCTGAGTAGATTAAGAACCAGCTGCTGCTTCAAGCCGTCTTTGGCAGGTACGTGGAGAATTCAAGGCAGTTGATGAAGTGCCAACTCCATTAGCTGTGCAGCTGATGTGTCCTGGTATGCTCCCAGCTAGTCTGAGCAAGCATGGTGGGCTACTGGAGATGCTCAGTCACCGTGGGCTGCCACCATGAGTCCACAGCTAGTTGGAGTGCTGAATGCAAGAGACAGTTGTCTTCATTCTGTCTCTCAAACGGTCTTAAGTACAGCAGATGATCAAACAACTGTTCCAGAAAAGGGCTGAAATCCCAAAGTCCTGAGGGAGGGTGGTGAGAGGGACCTCCCTCTCGCTCTCTCTCTTCCACACCCTTGCTGTGATACTTTGCTCCTGTGCTGTCATGAATCTCCCAAGTTGTTTCCATCTTGTCACAGAGGTTGCTCTGTACCCTACAAACCCATGCAAAGTGACATCTCATTCCCTAATGTAATACCAGATCATTGGTTGGAAGCAGAGCAAAAAAAATACAGAATATTCTGCACTTGAGGGTCAGAAATGCACCCTCAGAGCTAATGATGGTTATTCAAGAGGATGGGTTGACAGAACAGTGGATTCATGACAGTGAATCCTTGTCTGGTGTGGGTCTCAGAGCTCGTGAAAATGCATGAGAGAAAAGCCGAAGATCACATCTGCCATATTTTTTCTTCTCTGAGTAGGCAGCACTCACTACAGGGAGATGGGGGTGTATGCAGAGGGATCTCCTCTCTGAAAATACTATTGTATTCCTCATGCGATGGCCTGGCTGACAGAGCTCACCAATCTACTAGCCAGAATGTTTCCAACACAAACTGATGTGCCTGCTATTTTGTCGTCTGTGTTGTACCTTCCTGCCAATATCACATTTATTCTGTGTTATCAGTCTTTCTTGGGCTGCTTCTGAGGGATATAGGCATGTATGGGGCTGATAACCCAGACAGGAAGAACCCCAGTATCCTCAGCTGACTGTCTCTCAGGCTTTGGCAGGCACATGTGGATCCTCGGCCCTGTCTTCAAAGCCTCACTGGTACTGCCTTGCCTCAGATCTTGTGCAGCTCGCTGTGAAATTGCCAGGGAGCCAAATCTCTTCCAAAGCTTGCTCGTCCTTTACAGGGATGCAAGCAGCCCTGACCTTCAACCAGCATTGCTTGCTGCCTTGCGTGAAAATGACCTAGACTGAATGTGACAGTATCTTCATACTGCTGAGGCCATGTTTCCAACAGCCAAGCTATGAGGAGAGGTACAGTCCTAGAAGATGGTGGCCAAGATCCTGATGTGTTTTGAGTCCTCAGGGCTCAGCTGCTGAGAAACATTCCCTAGAGAAGACACTTTCTCTGCATTGACTAGGGGGAAACTGGGGAGATAAGATTCATCAGACTGAGTTAGACACCATGAACACCTTTTCTGAAGACCTCTAGGATTTCTTTTCTCCTTTTCTCCTCTGCTTACCAACTGTCTAAAGGCAGAGCCAACCTGTGAGAATTTGTGACTTTTTTCCTCCAACTAATAAAGTATATATTCAAGCTGCACTTTTTCCTATTTTATAGATAAGTTGCTCGAAGCATGCATTCAAATGAGAGAAATCACAAGCACCAGGTCTACTTGTTTTTCCACAGGCTAGATGTACACCCATGGCTTAGCTTAAGGAAAGCTCTCTGTCAATAGATAAATGCATACATACATGAGACAAAAGTGGTGCAGTGTTGTAAAGAACTGATACTATTGCCCCTTTAGAATATACTTACTGATATGAGCCTACACATACAGTAAACAAAACAGCTGGGAGGCATTAGGAAAACCTATGGTAGAAAAACAAGTGACTGGCAAAGAACACTTTCACAGAGTCTAATCAGACCTTCAACCTTCAGAAATAAATATTTCGTAATATTATCTTATTTTGCACATTTACTAAATCACAACAAAGAAACTGAAAATCGAGGCTCCTCTAAGACTTATCAATGAACATAATCTCAATTTTTAACAGCAATATGAAAGCAAGACTGAGTAATAAGGCATCAAAGTACAGCACTGAAAAGGGTGTGAAATCTCTGTTTGAAAGTAATTTTGCACCTGTTTTCTACCAACTGTCAGGTTTAATATGGACAAACAAGTTCCATATATAGAAACTCTTCCCAAACTCAAAAATGAAAATTCTACTCTTCCTTTTGTTTTTCTGATGCTTTTCTGGTGTTTCTTCCCCACTGGAAACAGAAACATTAAATACCACAAATCCATGCAATGAGGCAGCCCACAATGAATGTTGTTCACGTATTTAAAGTTGATATCTAATTTATTATACCCAAAATACATTTTACATTTGTCTCCCCAGAGTCAGTTTTGTCTTTTTTTTTTTTTTTCCCCTTCCCTCTGCAGAGGCTATAGTGTTCAACACTATACATTAAACATTTGCCTGACAGTCTGGTGACTCTACTGCATTATCTGGACTCTGCTCACTACCTCTGTCCTCTCAGCTACACTCTGCTCAAATATTGACACTGCTCTTCATACATGGAAATATTCGTATTTTAAATACTCTCCAATCCAAAACGTCCTTGGGTTTTACAGGGCATATTTTCTGTCCTCTGCATCAGGGAGTTGTAGGAAGTGTGATGTAAATCATCTGTGGCAAAGCCTTCACAGGTCTCGGACGGTGCTTAACAATACCATTGCAGAGCAGCTATAAAACTGGGCACATAAATGTTTTTATGGCTATGGACTTGTATGGGCTTAGTTCCATATTTCTTCCCAAATTCAGTACATTTCTGCTGAATTAGCTTCTGATCTCTTTTGCCATCCTATTGCACATCTGGCAAGAGGTCTGGGCTAAAAGCAGATAAGGCGTCAAGCCATTTGTTCCTTTTGGGTTGTCAGCCCCTGGAGAAACATTACTCAGCTGTTGAGAAACACTAAATAAGAAACAAGTAAGAACTCACTTGTTGTCTAGCTTAAATTTCATTCTTCATGTGAGGGAGGAGCTCTTTTAAGCAGTAATTGTAGAAGGTTTAGGATTCAGTTGCAAAAGATTCCCTTCAGACCATCTCAAGCTGTTATCCTGTCAGCAGGAAAGCAAACACGCTACTAACTGAGCTGTCACAGCCTTTCAGCCACTCTTTCTCCATCTTTTGAAGCAGTTGTATGCAACCTGACCTGTCAAGGGTGAGCAGGCCAAAACATAGGAAAGGAATAACAGTGCGAAGGATTAGAAGACTGTGGCATGGAGATGCTAGGAGAAGGACACGCAGAAGCACTGATACAGCTTTGGATAGAAAGGTTGGTAGTTTGGCAGCAGAGGTTTGGAGACGAGGCACAGGGAAGAGAAGAGGTACAGACTGGAGGACTATTGTGGCAGGGAAAAGATGTTGAGGATGCGTTATTTTGCAGTAGCAGGAGAGAGGGGAGGTGAACACTGAAGTGAGGTAAGAGGGATTTGAGAAATGAGCCTGAGGGTATTGCAAAATGCAAGAAGGGAGTAGACATGATAGGAGTAGTTATTAGATAAGCCTGATGACACTGATTATTGTCAATGCCCTCCCCATGCACACACAAGCTCACTCCCAACACCTTCTTCTTGGGCAACCCAGCCACTGACGGTGCAACAGTGCACATGAAGGTATGTTTGCCACAGCAGGTTAGCTGTCCTTTCCGTTCAACGACAGCTGACAAAAAAAAAAAAGCGGTTTATTCCAGGATGAGTGCTTTCTGTGGAATGGCTGCTGCACTGTAGACAGCTGACTGTCCATGAGAGTCTAGTGGTGGTAACCTGGTGTTTGTGAACTGAAGACCCTCATGACCTACCTCGTTATTTAAACTGTTTTACTGTTTACTGTTTTACAACTTAGTTGTCACTTCTGTCTGAATGTCCCTGTATTCCTACTGCCTGGAGTCTCCTGGGCAAGACCCGTACCACACTTGGACCAGCAGTCTGCCTCACCATATTTCTGCCCGCCCCAGCTGTACATGTATCATCCCAGCCCAGCCGTTTTGATATGAATCTGGCACATGACAACACACTTGGTTCTGTGGTTGTGTGGGTCCTTCAGCTTCATTTAATGCCTGTCTGTGAGCTGCTTTCCTGAAAACACAGTTTTCAGTTAATGATATGTTACAAGAGCAAGCTTTTTTAAATATGTCTCCTTTTTAATAGACTAGCTATGCCATGTTTTCTTGTCCAAAAGTGTTGACAGTACTTAGAAGTATAGTTTAATGGCTTTATTTAAAAATATGTGCAAATATAGAGACTTTTATCTAAAAATGCATGCCTTCTACTGCTTATTTGCACGTAGATAAGTAAGACCCTCCATATTGTGTTAGACCAAAGGTACTTCAATGTTTTAAATTCACTGTCCTGTCTTTCATGAACAGACTAGCAGAATTCACAAAGCCAATTACAGCTGAAGAATTATTTTGAAATCTGTTGCTTCTTAGCTACAACATCTCAGTTAAAAATTGTACTCAAGTGAAGAGGCTTAACACCTACTTATATGTCCAATGGATGCCAGCTGGACACACTCAGTGAATTAGAGGGAGATCGACAGCTTGATCACATAGGGAATGTCTGCACAGATACCCTAGTTGGAAGTAAGACTATGACCCCAGGCATGAAGAACATAGGACATACCTCCATGGCAGTGTTCAGGAAACAGAAATTTGGGGATCGTTTTGGTAATCTTTGTGTGCAAACAGCAAGCTAGAAAATAGAAATAACATTTTCATAGTATTTTTCCCATAGGTTGCTGGTGAAACAACTACTAGAATACTGTGTCCAAAGGAATGAAGATTAAAAAAAATTACAGATGAAAATTAGAAAACTTGTTATAGATTGCTTAATCATCCTACAACCTTGATCTGTTTAAATGATGAAAGATTAAAGGCTCCTTGATCACAATCTATAAATGCAAAATCCAGCTGTTGAAGGTATAATGAGATTCAGTAGCTGGGAGATGAAGCTAAACTAATTCAGACCATAAATAATGCTCTCATTAGTTATCTGTGTGCATATTAACTGTTGAAATAATCTATTGAAGATCGTCCATCACTAGAAAGAATTAAATCAGCATTGGAATTTTTTTTTATTTGATAGACATGCTTTAATTCAGCAACATCTATTGGGCTTGAAGCAAATTAATTAATGGAAGTCCAGTAACCTGTGTTACTCAAAAGGCTGTAGTAAATAATTGTAAAGCCAACATTAGTCAGTAAGTTCTTTAATTTATCCACTGCAAATAACAACCTCATAGCTTAGTTATGTGTTGCAAAGCTTATGCCTTGATTTGTTTATCCTAATTGCAATATCAAGATTCCCTTTGCAGGGGATACTTCCTTTCTCCCACAGCCAGCAACAACCCTAAAACTGACCCCTGGAATACGTCCTGTCCTCTAAATCGTATTCCTGCCTTTGTCAACAAGCCCTCACAGATGTCACGCTGGGATCAGATAGGGACATTTTCACTGGCAGTGTTGTCCAAAAGGATTACAGAGAAGGTGACATTATTTGGGGCTGTAACCATATCCTACTGAGAGATGTCCAATGAGGTTTTACTGCTATGGCACCTTTTAAAATGCATTGCAGCACAGCCTGGGAACAATATGCTCATTTGTCAAAATAATATACATTTAAGCATGCCTCTTGTTAAGCTCACAGTCAGGTATTTCTGAAGCTTAATCATCACTGCTGTGTTTTGGCTGGGGGTGATCAACTTAACCTTTCTGTGACTGTGTCTCAAATGACAAACAATAAGCTGCTTTCTGGGGACTTGGGAGCTCTGTAGTGGTAGTGGTGCACTGTAACTTGAAGTTACATCTCAGCATTTCACCAGATCAGCACAGTGACTTGTCTTTCACCCGTACTGGTGATGACTGAATGAGTAGCATAAAAGCATTTTTTGTCACAGGAGTTGACTTGCTGTGTTTCAAGAACCATCCAAGACAACTTGACTTTAGGCTGAGGAAGGGACATTTCTTAACACTGAAGGTATATTCCATTCTTATACACCAAACAATACACTGAAGCTCTAGGAATTGGACAAAAGCTTTGACATGGTCATGTGGTGAGCCACCATACTGTAATGTTTATATGTGCTACTCTCAGCAGTAAGATTCCACCCAATGCTTTTATGACAGTTTGCTATTTCTCTTTCATTAGTTATTTGCTAGCAGCTACTGGCCTTGCATCTTACACATAGAGGTAATAAGAATTGTATTCTCAGGGAGAAGGATGTCACAATTTGCTGCTAGTTTTAGCCAGACTATACCCTGTTTTGCCTTTGGTGCAATGCTGTTTTTTTTTCTTCTGCCAGTTATAGCTACATCACACACTGGCCCAACTTAAGGTCTACGGTGTAAATGTTTGCTCAAGGATTTCTCCTTCGTAAAGCTCTTACGCTGCTTTTTCTGCCATTAAGGGCTGTTGCTTTATTAATCTTTTGCATATGACATTGTGCCAAATGCCAGTCATGGAAGTCACCATTAATTATGGAGGGCCAGACAATGGGCACGGCTCCTTCTCTGGCTCCAGGCTGTGTCAGCTAGTAGGATGTTGTGGCTGTCCTGCCAGTCGGTACTGCTCCCTCCCAGGTGTTAGCTGAGCTGCTCGCAGTATTGTTGCTTACCTACATGGAGCAAAATGTGATAGGTCAGAAAAGGGTTGCTTTTCAAAGTAACCCAGCATGCTTTGACAGGCACATAAGCAGCTCAGGAGCAGATTAGAAGGGGTAATAATCTGCAGCATGGATGGTGGGGGAGAGGAGAGATGCTCAGCTGAGGGCAACAGCTTCTGCTAGCACAGCCAGATCCTGGAGTGAACATGTGCCCCAGCCGTAGTTTTGCTTGATTCCTCACCTCTCTAAATTAAGGAGCACAATAGGAAGTAGGATTTTCCTCTGGCAGCTTCCACCTATCGCAATCTGATGGGCGTATTGCCCTATTAATGCTGAATTTTAATTTGCCCACTGAGCACTCTGAAAGGTCCCTACTTTGTTCTAATTCGCTTCCTACTCACTGCTAAAGATGCATATTTGCATCATATTGTGACTTCTGTTATGCAGCAATACCACAGTAATTAGTACATGAACTTATTCCTCACCAGTACTTTGGCAGAAGCTGGAGGTATTTTCTTATTTCCATTCATGTCCATTCATGAAAAATTTACCTTCTGTGATAGACGATGAGTTTCAAGTTGTAATAACTCAAGTTATAAAAACTTAATTTAATAGATTGCACTTAAGTGATTTGTTGCTATGGCCAAAGTATGCACTTCTTTCATGCTGCTTCCAGCTACCGATGCCAGCTCTGTACTGAATACAACATGGAATGGGGAATGTATAACTACTTAAATGGGTTAAAAAAGAAGTGTGTACCTGGATCTTTATATTTGGGCTTGAGGCAAATTCAGAATTTTATTGCTGATGATCAGATTTCCTCAGAAATCTGTCATTCTGAAGCACTCAAAATATCTTTTTGTCTTTGAGTTTATCCTCTTCAGCAGTGGTAATGATTAATCTGATTCTCCTGGCACACAGTGTTAAATCCAGTGACTTCAGCAGAATGAAACTATAACCTTAGCAAACAGAAATCCATTGCCTTGTCAGTGCAGAGTCCCTTTATATGTGCTGAAGGGTTGAATGCTCAGCAAACTCTCCTGCAATGATTTCATGAGCACACCTGCTATCTCCTCTGTAGCCATTTTGATTTCTGATAGTGAAGGTAAATTTAGATTTCATTTATATGGAAAAGTGAGCTCACTCCTGCTGAAAGACCTTAAGGGAGGTTTCATTTCACATCTTTCTGTTCCTGAGCTGGAAAAACGTTTCCTGAGGGATCTTTTATTTGTCCCTTAGGAAACCTGGAATTGCCTTAAGACCAAATCAGAATTAGAATTACTTGGCAGCTAAAACCTAGTTTCTGATAAAAGGCTCTCCGTTGGAGATGCTGAAAGAGCAGAGATCTTGTACCTTGCCACTGTCTGAACTGCCTTCTTAAAAGAGAGATGTTGACTAATTAATTGGCTGCTTCTGCCTTCAGTTTGTTATCTTTTTTTTCAGACATTTATTTCATTTGGATTCCTTATATACAAGAGACATCTGATGCTTGAGGGTTTTGGTCTTCTTTTCCAAATAACTGGTAGAGAATTAGGGCCATTGATTTCTGTAGCTTGTGTAAGCAGGTATCACTTTTCTGTCAATTCACAAAAATGACAACTTCATTATGAAGTTCAGTCCAGACTGTCACCTTTGTTGAAAAAAATGTACTCTGGTTACAGTGAAGACCTCTACTATAACTCTTGGGCTTTTCCCTTATTAATATAATTGATTGCAAAGTGATGTCTTAGAAGATGCAGGAAGACTAAGAATCAGTTAAAGCAAGTAGTTACAGATGGGAATCCTTTTTTCAAGAACAAGAAAACCAGTCTCTTTTCACACTGAGAGTTGTCGTCAATTTCTATGCAAGTGAAATGATAGGGTTAAGTAGGTCTTCTAAGTCATTACATGGAAGCCTGTTTTATTTAAGTCTCTATCAGTGTAAAACTGCAAAATTATGCAGAATATATTCTAATTTTCCTTGTGCTGTATTTTCAGATGCCTAAATCGTCTGAAATAAAAGCATGCCACAAACAGTAACCAACACCCATCTCCGACATACCATGCACACTGAGTAAACAGATAAAATGTTGTGCTGTAGCATCACCATTTTCAAAGAAAGGAGGGTGGGTATGTAAGCGTAGCACAACTTAGCCTTCAGACCACTACAGACTGTCTCCTTCCATAGCCTGCTGGTCACCATGGGGCTACGCTGCAGCCTAACCCTTTGAACGTGAGGAAATATATACACATAGATTTAACAGATGACAGCCTCAGTCCGCAAAGACTTATTCACGTTTCTCACTGTGAGGAATCCCACTGAAATCTTTATAAAGTTGGGTGTGAACTTCTCTGAGACCTAGGCTTGAAAAGCCTGTTCATGCTTCTGAGTAGCCATTACTAATTGCAAAATCAAATTGTTTTGAGAGAAGCAAGGCAAAGGAAACTTGTTTCCTGTGATCTTTCTGCCACAAATTTCTCTCATACTACTGTAACACATTATTCCTGGCTGACTTGCGTGGTCCTTAGCAACTTGCAGAGTGAGTTGCCTCTGTGGCTGCATCTGGTGAGGTGCTGTTGGTTTTGGGCTGTCTGTGATAACTGATGGACCTGCAGCCAAACAGGATAGAGAACTGCTGTTCTGTGGTGCAGCCTTTCTTTTCATGGGTACTAGCTGGAAGTTCCTTTCTACTGATTTTTATGAAACTTTTAAGAACATATTTATTTTGGATTAAACTGGCCAGCTAGTTCAAAAGGTACTATGAGAATCTCCTGTGGGCTGATGCGCAAAAGCTAAGATTACATAAAACCTTACTTATTTTATATTTTATAGTTCGTTGATTGTGTGTTTTCCTTCAGATCTCCTTAAAATACTTGAAAGGCTACTATAGTGGGTTATATCCATAACCTGTTATGATTTATTTCAGTGGGGGTTTGATTAAGCTTGCAAGAAATAGGAGAGAATAACTTGGCAGAGAATTCTCTGCCACTTTTCTCTTTCTTTTTGTCTCAGCTTTGAAATACATTCTTTCCCCTCTGTGGATATGACTCTTGTGAATGGAAGGCCTTTAGTTTTACCCTTCACATTAAACTACCTGAAAGACCTACTGCAGTATGCAAGAGTCTAGTGAAATAGTGTCAAGGCCAGTTTACATTTTACTGAAAGTGAAAATTCAGGAAGGATGGAATACAAAGAAACGGAAAAAGCCCACACAGGACCTGCCCACGAATTGGTATGTCAATTCAGTGGTCACATGCTGGATGGTGCTTCTGTTTCAACACACCACCGAGTTGCTATAATGCAGTAAGTAGCAGACTGTGATGAAAACTCTGGACTCATTTAACACTCTGATGGATTTGTGGCAGCCATCAAATGCTTGACTCTTGACCACTGCATATAAAGGTAGCTTTGGAAAGAAAGGAGGTAGTAGGAAGGTTTTTTAGCACCGGTGGCTTAGTTAAATTAAAAACTGTATTAAATATTAAAAGACTGGATAACTGATACTTACTTACATTAATATGGGTTTGTAGAATTTATTTTGGGGAATATCTGAAGTAAATGGTTAGAATCTTCTTATTCCAAATAAATGTAAATAGACTATAATATAATTTAAAAAAGGTTTTCCATCTTTTGCAAGCCTAGAATAACCTGCCATGAAAGGAGCTCATTCTCAGCTGCTGTTTTAAACATAGCTTACATATCTCCCAACTATTCCTAGCAAAATGTTTTATCAAAAAATACTTTTTCTTTCCATTTCTAACACTGATTGTTGCTTCACACTCTTGTCATTATTGCACAGCACTGCAACTTATGAAATACCCGAATGACTCCACTTGGAGCTAAAAAGAGGAAAATGGCTTGTCACCTTACATCCTCTTTACTGCTCATGGACTGCTTATTCCAAGAAGTCATTTAAGCTGTTGAGAACCTTGTCAATATGATAGATTTGCTGTCATTTTACTGAAATCCCCAAAGATAAACTTATTAGATTACTGGCTGAGGCCACAGAAATGCTTCTGGTTTCTGCCCACCACTGCTAAACAGTAATTGTAAGGTCCTTGACTTCCTTTCAGATAGTTTTCACAGGAACTGTTTGAAGCTGTCTACAGATACAACTGAAGGACGGTCTGAGGTGGTAATCTGGTATCAAACCCTTGCTAGACACCTATTGGTAAACCAGTCACTGGCTGCTCTAACCTGACAAACATCATTTTGTCTGTTGGTAAATCCCTAGCTTCTATTCAGGTGACGCTGCCCAGAGCTAAATGAAACTCCAAAATGATCAGCATATATTCCATGAGACAAATACAGGATTTTCCTTTGATTCCTGAAGAGGCACTGGAGTTACCTGGGTGAGAAATGAGTAAGAAGGAATAGAGATTCTGGGTAAGCCTGAAACACTAGTTAGACCTACCATGACTACAGCTGTGAAGCAAGAGCCTAACTACTAAGGCAGAATAACCTGTTCCAGCAAACATGTTAAGACATGTAGATTGGTGAGGGAGGAATAAAAAGGTTCAACTGCAAACCCAAGCTTGTATCATCACCTCACACTAGTTACCTGAAGCCAACCAGAAGCAACTGAGGAACTTACATTCAGGATTGGATACAGTCAGTATTATTCTTCTTTATTATTCCTATGGGGTAAAATAAGTGGTTATAGTGTCACCAGTGACGCTGGGCATCAGGAGGTGAAAATCCTTAGGGAGGAGCATAAAGAGGCATTGACTGGCCAGGGGTCTAAGAGAGTAAGGGAGAAGAGGGGGAAAAGATTTATGTGATTAAATATATTTAAGCAGTGATTCAAGAGACATGTTTATGGTACATGAAACACAAATAGAAGCCTGCAATTTTGAAAGAGACTAAGAAGGCTTTGGAGTGAGGTGTGAACTTAAGGAGAGAAAGAACAGGTAAAGCAGCAACGTCTTATGCGTTACAGATTAATTGCAGGGCTAATGGGAGAGAGAAGTTGAGATCTAGAGAAATGGTTGAACCAAGCAGGAGAGACCTTGAGAGTACTTTGTATCAAAATAGAAATAAATTAGGATTAGAAGAAAAAGGAGTAAGATATATTGCCTTGAATGGGAGTAAAAGAATGAGAAGGAAGGAATAATTGCCTAAAGGCTGTACTTGGTGAGGTCCAATTAAGCAGTGGACAGGGAATGGCCAGACATCACAGGGTCAGCGTGGGTATGACAAACATCCTGAACTGTGTCTACACCCAGTAGTTTTTTTTTAGTGAGGCTGGGATATATGGAAGTATTCAACAGCGGTTGTATGCCTCCAGCATTTTCATTAAGTGTTTGTAAAAGTAAAGAGAAATGAGGGATAGTCTTGAGAGGGGCTGAGCAAAGAATCTCCAGTTCTGCATTACTTGAAATATCTGGAAAGATTCAAGCAGGCAGAAACGGCCAGTTTCATTGCTGTGATTCTTCCCACAACTGGTAGTTCAAAGTCTGGATACTCAACAGATCTGAATATTTTAAGGTTTTGAGAATATCAGGTGCTCAAGGCAACTATTATCACTATCTGTTCTGGAGCATAAGGAGTAAATTATTTAAAACCAACCACAAGTCAAATAGAAGGAGTTTGCAGAAAGTAGTGATTTCCAGTCCTAAGGAAAACAAACCAGTCTGGCGAGAATTCTTGGCACACACGAAGGCCTTGTAAAACAAGTTTTCTGAAAGAAATTGAGTATGCTTGGTATTAGCTGAGAGGAAAAATGCCTTAAACAAGCATGTTCAAAGTGCTCCTTGGAACAACCGTAGTTTGCATGTAGGAACACCACATAAGTACTTGTTCGCAAGAATCAGGAGAACTTTGAGAGTATGTGTAAAATATTAACTAAGTGAGATTACAAATTTAGTATTCCCACAGAGTTCCTTGAGGCAGGCATGTTGTAAAACTCCCAAAGATTTGAAGCAAAGCTTCCACAGTTAGTAGTAAAGCTTCCACGGATTTGAATGCAGATTGCAGATTAGTAGGTGGTAGAGGAGCAAATTTCAGTTTAAAAAAGAACCACGTAACTGAAAATATGTGATTACATGACAGGTCAGCACACCTTGTGCATACATGCATGGTTCTGTGTGGAAATGTGCAAGCTTTTCTAAAACTTTGGGAAAGGAGGGCTAAAACCTTTTGAGAAGTCAACAAGGTCTTGGCTTTTAAAGTACCAGTAGATTTTTTTTCAACCTCTGTTGGAAAGATTGCTAGCTCATGTTTCATTTATACTTATAGGACTTAGTTCAACATATAGTACCACTGACTACAAGTTCTCAGTATTCTGGAATTAAAAAATGAATGAAAATAACCTAAGACAGTAACTTCAATTCCTTCATCTGCTACTCAGAGGATGACAGTGTGCTATAAAATTATCAGAGAACAGCCTCATCAGGCAGGATTCCTTCCAAACTCCATCCCTTCACTGCTGACAGAGATAATTTCTGGCCACTTTGCCATCATGCTGTAACTCCTGTACAGAGAAAACTTTCCACTGTTGCCATAGCAAAAGGCAGAATTCAGGGTGGCTTATTCTGGACTCTTCTGCCCCTCCACGTCCAAGGCAAATCTTTACAGGGTAAATAGTTGTCTGCAATGGATGGATTAATTTGATAATGGGATTAAAACTCATTTTTCAACTCATTCCTAAATCACATAACTCACTGCCAACGGCAAAAGAAGCACCACTTGGCTACATTCTGTATTCTTACCACACATACACACAAGCATTCATACATGTTCTATAACCGTCATCCTGCAGCCTCCCCACAAACTAACTGTAGGCTTCCCTCTCGCTGAAGGACTCACTGGCTGGCCTTGTGTCCTCCACACACATCTCCTAAGCTTCTGCCTTTAAGGTGGTCTCATGCCACTGTGAGGGTACTAGTCTGCTTCTGAAAGTACAGGGAGCAGGAAAAGGACTTTGGATTGTGGCACTCTGATTTGGGGAGTGAATTAAAAAAAAGTGATAAAACTGAAGAAATTTTAAACTATCATCAACTATATGTATATTTGTAAATACAACGAGGAGCTACTGATGCATTACATCATGCAATGTTTAAATATTAGTATGCTACCTAGAATAAGTTTGGCCTATGCCATCAAGTACTTTTCTAGACACTTCCTGGGTACTGGGCATTTGAAGCAGGGGTCTGGTCAAAATTACATCCTGAGGTCAAAATTTCTATGGATGTTTTGGGAGATAGTATGTGCTAAAATCATATTCAGTGGGCAGCTGGGATGTAGCCACCCTGTCTCAGAGTAAAAGGCAGCTCCCACATGGGGGGCTGTATAGATGTAGCTATTGAGGCAACCAAACCCAGATACTGTAATGGGTGAAAAAATCATGTTCTGTTCATGTGCTTGCCTGCAGTCTACTGAACCAGCGTAAAGAGGCTTTTAGCTACAAGGGGCAGATAATCCAGACTGCAGGCAGGGCTCCCTGCCTGGAGGTGCTCTTTGCTCTTCCAGCCCTGAGATTCTGAAGATGCTGAGGAACTCTTCCAACATCGAGACAGTGCAGATAGGAAATTGAGCTTTGGACAGGGAACGCTGTAGCATCCAGCCAGAATGGCTGTACAAGGGAAACTGAATATGATATAATATGGATGATGAGCCTTGCTGCAGGAAAAACTACTCTGAAATACCTGAAGTGATCATAATTACCATAATGAGGCACCTATTACAAAGTTGTCACTAAGTATGGCTGTAGTATCAGGAGATTCAGAAAGTAACACTAAACTATTTCATCATGGCTACTGCTGGTAGTACTAAAAAAGCATGTGATTTTGCTTGAGAAGGCAAGAAGGGCAGCGAAGACAAGGAAAATCCCCAGGAAAGACAACTGTCTATCTGGGATCTTGTTTTTTATAGTATGATCATGGTTCCTCATACGTAAGTAAAAAAATCTCTTGCCTCAATGTGTTACAATTTAAAGAAATTCTTTAAAGACACCTCTGGGAAAAATAAAATTAGGGGACACTAAAGCCCATGTCCTTGATGCATCATGTTACTTGAGAGGGCAGCTTCTTCCAATAATAGATCACCCAGCTTTTGCTTGTTCAGCTTTCTTATTCTTTTCATGTTACCCAGGACAGGTCCAGCATCTGTCAGGGAACAGAGGTTATTAAACGAGTATCTACCAGCTAGGAAGCACTTCTCAAGTGACAGCTCCCCCAAATCCTCTGCTTAGCATCTCTAAGGCCCTACAACCCCTCTTCCCTGTCAGGGTTAGTAAATGGCTCTGATTGTATCCCAAAGCTTGGCAACAACTTTACTCTCACTTTTGTGCAAAGACAAATCCTTAGGTCTACAAGACCAGCTTGGCAGTGCATGTCAGTAGGATCTCTGTCACTTAATCATGAGTGTGATCTCTGCATGAAATAAGCATTTTAGCTGAAATTTCTCGTCCTGCACTTACTGCTGAGCCTGGGCATCCTGGGCAGGGATGAGGTTACTGGTAGTGAGGTGGTGGGTGTGCTCCGGCACGTGACTCACCTCTGTGGCACCCAGGTAGTGTCTGGGTGTGTGGGCACGGCTCCAGCCAAACCCTCGTGTCACTTGGGGCTGCCTGCAGAGGAGCTCGGAGGGAAGGTGTGATGCCTGACACCCAGCAGGTTACAGGCGGGTAGGTGCTGTTCCCAGACCTTTCCCACCACAGCTGAGGCTAGCTGCCCGTACCTGAACCACTGCGGCAGCGCATGAACAGGTCTTACTTTTCACAGAGCTCCGGGGGTCCCTCAGGGGCAGGGTTACCGCATTAGCAATTAAAAGCAAATGCACAGAACGCCTCCTTGCCCAGTTATCCTGTGACGACGCTCAGTTTTTCACAGGGAACGGCGGCGCTCCCCTCCCCCTGCTGGGAGCTGGGCACGTCTCAGGCGTCCAGGACTGATCGCTCAGCTCCGGCCTCCCACCACAAGCCAACCCGGCCTCGGATTTGGGCTGTTCTAGGCCGGTTCTCTGTGTACGGGAAGCTGTGGCTTGATTCTATTTCATTTTTGTGGTCGCTTTTTTGGCAGACCCCCCCGGTCTGCTGCGGGGCTGAGCCATCCCCTGCCGGGCGTGGGGCTGAGGCGCTGCCCCGGGCCCGCCCGCCCAGCGGGGCTCCGGCCACCGGCCCCGGCGACGCTCGCAGGGCCCGGCCAGGCTGAGTCACTGGGATGACAGCGTCGTTTTTCACAAGTATGGAGGGATTCATAGAGCAGACCTCCGTGACATCACTTTAATAATTTGCTGTCTTTAACGAAATCGGGCAATTACAGTTGAAGGTACCGGCTATGGCATCACTGCTGCTTCTCTTTTTGTACTGTTATTGTTGAACAGCCGCGAGTAAAACCCTAACCTTTCGGTGGTGCCGGTAGGCCGCTCTTAGGTGAAGAGAACACTCTGTGGCTAAGGCTCCCCCCCCTGCGGGGCGGCGCGGCGCCCAGGGGCCGGACCGGAGCCAGACACCTCGCCGCTGCCCGCCGCTGCCCGCCGCTCCGCGCCCCCCCTGCCCGAGTGGTTTAGCCGCGTCCT
>JAVJGJ010000059.1:22226888-22242357 GCA_035590215.1 Microhierax caerulescens | reverse complement strand
GGGCGGCGTCTGGCGCATGCGCAGAAGGGCGTGTGGCGGCGGCGCCGCTGGGGGCCGTGGTTGTGGGCGCCCCGGCGGGGCAGGTCGGGCCGGACCGGGCGCTGCCGGGAGGCCGGTGGGGGCGGCTTGCCGCTCGGGGCAGTCCAGGAGCCGGGAAGGGCCGGCCCGCCATCGCGGGCAGCGCTGGGGGTGAGCAGCGGCGGGTGTGAGTGGGGTCTGTGCGCCGGGGCCGTCCCCCCGGCTCTGCGTGAGGGGCTCGGCGGGCGGGGCGGGGGGCGGCGGCGGCGGGGGCTGCGCGGGAGCGGAGGAGCAGCCGCGGCCCAGCCGAGGCCAGGCTCGTCGCAGTGGGTCGCGCTGCCCAGGGCCTGTTCGTGCCATCGGATCAGTGCGGTTTACCCCGCGTTTTCCCCCGGTAGGTGGGGGTGGGGGGAGCTGCTGGAACCCCACCTTCGTGTCGGTGCTGTCAGGTGTGGGGCCGTGGGGCGGGCATCGGGCCCTGGGACCGGGGCTGCCAGCCCGCCGCCCCGGCTTGGAGAGGGCGTCCGCGGGCAGCGGCCGGGCAGAGCGGGTCCCTGCGGGACCGGGGCTGTGGTGGCGGGGCTGCGGCGTGCTGCAGGAGGCGGGGGCATCCCGCCAGGGGCTCCGTACGAGGTGGTCGTGGTGGCTCTTCTGGTGCCGCTCCCACGGAACTGCCGAACGCGCTGTGGGTTTGAGCATTTACAGGCTGCGGTGGGTCCAGTGGTCATGCTGTTACCACTTAAATACTTCATAAAATGAGCTGGCATTCAGATATTTTAGTAGTATAGGCTTTTCCCTCCCCACAATCGTTGGTTTCGAACTACGCTGTATTCAGGAACTTTCAGCAGACTTGAGGCACTTGCTGCTAGGCTGTTCAGTTAATTACACTAATGTTGTTAATACATATTAATGTTGCTTGTCTGCATTTCATACCCTTCTTGCATTTTTGGAATATGTTTTGTTTTGCAAAGTGGTTTAATGTTCAGAAACTGATTGCAAAGTCTTATTTTGAGATACGATCCTGAAAGCCCTTTTCTGTGTAACTGGTCCTGCTTTCTGTGAAGTTTTTATAGTTTTATGTCCTGGATCTGTATTTGAGATTCTGAATTGCACCCAAAGGCATAGGAAGTGATGGAAAACCAGTAAGGGAAAAGCAGGGGAGTGGGAGAATAATGGAGTACAATAAGTGCACACTGCTGTTGAAATAAGTAAGAAAATAAGGTTTGCTTTGTGTTTTCTCTTCCTCTTTCCTGCACAGATTTGCTTGCCAGACCAATCGTTAATCTTAAAACACATTGCTAAAGGTTTTTTTGTCTGTCTCCCTGTCTTTGGTTTGAATATGCTTAATGACAACAGGACCAAAGACATAACTGCAGTGGAAATGAGTTCTCTATGATTTAGAAGCTATGTATATGGATGACTTAAAAATTCTCTTCTTTTTTTTTTTTCTCCTTGTTCCAGATGGAAAAGAAGAGTTCATGGTTTCTGGTTTGCACAATAACAGAGGCTGAATAGGCATAAAGGAGACTATAGTGTGGGTGAGAAGCCCCATGGAAGGCTTTGCTCTGTAAAAAAGAAGAAATGAATCCTACAAAGGATGATCCAGTGTTTGGGACCATTTTTGACTGGGACTATCTCTTATGGGAAGTTCGTTTGACATTTTTAGCTGCTGGTTTTTTAATCTACTTGGGAGTATTTCTTCTGTCTCACTGGTTGTCTTCATGGATGAGTACCACTTACCGTGCCTTACAAGCAAAGGAGAAGGTATTTTGGAATATGGCAGTCACACGTGGTGTGTTTGGACTTCAGAGTTGTGTTGCTGGCTTATGGGCTTTGCTCATAGATCCTGTTTTCCATGCTGACAAAGTGTATTCACAGCAAAAGTGGAGTTGGTTTAACTGTTTAATAGCTGCTGGATTTTTCTTGCTTGAAAATGTAGCTGTTCACATGTCTAATGTTATTTTTAGAACATTTGATGCATTCTTGGTAGTTCATCACTTGCTTGCTTTTGGTGGCTTAGCTGGTCTGGTAATTAATGTGAAATCTGGACATTATCTGCCTTTGATGGGAATGTTGCTGGAGATGAGTACTCCCTCAACATGCATTTCCTGGATGCTTCTAAAGGTAAGAATATGATAATTTTCAGATTATGTTTGTAACAGTTTTCGTGCATCTCACTTGTCCATAAGTAATCTGTTGTTTGCCTAGATAGCTTTTCAGCAAAACTGTGTTCATCTAACCAGTATCCATGTTACTGTGATACTTGCTTTTGTCATGATGGTATGTCTGCAGTCCTCCATTTAAATTTCTGTGTGATGCTGTATGCATGTGGAGAGTGAGATGGTACAGATTCAGGCCGAGTTTGGGTTGCCATATGCATGTGGAATATCATAGCTGTACATTGAAAAAATGCCTGAGAGTATGCCTGTGTGAAAGCTGGGTATTTGTGTTAGTTCTACAGATTCCTCAGTTCCTTATCTTAAAGTACTAATCACTTCTGCATACTTTCTGTTCTTGTTTTTCTAGGCTGGCTGTGCTAATACCTTTTTCTGGAAGGCAAACCAGTGGGTGATGATCCACCTGTTTCACTGTCGCATGATTCTTACTTACCACATGTGGTGGGTGTGTATTTTCAATTGGAATTCTGTGATGGAAAATCTGGGACTACTTCATTTCATTGTTTTATTTTCGGGATTATTTGCCGTTACGCTAATACTCAACCCATACTGGACATACAAAAAAACTCAGCAACTCCTCAGCCCAACTGACTGGAACTTTGAAAATAAAGCAATGGAAAATGGAAAACTGAATGGTGAAACACAGCAGAAGAAGAGGATATAACACTGAAACATCTGCTTCCTAGTAGGGTAGAGGAAGGATACAGTGTGAAGTAATTCTTTGCCCGTGAACTAGAAGCCTTTGCAAGAAGCTCGTTAACACATTGATTCCTTTCTGGTAGCATTCTGTATGCACCAAAAGTATTTAAAAGCATTGTTTGTTTCATATGTGCATACACACAAGATCTTCAACTTCTTAGTTAACAATTATGCCAACCATTTTGTCAGGTTGGACAAATTTGATGATATGGTAGTGACATTCTCTGTAATGGCATTCTTTGTCCTAACGCTTCAAAGTGGCTTTATAGTTTAGTTATCTATTAAGCTCAGCTTGAATCAAGTTTAGCTTAAATTCTACTTCACATATGTCAGAGATACTGGAAGCTATGTTAAATTGTTTATTAAGGTCAGTTATGACCCAAATTAGGTATGATGTGTACCTAGTTCCTGTGTGCCATTAAGTCATTCCAAGGGGGTGAATTGGTCAGTGGTAGAATGCAGTCATGGCTGGGTTTGGGTTTTGGTTTTATTTTTTTCTTTTAACTACACTTGAGGAAGATAGTTGTTTGAGTTTCACTGTCAAAGTGAGTTGTTGTTTCCATGTTGCTGTCAGTATGGGAAGAGTTCATATCCATCACAAATATACATCTGGGGATGCAGGCATTCATTATACTGGTGGTCTAGCGAAGTAATCATAGTGGTCCCTTCCAGACTTGAAATTGGTGAAATACAAGAGGCAATGACAGAATGTTTGACTCTGTTTCATCCCTGAAAAGAGCGTTATCTTTGGTTGATTATTAAAACTATTTTCTTGACCACATGAGTGGTCATGCAGTTAGTTCTGCTAGTGCTTCTGTTTATGGTTTCTCTTATTTTTGGAGATTTTCTTAGTTATAGAGGGTTTTAGAATCTGAGGTGACTCCTTGGTGGACGAAAGCCCCTATCACCTTCAGGAGTTCAGTTGTTCTTTTACCATTTTTATTTTACTTTGAAGAACATACAAAATGATGCTAACAATTCTTTTCACTTTACCTGCCATGTCACTGAATCTTTCCTTGACCTAAAGAACAGGGTTACTTTTTAGACAGGGACTTGGCAAATTGCAGTGGATATTCTCCCACTAATGATATTGGTCTGATGGTTTCTGGGTGAAATGCTGGACAGTGGATAAAGGTGTAAAGATCACAATGGAAGAGAGTGACGCCCAGTGGCAGGAGAATGACAAAGCTACTAATTAGTTTTGGTGCACTGAACTAGTGAGATAAAAAGCCTGATAGCTGAAACGTTGTGTAGTGCGATGTGACTGCTACACAGATTTTCCAAAGTAATGACTAGGCAGGCCCAAGCTGTGAAGAATTTTAGGTCGTGGTATGCATTAGAGGCTTTGAGTACTGATCTGTGGTGGAGTGTATTGTTTTAAGTGTGTCTGGGAAGCATTGTGTGGTGTAAACAACTGCATTTTATTAATTTTTGGTAAGTGAAGGGAGAAAGCTAGTGGTGCGAGTACATAAAGTGAATTAGGGAACGCAGCAAGCACAGAGTTAAGAGCTGCTCTATGAGGGAGAGGAAACATCTTACTATTATGTCACAAATGTATAGCCAGATCTTGCTGATAATGATGAAATGGTGAATATCTGAAACTGCCTATTCAAAACTAGGCTGAGATGGTCATAGTAATTTTACACAGCAACCCTGTCTATTATCCTACTGATACTTAATACAGAAAATCTAAATTTTTTGCTACCTTCTAAGCAGGCCAGAAAGATGTTGCAGTGTTTTGGCAGTGTCTCATGTCTGGACATCTTCCTATATAAAAAAAGAGTTCTCTAAGACTTGAAATTACATACCTCTCCTGAGAGTTGCGTGCAGGAGAGTAATGTCAGAAGTGCTTTAGGAGGGATGAATTTCCTCAGAAGCCGAACCCAATTATGATATCCAAATGCCTATCTTGCAGAATTCAGACCTCATTTGTAGGAGTTCCAAGGGGGAAGGCAGAGGGTAAGTAACCAGATATCAAAATGATGTTGTGCTCTATGCAGCTTAAAATTTAAATGTTTGGAATCAATAAAACAAGGTAATAATTATAAAAGTTCCAGCCACATAATTCTGAAGAATCTTAACAGAAAATGGAAGCATCAGAAGATAAGCAAGTTTTGGCCAAGGCTGTAATTCTTAAAGTGGCTGACTAAAGGTGGTGAAGTTGCTATGTGTTGAAGTGCAAGAATATGGAGGATTAGGATTAGTAGTGAATTTGGGACTAAAAAAAAGAGACTAGATGTGGTTAAAGCAGAGAGATGGATAGTTATGTCAGTGGCACCAGAGTTTTAAAGTTTAATATTTTTTATTGTTAATTTCTGTAATGTTAAGTGGGGGTTTAATCTTTCATTCAGAGTATTTTTTTTATCATAATAAGGCAGCCTTTTCAGTATCTGCCTTACTGTGTGGGTTTTTTATGCAAAGACTGTTATGGCATATTTTAAAATATTTTGCCTGTCTTAACTACATAGTTAATAATACCTAAGAGCACCTGTTAACCTAAACACTGCTAGACCTGCTAGAACAAGAGAGCTATGCAATAAAGCAAACAGCAGAACCCATTTCTGCTGGTTTGAGAGGTGAGGGTATTTTACAGCCCAGCTAGAAATACAACATAAAAATACAGACAACCTTTCTTCTTGATCTTGATGGCTTAGGGTTGGAGTTACCAGTTCTGTTACGCAGAGCCTCTTTACTTGAGTGTTTTCTTAACTGCCTTTTGGCTGCTCCCTTCAAGAGGGTTTTCTGGTTTATGATTGTGGATGACTGTCACTGCTCAAAAAAACCACTGAAAAAGTTCTCTGAGGGTTTTGGTGTCTAATTACTCCTATAACTTATGCTTTTCAGCCCAAAGGGAGACTAGCCATAGTTTGTTTATAAACTTTGTTAATGTGAAACTTAATTCCAGTCCTGTTGGGACTCTCTCATAAGGCCTCATCCACTACCTGATGTAGAAGATTCACAGTCAGCCTCAGTAGTGGCTGGATCAGGTCACAGGCTGTGCTGCTCCCATGATTTGGAAAACTCTTGTATAACATGGTTTTGGGTGAATTTTTTGTTTACCTAGGTGACTATTAGAGACTTTATCCTTCTTTCCTGGGCAAGCTTATTCAAGGAGTGCTGTTTGAGGCACCTTTTTGAGGCTTGCTTTTTTTTTTTTTTCCATAGGAAAAAAACCAAAACCAGAACCAAACCCCAAACAAACAACAAATTATGATGGGGGTGGGAGTGTTTTGTGGGGTTTGGTTTGGTTTTGTTAAAGAAAAGTCTTATCTAAGACATCCTGGCCAGGCCTCTGGTTCTTACTGTCTTCATAGAGCATTCCTAAATCACAGCTTGTGTTTGCCTGCATTTGTCCTGTCTTATGTTTTTTTCCCCAAAATCTGTCATAATTTTCCCTCCCACACACCAGTTTTTCTATAATATTTACCCTTACTTGCAGTACTGGTCATGATCTTGCAGCAGTCATGTTACCACAGTGATACCTTTGTCTAATAGTTTTCAGCAGGTATTGTTGGGCCCTTCTTCCACTAAATACCCATGTCCAAATTTTTCAGGGTTTTTTGCTTTTTCCTGATAACACTGATTAAATATTGATGCTGTGTACAGTTATAGGACACCTTTCTTAACCTCAGGGAGACTCCCACTTAAAGTGAATTTAGAAGCATTAAGTAAATTCAAGTCTGCTCTGGTACAATGTAATGTTTGTTGGATGGTACAGCATCTTTACACTGTGTCTATAAATAAAAGTATTTTATTGAATAATTGTCTACTATGAGTTTCATTTACTGATGAAAATAATGCCTATTATTTACTTGCTATTTGTAGCTTAGTTTTTGCAGTGTAAGCACTAAAAAAAATGACTTGTTTATTTGAAATAATTGTTAAATTTGACAAAGGTGATGTCATATCCATGGAAATAGCTATAAAACCTTGTAATGTCCCTTCAACATACTATTAACATGAGCATGTCTAGTTAAGTAGCTACAACGCTAGAAGCTCCCCTATATGTAAGTATGTATTAAAAACACTTTAAAAGGATCTCTTGGAAATTACCCTTCTGATTTGTGTATTTGAAGTGTGTGCCTCATTTTTGCATTAGGCTCTTAACTGTGAAGACAATTCATTTGATGCCACGTGACACTTCACAGTTTAGTATGAGGCACTTTAAATTTTTAAAACAACCCAAACAAACCCCAGAAACTTGTCTCATTGCTAAATAACAATATAAAATTCTAAGCATTGAACACATGTGTCTTGCATGGTGCTTTGCAGGAATTCCTGACGCTTGTTAGCATTAGCGGGTTAAAGGAAAATGGTGTCATTGCTGGCTCTTTAATTACAAGAATGCACTTCGTAAGCAACTAGCTGGCATAATTTCGCTAGCTGCCTCTGCAGTGAAGTCCTGGAGATTAACTGAAGCAGAAGTAAGACATTCATGTGTAAAGCTCCACTAACTCTGGAATGTGTGTGGGTGCAGACTGGGATGAGAAGAACAATGCATAATAGTATTTGTATAAATAAGGTCCTTTTTTTGTAAATAATCTGTAAAAGAAATTTAAGTGTTACTACTGTTTTGCTATTCAGATGTTTTCAATTAATAGGTAAATATATTTTACTTCCTATTACCATATTCCCAGAAAAGTATTAGAGCACACTTAGACTGACAGTGTTACTCTGCAATTACAATCTTTTGATCTTGTGTCATGGCACTGGTATTTACGTTGATAATTCAGAACAAAAAATAAGTGATGGTCATTAATGAAATTATGCCTGTTGCTCTAGTTGTCACCCCCCAGGTGGGTTTCCAGTGTTGGAAGAGACATTGCATGCTTTGCATCTGGCTCACTAATGAGTGTGTTCTGCTAGTGGCAGTGTCACAGAATAGAAACAAAGTGTTCTTGCAGTACATCCTGCCTTCCTGTTTTCCCCGAGTAAAACAGAGCTGAGTGAGGTGGAACGGTAAAGATAATGATGCAGCAAAGCTGCAAGGACGTAACAGCGTTCAAGGTGGCAGCCAGGCCTAGCTTGAAAGGAAAGGAGTGGGGTCTGCTGGCACATCCACAAAGGAGAAGAAAGGCAGGAAATCGGCTGTGCTGTTGCTTGCTGCTGTCTGTGTGTGTGTGCGCGTATGTTCTGATGAGTCAGGTAGGTCACTTCTGAGCCCTTAAGGATATGACCTGAGCAGAGAGAGCAAACATTTAATACTAGCTTTATCAGATAAAGGCCAAATTACTTCTGGTCTGAAATATTTATTTCCTCATATGATTCTCTTCTTAGCTGCCACTGCTTTTTTGAATGCCTGGTTCACATGGAGTGCTGTATAAGCTGACACTTTTCACCAATATGCTCTCTGGCATTTACTGTAAAGACTTGTGAGGATGTGCCTCTTTTCCGTACTGACAGTTGATTGCGGTAGCTCCAAGTACTCACTCGGCCTGACTTCTGTTATTGCTGCTGGTATACAGGTCTGCAGTTTCCCTCTCCTGCTTTGCTACTTCTGCTGCCAGAAGCAGTTTACCATGTGAACTCTGCATTTTGTCACCAAACCTGTGCTCCCTGAAGTTTAAGCATGGGGCTTGCACTGAGTGGGGGAGAAAATATACCTGAGAAAGGACTAATTTTGTAGGGGCTTGACTTTCCTACATTTCTGGACTGTGCAGTTCTGCTGTCATGATCTTTAAAGAGTAAATCAAGGTGATAACTATGACACCTTGAAATACAAAGCCCTGCAGGCAAACTACGAAAGTACAGACAAGTGGTTTGCACAGGATAGATGTGGAAGATCTAACAAGAGCTTGTTCATTTTGTGGGTCATATTTACAGGAATAAATATATGTTGGAAAGCAGCAGTAGCCTTGCTTAGGAGCCATAGAAATAAATATGAAAAAAAAAATAGGAGGCTTTGGGATGAGGTAGCTGAGACTGGTTGTTAACATTGCTGTAACTGGTTGTTACAGTGCTGACTGGGTTGCAGTTGGACGTTGAATGTATAGACTGTCTAATTCCTTAACTCTTTTTCTCAGCAACACATTGCTTTAAGTATCACTGTGACACTGGCTGAGGATAAGTTTGAGGACCTTTTTTAGGACATCAAGTTTCCCAAGCAATGTATTGCCCAAGGCTGAAGGAGCCTACAGTGTGTTCTAATTTATAGTAATTTATTCTTGCATTATCATTGCCTTTTTATCTTGCACAATTATTTTTCACCCCTGGAGGCTTTTTTGCATATTCATGAGTACAAATCGATCTGCTCTTTTATTTTCCTAACCATCCTGATACTTTTTATGTGACACTTCTCCTACTTTAATTCCTTTTTCTTAAACGTTGGCAGCTTAGAGTTGTATGTAGGATTTCATATAAAGCCTTCTCAGTGCCCTGGATTACACTAGTACTTCCTTTCTGCCACTGGAGCAGCTCTGCTTCAGCCAAAGGTGCACTTGTCTTAACGACTGCACGGTCCTAGTGCTTCACGGGCTCCCGTGACAGCGCATCGATTCAAGTTTTTCACTTCCTTAGCTTTGGAAATGAAGCAGAGAAATGAAGAGCGTGGCAAAATAACCAAAAAGTAGGAGTGTTTTTTGTTATGGAAATATATTTTTATTGTAATATGGAAATATGGAAAAATGGAAAAATTTTGTGTTATGGAAATAACTTGTGCATATTACTGTGCTGCTGCTGTTGCCCTGGTGCTGGCGGGGGCTGCAGGGCCCCTGTGAGGAGCGGCCAGGGCTGCCCTGGGCCGGGCACAGCCGGTTCCCACTGGTTCCAGCCTCCCCCGCAGGGCACAGACGGGCCCTGCGGCCTTGTGAGGTGGTGGGGCCTCAGGGAAAGAAAGGGCAAAAACATGACACAAGCAAAATGAGGAGTAAAGGGAAAAAAAAAAAAAGGTGAGTAAATTCTGCTCCACCAGGTGAGAGGAGAATGAGGGGCCGGAGGTGCTCCAGGCGCCAGAGCAGAGGTGCCGGGGCAGCCTCTGGAGTAGCCCACGAAGGAGCAGGTTCATCCAGGACTGCAGCCTGTGGGAATGCCCCAAGCTGGAGCAGGGGAGAAATGTGGGGAGGGAGTTCAGAGAGAAGCTGTTATGAGCTGAACACAACCCCCATATCCCATCCCACCATGGCCCTCGGACTGGGAGAGGCAGGAGCTGGGAATGAAGGAGTGAAGGAGTTGAAGTTGAGCCTGGGAAGAAGGCAGGGGGTGTGTGTGTGTGTGTTTACTTTTGTCTTTGTTTCTCACCATCTTTTTTAATTTTAATTGGCAATAAATGAAATTTCCTGAAGTCAAGTCTGTTTGGCCCGTGACAGTAGCTGCTAAATGAACTCCCTGTCTTTGACCCACGAGCTTTCCATCTTATTTTCTCCCCCTGCCCTGTTGAGGAGAGGGGGTGAGAGAGCAGCTGGGTAGGGGTCTGGCTGCTGGCCAGGGTCAACCCAGCACAGTAAGTTATGGCATCGGCTGCACAATTGCTCATGTGCCACCTGTGACAACAAGGAGCTGATATAACACAAGGACTCCGGTGCTGCAGAATGTTGAAATTTAGGAAAATCTGCCACTAGCCCATCTGAATTGACAGTCTGAGAATTTGACTTGTAAAGGCTTCTCTAAAACAGAGAGTTCATGTGAGAAGTTCTAGTGCTGGTAAAACATCAGTGTTCTAAAACTCAGTTGTCATGTTAACCTTTACTGGTATGCTTAGAACTGACACACTGTCTCCCAGTAGTGGCGCTGCTGCTTCCAGCAGACCTGGAAGACAGGCCAGCAGTAGGCATCATATCAGAAAGTGAATGGGCAATGCTTTTTTATAAAACCAAATGTTATTTTTATGTAATAGCCTGAATTTAAGAGAGCTCTGTGGTTTGCCTTTTTTTAAAAAAAATCTATTTATATATATCTACATAAATTTTTAATAGTATCATCACTCAGCCTTGTTTGGTAAGGGAAGTAGAGGGGACTTGTAACTTTACAAGACTCCAGCATGAGTTCTGCAGATGCTCAAGTTAAGCAAGGCTGTAGGATGTCTGGGCTTTGAGTGGTTTCTGAGGAATTACAGTGAGCAGATGACATACTGTCTTTGTGTGCGACACAGTTGAGAACAACAGGAGAAACAATTTCGGAATTTGCAGTGGATGAAAACTCCCAAAGTGATGTGCCAGCTACATCAGCTGGTAAACAGAAGGAAGAAACTGAAAAAATCAGGCTTCACTGGAGAACTTGGTAACCTAAGTTTTAGTTACCTTGTTCAGATTTCATGCAACATTTTGGAAAGCAAGCCATAGGAACGATGATGTATATCCTTAGGCATCATAAATTTAGGTTAATATTCAACCACTCCAATTTCCATGGAGAGAGAAAAAATGGGTGCCGCCTTCACAGCATTGTGTTGTGTGGGGCCAGGACATCACTCTGCCTGTGGTATCCTTAAGATGCCCAGTACATATGTTGGAGTAGATGCACGACCAAGGGTAGCTCGGAGGCAAGAGGTATCTTTGCCAAAGCCCCATTAACCAGAAATGAGAGCAGGTAAGTTCTGATGAGGTCTCATCGTACAGGTATCACCACTAAAACCAATTTAAACATCATCTTCTTAGGACCTGGTTATGAAAAGCATCATGTTAACTCTGGAGACAACCATTATCTGTACTCTAATTATGGGTGGATAAATAATGAATTTGTGATTGCAGTGGTTAGGGTGCTAATTATAACTGCTAATAGGATGTTGCCTTAGAAAATAGTAGGAAGAATGCAGATTATTTTGGAAGTTACTTTTGCTTTTTTATAGCTTGATCTGCTATTGTCAGATTTGTCCAGCAAGGTTTCCACAGCGACCTCTTATTAGAATTAGATAAGGGTATATATGTATGGTCACCAGAACCAAAAGAGTGCTTGTCAAAGATCAAAAGGGTTCAGAAAAGAACTACAGGAAGGATTTGAAGGTTGTCTCTCTAGCAGTGAAATATAATTGTAAAAGGGGGAAATTAATGCATGTAGATAATGAGTTGGCTGCCAAAAGGAGAAGGATATTGCTGGTAAATGGTATTTTTAATCATGGAATTTAGCTAGTTGCACTTAGTCTAGATATGTGTATGTTCTTTAATGCGGCCTCTAACAATAAGCAGTTACTACACAGTTTGCCAAGGGCTGATTCCCTGCCATTTCAGCTCCTGAAATGATAGCTGGGTCTAAGTGAAGTGCAACATACTTCAAGATTTCAGAAACTATGGGATAAAGTGGTCTCTCTGCTGAAAGTGGAACTACATGGCATAATGATATTCCTGATCCTAACCTTTACATGTGGCCTAATTTTCTTATGTTCTTTCTTATGTAGAACCTATAGGGCTATGTGAGAACTATTTTAAGTTTGCACTGTGATGAACTGCATTAAAAAGAAATAAGTTTGTGAAAACAGAAACACTGAAAATAATATTTTAAAATATTTAATTTGTAGTTCAGGTTTCATGAATCCACACAACGACATGGGATAGTCTACAACTACAGACAAATGACAAATGTAGAAAAAAGGTGGATTAATCAAATGTCTTTTGAGATGCCACCATTTTCTACTAACATTGATGTGTAATGATAATGAATTTACTATACCTGGGCGTCTTTCATTTTTGGCAGTAGCATGAGTGCACATACATAGGCAAGGATCACTGCTGGATGATGCATGGATTTTTAAACAACATTTAGCTTCAAGGTTTTGTGCTTAAAAGTGGTCCAAAGATTTTAAATAATATTTAGCAGTATTAAATAGTTGACATTGATATGAAGGACATATAATGCACTTAAGAGCATTTATTTTCATAAAAGCATGACAGCTGCATACATTGGATATATTGTAAAGTACACATTTTCAAAATCATTGTGTCTTGTAAAGGTTTTTTGTTGCTTGCTTGCTTTTTTTTTTTTTCTTCAGTTTTATGGAAGGGGCACATTCAGTCCTGAAGCGCATTCACACGGATGTACAAGTGGTTGATGTTACTTGCAGAATAAGGGTTACCTGTTTGCCCGACACAGTCTTTGAGTGACTGGTTGACTTGGTCGGTACTGGGGTGCGGGCCCCTCGCTGGGAGAAAAGTCACACGGGAAGGGTGAGAGAAGAGCGAAGATGGCCAGGCTGGGGCTGGGCTGGGGCGCCAGCATCTTCAGAAAACCTTTAAGCTGGAAAGGAACCCAAGTGTCTCGAGTGGTCGGTGAGACTGAATTCCACAGCAGCTGCCCCGGCTGGCTGTGCATCTGCACGCCCGGGGGCTGGTCGGGACAACGAGGCCAAGGGGAAAAAAGTTTGCGACGCGTGCGCCCGGTTCTCCGGTGCTGGGACTGCCTGACCGCCTCCTCCCCTGCCGCCGGGCCGCTCGCTCTTCGCCCGTTACGCCGCCGGCCCCGCATCCCCGGCCCTCCCTGCTCCCCCGGGGCCGCCCACCGCCGGCAGCTGCCCCTGGGGGCGCGGGGGCGGGCGGCGGCGAGCTGTGAGTGGCCAGCCGTGCGTTCTGGCGCCAAGTTCGAAGGCAATATAAAGGGGCGGCGCGGGAACGCCGCGCTTTTGCTGCTGTCCGCCCCGTGCCCGGCGCTGCCACTATGCTGTCCACCCGCGCCCCCCTCGCTGCCCGCCACGACCAGCCCCGCCTGTCGCCCGTGAAGAACCTGTCGCCGATGAAAAGCCTGAAGCTGAGCGACAAGGAGAACACGGTGAGCGCCCGCCCCACACCCCGGCTCCCCGCCCGGGAGCGCGGCAGGCTCTCACCCTGCCCCTCTCCCCGCAGCCCCCGGTGCTTAGCAGCGCCCGCGTCCTGGCCAGCAAGGCGGCCCGCAGGATCCTCCAGGAGGGCGACGGGAAGCCGGTGAGTGCGCAACGCCTGGGCACTGCGCCCGCTCCTCTCCCCTTCTCCCTCTCCCCTTCCCCGGCGGCTGGTGCGGCCCCCGCGCCGCTGTGCCGGCCCCGACGGCCCGTCTCTCCCTTGTGCCCGCGCCCCCCTCTCTCCCGGGGCTGCCCCCGGCCCGCTGCCCGCCCTCAGTTTCCCGCCAAGGGCCGGCGCCGCCCCGCCCCCGGCTGCGGCGAACCGAGCCCGACCCCGCTCCCCGCCGCTCCAGGTGCCGCCGGGCGCGGAGGAGGAGCCGCTGCTGCGGGACAACCCCCGCCGGTTCGTCATCTTCCCCATCCAGTACCACGACATCTGGCAGATGTACAAGAAGGCCGAGGCCTCCTTCTGGACGGCGGAGGAGGTGAGGGGGTGGGCGGGCGGCCTCGGCCTGTGCTGGGGGGAGCCCCGGGCTCTGCAGCGGGCCTCCTGCCTGGAGCCCCCGCCTCATCGTTTATGTCGTTGCTGCTCCCGGTGATGTTTCAGGTGGACCTTTCCAAAGACCTCCAGCACTGGGAGTCCCTGAAGCCTGAGGAGAAGTACTTCATCTCTCATGTCCTCGCCTTCTTTGCTGCCAGCGATGGCATTGTCAACGAGAACCTGGTAAGTGTGTTTTAAACAGTCCTCGTGGAAGTGTCCCTCGAGCGGGAGGATAACCAGGTTTGACGTGTGACACGCTTGCTGCCTGATCTAGTTTGTTGGATCATGTGTTGTAACCTGTTGAGCTAATTGGCAAATTGGGGTTGCCTTTGTAATCCAGAAGCTTGCCCAGTCCCTGTGTTGCACTGAGCATTCCCTTATGGCAGTGCTGGGCTGGTTCAGAGCCCTTCTTGTTATTACCTTCTTGGCACTCTTCTCCCAAACTGTGGATAAGTAAAACTGGTAAGTTTTGCCATTTCTCTTGGGACCAAAGAATAACTTGAGACTTGTAGCTGTGAGGGGCTGTTGCTCTTCATGTTGCTGTTAATAATACACATGTTGGGAATTAATCTGAAAGAGGATTTTGTAGGCTAAGCAAGAGCTGTTACAGCATCAATGCCTCAAACCTGCGAATTTGTTATACGTGCTTTTGCAAACACGCATTTATTTCCTCTAGGTGGAGCGGTTCAGTCAAGAAGTACAAATCACAGAAGCTCGCTGTTTCTATGGCTTCCAGATCGCCATGGAAAACATACATTCAGAAATGTACAGTCTTCTTATTGACACCTACATTAAAGATTCTAAGGAGAGGTTCGTATTAGTTGATGATGAAAAATTCAAACCACTTAAGTGTTGATATTCAAATGATGCATGTCAGTCACTCTGACTTTAAGGTTAACTGTAGGATTTAAACTAGATTTCTGTGAAATACTACTGTTGCTTAAGAGCAGCTTTGCTTTAGAATACCTTTGCCCTCTGAAGTGTATCAGCAAGAGCTCATTAGAATAAAAGTGAAACTGAAACCACTTTAACACTGAAAAATAAAGGTATGAAACTGTAAAGGTGGAGCAGTCAAGGAGAGTATATTAAATTATCGAGGATCCCTTCACCTATTATAAAGTTATGTAGGAAAAGTGTATAGTTTTAATAGCAAGATGAATAAATTCAAGAAATAGGGTCTTGGAACTAAACACCCATGTTTAGTTCTGGGGATGTCTTATCAGACCAGTGCAGTGTTGGCTTAAATCTCATGTGGTATTGCACTGCAATTTGCAGTCTAGGTATACTTAATCACTC
>JAVJGJ010000059.1:22199326-22226788 GCA_035590215.1 Microhierax caerulescens | reverse complement strand
TGTGTGTGTGTGTGTCTCTGCCCGCCACGGTGCGGGAGAGGAAAACCCGCATATTTAAAACGCCTTATTATATGGGTTTTACCAGCGTTAGGCGGCTCGGCCAGTCGCCGCAGCGGGGGTGCCGGGGTCTTTAGCCAAGGCCGGTTACTCCGTTTTCGAACTTGCAGCTCTTCATCTTGGTTGAAGTTTCTTCCGCGGGGGCTTTCGCAGGCGGGTGAGACCCTTCGGGCTGCCCGGCTCCGGCATCCGTCTCCTTTTCGTAAGGCACGGACAAGGCTATGGAAAATCCAAACTCTTCCCCCTTCTTAAAAACTGCGTTCGACACCAGATTTGTCATTGGGATCTGCAGTTAAATTAGCAGTCTTGAAACAGGCGAAAAACACCTTGGCACGGTAACAACTGTCTATGTCTGCATTTTTTTTTTTTTTTCTCGAAAAGGCGTTTTAAAATTGTCTTTGCAATTCATACGTTAAGTAGTGGCGGACCTACATAGCTGCCTGTGGCAACCCCGGACCACGTAGTTAGTGTTGAGAGATGCCCCGCTCTTACCCGGTAGGGCGAAGGCAGCTTTAGAAGATTGGCCAGTCAATTCACCTGGGCGGGCGCTGGCAGCGGGCAATGCCGGGTGCTGGGGAAGACTGCTAGCTACCGATAATTTGCTCATAGCGAAGGTTTACTTTAAAGGCCTTCGCGTGATGCTTGTATTTGTGACCAAAAAGATTTAATCTATGCTAAATTATGTCCTCTTTCATTTAAGTAGTTGCTCAGTCCTGTTTTTTTCCCCTCAAAAACTACTAAGAACATGGCTTTTATCTTGTGCTAGCAGGTTTTAAGTTGTTACTTGCAGTATAAATAGTATCTTTTTTTTGTTTCAGTTGTGTGGTTTGAGTGTTACCATAAAAAGATGGAGTGTAGGGTGTTTTTTTTTTTGCATGAGTCAGGCAGTAAGATTGACTGTTTAAAAACTGTCTCGTGCTGAATAAATAGAGTGAGGATACACCACTGTATGTTAGCTTGTGACTGTTATTGTTGTAAAGGAAATAAATGTTTTCCCAAAGCCTTTACTCTGCTCAGTGAACCCCAGTGAGCAATCTGTTCTGTAGTAGAAATGAAGTATTACATTTTAAAAATTTTCTGTTGGCATTCAGGTGACGTGGTTTTGTTGCCTGAACGTGGGACGTGTTGGGCACCTACAGCTGTTTGCTTCAATGGGCCCTTCATTCTTTTCACTTGGGTGATCTGTTTGATCTTGATAATCTGTCTGACTTGCTTTGTTTAATCCATCTTGTCTCCCCCTCACCATCCTCGGGCTCAGTAGCCCATGAACTAGTTACATGTGTTTATCTCGTTATGTACAGTAGTTCTTTAGACACTACCTTGAAATCTGGTATTTCTGAGGTACAGCGAGATTTCAAGACTTTTATAGCATAGCCTACAGATTTCTTGGCTTACCTGTGGGGCTGTACATGAGACACAACCTACTACATCAGTGGGGACGAGTGTCTTGTGATGGGACAGGCACTGGGTGTCCAGCACGTGGGGCTTTCATGGCTGATGTCCACAGGTGCATGTGGTGGGAGAAAGGACCGTGGAAGCAGATAGATGCGTGAGGAACGTGCTGTCCGGCAGCTCCTGCTGAGTGCCAGGATCCAGCAGGATCCTGTAGATTTGGGCTTTGGGAGCTCATACCCCCCAGGATACAGAGAGGAGCCGTAGTACTGTGTGACAGGTGTGTGCAGCTGGCTCCACAGCTCTGGGTTATTGAGACCAAATGTGCAAGTCTTGTGCTATTGGCTTTGACAGGTCAGTGGTGAGCAGACCAAAGTCCTGAAGAGGTGGTTTCCTCCCTCCATGTCCTTGAGCGCTTTTCTGACCAGGGGCTGTGATTCCTTTTGCTCATCAGTAGACTGTGGCAGTCCTTTCCAGGAGAATACTGTGAAACAAGCTTTAGCATTTATTTGGATTAACTAAAAATAGTTAATTAACATAATTAACATAAATAGTATTTAGAGTCACACACACCCCCCCCCCAGGATCTTGTGGTGTTTTTTTTTCTTCTAGCCTGTTAACTTCAGTGGAAGTACACTGACTTACACTGTGTAGAAATATTAGGTCTAAACACTTGTGTTAGTCATAGGTTCTGATTATCCTAAACCTAGTATCTGTACAGCATGTCTTAACTAAGGTACAGCCTTAGTTCTGAGCAGACTGAATTTTTAATATTAGATATCACAACTTTTAGGGTTTTTTTTAGCGTCTTTCAGTCTATTATTATTTTTGACAGAGCTTGTTCTATTTGTCCGTTTTCTTGGTTATCAGTTTATACATGCACCATCTTGTACTGATTTTCTTAGTTTTTTTCTTTTTGCCAGGACACCACTACTTACTGCTGGAGGAGGGATTGTCTTTTGTTTTCCATTTCTGTTACAATTGAGGGTATTTATTCAAATTTGCTATGAAGAAATCTCAACACCAGAGGACTTATTCAGTCGATTCGGAGTTGTTTAGGATTCCTTGCATAGTTTATAAACATTCGAAGGAAGACAACAAGCTTGTCTGAAACCTGAAGGGCTATTGTCAAACGTCATAATTGTTAATGGAATTTAATACAACTGGGAATTGTGAATTACTCATTTGTAAAACAGGAAATCTATTAACTGCTTCTGTGTAAAGTAGAAATTATTTTTAGAATCTATTGTAGAAAATTTATAAACTTCAGTCTATTTCTGAAGAATCCAGAAAAGAAATTCTGCAGTCCAAGAGGAAGAGGAGTAGTTTTGATTCAGACTGTCAGATTAAAATTTACGTGTTCTGCAGAGCTGTTGTCAGTTTATTCATGCATCTGTAATACTGCACTGCTGTCAGTCTGTATGTGATGGAGAAATGAGCAGTGTGTAGAACTTACTTCCTTCATCTTTACATATGTGGGATAGTAATTTTCTTTCTGCTTCTGTAAAGTGACCTCTGTTACACTTTTTGCTTTTTCTTTAATTACATCTTTCCATTTTACAGTTTTAGTTTAGAACTGTAGGAGGGATCTCATGGGGAATTGTCTTATGGCCTCTAAATTTAAAGGCACTTTTCAGACTTTCTGTAAGTTCAGCTTCCTGACGGCTTTTTAAGCCACTAGTGCATTTCCATACTATCCTTGAATGCTTCTTGTGGAATATCTGTTGCAGCAGTTGTTCCTTAGAGAAACTTCCTTTGGAGTTAAATGCTGTGAATGCAATTGTAAGTGCGTCTTTCTTTTTGAACATTTTATATGTTATACCGGGGCAGTAAATGGGGCTTCATTGATAGTAGTATGAATTAGTCTTTCATTTTTTATATATTCTACAGCATCTGAGGGAGGCATTTTTCATATAAAATACTTCTATTAAAATCAGAATTCATTACAGATATTTTTTTCCACTCCTGCAAATTTGTACAAAGTCTTTGTTGTTATTATATTTGTTATTGGAAAATTAATATTGGTAAATTAGTTTCTGAAACCAGAAGCATTTTTAAGAGTGGAAAAGCTGCAAGCCTGGATGCTTGGAATTTATCAAGGATTCTTAAACAGAAGTTTGAGAATTACTTGGGGAGACTGCAGGCATGCTATGAGGAGGAGGTGTTCTTAATAATAAGAAGGGGACGTACTTGAGCGAGATAACCCAAAATTCTCATAATGGAACTATACAACTATGTCTTAGCACTTTCTGTTTTCACGTCTTTCTCAGTAACATTATTGTGTATATGTGGTTTGCAGAGAGCAAATCTTGGGACTCAAGGTCTGTCACATATCTGTGGCAGGAAACTGCTGCATTATTAGCATCTTTTGAAATTTAAATCACTTGGATATTTTCTAACAGTAAAGAATCTGAGTTTTACTAGCACTAAAATACCTCAGTTTATTTTGAAACCAGGGACATGTAAAAGTACAACTTGTTTTTAATGGAGTGATGATAAGTAGTGCTAAACAAGATTTGAAAAATATGTCTTCAAACTTGTGTGTTTAGATCAAAAACTCGATTCGCATTTTATTCTGATTTTCCTGAATCAGCAAGACTGTGGGAAGTGATGCATAACTGCACAACATTGATTCATGTCCTACATGTTTGCTGCTCTGCCAGGAAGCCTGAAGCTTAATGTCAAATGCGTGGGTGAAGCAGTTAACCAGAGCAAAATAAATTGTTCTACTTACGTGGTGCTGAATAGGGGCATTATCTTGGGAAAATCTGTTTCAGTGACTTACTGTACTGTTCAATACTTGTTACTTGGGACTGAACCATGAATACGAACTATTAGGATCCAAGCTCAAGGTCACACATTCATGCTTGTTTCTGTTCTCTAATCTCTTTTCTCAAAATGCTTTCAAAAAGATTGCAGAGATCATGTGAATATTTTTTCCTTTGAGATACAGAATATATATATCAGAAATTTCAAGAAAGGGGATATAAATTATTTCCTCATCTGTAAAACGGGATCATCAGTTATTGGAATGTAGATGGCAATATTTAGATTTCCTGCTAGGACCACAGTGAGTCTTGAGCTTATGTGACTTTGTATTTTTCACTACTTTAAAGCATTCAGTGTCTCATCCTCAGTGTTCTTTTAGAGTTTTATACATAATGTTCAATGTTGTTGCAAGCCATGGACAGACTAATTTGAGTCTTAAAAACTTTACTTTTGGAAAGTGGAGAAGAGAGAGGCCTCCTCAATCATTTCCAAATCAAGGAAGGTGTGTAGACTGAGGTTAGGACTAGATGCAGAACTTACACTTCCATGGAAAACTGCCTTCCATTACATGTTTTTTGAAGATGTGGGCTGTTTTGTGCAGGAGCTATTGCTATTTTTCTTTCTCACTTTAATTGATGCTTTAACAGCTGCATTACCTGATTTCTGATTTGAGTAACATTTTTTGTGTTATAAAAAGAAAATCAATGAAAACTATGTTATTTTTCTAGAGCATGCATTATGACTCTGATTTATGATTAGAAATGTATTTCCATGTTTTACTCCAAATATTTTAGAAACAGGAATAAAAGTCTGTATTTATATTCTTAGTAACTTTATTGATCAGATGAAATTTATTCAGTTGGATAATGATCAGATGTAATGGGTTGTCCTTGATGAGAATGAGTATGGTTACTTTTCCAAGGACAACAGTACCCAAAGGACTGAAAATGTGTAGGGAAAGTGTCTCTATCAGTACTAGGTTTGCAGAAGGTGGTAGGAACTGAATCTTCAGTTCCGTGTATCATTTCACTTGTATCATTGGAAAGAGCTTCTGACAGAATTTTTCATCAGTTGTCATCAGTATCTTGAAAGACAACTTTACGCCTTGTAAAACTAGGACTCATGGATTTAATGTAAGTTTGACCAGGACTTTCTGTTTTTGTGGTGGATGTGGGGATGAAGTACAGTTGGAGGGGGGAAAAATATGCTTTATCAACTGTATCCACAAAAAGCATTCCCCCCTGTATTTATTTATTTATTTATTTATTTTAAGCTAAGAACTCTAAGAACTTGATTTATTGGGGAATCAAAACAGGTTTCAGGAGGTGGCATTTTCCCTATGACAGAAATACCGTATGTTGCATACAAGGCTGATCAGAATTACTGGAGTAAATGACTATTTTGTTGCATTTTTTTATTAAAAAAACATTTATAAAGTCTCTGCATAATAAATTTAGTTACATGTGTAGTAATATGTAGATATGTATATAATAGATGTATATGGTAATATGTATGCAACTAAACCATACTTAGGTTTACATCACAATTGAAGTGTTACGCAGCTTGCAAGGAACTTCTCAGACTTAAAAATAGAAATCTTGGGGAGGATATTTCCAGTTAAGGTAACACTTGATCTTCAATATTGAAAGGGACTAGTCTAGATTAAGTTTAAAAGAGGAAATTGCAGAAATAAGATAATTTTTCCAGGTGAAGTTACTCGATTGCAATCATTTTTAGAGCAAATTAAGAAAAATGCTCTTAGTATTAATATATTTTTATTTTGATTGTGTGCACAATGTGGAAGATCATGGTCTTGATTCAGCAACACCGTCCTATAGTTTGTGTGGCATGGAAAAATAACAACAACAAATCAGTCGTGACTAAAAGTATGTGACACCAGCTTTCACTTTTAATTCTTTGGATTTTGCAATTTGTTATAATGCACTCAACCTCCAGGATGGCCTCCAAAACCTGGGGTGATGCTTCCTTCTTCCTTTGGGTATTCAAACAGTTGCCAACAAAAAAGGCAGGAACAAAGGCTTGTTTGCTAAAAGTCAGGTGCCCTACTTGCTTGTTTGGGAACCTGTTCTCTTCCCTGGTTTCAATAACTTTTTACCCATATTCCGTCTTGTTCCTTAAATATTTGTAGGTGTCTGCTTTCTGATCTGTAAAGTAAGTATAGAGCTACTGAGCTTAATAAAGTCACGTGTTTGTGTTGGATTCAGCAAGGCCTTTGCAGAATGTCATTATGATCTGGGTGAGTGTACTATTAGATGAGTGAAAAACTGGTGAGATGGTTGGGTTTAGAGGTGGCTACTTGGTTATAACTTACCTGGAGGCTGGTAACCAGTGGAGTGCCCCAGCTCTCTTGTCATAGGATGCGTCCTGTTCAATGTTATGCATGACTTGGAAGTTGGCCAGCCCTTGCTTATGAAGTTAGCGGCTGACATCAAACTGGGATGTGCTTGAGATCAGGGCTGTCGTTTAGAAAGACCTGGGCAGGTTGGAGGGGCTGGCTGGCAGGAACGTGAAATTCAGCATCGATGACGGCAAAGCTGCACATGTGGGAAGCAAGACCTCTTCCAAGGAGAAGGGTTCCCCTTCACTCAGCACTTGTCAGACCACACCTGGAATATTGCATCCAGCTTTGTGTCCATACCCCGTCTCTATACAAGAAAGATGTGGATAAACTGGAGCAAGTTCAGCACAAGGCCACCATGATGATGTCAGGGAGTTGTAGCACTGCCCTGGAGGAGACTCTGAGGAAGCTGGGCTTGTTCAGCCTGGAGAAGAGATACTTCATGGGGGCCTAATGGCAGCCTGCCCCTGCCATCTGGCAGGTTATCTGTCAAGAAGGTGGCAGGACAACAGGCAATGATTATAAACTGAAGTAAGGGTAGTTCTGACTAGATATAAGAGGAATGTTTGTCCAACCAAGCAGGAGAACAGGTTGCCAAGCAAGGTTGTGCAGTCTCTGTCTTTGGAGATTTTCAAGACCTCCATAGATAAAGCAGCCTGGTCTCACCTCATAGCTGACCTAGCATTGAGCTGCAGGTTGGACTATATGACTCCTAAGGTACCTGCAAACCTGAATGAGTCTATCAAGCAGTGACTCTGTATTTTGCCTTGCAATAATAATCTGTAGAGGGGAAGAACATAAGTACTAAAAAAAATTTAAAAACTTAAAATGGATTAAAAAAAATCCATAATGCTTTCTGCTTTCATTGTGGGTAGGAGCCCTCAGACAAATCTGCAAATGTGGTCGTTACTTTCTTCCTCTTTTTCTCCGCCTTCAGATGTACTAGGCAGGAATCTGCTCGAGGTGAAGAAATGTAAATAATATCCTTTAAAAAGGATCAGAAAACCAATATTCAGCCATGTTCTTGGGGTATCCCTTTAGATAGCTTCTTGTTCAGGGCTTGCAGCTGCATAGTTCTGTAACTTTGAGCAGGATGCTGCTTGGTGTGAGAAAGTGTGGCAGAAAAAGAAGCACAGTAGCTTTTAGGGAAGCGGATTCTACATGCAGTCTGGAAAATATGCATCTCTGTGGGTCTGGCCTTGTTTGCATTGCAGCTGCTAATAGACTTTCCCCTGACTTATCTGAGCCAGGAACTGGGCTTCATATTTACTGTCTACTTGAAGCTATGCAGTTCCTTATTCCATTGCTTATGATTTAAGTAATTTTCTTTGTTAAATTTAAGAATAAAATTTGTATACTGCAGGACTGTTAGCTATTAATAAAACCAAATAGACATTAAAATAAACAATGATCCGGCCTTGATATAGCCTTCTATGGCTTCCAGCATGTGATGGTAAGCTGTCATAATATAAATGCCTGCTTCATTCACGCCCACTGTAGTATAAAAACATCTCTTAAGAAACACAGTCTGTAGAATTTAGGGGTTTTTTTTTTAGGAATAGTCTTTTATGGAGAATAAATTGTGCTATCAGTTTTTATTTTTCTGTATAACAGAGCCATCTTGAGGTATAGGGGAAAAAAAGAAATTATACATGTGTTTTTCTGTGTTTTATCTCCTTGCCTCTGCACCCCCAAAAGAGTCTGTATATCAAATTTCAGCAAGATTTTACTTCCCAGTAGGACTTTTGTACTTATAGGTGGAAGAAGACTCAATTGGGCATTACACAGCAGTATCCAGTAAGTGACTTTACAACAAGAGGATTTTGGATGTTTATGGGCTTTCTCTTCACAGTTTCTTCTTGGTTTTATTTAATTTTTAGGCTTACAGGCTTTCTCAAAGAAGTTACTTTGCAGCTTGCCTGCACTAAGCTTTTTCCATGAGTCACAGTTTCTTGGAAATCATTCTCCTCATTTCATCTTCTCTGTTTTCTATTAAAAAATGCTCACTGGTTCACTCTTCCTGCAGTATAAGAGTGAGGAATCCTGATGTTGCTGCAGTTACAGTGTGCACTCCTTAAAGAGAAGGTATGTTGCCTTTACAGTTAGGGTGGTAGAGCTAGAAAACTTGGCAGTGTGTGCCCCTTTGTAGCTCAGTGTATAGGTACTGTGCCACCAGGTCTGAATGCTGTACTGCCCCATAGTTTTGGTGGAGTCTGGTGCAGTCCTGTTTGTATTACCTACTGACTATTGTACAAGTGATGACTTCTGGAAAATAGTTTTGATCAAGTGGAAATGCAGATGTTGATCAGTATTTGTATTCCTGTAGCTGAGAACTGGTGGCCTGTTGTTTATCCCACAATTAAAGGAAACTATTGAATGAAATCTGATGCACAGCTGTGTCTGAAAAACCTAGTCCTGGAGGTAGAAGGATTTACCAGAGATGAGAGGGGAAACCATGACACAGAAAGGAACACTGACTTTCTTCTGTAGTCTTTGAACAAGTATAAAGGTGCCTTTGTTTTCTTTGCTGAAACTGTAATTTGCTGTGGAATCAGTATTTCGGTCTCGCGGATGCCTGGCCACCAGCCTCTGTTATTTAGGTGTTAGCGTTCTGAGGTTGTAAGGTCTGCTGTGGAACATCACAGACTCCCACTTCCTTCCATACTATCTTTCATGGTCAAAGGTGAGGGCTCTTGGTGGAAAATTTGATATAAGTGTTAGGAACTATTCTTGGGGATCATTTCACACTTGGCCATTTCTGGTTTCTGGTGTGAGTGCCGCTTGAGATCTGACTGCGTAGGACTTCTCTGCATGGGAACATCTCCCAGGAACATTTGATTTTAATGTAGTATTTTAATTTGGTGAGGACCTGAATATATTGCAGTGTATTAAGAAAATGCATGCATTTAAGATGGTTATTGCTGATTTTTAAAGACAATCTTGTTACTAGCTAAATGGTTGGAATAAAAGCATGCTACCCTGCTACAAATAGCTTTTGGTTTTTTAACAGCACTAGTCTCTTAGGCTTGGAATATTTGAGGTTTGCTCAAATAGATTGGTTCAATGACTAACCTGTTGTAAGTGGACAATTAAACTGGGAACTTACAAAGTTGGAAAGCTCCTTCCTCTTCTAGTCTGTATAAGTGAGAGTCACCCGTTTCTCCTAACAGTCTGACAGGAAAAGACCAGGTGAAAACATCATGAAGCAGACAGGGGAGGTGAGGGGCCAGTCTTTTGGCCAGAGTGGGTCACCTGCCTCATATAAAAGTATCTGGATGCTCCTCAGCCTCTCTCCCTGCATCTGCTGTACTTTGGGTACACAGGGGAAATGTGAGGGAAGAGATGGGGAGAAGGCAATCTAGACCACCACTGTGGTCCACACCAGCCACTGCTACCTCTGCCCACATCTGAAGCAAAGAAGGTGATGAGCACTGAGTCAGATGAATTGGTTGGGTACCTGGAAGCTCATGGGAAATCTTTGACTTTGGGCTAGGTAACTTCAGGAGCTTCTTTCTGTCCTTGTGTTTTGTGATTGCTATGGAGCCTGGAAGGGAGCTGTTTGCGTCATTAAATAAAGGATATACTATATATGAGAAGTCAATTTCATATGGAAAAAAAGCTCTGTATTTTTATAACATCTGTGTCACATAGAGTAAGTCAGGGCAGTTGTTCAGTTATTCACATAAATAATTTTATAATGCAATACACATGCATATAATAGCTCACATGTTTCATGTTTAATAGGCCATTTTTTCTATTTGGAGCTTTTAAATACCTTTGGAATGAAATTTTAGTATTCTGTGTCTTAAAAGCTCATAGCTGTTCAATTTCTTAAATAATTTTATGTTAAACTAAGTACCACCTACTCAGTGGTCACAATGTTGCATCTGGAATTCATCCTTTGGTGTGGGGCCCCAGGTACAAGTGAGGGTCTGGCAAACGGGAGCAAATGTAGCGAAGGTCACTGCCATGGCTGGGGGAGGGAACAGGTCAGAAGAGGCTGAGGGAACGGGGTTTGTGTGGTTTTGAGAAGAAAGGATTGAGGGGGATTGAATTGCAGTCCTCTACTCCCTAAGGCGGGCTTGCAAAGAAGAGACAGAGCCAACCTTTCTTCAGAGGTGCACAACAGGATAATGAGACGCAATGGCCGCAAGCTGCTGCAACCGTAATTCCAGTTGGGCACAAGGGAAAAACTTCCTGGAGTGGTTGGTTAAACACAAGAGCAGGCTGCCCTGGGAGGGGGTAAAACCTCCACTTTCAGGGGGGTTCAGAACTTGGGTGGAAAAGGCCCTGAGTAAGCTGATCTAATTCTGAAGACACCTGTCCCGAGTGCATAAGAGAACATTCAGAGGTCCCTTTCAGCTTAATTTGAGCTGTGATTTCTATGGTTATTGTTTGAATGCACCTGTATAGCTGTGTGGTGTGTAACTGTTAGCAGCAGAATCAATGGGGAAACCACTTGCTGCTAGTCAAATTAAATTATCTGGCTTAATCTTTAATTAATCTTAATCTGATTTAAACATCTTTGACCTGAGTTAGTTCCCCTGCCTCTCAACAGAAGAGTGAAAAACTTTTTGAAATATGGTGCTGTTAGAGGTCGTTCATCAATGTGCTGTCTGCTGAGTAAAATGACAATTATTTTATTTTTATGATGGGTATTACTGGAATGTAGAGTACACAAACTCTCTTTGCTACTGCAACATTTTTCCCAGTGTTTAATAAGTAGAGAAAACTGTGTGGAACTTCAAGATGAATTAATTCAATCTATAAGTCAAGCCCTGAGGCATTCTTAAGTGAGAAAGTGTATCTATCTTCTTGTGAATAACTGCACTGTTCAGATGGGAGCAGGCAGGTCAGTGGCTAGGACTCTTAACACTGGGTCTGTGTCCTTCCTCAACACAATTCTTGTGCAATTCGAAGCATGTCACTGTGGAGCTAGATCAAAATGGAAAACAAGTTGAAAACTTTCATAGCTCAGCTCTGCATGCAGCTAGTATTTGTGAGGAAAAAACTGATTTTAAAAATCATCGTTGAAGTTAACTTCCAAGATGTTTAACAACTTACATCATACAATTTAAATAAAAAAAAATATTCTGAAGGCCTTTTAGCTAGTCTCTTAAAGATGTATTTGGAAGAGGTGCTGAAACTAACTTTCAGAGGTTTACTGGTTATTGCATGTTTCACACTTGAAAATCCATGTTCCAGTGATGATTGAACTTTAAAAGAATAAAGAAAAATAGCCTTTTCTTCAAATCATAATTTCCCCTCATTTTGGCTGACAATTTTGGTGTGACGAAATGCATTCCAGACATTTGTAAGCAGGAACACGCCTTTGAGCTCTGCAGCTACAAATTGTAGAGAAAGTCTTTAGAAGGGACACTGTACAGTGAAAGTATGTAACTGAATATTTTTTGTGTTATAGACAGATGCTGTATATGTGCATGAATCCTTTCTGAGCCTTGGCTTTGAAGCTACTTGGTTTTGTCTAGGACTTGGTTAAGAATTACCAAAGCTTAAGACAATTTAAACAGGAATTCTTTATGCTTAGAAAATGGAAGTAGTTATGAATCATCTCATCGTACGAGGATCTTGCACTACCAGTGTTGTTACCGTTCCTGGCACATCTGTCCTTGCATACCTGATGTCAGGGACATAAATTGCCTGGTACCTTCTAAGGTTGGATTCTTTCTCGAGGCATTTCCTTCCATTCACTTCCACCTTCTGTAAGTGGCAATTGATTTGACCTCTATAGTCCAAATAATTTAGTTTATTATTTCTCCATTGTACCTTGAATTTCACTATCTCCTTCAACTTTTTTTCCTATTTCAGCTATGGAGACTTTCCAAGGGCTTTTGAGCTGTTTTGTGTGCTGTTGCCAGCAGAAGTGGTGGCTTCTTAATGTTAACATCTACAGACTACTCATGAGTAGGACAGAAAATTAAGCATTGGCTCTTGCACTATCTTGTATGGCTTTTGGAAATTTTCCTCCTCAGCCTTGTTCTGAAATCCATCTTTTTGACGTGCTGTCTCTTGAGCTAGAGCGAAAATGGGTTTGGGGCAGAGTGTGTGCATTGCTCAATGCAACAGGTACAGTTTTTCCTTCCAGATGGTACTGGAATATCACTGTTAAGTCCTGTTATGTGGAAGGAAGGAGAATTTCTCTCTTGGATTCTGGGCTTTGCTCTTTTCCAGTGTGTATTCAGGACCAAAGAATACTTTGTAGATTTATTCTTTTCCTTGAAACATGAGATTGGTGACATTTGAAGAGAAAAGGAGGAAAGAGAAGGTGCTCAGAAGAATACTCCCAGGTACTTCACTCTCTTGAGGAGAGTGCTTAAGTGGAGTTTTAAAGATTGCCAGAAAGAAAAGAAGAAGCTGTGTATAAAGTGTATAGTTAAAACTTACGATTTCTGATTGCCAAATGGAGAAAAGCATCATCAAAATGGGTGAACTTCCTAGAATTTTTATCCCTCTCACTTTCATGAACATTTTGGAACAGAATATATGCTCCAAACAGACACTGACATAACATGCTTTAGTAATCTATTTGTGATTGTCACAGTGGGAGCTACGGAGTACCAAAGAGTTTGAAAATGTCAACCTTTTTTCAGCTGGCTTATTGAGATCATTAAAAGAATTGGATCCAATACTGAGTGCTGTGTACATAAAAATTTGGACTAGATATATTTTGAAGCAAGAATCCAGGCACATTTCCTCTCGTTCATAATGGTATTAGCTAATAGATATGAGCTTGGCCAAACTGAAAAGGAGTGTCTCAATATTTGGAAATTATGTTCATTTACAAATCATGTTCCCTTCATTTTTTGCAGGGTTTTCAGTCTGCTAAAGGCACAGTGGCTACCCTAGGATGGACACAGAGGAATTCCCTCCTCCACCACCAGAAGGTAACTGAAATTGTTTGGGGTTTAAAGTAAATTTTTTTGTAACAATGTGATTATATTTCCAAAAATGTTTTTTTACCTCCCTAATACTTTCTTTCCTCATCTGACTTTAAGATTTGGTCCCAGTAGTATTTTGCTGAAACAGGAGCTCCTGTTATCTGCCCTGGCTTGTTCTTGGTCCTTGCTTGCAGGTTTTGTGAGAGCGTGACAGGAGGAAACCTGGGGAGTGATTGGTCCTTACAGTCCAAATCTGCAAATATGTCTAAGGCAACAATTGTGGACCATATAATTACATCTTTGTCATGTGCTTTGGCAGCCTCAGGTGCTCATGCACGTGGTGCCCTATAAAGAAAAAACAAGTGAAGGCTGTGGCACAGGCGTGATATTTGAACCAGTGTCTCAAAAGCCTGGACAGATATGGAGTCTGAATTTAGAGGACAGAGAGGGGTTATTTTCTGTGCAGGCATGTGTTGCTTCTGCCAAGCGTACTTAATCTGGGTGATATCTGCTGAGGGCTGCAGCTGAAGGACCATCTTCCGATGCTGCAGTTCTCCAGCCAGCATGCATTCTCATGGCAAGCAGAGGGGAAGCATGCACAGCTGAACCTTTGTGTGGTCAGAGGACAGAGATTATGGAAGAGTATTATGAATGCTGGACTATGGGGCCGGTTCTGTAAAGTCAGTCCTCGGTGCCTGTTTCCTGCTGTACGCTGGTAGCTGCATGGCCTCTGGTACAGCCCAGGTTTCAGACGGTGCAAAGGTACAATCTACGAAGACACCATGTCATTGCCTTCTGCGTTTATGCTCTAAGCCAGGGGTCCTCAAACTACAGCCCGTGGGCCGGATACAGCCCCCCCAGGGTCCTCAATCCAGCCTCCCAGTATTTACAGACAACCCCCCCCCCGGGGAGGTTGGGGGGGAACCAAGCAGCCGCAGATGACTGCCTGCCACTTACTTAATCCATGCGCTGGCCCCCTGGTTAAAAAGTTTGAGGACCCCTGCTCTAAGTGAATATTGCATGTGGCTATTTTTTTTTTTTCCTGTTTGATTTCCTGTAAACACACCTATTTGTAGTGCTTGTTGTTATGTATTTTGAATCTTAAAAGGATTTGACTTTTGGTAGTTGGATTCTGGGAGACTTCTTAGAAGAAGTGTCGTGTGCTTGTTCTAATCATCCCACAGCACAAGTTTTTGGAGACGTGGGCTATGGAGACCTGTGGTTGAACCGGGTACAGCTGTTCTTATTTTGGTAAAGATGCTAGTATAGTTTGTATAGATCGTGACTTTCCCATAAATTTTTGATGTGTCTCTTATATAGAACATTATTACTTATGGACTTACATTTATTATATACATTCATATATGTACCTGTTAATATATATAAATATACAGTATTACTTAGAGGACATTTTACTTATTGTTCACACAGAACTTATACCTATGTGAGGCCATTTAAGTATGAAAGAGGATTTATCTTAATTTTGGTCAGCCGTAACTTTTTAGGAATTTGGGAATTGCCATCCTAGATCAAAACTGCTTTCTTTTTGCTGCAGATAGAGGTCTGTTACTAGATTCTATCCAGGAAATTGGGAATGTGAAAGAAGCAGAAAGCTGTGAAATCAACTTTTAATGGGTTAGATTTCTGGCCAGCATTATTGACAGTTTTATTTATGCTCTGAGATATCACTAAGGTGGTTGTTGGCAAAAATACTTTTCCTGTCCTTGTTCTAATCCATGTGGTCAGGACCCTGAATTTAGCTTTGTTTTGTATAGTGACAGTTACTGTGAAACTGTCTCTGTTGGATAATTGCATCTCTAAGGCAATGTAGTACTGTGGGGGAAGAGTCATCCCGAAGGAATCAATATTTCCACTTAAGCAGGGGCTGCTGTTTTTCAAAGACAGCTAAAAATTGCAGCAACAGCTCCAACTTTGTGCAGCATGTCAGTGTGTAAGATACCCTGACAAAAATTCAATGATGTAATTCAGTATGATTCTAGAATTGAGGTTCTTTCTCTGCAGACTGCTTGGTGGCATGTAGAACTGTGTATTGCATCCTTATTTTCAGACATGTCATTCTTCAACAGGCTGGGATTAGATTTATTTAATATAAATTGATATTCTGCTCTACTTGATCTTGCATCAAAGGATGGTTTCCTTATCTCAGAAAGCTTTGCCTGAAGCTATTGGAACTTGTATATTTATTTTTTTACTTTACCATTGCTATCTCTCTTAAAAATTTGTATTTATACAGAGAATATCAGTGAAGATAAATTTTAATAATTACACTAAAATACGCTTTAGTTCACTTTCTAGATAATTCTCATGAGCTGTTTTACAGGTGGAAAATAAGTGAGGATTTTAAGGGCCAAGTACAACTGCAAATACACATAACAGTTAAAGGAAGGAAACATACAAGACTTTTGTAATGGTTGAAGTTTTTTTTGGCAAGCATATACACTGGCCACCCGCGGTGTCTGCTCAGAAAGGATGAGCAGCACTTGCCAGTGCCTTCAGACAGTGGGGGCATGAGCGGGTTACTGTGGCTTATAGCAAGGATAAGGCTCTCACCATGTTCTGGGTGCAGGACCCTTTGATACATTGTAAAAAAAAAAATAATTGGCTTTGCATAATGATTCTGAAGTCCTGAACTGGGGCTACAGATGAAATCACTTGCTTTTTTTTTTTTTTTTTTTTAAAAAAAATTCTTTTGGCAACACAGGAATTTTTTTCTATTATCTATTTGTCCTAACAAATATAGCTGTAGTGCTGAAAGTCATGTGGGTTCCTTTCCCTTTACAGGTGTATACCTTGCACTATAAATCTCATTTTTATTTTTGTCAAGTAGGTTTTCTATGGTTTTAAAAAGTAAATTCCACAATTCTATTTGATCAATCCAACTGTATACAAAGGGGAAAAATAATCATAAACCTTCATCTTTGTCATGAGGATATTGTGGGAATGTACATGAAAGCTATGTGATTGAGTTAACACTAAATAATGTCTTTTCATTAGCAATAACTGTCTGAATCTACACCTTGTTTAAGTTAAAGTGCAGTTAAGGTCAGTACTAGAGCTTCTTCTGCTTTCTGATAGGGAGAAACTACATGTGATAAAAGAATGGATGATAACATATTTTACCTTTATTTAATTTATTACGCTTACGCAACATATCTGCTCATAGCTGTTTGGACATTCCATTCATGCATTGTTAATTAGGCAGTTGACAGGTTTGTGCTAGTTAATTCCCCTACCCCAGAGCAAATTGAAGTACTGAGTAACTTTAGAAAAATTAATGCCCATATGTTCCTTCCTCCAGACTTCTTTAAAAATAATTTCTTCTTTTAGCCATGACTAAAAATGCCTTAGTATTTTTCTCTGTATATTTTGAATGAATACAAGTGTTAGTAACCCAGGAGCAGTTGGAGAGGGGTAGATGTAAAGGCTTCCTTGGCTAAAAGCACAGTCCAGACAACTGTTTCCAAAATTGACACTTGAGCTGTTAGTACTGGCTTGCGTTCCTTTCTGTAGTGTGTCTGTGCATCTGAATTCATGCACAAAGTGCTGGTGTGTGAGTTTTCATACACACAAAATTTCCATGGCTATTTCGTGAAATAGAATAGAGGATGATTCTTGTTCTATCAACAAAAAAAATCCTTTTTTAAAACCTAAATGAAAATGGTAGATTTTACCAATGGCTGTAAGTTATAATTATGTTTTTAATTGGTTGCTGTATTGGATTGTCCTTAATCAAGCCCATTTAGACAAGAAAAGGACATGCTGCTGACTGCAGACTGTGCAGGGAGGAATTAAAAAAATGGTAATTCTGAGATTCAGGAATCATATTGTGCTTCTTCTGTAGAGGAGTCATCTCCATGCTGACCAGGTTGAACTGGACACTGGATGTTTAATGCTAGGACCGTGTTTATGTGTGATGGCCTGTGCTTGTGCTATTACTACTTAAGATCCTGTAAAGTGGAAGTTCTGTTCTTTAAGTGAGGGCTTAAGAGTTGTTTACTGGGGGCTGTTTCAAAAGGAACAACCAGCTTTGTTTGCTCAGCAAGATGGATACCTGACAAACAGCTTCTTGCCCAAGGGAGGCCGCGGGTGTGTGTACTCTCTGTGTCAAATATGCTTCTGGTTTCACACTTTTGTCTCTGAATATGCGTGTGTCATTATTTCGGGTTCATGCTATACCTCACATGCTTTCTCTGTAAAACTGTTAGAAAACACTGGGTGTATTTCATTAATACCGAGTATATTTGCCAACAATTCATCCCAGTTGTCCAAAGTGAGTTGCCAAATTTTACAACAGCTGTAAGACCTGAAATAAGCTTTAAGCTCTGTTTTATAATTAATTGAGTCTATCAAGGTAGGTTAATATATAGCGATAAGTTTTGGAGTATGACTGCATCACAATACAGTTCTTGAATCGTGAACAGATGGTATATTTTGTTTCCTATTTATAGGGAACCAACATATTTATATTAAAATCTTAAAGTGAAATACCAAACTTTCAGAGTTTGTACAAGGACGTTGTCAACTTTTTTTTTTGTACACTATCAAATTAATTTGCTAGTGTAGTCTTTGTATCACTGCCAAATACTCTTTTTACCTGAGAGAGAATCACTTGCAACTCTTCATTTGGAAAGTGTGAGGTGCCTGTAAATACCAGGTTTAGTCGAGAGCTGGATGTTCACTCACCTACGCTACTGTCCCCAGAACCAAGAGTAAAGCTAAGTGAGAAACCTTGTTGTGCTGAAGTTTGGGACTTAAGATGTTCTTCAATTGAATGAATATTTGTTGGGGTTTTTAATTGAAAACAGACTGAGGTTATCTCCTAGACACTGACTGTAAAAACATTTCATACACCTTTTTACACAAAAATTCAACTCTCTAGGGCTGTGAGTGGGATATTTTGTTATTTCTGCTATGGAAAGACATTGAGCAAGGAGGCCAAGGACTTAAATCTGGATATCCTGTATGTGATTGAGTGGTGTGATTGTGTCTTCCTGTGGTTATTTTTTGTCATTTGCCTGCCAACGCTGGAACATTAAAATAGTCATAGTTCCTCTGCCCCTGAGAAGGCTGTCATCTTTAGTCTGTGGAATAAGTAAGTGAAGTAAGAAAAACTGTACTCTCATAAAGTTCCCTTAGGGAACTTTACATATTTTAACCAAAAAAACTTAGAAAATTTTTTGATTAATCTTAGCAGGAAACTGCTGGATGGCTGCTGTGTTTTGCTGTAGAGATGATTGTATTTCTCTGCCAGGGGAACTGCTTTTTATTCTGTCCCCCCGATATATTTCTTTCAGATTATTTCATTACCTTTTGTGTTGTTTAGTGAATGATTTCATAGTTTACTTAGGTTTTAACTATTGAAAAATATCATTTTTTTTGACTGAGACATAAGGCAGCTAATTTGGGGCTTTTGTAATATTGACAAGAAAAACACTTTAAGATTTAGTTTATGGAAGTGAAGAATGCTGAGGGGACCTAAGTTTTTTGAACTAAAGTAAAACGAAAAGGCTCTACTTAGTATGACTGGGGCTTTAAGATAACACTGCTTAGATTAAACTGCAGCTATAAAGGGAGTTGGTCTTGGGCTAAACAGCATTGTTTGTTAGATATCTATTTTCAGCATACAGACAGTTACAAATGATGGCAAAAGGGGAGCCAAGATTTCAGAAGAATGAGAACAGAATATGAATTGTAGTTATGAATGGTCCCTTGTTTTTTAAGCTGGCAGTAGCTTGCTGGTGTCTGACATCCCATCTGTAACAGAACAATTTATTTATTTCTAAAGATCACATTTCTCTCAGTAAATAAAGGAAAATACATTGTTTAAGGTAAGGATCAATTATTTTGTGTGACAACTCAGACAAGCTGTGTAACAAAGAGTAACAAGAAAATACACATTGCAAAAATGCAGCTATGGTGTCACATGTCGCTCCTAATTATGTGTTTTTTCTTCTGGCCAAGTGTATTTGAGCATTGGGAAAAACAAGAAACGGAAAGAAGATAAACAGATTAATTAAAAAAATCATTTTTGGTTTTAGCATCTACAAAGAAAACACAGTTTACATATGTGTAATTTTTTCTTATTTTGTTTTGAAGCAAACAGCAAAATCTTTGCTAGATGTTTATAATGTGTTAAATGATCAAATGTGATGTACTTTTACAGATTTCTTGGAGGCTGACTTAATCTTTGTGGTAGTATTTGTGTTTGTTTTCTTTCTGAATAATAAGTTATAATTGTTTATTCACTCAACTGCTCTGTAAAGTGACTTTATTGCTGGACTTGCTGACTGTGTGCAGGGACAAGGCCCAGACATGTTGATCAAAAAGAACAATTGATGATGAGATAAAGGGCTTCCAAGGGATTGCAGCAAAACTTAGCCTTTTGTCGGGAGTAACTAGTATTGCTGGTTTAAAAGACAAACAAATTGTAAAGAAATTTGTACTGATTTTGGGGTATCCTTTCAGTGAGTATTTGTGTAAGCTAAGTTCTGAAATTTTAATTTCAAACAGTGAGCTAACATATAAGAAGAGGTGTAAATAATTGTTTTTTCTTTATTTCTTTTGCCTTTTTAGGATCTGTATCTAGCATTAACTGGCCAAAATAAATTGCTGCCAAATAACTGAGGGATTTTTTGGGTTTGGTTTTTTTTTTTTTTAATTGTTTCACTAATCCCAGTAAATATTCACTAACCATGCCTAAAGCTTCTGTAATGATTCCACTCTAGAGTCTGCAGACAAATTAACTTTTTTTATACATTATTATAATTATTTTCTCTTGTGCATAAGCACAGGTAAAAACTTGTTTTCATGATGTGTCACATAAAGTGTCTGAATTACTGAATGAAACACTTATTAGGTGCTGTTTGCTTTCGCTGCAGAGAGGAACTGAAATTATGCCTAGTAATCTGAGAAAGACATGCTTGATAAACATTTTTTGGGGAAAAACTGTTCAAGCCCCTATATAGATTTTTATTATTTTTTTCTTCCTCGTTGAAATAATCTTTCCAGGAAATGGAACCTTGTCATAGTTTCATTAAAATTAATACAGAAGATGATTTATTCTGTCAAAGAATGATTGCTGAAGGAATACATCATATTGTTAAACAGTAGTCTGTTGTTGAGCTCAATAATTTGGTTAGGTGAAAGCATGACAGTTCCTTAAAAATCATCTGTTGCACTTGTACAGGTTTCTCCAGGGGCTGGAAGGACATGTGCTTCTATACCATGGGGATGCCAACGCTGATGGGCAACTTCCCAGTCTCTGTATTTCCCCGTTCTGTATGTTGCAGGGAGAGACAAAAGGAAATCCAGGTGCTGCCCTGGGTGCAGTGAATTGGTTTCATGTAACATGTCTGGAAGATCTTAGCCATCTCCTGTATTGCAAAGGAAGGTGGAAGTAAAATTAACTTTGACTGGGATTGCTTTTTCCCACTTACATGTCTGATGGTGACCCACTCATGTCTCCATGTGAAGAACATTTGCCAACCAAATTCTTAAGAAGATTCTTCATGTTGGCTCCTTCCTGACCTCTATGTGGACTGGCTGAAGCTCTGAATCATGAAATTTAGCCCTGCTGAGGCAGGGCTTCCTTTTCTCTTCATGGCTAATGAAAGGAAGCAATGAGGAGGAGTCTAAGGATGATGGACTGAAAGGCCCCAAGGAAACTCTATCATTGCCCAACTCAAGCCAGTGTCCACTAAGGTGAAAAAATTTCTGGTAGAAGCTGTGTTAAAAGGTTATTGTAAAACAGAATTTTGGAGAGTTTGGTTAGTGAGTCTTGATGTAAGAATTACTGGTTTTGTGAGTTTGCTTGAATTCCACAGGTATACTTTTTTCAAGCTATAACAGGACCGTAGTATGTTAGGGCAAAGAAGAGCAAGATGTATAGAAACAATAATTAAAACAAACGCTAAGAAAGGGGGTGCTATAAAACTCCCTGTCCATTAGTTCCTAGGATAATGGATTTGTCAAACTTTGCATACATTGCACTTTGTTTACAAATCAGTCTATCTGTATAGTGCTCTTTAGGCTAGGCGAAGTAGTAACAACAGAAACGAGTAGGTGAGAAGCCAGCTGAAATCCAAAATATTTCCAGTATTGTCCTGGATTTACAGGACATAACTATTCTGTCTGTATTTTTTTTTTCTGTAGTAAAAGATGCTGTAAAAGTTGATTTCTAGATTGTTTCCTTGTTCAGAAGACAGGGAAATCAAAGTTATATTATAAATTATAGTTAAATCAAAGTTATTTTTAAGCATGTGAACAGGTTGCACACAGTGCTCTGGAGTGTTAGATGGAGTTACTGTTGGGAAGAAGGAACCTTTGGCAGTGTGTCCAAAAAGACAAACAGATCCATGAAGCCATATGCATCTTCTGTGGCAATGCTCAGAAGGAGGCCGAGCGTACGAGTGCCTCTGACGCAGATAAAGAAGTCAGATGCTTTTAGGTGTTCAAAGTGCTGGTTTTGGGGAGTGCCGGCAACTGCTTCAGTTTTGACGTTGCTAGATAAAGGGTTGTTCAGCCTAGAGCAATGACCCAGAATTCAGGTATCCCTTTGACTGAGTCACCTGAAGGTTCTATCTAGGAAGTATGTACAGTTGCTGGCAAGGTAGTGAAAGAAAACATGATCTAAAAATGAGATCAAATCCCTTGCTACTCCATATCCAAAATGTGTCAGCTTGGTAGAAAGATGTTTCTAGACATGATCCAAGACCTAGGATACTTAAGCTTTTGCTCTGGGTGGATTTCAGCTCTTTTTAGTATGATATACAGTTTATGTACCTGAACTGTACGTTTTCTTTCTGTACAAGTGGGATCTCGTGCTCCCTGCTTTAGGCCTCCAGGGTCTCTTTCTGCCACTTTCTGCTTCACAGGACTCATAATTACTCTTCTACCGGACGATACAGCAGTTTCATGTTGATAATTAGAACTGAACAGACAGTATTAGAGAAATGCATATTCCTCAAACCATTAAACAGTAATTGCTTCAATGTAAAAAGTCACTATTTGGAAAACTATATATTAATGGATGATACCTGCTTAAAAAAAAAAAAAAAAGTGAAGAAATAAAGAATAACCCAAGCTGCTCTCACTGGTGGAAATTCCACTAAAAATGGTTATTTTCTCACAAATATAGCAACTGTGTGGTCAAAACTGCATTTCTTAGAAGATTTTCCCTTTCCTTTTTTCTTTAAGTGACATTTGTATCCTATGGTTAGCCAAAATTTTCCCAATGACTTTGTAGTCCTGCTGCTGTTTGATTTCTGTTTAATGAAAGCTCTCTGGTTTTCCAGTTCCCTGTGTGGGATTGCCCATTTGGCAGCACGTTGTAGGTGAGTTCAGCAGTTCATACGCACAGTAGCTGAGGCTGAGCCCAGTTGCACAGCCAGCATCAGCACCTACCTCTACCAACAGACACCTCAGACAGCAAAGTAGCTTTTGTGTTTTGACTGCTGTACCTCATGTTAGGTGCCTGGCAGCATTTATACTAATTCAGCCTGGTGACCTTGGTGCTATTAAGTGTTGTGTTCCTTTGATACTGATGGAATGCTAATAGCCTTTAATATGGATAGATGTATTTCAGAGTACTTACGCAGATTTCCAAATTATGGCTGTACATACTCTCCTTACAGCATATCCTTTTACAGACTTGTCGCAAATCAGCAATATTTGTTGGTGAATTTTTAATGACTGAATCTACTAATACGGTGCTGAGGTAGAAAAGACCTGCTTGGGACCAGGCTCGGTCTATGTGTCTGGCCATGGCAGGCAATACCAGTGTTACCAGTGTGCAGAGTATAAATGCAGTTAAAGTATATGGCCACAAAATGCAGATTTTACGTAGCAACTTTTCTAATTATAGCATAGCCAGCTTGAAAAGCATCTTGTGGTGTTGCAAAGGAATACAGGTCTGCTGGTGTTGCTGCCACTGCTCTCTGGACAGCTTAGTTCGTGGCTAATGTTTTTATGTTAGACTTTTGATTTTTTTGTAACTCGATTCTTTTTATTTTTAGCTAACTTTAAGCTTAATCTTTTAGCACTTGAGTAGTTTGTAAGGTTCAGTGTTTTTTGTATTTGTAAATCTTTCCAAATATCCACAGATCTGGGCTTTATTTCAAGAAATAAAATTTTATAGTATTAGACATGCTCTTGTTGGCAGTCTTTCTGTGAAACTTGAACAGACAGCTTCATCATTAATTTTGAGTTTGTTTTTATCCAGAAGAATAGTATCTGTTGTGCATGCTTGACAACATAATTAGTAAGCAATGTGTGTATTTATGAAATACTGAAGAGGCATTTTACTTATTTCTTTGTTGTTTATTTGCAGGGAGAGACTGTTAATTCATGTGGTTTTGCTTTTGTTTCCATCACTGGAAACATTTTTTGCATGAATGTGTACTGTTTAGTATTGTTGGGGTTTTTTTTTTGTAACTGTTTTCCACAGAGACTTGTAGCGCTGAGGTTGTGGTCATGCCTTGGAAGCGTGCACGAGCTGTGTGTAATTAGCAGCATGCCCGTACCGCGGGGACCTGGCTTTCCTGCAGCTCCAGCTTAGCACAACTGCAAGTGAAAGGGGAATGGAAGTCCTCAGCTCGGATCCGCTTCCCATGGGAGGGAGCGGTCACCCGTGTGGTTTTGTATACACAGTTTTGCTTTAGATGTTTCTTTCCTTCAACAAAATAGAATCTTTCCACCTGCATGACTGTGGCATGTGCCACACTGACTGCTGGCAAATGTGCCGTGACTTGCAAGTGTCAGTGAAGGGCGATGTTCGCGGGGGCGCTTGCTCCTAAAAGCCAGCCTTGTTATGGATTGCCTCCTGCCCTGCTCAGTCACTCTGTGCATCTCACCCCCGATCCCTGCTCAGGTGCTGGTAGAGGTGTCTTTTGGGGAAGGGCAGAAGAGAGATGTATAAATCAGGTACCAGAGCAAAAGTATATGGAAAGTTCAGTTTTTTCTCCTGGTACTGAAGAAGTAGCAGTCTTAAGTGGGAGATGTGAGTGGGTAGAAAATCCCGTGTTACTTTCTAGCTGTCTGATCAGTGCTAAAAAGCTGGGAGAAACTAAAGGCTGCCTGGTGGTGACCAAGTCTCTTAAAATCTTTTTTGTAAGTTCCTGCTGAATGTGAATCAACTGTTGTTTCCCAAACATTTACACAAATGGGGGAACTTTTGCAGGCATGAGTGTTTCCTAGCGTAAGGCAAACAAGGAAACCTTCCTGACAAACACCAAGCCTCTGCTATGAAATTTCACTTGAAATAAAAAGCCAACATCTTGAGAGCCTGTTCATTGTGGAGCACAGCCAGCATGGTATGTTTGGGTCCAAATGATTAGTTTTACAAATGTAATGATAACTTTAAAAATTCATCTGTTTCCTGATATCTGTGCACTTCCATTTCTTGTTTCTATCTAGTGCTTTGTACACTTGCATAAGGAGCTGGGCAGATTTTTACTCTTTAGAAATAAGGGTCTCAAAAGGCAAGTGTTATCTCATCTGAGAAATCTCTGGAATGTATCAAGGTTAAATAATAAGGACTCAGATTGCTATGCCTGGCCATTTTGCTTTGATTTGTAACCTTTTTAATTTATCAAATTTTATAATGCCTACAAATACTCTGAGATAGTAAACTTTTTAGTATTTTTTACTAAAAAGTTTTGCGTATTTCAAGATACTGAAGAATTTTTAAAAAAGTTGAAACATTTAGGGAAATCAGTGGGTCTGTGCAGTCCCAAGTGACTTGTTGAATCCAAAATACATGAGTAAAAAAGATAAATATTTTAAAACTTCACATTGGAATAAGAACAAGCAGCCCCTGACAGTCTGCTTTAGGTTCAATTATATTAATGCTTTTTTTCACTAAATAATAATTAGATATTTTTCATCTGAAGCATTATACACTTATTTTCTTTATTGGTCAGGTGGCAGTGTAGTGAAAGTGACTACAATTGTTTATCATTTAAAAAAAAAACCCAGAAAATTTGGTGTTCAGTGAATATATTAGATGGAGTAAGGAAAAATAGTTTTCCCTTCTGAGAACATACATATTTACCGTGTCCTGAAGTCTTTAGAAAATTCTTTGTCATGGAGTCTTTCAAATAGAATAGATGCATTGCCTCTTTTGTTCCATGGTTCCCTGCTAACTTAAAAAAAAAAAAAAGAAAAAAAAAAAAAGAAAAAAGAAAAAAAAGGCTACAACTGATTCCAAGGGTAACATGCCTAATTACACAGAAGCCTTACTTCAAGTTCTAAAGATATTTTTCAAACATTGCAGAAAATGTGAATATTTCTTGATGGCAAAGTGTCTGTTTACGTCTAGGACTTCCAGGTTTGTTGATAGTGTGCTCTGGACTGCTAAGATATTCCTGCTTTGGTCTGGTTGGGTCCATCCTTTATCGTGGTTTTCTATGGAAGAAACTCAGTTGACTGAGTTTCAGGATCATCTATTGATTTAGACAACTGCAAGGGAGGACAGAGCTTTGAGGTACTTACTGCCCCCCCGCCCCACGTTTGCACTGTCTCCAAAGTGCACTTGATTATACATGCAGAGCTATTTTGTCTTACTTCTCTATCTCTAAAATAAACTGTTGAAGAAAACTATTAATGAAGCTTCACTAGCTTGATCTCAGCTTTAAAATTAATGTAACTCTTAACTCTTTAGTTGTGTTACTGAACTATAAAGAATTTAAGGGCAATGAATGGGAAAGCAGATGGTGCCAAGAATGTTTTGCAATTGGCAGAGTAACCAAAAATTCTTGAAAATTGCTTATGTCCCATCAGGTTTCTGAAACACAGCCTAAGTTAGCTTGTTTGTTAAGTAAGCTGAAGAAAAAAGTAATTTCATCAAATAACACAGGAAAAAGTCATAAATCCATGTGTTCTGCTAACAATTATGAGAGTATGTATTCCTTTTTCTAATCCTAAATTCACACTTTCACACTTAATTTAACTTGAAGACAATTTTTTTCCATTATAACAGGGTTTTTTTCATGCTTTAAAACTCCAAGTAGAAGCTTTTAGAAATGCGAGAATTTCCCTTAAGCATTTGCAAATCCTTTTTTTTTTTTAACCTGAGTTGAGAAAACCAATTCCTATTTTAAGATTTCTTCCCACAATCATAAAATATGGGTTGGCTGCTTTTGTAGGGGGAATGAGGAGGCATGTTGAAGAGGAATTGTGCATTGGTTGACCAGGTTTTGCTCCTGGGCCCTGAGTCATTCCTTTTGCTTTTAGTGTCTCAAATTACCTTTTTTTGCCAGTGGCAGGTCTTGTCTGTCTCTGACAAATGGCACTGTGCTGGACTTGAGTGCCTGGGGAATTGCATCATTGTAAAAGTGCTAGAGTGGAGCATTATCAGGCATCTGATACCTAAGTTACCTTTCTGTGCCCTAAGGAAGTATTTGGATCCAGAAGCTCCCTAACCTAGCAGCCTCAAAACCTCAGAGGTGCCTGCTGTTCCCACGATGTTTCCCTGCATGGCTCAAACGTTTTGTAAGCATGTATACTTTTTCTTTTGCCAATGCCTAGAATTCACCTCCAGTGAGTGTGTGGGTTCGTAGTTGAGCTGAGCCTTGCTCTAGCAATGCCCCAGTTTCCTTGGTGTCCTAATCCTGCAGAAATGATCACCATACAAAGGGCCAACAGAACTACTTTATGTATTTGAGGTGGTTGCTTCTGTGGTTCACTTCTATAGTACAGCGAGAGGAGTGGCAGTTAGCAGTGCATGTATGTGAAAAGCTGTGGTTTTGTGGCTGTTACCTGCTTGTGGCTGCTGTCTACTTATCTGCCTAGCCTGTGTGACTAACCAATGTTTCACAGGCTGGTAATCACAAAATCCACTCTACTTAGTATTCCACAGGTCTGTGTTTTCCACATTTGAAGTATGCAGACATACTGAAAACATCCACTGGGGGGGGGGGGGGGGGGGGGGGGGGGGGGGGGGGGGGGGGGGGGGGGGGGGGGGGGGGG
>JAVJGJ010000059.1:22185203-22199226 GCA_035590215.1 Microhierax caerulescens | reverse complement strand
CCCCCCCCCCCCCCCCCCCCCCGAAATAAAACACTACCACCACCCTTTTCTTTCATTTCCCCATTACTGTCAAGCAGCTAGGAGTACAATCTAGTGAGATGGATGCTGAATCGGGAAGAATGCTGTGATTGTCTTGAATTACTTGGAAGAGTTCTGCAGGATTTTTTGCATCTTTCAGGAAAAAAATAAAAATTGCTAATGGATAAAAGTAAAAATGAAAAGCCTTAATCCAAAGTTTGACTTTGTGCAGAAGGTTAAACATCAAAATTAAATGTCCTGCTGCCTCAACCATAAACCAAGGCAATAAATGCAGGATAACTCCTTTTTTGTTCCTTACTATTTTTGCAATTAGTTCATTTCTTCTCTTGCAGAGAGGCTGCATGAAAGATCTTGTTATTTGTGGCTGTGATAAAATATGCTGGCTCAGCCTGCCTGAAGAAACAGAAGCCTTGGCAGGAATGCTGATTACCATGACAATCTAAGCAGCCTAGAGCTGTAGTTTGTGTGGGTTTTATCATAAAGATACAAAACATGTCCTGGATGCTAGAAAAGCTGATAATATCATCATGACTCAGGAGATCCAATTACCCTTGCAAGACTTTTTTTTCATACTGTGTTACCTGAAGAGGGGACAGGGGAAACCTTATCAACTTCATGTATATTTTTATAATGTTTTGGTGTATTTACATATTTAAGTATTTTAGTATATATTCTTATGCTATAGTTATGTGGGGTTTTCATATCAATTTAAATATGATGTTGAACACCTGCGTAAAAGCTAGCGATCATGGGTTTGGGGAAGAGCTTGGTATGAAGGTCAGCTGGGCCAAAAAATTTCCACAGATGACATTTCTGCCTCAAGATGACCTCTGATAAGAGTTTCTTCTACAGAAGGTGGGAAAGCAGCTAAGGCAGGTCTGGGGAGAAGGGTAAAGCCCTTTTGTTTTGGGGAGCTGCAGTGAAGGCTTCTGGAAACAGGGAGGAGGCCGGCGGGTTTGGGAATGTCTCTGCAGCTGCTCTGGCTATGCCTTCTCTGTGCAGTGTCTCTGACAGAAGCTTTGGATGCTCTGGGCACCTTGTTGTGATGTGAACACACAGCAAAAACAGCGGTAGGTAAGGCAGTGAGGAGGGTTAAATATTTGCGGGTTCTCCAGGCTCCTGCAGGTAAGAACAATAGCATGGAGGGAGACTGCCCAGCACTTCTTCCTGCTGTCCCTCCCTAGCCCTGTGTATGGTGCCCAGTCTGTGCTGCAGGGTCTTCACAAGCAAAGAGAGAAACAACCCCAAGCTCCCACTTCCTATCCATATTATTACTGTGCCCAATTCTGGGCTCCCCAGTTCAAGAGAAGACAGGGAACTACTGGAGAGGGTCCAGCGGAGGGCTACACAGATGATGAGGGGACTGGAGCATCTCCCTTATTAGGAAAAGCTGGGAGAGCTGGGCCTGTTTAGCCTGGAGAACTGAGGGGTTCTTATCAACATATGCAAATATCTTACACAAATATCAAAACCCTCCTAGACATGATCCTGTGCAATCTGCTCTGGCTGAATCTGCTTTAGCAGTGGTTTGGGTTAGATGATCTTCAGAGGTCCCTTCCAACCCTGACCATCCTGTGATTCGGTGATTAGGGTGTAATTATTGCAGCTTCTACTTCTTCAAAGGTAAGAACTGAAAAGTCAACCTGCCCACCTCCACCAAAGTGCACCGTGTGTGGCAATAGGGCTAATAGCATGTTACATAAGGTCGTTAGTTTAAAACTCTCAGAATGGAGAAGGAAAACCAATCTGCTGGTCTCTCACGGTGTGTGTGAAGAAAGTTACCATCGCATTTTGACACTGTTAAGGAGTACACTTAGAAGTTTGGGTTAGGGAAAATGACTTTAAGTTAAAAAGTCCCAAAGTCCCTATACAAATAAATTATTCAGTGAAGTTTTCTTTTTAAAAAATTGGCTACTTAAGTGTTTTCCTGGAAGTGTTTTGGTTTCATTAAAAGAAAAGCAAGGGTATTTGCATTATCACTTTTTAGTTGCTTTCCAAGTAGATTCATTGTTCACACTAAAGGATTTTTTGAAAACTGCATTATCAAGCCAAGGAGCTTTTATTTTGTTCCAGTAACTTCAGAATCTAAGGGTTCATTGTATAAGCTTCATTCATAATGTGGAACACTTACTGGTCCCACAAAATCATTATTAAAAGCAAACAATCAAAAGTGTGTCTTTCTGTACAGTTCTAGAGCATGAACCAAAAGCCACGGGTATGAATGATGAAGAGGAGGATGAGGGAGAACAGTTTGACTTTGACAGTGGAGATGAGATACCAGAAGCAGACAGGCAAGCCCTTGTGCCACTGCCACCTGGTCCTGGAAATAACACAGAGCACCAAGAGGCTAATGCCACAGGTAAGTCAGCCTGCTGGGCTGTGCCTCCACTAGGCTAAATAGTCAAGGCTGATTACGGGAAGATACCGTGCAATAAAGATACTTGTAAAAAGAGGTTTCCATGGAAACACCATACAAGTGTTTTGAATATTCCTGCCAGTTACACTCATGGTAGATTAGATTTGACAAAGCAAATGACCTTCATGTGTAATTCCTGTGAGGTTTCCCATCCAAGTGTGACATCCAAACCAATGGATTTGTTTCAGTCACAGTTCCATGTAGCAGGAAAACTTTATGCCCTTGCAGCTCTAACGGCATGTAGATGCCTTGAGATAAGCTGCTTTCACAGCTAAGTTTGCTTGTTGCTGACCTTAAGATGACATGCATAAAAATAAATGGAGTCTGAGTGTGTGAATTTTTCTCATGAACAGAGGTGTTATTTTATTAAACATTAAAACCTTTGTTACAATGCATGCATGCATGCGTGTTCCCAGTGCCGAGATGTGGTCTGTAAATTGCTGCATTCTGCTCAAATGGACAATAGCTGATTTTGCTGACTTTGCTTACAAAAGGAAATTGGATCAAAGTCATTGTGCTCATGGCAATTAAAAATAGGTACCTCTTCAGGTGACTGTGCAGCTTGGTACTTAAACACCATCTTTCCTTGAAAATCTATTGCTCGCTCACCCTTTTGTGGAATTGTACTAACAGCTCAAAAACTTCTGATCACTTGGGATGCAGTTCTGCAGATTGCTCCAGAGGGGCCCTTGGCTCTGCTGTACCTCAGCTTGCCTCAAGAAATAGCAGGAACTTTGTGTAACAGAAAAGAATTTATTTTTCAAAGAGCAACACTTGGAAAGTTATTTTCTTTCTCATTTTCTTAACAGAGCATTTTCAGGACTGTTCTTTGAGGAGCGTTCCTTCAGTGAACTTCTCTCTGCATGGCTATTTCTAAAATGTTTCTTGCATTTGTGTTTATAAGATCCAAATCCATCTAGTATCCACATTTTAACCTTTAGGGTTTAAGCCTGTTTTGAGCCATGTGCTTATGACAAGCAAAAGGGAACCCTGGCTACTTGTCAGAAATCTTGCTCTTCAGGATTTGGAATCCAGTCGTTCTTTTTCCGTAGGCATCCTTGTAACTCAGCTTCTTTCGCTGCTGTTGCATTTCTTGTCTGTAAAATGGGGAGGATAGCACTACTCTGTGGCAATTCTGAGAGTCAAAGATTGTAAGCAACTTTGTAAAGTAAGGATCATATCAGTGTTTAGGGTATTTGCAAAGAGCACTACTAGGCAGCTTGAACAGGTATGAAAAACAAAATGGGGTTTTTTTTGTTTGTTTATATTTCAGGGGTTGATAATTTAGAAAATGGTGAGAAGCCACAAACATCAGAACCTGCTGCAGAAGGCATGCCAGCCAAAGTAAATCCCTACTCAGTTATAAATATTTCACCAATCCAAGACAAGGATCCATCCTCATCACCAGAACCAAGTCCCCAAGATGAATGTGCAAGTCCAAACTTGTCCGGTGGATATTCTGTTCCTGTGCCCTGTGGCTATGCTGTGCCATCTAATTTACCTTTGATACTGCCAGCATACTCCAGTCCTGTCATAATACGCAGTGTTTCTGTAGATGAAGAAGGTACTGTATTTATGCACGTTCTTTGAAGGGGAATCCTTGTTTAAGTTCAGGTACCTGTGCTGTTTTGTAAATGTCTGTGTAGCACTCAGTCTGGACATGTGTGAGAGATTTTGTGTCGAAATAGAAAAAGAACACTATCCTGCAGTATGAACTAAAATTTCTTGCCAGACTTGGAGGAAAAATGTCAGTTTATTTTAAAAAAATAAATAAATCCTACAGGACTCTGCTTGCCATAGTGGGATTGAGATACTTAAGTAAAGATATGTAAGAAAAAACAAAAGTAGACAATCAGTTCTTTTTCAACCCTTCTTTAAGTTAGCGGTTGCTTGACCTTTGTTTTGCTGCCACTGTATTACAACATACAGTGCAAGGGAAGGCTCCTGTTGTATTTTGCCGTTAAGAATGGTTGATGCCAATTCCCTTTTAATGTCACAAAATAATTTCTAGAGCCATAGTTCAGTGTTCAAGACAAATGATTTCTTTACATACCTTATCTTGCTTTATCTAGGTTCTGGCAGAGCAGCTCCTGTCCCTTTTACCTTTTCTACACACCATTCTGTTTGTTTATTTTCCAGTCCTTGTGGACTTAGAGTTGCTGTGGATTTTTTTTCTTTGATGATCTGATGAATTCTGTTTGTCCTTTAGTACAATTTTAAGCCAGAAGAGGAAACCTGAAAGGGAAATAACCATGGATTATTACAGAAACAGGAACAATCCTCATTTTGTAACCAGAATTGGCAAAGCTGACAGTTCAATGTCAAGAGAGCAGGAGGAACAGAAAGCTCCCCATATCTTACCCTTTTTTCTTTCTTGTATTTTGAATAGACAATTTTTTAGGTAGGCAGCTATTCTATTGTAATTCTACGTACTGTGATACATTTTTTTTTGCAGTCTTTGCTGTATACCACCCTTAGGAATACTGTCAAATAAAACAAATGTTTGTGTGGTGGTTGTTACCTGTAGAGGAATATGTTTGAGAGATTAGAATTAAATGCATCAGACAGTGTAATTTCCTCTTGCTTTTATACCAAATCACTGTGTCTCTGAAGTCTTTCATTTGCAGAAATGGATAGTGTGAAGGAACTTGTAAGTTTTTGTAGACATGTTTAAGAATAAAAGTAGTTTAGAAGTAGATTATTCATAGCAATGAAGTAGTAAAATCAGTTTCTTATGCTAAAATGTACCATTTGAACCACACTGATATTTTATTCCAAGCATTTTTGTAATCATATTTTTTTTCTAATTAGCAGGTACACAGTCAGCAACTGAAGAATGTCATCATAATTCTGTAAACGCAGAGGAGCCTCAAAATAGGTGATTGCTAGTTCATCATGTTTTAATGATCTACAAAACCTTAATTCCTAAGAAAGCCTACATTTGATAAATATTCTATTTTTCTTGTGTGAAGCTTCCATGTTTATTTTTATTTTCTTAACTTCTAACTCTGTGTACAAAAATCAGCACTGGTTGAGGTCTCGTATATATAACTATGCATGACATTTTGGAAGGAATTAGGTGTAATTTTTATAAAGCTATAGCATTGTTAGCAATAGGCTACTGGAGTGCTTGTAGTGTAGCCTGTTGCTTTCAGCAGGACCACTGCTAACACGTCATTAGATGGCAATGCTGCAGCTTTCCTGGGCAGTCTTCTCTGCTGTACTATACTACCCTTTGGTGATTTTTTCTTTTTTTTTCCCCTGATGTCCAAACCAAATCTTCCAATGTGCAGTTTGTTGACCATTCCCCTTTGTGTATCATCTGGCACTTAAAAAAACAGCCCCAACACAAATGGAAACAACTAAAAAACCACCCCAATTCCATCACTTCTATGCTCTCTTTCAACTGTTTGATCACCCTGTAGCATCCTTTCTACCGAACTAAACAAGTTCCATGTCTTCTGTCTTTTTCCTTGTAGGCAATGTGCTTTAGTCCCAGACTTTAATTTCTCCGCATCTTTCTAGAGATAGTTTCAATTTTTCCATGTGTCCCTAGGAAAGGGAATGTTAGGAAGCCAAAACTGGACATGCTGCTGCAGGTTTGGCCTCACCAGCACCAACCAGAGGATAACAGCCTTGTCAAGCCCAGTGGCTTCTGATGTACCCGAGAACATCTTTGGTCTTATTTACAGGGAAAGAGCAACGCTTTCTTCACTGCTTTCTAAGAATTTTCTGTATTCTGGTTGAAGAGCTCAAAAGCAAAATTCTTCTAGAGATTGGAAGGGAAAAATTTTCAATTTCATGACAAAAGTTGTCAGACAGTTAAACAGAAGAGTTTATTAATCTCCTAGTTATACACTGAAGCAACATTTTTGAGTAATCAGCAGCCATGGAGTAGGAACTGGAAAGCAGCAAGGTATTCATTGTTTTGTCTTCACAGTTATTTAAAAACATTGTGGTATAGCTTTTAATGCTTTTATTTTATGGCCTTTTTTTCAAGTGAAGATAACCAGGACAAGAGAGAGGATGATGCTCTGGCCAAGTGGGTTGCAGATCCTGCAAATACAGCATGGATGGAAAGTAAGTAGCAGTGAGTGCCAAAGTACAACTATAAAAGAAGGTCCATTTTAAGTTGTGATCAACAGTATGTGTGTAACTATATGCACATGTATATTTTACAGGAATGTCCATGTTCACTTTTATTGTATTTTTTCAGATATGTTCCCGAACCTTGTTATACCAGTTAAAACATTCAACAATATAATAAAATTGTGTTTTTTAGAATAAAATGAGCATTCACTTTTCCATGGAGTCCTTGTTGGAGTCTGTGGAATCATTTGTCACTGTCTTAAGAAAATCATTTGGCTCCATCAACACACGTGTAGTGGAAACTTGCTCCAGTTCAGAGTCTGCTCTGTGGCTGTGTATGAAATTGTTCTTCTCATGCCGTAATTGGCAGATAAGTTCTTGGAGAAGGTGGAAGGGAAGGAGTTGCCACTTTTTCCTGGTGTGTGCTCTTGGCTGACAGCTGCATTTCAAACCTTCAAATCTTCAAAAAAAGAAGAGAGACCCTGTGGTTTGAGGACAGGTTATCCTGCCTGTTCTCAGCTGTTCCCACTGGACTGAAGGTTTGTTTTATGTGTCACTTGAAGTGACAAGAATTTGCATCCTAATTCTGCCCCTTAATGTACTACAACCATCATTACATTATTTAGCTGTGGTCCTTTTTAAAAATGTGCATTACAGCTTCTCTATGGCCATTTACTAAAGCAATGAGCAGCCCTCAGCAATACACAGAACGTAACGTAATGCTGTAAAAAGGGGAGAAAATTGTTGGCTGCTGAAGTGGATTTCTGTTTTCAGGCTACCAAAGGTCACCATAACCAATGCAGATAAAACTGTGAAATTTCACAAATACCTTATACTGATTTTGTGCATTATTTTATTATGTGAATGACGATTAGATGTACTAGCAAAATGCTAGTGGAAAATTAATTCTATTTCCATTGCATTCCTATATGCCAATATAAGCATAATTCTTTAGAATTGAAGAGAGTATTTCAGTTAGAAGGGACCTACAGGGACCATCTAGTCCAACTGCCTGACCACTTCAGGGCTGACCAAAAGCTAGAGCATGTTATTAATGGTTGGAATGCCTCTTAAACACTGTTGTTCCCATTCAAATTTTAGGGATTTTCTCATCAGGTTTTTTGTTGGTTTTGTTTCTGTTTTGCTTTTAGATGCAGATGAAGTAGTTTATGATGATGTGCCAAGAGAAAATTCAGACTCTGAACCAGGTTTGATGTCTTTGTAATATAGTCCATGTTAAAAGCAATGTATTATGGAATGTATGTATAGGTGCATGTATACTGAATGGATATGTTCATTAAGCACCTAAAATATATGTAAATGGAATTAATACTGTGTCAATAATCAGTAGGTCTAACAAAGTTCAGATTTAAATTAACTCTTGGAAGACTTGCATTTACTTGTTGCGACTCTGAGAGCTGTAGGTGTTTGATGCTGAAGTTGTTAATGATTCAAGAAAGCACTTAAGCTCTCTTCTGTGAAGACCACATTTATCTTTAAAGCTATAATATTTTCATTTTTTGTCTGTAGTAGTGTTCATGTGGGGTGTTTTACAAATCATTACTGAGATGTATATATATTTTTTTTAATTTTTAAGTATTATGTTACATTCATGACTTGAGTATGTTTACTACTGGAAGGTCCCTCAGCGGACTGTGTTGCTCTGGGCAGGGACATCTTTGCACTGTCACCTCATTTAGGACATGTACACCAAGACCAGGAGGCTGAGCTGGGGAGGGATGTGGGATGTGGAGCAAAGCTCTACTGAGCATCTCAGTCAGAATTTGCAGCTTAACCCTGAAGATGTTACTTAAAATTTTGACTTTCCATTTGTCCCCAAAGACATTGTAAGATTCTGAGAAAATAGATGGCGAAGGAAATTTCATTTTTTTTATGTTCATGGTCTTGAAGTTCATTAATTGTATGTTTTGTCAGGAAGACACAACTATTCCAAAAAAGTCACAGTAATTGCTCAGTCTACATTAGCACATGGGCAAGATACATTCACCAAATCACGGGGTGAATTCTGCCCCCATAGTGGCATTGCAGAAGTTTGACTTATTTAAGTCTTGACTTACTTTGATTTAATATGATGGTTCTCTTAAATCATTCATTGTGCTAGATTACTACTAAATTGTCTTCTTCAGTAAGTGTATTTTATGAGCCGTCTTGATGTGCATGGAGGTTTAAAAAAAATCTTAAAATTTGCTTATTCCTAGCTAGAGGAGATTCCTCAAGGATTTAATTAATGTTCATATTAAAATATTAGTGTTGGTCAAAATGTAGTATTTCAATCACAGAATCTAGGGTTTAGATGGATGTGTAAAATATGTCAGCTTTTCAAATACAATTTTTCTCAATTAAATAAACTTCAGTCTTAAAATTAAAAGCACGACTTTCATTTAGTGAATATAATATGAGAGAGTTTTAAATGCTGCGTTATAGCCTCTGACAAAAGGGATCCCTGGCAGAAGTGTCCATACTTCTCTACTGGTAGAAGACAAACAGGGCTTCATGTAGAGTGCGTGCCTGTTTCCTGATACGGAATTGGCACTAAGAATTTTCCATTCTGTTCTGAGTGTGTTTGTTGTACTTAACTGTACTAACAAAAAGACCCATGTCTTTAACAGGTTATATTTTGGTCAGCCTTTGCAATATAGCATTCTATATCTTGAAAAAGTTAATAGTTCATGCTCTTAGACTAGATTATGGGCAAGGTAACCTGCAGATGTGGGAGACTGCTAGTGACTGGTACAGTTGCAAGAACGACGAGTCATAAAATATCATAGTGGCTGCTTTGGTCTGATCTTGTTGATCAGTGAAGTATTGGATTTAATTCACATTTTAAAATGTGTGTATAAAAGTCTATATAGTCCTGTTATAGTACATCATATATAGTACATTTTTAGTGTTTAAACAAACAACAAAGTTCAGTGTAGCTTTTTTATTTTTGTTTAATTCTTGCAGAGGAAATGATTTATGATGATGTTGAAAATGGTGATGATGGTGGAAACAGCTCGCTGGAATATGGGTGGAGTTCAAGTGAGTTTGAAAGCTATGAAGAACAGAGTGATTCTGAGGGTAAAAATGGAATTCCCAGCTCCTTTTTGCGAGGCAACCACAAGAGACATGTATGTATCCCACAGTGCTGCTCAGTCATTGACGTTATCCTGATTTCCAGCACTTGCCTTTCTCACCTGTATTTCCCTTCTCAGTCCAGTTTCAAATGCCAACAGCATCTTTTTAAAGGAGACATGAATCAGTGTGGGAGTGACATCTGCAACGAAATGCAACAGGGAAAAGAAAAGATGAAAATATTAAACAGAAGCTCCTTAGAAAAAGGAAAAAAAACTGAAATTGGATAAAAGTGAGATTAAAAATGAGATTATTTTTGCCTGTGTGCAGTTCCTCACCTTTTCTTCCTTTGCAGCTGCTGCATAGTGTAAGTGGTAAATGAGTGTGGAAAATAATGTGAAGCACAAATAGGGGTAAGCCTGACAAGACTTGGAAGTTGTGGGATCCTTTAGGTGGTCAAAAGTCACAAAATTATTCACCAGTGTTCCCTGCTTTTCCATCTCAGATCTGTATTACTTTGATTGTTTGAAGGTGACTGCGCTTAACACCCCCCACCCCCCCCCCAAGAGTGAAAGCTTTTTGTGATCAAAGAGAAGTCTGTACGTTTGTTAAGGAGAGAAGAGAGGTGGCATGATTAAAGTGATCCATCTGTGACGTGCCTCTGGTGTAGTATCTTTGGCCGCGCCTGTGCTGCAGGAAGGAGGAAGACTGATGGCATGGGTGCCTGTCCGTGCTGCATCTGTCTGATTGCAGATGGGGAGGAGCCCCAGACTCCCATGCTGTCGCTCCTTTGGCTCCTCTCCTGCCCTTGTGCCCCTTCTCTGAGAGGGAAGTCTTGGTCTTGCCTGGGACGGGGGCAGCCTCCTGCTGCCAGTTCCCTGCTCTGAGTGCTTTGGAGGATGGGGGTGCAGGGGACAGGGAGGGCTGGGCTCAGTGCCCAGAGCACTGCAAAATCCTCATGGCCGGTGTGTCCTGGCTAGGGATAGATGCCCAAAAGCCACTTCACAGCTGTGTTCTGTTGGCTGCTCCAGCACCCCATGGCTGGAGGATGTAGAGGTAGTGGCCAGGGTGTTCTTCCATGGGACCCTTACTTTCATTTTGCAGCTGTCTTATCCTGATAAGAATAAAAGCCTCACTGTGTTTCCCTCCGGTATACATTATCTGCTCTCCCCCCACATCCACCCTTGCTGGCCACCCTTTGGAAACTGGGAAGTGAGCAATTAATTGCAAGACTTGAGTGTACCCAAATCAGCACTTTGTAAGCTGAGTGCTTATCCTCTGGTTTTGCTTAAGTTTTGTCCTGGCTAGAATAAATTTAAGCTATTGCAGCTGTTTATTTCTTGAGGGTTTTTTTTTTTGGTCAGGTGGGTTTTTTATATTTTTTTTCTTTTTTTAAAATAATTTAATAACTTTTAATTTTTTTAAAAAATTATTTAAATTTTTTAAATTTAAGTATCCCAAAAAAATTTGAAAAATAACTTTTTTTTTAAAATAACTTTTTTGAATAAAAATGGAAGAGACTAGATAACGACTTTGCATGTGAGTCTTAACACGGTTGCTGGGTGTTTTTTTGTGGTTTTTGTTGGGGTTTTTTTAATATATTTTCCTCTTTTCTGTAGCTTCAGCTTTGGCTGTAGTCATAGGAATCCATTTACACATGTGCACAAAACAAGGTTTCCATTTTTAAGTGCTTATAAGTATACTTTGATCTGTCACAGGAAATTGTTGGCAGTGGGTTGAGAGAGATGGTGCCAGGATCAGGCATAGAGTGTCTGAGCAAGAGACCAAGGAGTGGTGGGACAAGAGAGGTGTGCTGTGGAGCACTGCCCTGAAGCTGGCTTTTCCAGGCTTGTGACAAAAGGTTTTGAGGACTGCCTTGTGAGCATGGGGGTGAGGAGCCTAGGGACACGTTATCTGGTGGGTGGAGAAGTCGGAGAGGCTGCTGCACCTGGATGGGTTACTGGGAGGTGGAAAAGTTGGGGAACTACAGAAGGTGTTTCACAGAGAATGAGGAAAGACAGAAACTTTAGGATTGCTGAAATAAAAAACCCAACCAAACAAAAAAAACCCATACCGCAACCAACCAATACAAAAAAATCCCAACCCTCCCTGCACTGGCACTCCAACACGTGCAGAAACCACTCAACTTTATACCTTTTGTCTGTATCCATTCCTTGCACTAATTCTGCCTTCTCGGGTCTTGTGGTGGATGTTATAGTAACATATATAACCTTTCAGAGACTGTGGGGGACTTGCTTTGCTTATTATTTTTAGTGTGCATAAAAAAGCATGGGAAGGTTTGAGGTGGGTTTTTTAATTTTAAGTGCTGGTATGACTTTTCACAAAGTCACTTTTTCATTATGACTCTTGATTATTATTATTATTGTTTGTTTAAGATTGAGGGGGTTTGTGGTATTAAATATTTCTAGTCTATGAACCAGATGCTGTTCTTAATTATACTGTTGTAATGCCAGAAACATCACGTTGAAAGTAATCACATCCTGACCCAGCCTAGTGGAGCTAAATCCTGGACCTGTCCCTTTGTTTTTAACTCAGTAGGCCTTCTCTTTTCTGATGCTTTCATCTCTTGCCAAGTAACTGTTGACATCGAGCTAAGGGGTTTTGCGTTGGACTTCTATTGTAGGGTGCACCAAACATTTTCTTCTTCTTTTTTTTTCCTCTGGTTGCATTTAAACTCTTTCATCTGGCTTGCTCAAAATGTTTAACAAATGTTCATTAGTATCCCAAAGCATTTCTCTGTGATAGGTTCCTTACCTTGCAAATGGATATATTTATGTACAAGATGGTTATGCCCATAGCCATACAATCAGGCTATGACAGATGCACGTAGAAATTACAAGACTGTGCATCCTCCCCTGTTAGTGTCTCTTTTTACCTGACTTGCTGCCACTGTCAGTCTCCATTTTCTCAGGTGCCAGTAACCTCCACAGGTTCTTCAACATTTCAGAACTCTTCCGATTCACTGTTTTGAAGGATGGTCAGAAATACACTCACTTGGGTTTGTGCTCCAACGAATGATGCTTGTGGTTAAAGCTGATGCGTTGTTTCCATATGGTTTATAAGAGATGTGCACAATGTAGCTAATACACAGTTAGCTTAGCCTAGGCAGCTTTGCCCCTCTCTTTACGTAGTTGCCGGTGTAGCAGGAAGTCACATAGCTGAATTTCAGAAAGCTCAGCGACACACAGGAGTGGTGGTCCCGTTGTCAGGTTGGAGCTTCCTTAAATGATAATTTTCCTTCAGTTGTCTGTGTATCAGTAGGCAGATGGGGCAACATGCATGATATACACGAGTACTTTAGCATGAAGTCTGCACTACAGGCTTTTTGAAAAGATTATGTCTTTTTATACACTGTAGCTTTCTCATGACCTAACGCGTTTAAAGGAGCATTATGAAAAAAAGATGAAAGATTTGATGGCAAACGCTGTGGGAGCAGTAGAGATTCAGCAACTAAAGCAAAAACATGAGCTGAAGGTAGTGTAGCTGATTTTTGTAACTAGCCACATTTAAATATTGCTTTTCCAACACAGACAATGTTGTCATTTTCTTTGAAAAATAACTTGAAAAAGCAGACAATAATTTGCATGAAATGAATTCTAAATGTGCTGGATTGTTACTGTGCAGTTTGTCTTAAAATTCCTTTGTCAAAAACTTTTCTCATGCTTATTTTTAATGGTAATCATTTCAGAAGATGAGATAGGGCATTGTTCTTCACTGCTGACTGGTGCCCTTTCCCAGAGTGTGAGCCAGGCATATGGCCTGGGCATCTGTTTGAGACCCAGGTGAGCTCCGCAGGGCTAGCCTGACTCTGGCTCTCCAGTCACACAGCATCAAACTGCGGGAGGCAGAATCTCCCTGCTCTCCGTTCTGAATGGAGCCAGTATGAAAAGGCTGGGGGTTTGCTAAAAGCTTTGGCTCAAACCAAGAAATTGCCTGATTGCAGCAAGACAGCTTTGTGTTCTGATGTCACTGATGATGTCAGCACAGCTCTGACTGTAGGTGGGGATTTTTTGCCATGGTGATGTTTTGGGAAAGGAATAGTTCAAAGCAGTTTTTTATTTTAATAAACATTTCCTAGCAAAACAACACTTCATTTTTATTTTTTTGCATGAATTTCTTTTTGCTGTAGTAGTAGACTATAAGATTATGCAATTCTTAATTAAATCCACTTATTTCTTTAATTAATGAAATTATTAGTTGTAATATTTTCTGGAAAACAGTGCTTATTTAAGAATATAGTTAATATAGAACTGAGTCTAGGAGATTTCTTTAGGTCAGAAATACTGTGGCAAAATTAGTGGGACATTGGAAGATGGGCAAGAACCCTGACTATCAATGACCTACTTGTAGTATTTGTTGTATAACGTAAAGCTGAGCATCTGA
>JAVJGJ010000059.1:22149876-22185103 GCA_035590215.1 Microhierax caerulescens | reverse complement strand
AGCGGAGCATCTGACACTATTTTGATGGTATTCAATGCAGAAGGGTTCTTAAGCATTTTGCTATTTTAGGTTTGCATACGATATTGTCATGAAGTCAGTCCCTTTCTCCAGGCCTGATTTTATCAAGAAAAGGTACAGGTGCTCACACTGAGCTTTGATGGATCTGTGTACTTACTATATATTCCCGTGTCTTTGGGCTATATTTATAGCCTAAACTACTTGACAGTGTTCTTTTTAAAGATATTTTTGTCAAAAGCATTCTGTATGGTATGCTCAAATGTGTACCTATTATCCACTGAACATGTGGACCGTATTATTTATTTTACAGATGCAAAAGCTTATGAGAGCTGCTAGAGAAGGTACCAAAGATGGTCTCGAAAAGACAAAAGCAGCTGTGAAAAAGGGTCGTTCTTTCATTAGAACAAAATCTTTTATTTCTCAAGGTATGTGCCAATTCTGCTGTGTGTATTAATCTGTCTAATCGTTTCTGAGACAGGAAGTGAATGGACTAGCAGGTTTTTGTACTGGGAGCTGAGTACTGGATGCATTAAATCAGCTTTATATCTATAAAGTATGATATACTATTCAGTTCACATGACAGTATGGTCAATGGATCTTGAGTAGTTTTAGGTTTGGTGGAAGAACCTGAGTGACCTGAGAAGCCTGAGGACCTCAGAGAAAGGTCCACTTAACAACAGCAAATCCCACCACTAGATCCTATCTAGTATTTGGCATATGGAAGTATGGAAATCCTGTTAAGTTACTAGGTCTGTCCAGTTCCCTCCATTGAGTAACTCCTGCATGTCAGGAAAGTCTGCTGTTACGACATGGTTCTCAGTGGAGTGAAAGTTGACTATTCAAAAAAAAATTGTGGTGGCCAAGGGATAACAAACGCTTTCTGTGCTTAAAAGTGGAAGCAGGGGAAGAGACTGTTCTGCTTTATTACAGTTTGTGGATTTTTGGTGAAAGCTGAGTTTGAATTGGGAAAACAAAGTGGTGTAAAATCAAAAACCTAAAAGTATTTACATTCTTTCTTTAGTCAAACCTCTGTCATGAGCCTCACCAGCAGCAGTCCACAGTTAATTTTTGCAAGAGGCAGGGAGTAGTAACTGAATACAAACTCATTTCTTCTTCAGGATAAGTCCGAGAGATAGTACGTCTGTCTTTCTGCTCAAGTTTCTGCCCTACTAGTTGAGTGGTTTTAACGCCAGGGCTTATAAAACTACAGTTTTAGGAAGCTAAAACCACAAGTATGGAACGAGACATTTTTAGTGAGTGAGCTAACATAAAGCTGCATCCTATCTCTAACGTCCAGGACACATCCCACATCCCTGTCATGGGCTCCAGCTGCTTCTGAGTTTACCTATTTCAGAGACAGAAAATAGAAAGCTACTTGCACAGTGTTGCAGTGGACCTGGCATTCCTCCTTACATTTCTAGAGGTTAGGTAGCAGACACAGCATATCTGTGGACAGTTTAATCCTTTAGCCACTTACCAAATCAGCAGGGAGCTAGTGACAAATTTGTCGAATAAACTCATTAATTCCTTCCAGCCAACAGATCTGCTTCCTTTACTTCCCTTTTCCTTCTAAGACACAGTTTCTCATACTGTTCTTTTATCTCTCCTTGGCTCATGTCTCCTTGTTTGGCCGGCTGCATACTGCCACCTATCACTACATTTTGGTGATGCTTTTTGCAAAGAATTACGCAGAGAATTAGTGCGTAAGGAGCAATGCAGAATCCCTTACTCTCATTTCTGATGAAAGTCAACATTTTGGTACAACACACAACTTAGTTCGCTTATGGAAGGGTATATGGATTTTTTTTTTCAGGCTGGATCATATTATGGGTATGTCTAATTTCTTCCCAAAGGTCATTTATTTTGAAACTGCTGGCCCTGGAGCCTAGTTGTCATGTCCTGCACTCTGGGCAGCCCTGTTCTCCTGGCTGCAAAGAGGGAGTAGAGGTCAAGCACAAATGCATAGGTTATCTCCTGCTGTGTGGATTTTGGGATTTTGAGATATGTTTGAGAGATGTTCTGTATTGGAGCGCCTATTGGTGGTGGTATATGTGATTTCACAGGTGATACAGAAGTGCTGGGAAATTTCTTTTGTTTGGTAAGTGAAAACAAGACTGCTGTGTAATTACTGTGCTTGGGAGATAGGATTTTTGTGTTTGGAATTTTTTTTCTTTCTTTCTTTCAAGCTACATGTTGTAAATAACATGTAAAATAACACTTTGGTTATTCAATTATTTGTAGATCATAGATCATCATGTCTGGAAGAGGAGGAGCTAAATTTATTTATTGATGTGGACTGTATGCACACAGAAGCAATTATGACTCCTATGCCTGAAGGACTATCACAGCAGCAGGTAGCAGGCTTTTGGAAATATTGGTCTTGTGCCTCTTTTTCCTCCCTTTCTGATTTACATCAATGGCTTGCAGGTGCCTTGCTCTTCAAACATATTGGTGTTTACCATAAATTAAGTGGACATTGAATTCAGAACTGAATAAGTAGTTTTTCTAAAGTTGATATATTCATATAGTTGCATTAGTCCTGAATTCAGCCAGAGATGCCAAAGGCTGGTTTGCATTATAAAATTAATTACCTTTAAAATTATATTGTTTCACTACCTGAACACTCACACTAAATGTGATTGTTGTGAGTGAAAAGAAGAGTTTAAGCATTTTTAGTGAGTCAGAAGACATTGCACCAGGTGCTCTGAGATTTCTATTTTAAATGTAGAGAATATCCTGTATGCTGTCTGAATCTTAAGGTTTCTCCTGATTAAAAAAACCCAAACAACACACACAACCAAAAAGCCAACAAAACCCCAACTTGTCCCCAATAAAGTCAAGTCTATAGAAGAGTGTATTTTGTTGTTCTGCACCTCAAACTCTGTAGTCACTGTGGAAACCATGTCAAAACCTACTGAAATCATAATAAGTTAGAAATTTTGGCTGAAAATAAATCCTGTGAATTCATGTTGCTGTATTGTTATGACAAGTAGCAAACATGAGAATTTTTAGCTTCTTACTGTGTCAAGTCATGAGCTGGACAATACCTTCAGAAAATGAACAAAACAAAAAAAAAAAAAAAGGGGGAGTTAAGGAGAGTGGTTTAACTGTTTTGGTTTGTTTGGTGAGGTTTATTTTTCTGATGTGTTTAGCGCAGGGAAGTGCTAATCTTGTAACGATGCAACTACCAAACTGTGTTACGTTACTGTAAGCTCTTAGGATGATGTAAGATCTCTCATCAGTCTGAACCCTGTGTTTTCTTTATTTCCAAATAGGAGTTTGAGAGTTTTAATGGGGTTTTTTTTGGGCAGCAAAAGGAAGGCTGAGCTGGGTCTGCTGCTTAATGGGGCAGGGACCTAGTGACAAAGGGCACTGAAAAGACTGTGCCACCTTTGCTTCAGCTTTTACTGGTGAAGTTTGTCCTCAGGCCTCTGAAGCCCCTGAGCCCAGAGGCAGGTCCTGCTGGAGTGAAGCATTACCTAACAGTTAAGGGGTACTGAGGCCAGTTGGACATATAGGTATCCCTGGGACCAGATGGGGTGGATTTAAGGGTGCAAGGCCTTTTTGTGTTGTTTAAGATTACAGTGACCAGAAGACTGGAAAAAAGTAAATGTCATACTGTCACCCGCAAGAGGGAGGATCCAGGCTGGCCTCATCTTGGTCCCTGCAAAGGTGATGGAGCAAATGCTCCTGGGAGCTATTTCTGGGTTTAGGACTGGAGTCCTAAATTGGCAACAGTCAGCAATAGATTGACCAGTGTCCTTTTGTGCCTGACCAGCTTGAGTCCCTTTGAGATGACTGGTTTGTGGACAGAGGAGAACTGAGGATGTCATTTACCATTGCTTTAGCCAGGTTTTCAGCAGTCTCCCGAAGTACCCTTGTAGCCATATAGGTGAGATATAATTTGTATGAGTGGACTAGAAGCGGGTGGAAAACAGGCGAGGGCACCATGCCCAGAAGGTGGTAGTCCATGGTGCAAAGTCCAGCAGGTGGCTCATGTTCATGGCTTCCCTCAGGAGAGCACACAGGGCCCATGGTGTTTAATGCTTTTATTAACAAGCTGGGTACCAGCTGCGATACCAAATTGGAGGGGTGCAGCGGGCCGTGTGTGTGGGGATGGATGGGGCTGCTTGGTCAGCGTGGCTTTGGTGGGATGAGGTTGACGGAAAAACTTGAATATCTCAACCAAGGCCGACACAAGGCCTGGCTCTGGGACGGAGTAACCGTGTGCCACGGCACAGACTGGGGGCCAGCAGCCTGCACAGCAGCCTCGGGCATCCCAGCTGGAGGAGTGAGGGCCAGAAGCCCCTTCGAACCCGGGCTGCTGTACCATCCAGCTGACCTGGTGAGTGTGCTTGTTTCGAACAGCAGGTGGCACGATAGGTTTTGTGTAAAAGCTGGTGCCCGTTAAACACTACGGCCCAGGTCGGGTCTCAGTCGTGATAGCTTTTGCTTCGGAATTCCTAAAGAGATCTTTGGACGCTACTAGCGAAAACAGGAATATGAATGTAAGACTTGCATGAGAGCCTCTTGTAAGTTGTGCATATCTGTTGTAATAACCTGGAGGCACTATTAAGTATATATTTGTGTATTCTAGAGCCTGAACAAAACATTTTCTACAGATATGTATTCTTTTCAGAAGAATGAAGTGTGTCTAAAAGTAGAGTTAATGTCCTTTACCAGAGCAGCTGATACGTTATATCAAATAAGACACTGCTAAATCCATTCTAAACACGAATTAGGCACAACTAATTCTACTATGTATATCCTTAAGCAAGGCTTCAGATAATTTTGAAGTCTTCCTTTAAAATGCCAGTACTTGAAAGAAAATCCTCAGAAAAAAACCTGCACCTAATTTAATAATGCAAAATACAAGTGTGGAGAGTTAAAGGCAACCGTGGCGGAGGAGGCAGGAGGCTGTAGGGATCAGGAGCAGAGAGAAGCAAGTCTGAAAAGTGAGTTTCATGGTCATTTAGAATAGCTTAAAATAGCAAAAGAAGCAGTTTTGCCTTCCCAAGTAGCTGTGGCAAGTGGTTTGATCCTGCCTTTATGCTGTCATCCCCCTCACAGTCACACTTTTGAAATCCCTGGGATAAAATGGATTAGGAAATGGATTTGGATGAAAACAAATCCTTAAAACCAGCAAGACATCTAATCAATAACAGTAAGAAGTTAAAATCTCAAACCAGACCGATTCCTCAGTCCTTTCTGTCACATCACCTACACATGCAGACAAAGTACATTTCAGCTGAATTACAGAAGCAAGAGGTGGAGAAGGAGGTGTGATAAATAACCCAAAGTTCGTAAGCATGAAAATATGGTAGCATTTCCTGAAGCTTTTGCAACTCTTTCAATAGGTCTGAATATGGATGAGGTGGAGTTTTCACTTAGGCATGGTAAGGCTCAAAAAAGAATGTTGACTTACTTAGGTACTTTCTTAGTGGTACAGTTTATGGCTTTACCTTAAAAAGACAATTAAAGTTTGCTTGTTTGTCCTTCAGGTTGCTCTGAATAAATTTATAAAATAAAATATAGAAAATTAATCTTGAAAACTGATTTTGCAAACTGGTTACCTGATTTGTTGCAGTAATTCACCAAACTAGCCAACATAATTTTATACCTATTATTATTCATACTAATACCTTACTATATACCTCTAAAATGAAAAGGTTAGTTTCAGAAGTAAAGCTTGGGAATGCAAGTCAGCAATGATTATTGATACAGCTACAATAACTGTTGTGATCTTTAAAATATACAAAGTAATAGTAAATTACTTCTGAAAAGGTACGGTATTATTTTATTGTAGTTCCAACATTGAAATTGCTTTGTGTTTCTTGTGTTTTATTAACGTGAGAATTTTATCATCAGCATTCCCAGCTATGATGAACATGTTACCTGATTAGAGCTTTAGAGAAAACTTTGTTTCTTCAACAGGTTGTGAGAAGGTATATTTTGGGCTCTGTAGTTGACAGTGAGAAGAATTATGTGGATGCTCTCAAAAGAATCCTGGAGGTACCTTAATATCTTTTGTGTTTTGTTATTTGGAAATTTTAAAAATAATCAAATTTTTAAAGAATCTGTAGTATGACTGACATAGATTTTACTACAGAAGCTACATTTCTGCTTCATGCCAAATGTTTAGAGATTTTGTGTGCGTGTATTGTTCCATACGTTGTGTTTTTTTTCTGTTTGTAGAAGATGCCTTTTTGTTTGTTTGTTTAAATCTATTTATGGTTGTTTTTTTTTTCCCTCCACAGCAATATGAGAAGCCCCTTTCAGATATGGAGCCAAAATTATTGAGTGAAAGAAAACTTAAAATGGTCTTTTATCGAATTAAGGAAATTCTTCAGTGCCATTCAATGTTTCAGATTGCGCTGGCGAGTCGTGTATCTGAGTGGGACTCTGTTGAAATGATTGGTGATGTCTTTGTTGCTTCAGTAAGCAAATGCATCTAAACAGATAATCTGTTTCCAGTTTAGGCTTGTTATTCTGTCTCCATATCTTTCTGTCTAACTTGGCCGCTTTATTCCGATATTCTCCAATGCCTGTGGCACTGTCAGAGTGCATATGTCCCATCCTGGTAAGGAAACTGACACCAACACATCTTTGGACTGGTTGGCAGATATGAAAGGATTGTGGGCAAAATTTTCAGGCTTTGATCAAATTTTCAGATAGCTAAGTAAACAGTTTCTTTTTCTGAGAAGATAGAAATTCACAAACCCACCAAAATTAAGGTGAGACTGAGGCTCAGCATCTCTCAAAAAGCAGGTAGTCGGTATGTCTGCTGGGAGTAGAAGAAAACACAGTAGGTGGTGTCCTGAATTCCTGGGTTTTAACTTAGCCTAGTGCACAGGCAAAGAGTATTTGTAAAACGCTATACCATCCTTAGTGGAATTCACCCAGCAAAGGACTAAACTGGCCACTGCTTTAAATTGGAGAAAACAGGAAGTGACCTTGATGGACAGAAAGGCATAGTTCCCACCACAAAGGTGTGGATAGAAAAGGCTGCCTACCTGCTGGTTTTAGTGCTTTGTTCTGGTGCCACCCAGCTCTAGAAATTACCACCTTTTCGAGCCTGCTGTAAGAGAGCTGGGATCTGTGTCTCTGAGTACTTTGACCCCATTTCAGTCAAAATGGAGTGGTTACTAAAGATTTGCTGTTTAAAGCAAACCTGTCTTGTTTTGATTGAAGCAAGTTATGTAGCGTTAATGAGACCAGCTTTGCAGAAGAGGGATAAAATTACTAAGAGGGAAACCATCTTACCCTTCACATAGCTGTTTGCAGACCATGCAACCTGTGTTCTTGGTAAACCCCTACCAGCTGAAGATGGGGCATGAATGTCCTTGGACTTTGCTGGTTCACCAAATCTGGAAGATAGGTAGCAGTGTGGTGGAAGAAGGTTCTAGTGAGGTGGGTGTCAGCCTCTTTTTCCCAAGTAACAAGCAATAGGATCAAAGGAATGGCCTCAAGTTGTACCAGGGGAGGTTTAGTTTGGATATTTAGGAATAATTTCTTCACTGAAAGGGTGGTCAAGCATTGGAACAGGCTGCACAGGGAAGCGGTGGAGTCACCATCCTGGAAGTATTTTAAAACAATATAGATGTGGCACTTAGGGACATGGTTTAGTGGTGAGCTTGATGGTGTTGGGTTAACAGCTGGACTCTGTGATTTAAAGATCTGTTCCAGCCTAAATGATTCTACGATCCTATGGTCAGGGGATCCCAGTATCTGCTTTGAATCTCAGTGGATGCCCTTTGATTGCCCATAGTCCTCAGGTTTTACCCTAGTGTTGTGGCCAAGATAAAGCTATTTCTCTAAATTTACATCTTGTAATTCACAGCCATTACATCTTTAGGTTTCCAGCCTGTCTTCTACAGAAAGATTATTTTGGACATCACCAGTATTTCTGTAGATTCAGCACTAGGCCAAGCCAAAGCCCTTAGCTCTGAGCAAGGAGAGTCCTCAGCAGTCAGAGGTCTAGATAGTTATGCTTTCAGTTATCTTTTCTATTTATAGTTAAGGTTTACCCTTTCATCTTTACAGTTTTCTAAATCTATGGTATTGGATGCATACAGCGAATATGTAAACAACTTCAGTACAGCAGTAGGCATTCTCAAGAAAACATGTGCCACCAAACCTGCCTTTTTAGACTTCTTAAAGGTGAGTTTGTTCAATCCTCAAACAGCTGGGCATATGACATAAATAAGATAGTATAAGTTGTGAGTTAGGAGGAAATTTGACTGCTGATACTGTATATTGTGTGACTTTTTATGGACTTTGGTTTTACATTTTATGGGTTTGGCACAAAAAATCCCCAGAGAATTAATCTTCTACTACTCTATTTTCAGATAATAACATGATGTTAGATCTAGGATTTGTTTTGAAGTACAGAGTAGTTTTGTTGTTGTTCAGATCAGATTATTGGTATTTGCATGACTGTACCTTGCAAAACATTGAGATTCTTTTGTATCAGTTGAGCTTCAAATAATCATTCACCATATGAGGCCTTGTCTTATTTGGGATTTATTTTACTTCTGACTTCTTTATTGTGTGGAGTAGTGTAACTAGACTTCCATTCCACAGCAATTTCCTAGTATTTTGAAAATCGTGTTTTTAATTTGGGGTTGAAATTGAAAATTTTTGTGCAGAATGCATACTACCCTGATAAATATGATGCTTCTGATGATGTGCATGGAGAGCCTGGTACATGCAGTAGAAGTGCTGTGAATCCCTAGGGAATGATACCTCACAGAGGGTACACAAAATCCATTGCAATGCTTTTAAGCAGTCTGTGATGCTGCTGAAGAGCCTGGAAGCTCTACTTGTCCCATTTCCCGAGAGTCCTGGATTGAGTTGTGCCTCTCAGAGCTGTCACCCTGTCAGGCCTGTTGCAGTGGTCCACCAAACACTGAAATTGGGAGCCCTAGGCAAACTAAACAGTGAAGTTGCCTAGAAGAGGGGTAGTAGGTGGGCTGATTTGTAATTTGCCTTCAGCTCTTAACGTTAACTACCAACTTTTTGGAGTGTGGCCGGCACTACACAGGATTATATTCTGGAAGCTTTAGGCACCATGAAGATCAGACTCTAGTGAGTCTGCTTCATACCACTTCCATACCAGTGGAAACATCCATACCAGTGGAAACATCCATACCTCTCACGCTGTTAAAACCTGGCTGTTCCAATAGAGGTGTAATGTACAGCTCTCATCGCTGTTGGTCAGTGCTGGCACTAGTGCTGCTCAGAGCTGCAGACTCACAGCTGAACTCTGGCAACAGAAGACATTTCTGTACTTTCCTTTTTTTGTTTACCCACCAGCAATGAACACTGAATCTTTACTACTGCTGTTTGGGCAAAAAAAACGTTAGTGGAGATAAATAATGAAAGAAATTGTTATGAAGCTGATAGTTGTAGTGGTAAATATCAACTGAAGCACAACATCGGTTTAGTATTGCTTGGGTTTGCTTTGGTTTTAGTATTGAGTACTTCCTTTACTCTCCTTATTTTGGGGCAGCTGTGAATCTGGCCAAAATACTTCCAATACAAACAGGGCTTTTCTGCACATGCAAGTGAAATTTGACTGGTTTTATCTGCCAGTCCTGATAATCAAAACAACGTATTCATATGTTTTTCTTTCCAAACGTAAACCAATGTTCTTTTTCTTAGTTTCTTAAAAAATATATATATATATATCTTTTTGTTTGCATAGCACTGAGATTATGATGTTTCCTTTAGATTTCCCCTTAAAAACACATAGCTAGTTAGAGATTTATAGTCTCTTAGCCCCAAGAAACAGAGCAGTAATAGTAAATTACAGACTGTAAAGCAACATATCACTTAAATTTTTCAAATTTAAGACCTTGAACAAGCACATTCCCTTTTTTGTGCTTGAAGTTAAGCAGACTTTTCAATGCACTGCTTATGTAAAAAGAATGAGTGTGCCATATCAATATACATATAGGTGCTCCCTTGCTGGTGAGGCTTTGTCCCAGCTGTGTTTGTTTAAGGAAGATTCAGTTCAGTGACATGCCATCATTGTAATAGTGATTTTATTTAAAGATTTAATATTTCTAAGTGGAATCTTCATAGTAAATAGAATTTTTAAAATGCCACTACTACAATTAGTGTAAATTCTGTAGAAGAATTTTTAAGGAATGTGTTCTCTTTCATTCTTTTAACTGATGGAAATACACACACAGTACTAAACAGTGTGGATTTCTTGCTTTGCAGCAGTGCCAAGAGTCAAGCCCCGATCGAATTACACTGTACGGCTTAATGATGAAACCTATCCAGCGCTTTCCACAGTTCATTCTACTATTGCAGGTAAATAACGTTTACCAAAGGGATGCTTTTGGTGTATTCTTGTGTGGTTTGCTTGTGGGATTGCATGGTAGCTGTCTTCTGCTGGAGGAGTGAGCTGCAGTGGAAGTGGCTATTGGATTGTGGGGAAATAATGAGCAAAAATGTCATTGCATCATGATGTGCTGATCCTGTATTCTGATTGCAGGGGCAGGCAGTAAATATGCTACAGGAAAAACTTAGTGAACTAGATTTACTCTAGATTACTTGCTGGGTTAGATTTTGCTTGTAAGTAAAGCTGTAGTTCAAAAGAGCTACTTGTTCATACCAGTTTGTTAGCTAACAGCTAACACTGTTCAAAAGACCACCAGGAACTTTGCGGCATTACTTTCCGTTTAAGAAAAATACAAGAGGATGTAGTTCATGCCTTGGATAGTTCAGAATACATGTGGGATGTAGAAGAAAAGCGGGCTCCCTCCCTGACTACTTGGCTCACAGGGCCTGCTGCAGTGTGTTGCAGCTTCCTTCTGGCCTGCAGCATCTTGTTTTCCTTCCCATGGAAACTGGAGACTTGGCAGGGAGTCCTCGGGTCTCATCTCAACAGGCAGTTGAGCTGCAGGAAGAGCACAGTTCCCCAGTGCAGACCTGCTCCAGACCAACTTATGCTGTTTGTAACTCCTTCCAGACTATAGCAGGCCTGTCCCAGTAAGTGCTATGAGTTGGCTGTGTGTTGCAGGTGCCACAGGGAAGGACAGGCTTTGGGCTGTGGGTCTGGGAATTACTGTGAGAGAAGGAGCAGAGATAGTTGTGGGAGGAGCACATGGGTAGGAAGCCATGGCAAGAGGTTTTGATGTAGCAGAAGATACAGGGTTTATTGCAGCAAGGAGCCATAGTGACTAATTTTTAAGCGCTGTGGGAAAGGAGAAAAAAATATAATTCAAGTTGTTCCTACTGTATTGCCTACAAAAGGGAAAGACTTTGAGAAGCTGTTGTGACCCATGAAGTAAGCAGTGTCTCCTACTTCAGGGTGAGCACACTGTCAGTTTTTTAGTGAGGAATAATAATGGTGATAAAGATAATACAATGTTATTACAACAGTAAAAATCAGAAAAGTTTAATTTTAGATCATTGTTTATGGACACCTATGTATTACACTATAACGTTGATTTTCACATTGTGGTTAATATTAATAAATTAAACATTTATTTTCAAGTTCCTTCTCTGTACTTTCAACCTGTAAATAAGCTGTATGTGACCTCATTCAGTATCTTTTTTTAAGAACTATTAAGATATTCAGGAAAGAAAGCAATGTGGTGTCTGAGTATTAGGTGTTCATTGGTCTTATTCTTTAGTAGTACTTGGGTAAAGAATGTAATAATAACTTTACATCCTGTAATCTTTTGAACTTGACTTTGAAATAAAATCTAATGTTTGTTTTGTTTTATCGTTTCCCCTCAGGATATGTTGAAGAACACCAATAAAGGACATCCTGACAGACTACCTCTACAGATGGCTCTTACAGAACTTGAAACGCTGGCAGAGAAGTTAAATGAAAGGAAAAGGGATGCAGATCAGCGCTGTGAAATAAAACAAATAGCAAAAGCAATGAATGAACGTTATCTGAACAAGGTTAGAAAAGTAGGAATGTATGAATGTATGAAGAATGTAGGAAGAGTAAGTTTCTGGGCCTTGAGAAATCTCTAAAATGGACACCAAAGAGAAACCTATGTGTTTTTCTGTACAGTTCAGCAGCATGGGGTCAATTTAGTGTAGGTGTGAGATGTGACCTACTTCCAGGACTGAACAGGCTCATTGGTTAAACCACAGCGTGCTGGATCAGGCAACATGTAGCAGTATTGGTGTTCTCTGGCAGTGTAGGAAATAATGCTGTGTAGTGAAGTCTTGTGCATGTTTTCTGCATGGGAAAATTAAACTTTTAATTTATCCTAGAACTGAGTAATTACCTTCATCCTTATATTATAGTGCTTCCAACTATGGAGCATTTCAAGATGTGCTATTGAATGTGTCCAATATCTTCCTTGTTTTAAGGAACATCCCAGTATATTTCATTTGTGCGTATGCATCCCAGTATATTTCATTGGGATCCTACAATAGAAATGTATTTAAAGAACTGTAGAAGACATTCAGTAGGAAGGAGGGAACAATCTTCATTTGAGTTTGTTAGTAGCTACCTGTACTGTAGATATATGGATGCTTGTCTTGCATCATAAAATGGTTCCTCCTTTCCCATGAGATGAGGCATAAATGCTTCAGTTCTTGCTTTTGTGAAGTTACAGCTAATTATACTCTGGACTCATTCTGGGATGGAATGATGGGGTCATGCTGAAGGTGCAAGGAATGTCAGGTTTTGTGATGCATAAAAGCATAGTTTTTAGGAAAATAGTAGTCAACCAGAACACACTGTTTTATGCTATTTATCAGAAATGGGATACTGAATTTATTGTCATACTGCAACAACATTTACAACAAAATAAGTGCATTAGAAGATGGATTCAGACATTTTACTTTTCTAGTTCTCATAATCCTACTTCTTGAAGCAGCTACTAGTCATCTACAAATAAGTGAAGGAGTTCAAGACACAGAATGTGTTTTTTAAGAGGTGGTCCAGGTTTCCTTTTGTCATTCCATATAAACTGTGAAATCTTGTATGTTGTGCACTGAGAGGATGAATTGGTATATATGTGGATAGTTATTCCAAATCACATAGGGCCCTGTGTACCTTGTGGGTTAATATTTGCATGTACAGTTTTGGAACAATGCCAGGCAGGGTGAAGGAGGTGGATGGATAGGAAATGAGTAAGTTATGGACCATTTTGTTCTCTTGGCTGCTATGAAGGTGTGTTTGACCTGTGAAGGATTGGTTCATGCTTGCACGCGGTGCTGATCCTCAACCCTTGAAGGCAAATGGCAGGAGCAATTTACGTGCCATGCATCTCTTGCACATATCGTCTTTTCCACAGCCTGTGGCAACCTGCCAGCTGCACTCCTCAGCTAGCTCTGAGCCCAGGTGGACAGAGCAGGCACAAGCACCCTTCCTCCTCCCTCTCTGACAGCTGGAACCATGTGTAGCACTTAAATGGGCTGTGAAAGAAAGGACAGAGGAAGTGAACCACAGAAATTGTGGAAGCTATTGTGGTTTTTTTTTTCACTAGGGGACCTTTATCAGTGTGGAAGATTCCCAGACCAATTACATTCCATATCAAGACCAAAAACCCCTGCAGGCTGTGTTGGTGGCAGCAGAAGTTAGTTTCTTTATGTGAAAAGCAAATTAGTAAAGAGGCTTAATTCACTTGGGAGATTCACCTGCTAACACTTGTACTAGGATGGCAAGTGATAACCCGTTCTATTTTCTTCTATTTTTTGCACCAGATGGTAGGTGTGCCATGTATAATATACAGTGTTTTGTTTTTAAATCCAGCTACTCAGCAGCGGTAACAGGTACCTCATACGGACTGATGATATGGTTGAGACAGTTTACAATGACAAAGGAGAAATTATCAAAACCAAAGAACGACGACTTTTCATGTTAAATGATGTGCTGATGTGTGCAACGGTAAATATTCGGTAAGACTTAATTCATATTTTTAAAATAACTGTTCAAGCTTCAGCTGGAAGAAATGATACTTTCTAACATATTTTTTTTTTAATTGTTTTTACTATGGCTAATGATTTCTAGGACTATTCATGATAAATGGATAGCTAGCTTTGTTACAGTCTTCTATATTGCCAGCTGATGTTTGGAAGTTCTAGAGTAAATGTGTTAAGTAAATTTTATCAGTTGGAGTTTACAGATAGAAATGATCTGTAGTGTCTAGTTATTGCTGTATATTAGCATTTAGCAGAGCACAGGTATGCCAAGGTAGGAATTTTTTTCCTTTTCCTTAAATTCATATTGTTACACATGTACAAATCTATAAATTGACACCATTTGCAAATTTAAAAAAACAGAACAAAACACAAAGCTAATACATGTAACCAGAACAAACCTGGAAGTCACTAACAGATTTCCAGCTGGGAAAAGGTTTTTATCTCTGAGACCAAATGTTGAAGGATTAAAGCTGAGGTGCTTTGAAGAAAACATATTTTCATAGTGCTTTCTGTGGTTTAGTTGGCTGTAATTATTACTGTTACTGTACCTCTGTGTATGCCAAGGTTACACTCACATTCAAGTGTTGCTTGTATCATAAATTGTTTTATGTGATGGCACATTCTGACAAGGAAAACATGGAACATTAAAATCTTCCAAGCACATGTTTTCTTAAGTGTAATATGAGTTGATATCTCAGTTTATTACTGAAGCATGAATACACTGTATTTTTGTAATCATATGGATGCTTGGTCTCATGCTAGTGCCATGCAATAACTGCACTTCAGAAAATGAACAAGCTTATGTCAACTATCCTGTTACTTTTTTCCTTTACAAATTCTTCAGTTCCTTAGTAACACCTGCATATTTTCCTATGGTTGTTTGCAAGAAAATTACTTTTAACCATTCATGTTTTATCTTCTTCCATACCATTGTCTTGGATTTTCTGTATTTGTTCTGGAAGTGGCAATGTGCAGTCTGTTTTCATTTTCCATGTGAAAAATTCATGATTATGCCGAGTCTCTGGGTTCCTTATTAAGTCAACAGCTCTTGTTATCATAGCACTGTTGTTCTTGTGGGCATTAACTAGTTCTGAGCAACCTCTTTTGGGATGGTAATTGGGCATGCATTTGTCATGGGCATTTGCTAGCTCTGAAAAAGTTTAATTATGGTTTTCTCTAGCAGTTAAGGTTTGCTTTCCAACCTGCTTATTTATATAACAGTGGGGTTTTAGAATAGGTGAATGCACTTTTAGCTTTATTCACTAGCAAATAAAAGGTTTGTCACTTCCTTGGGGTGTTTGGATGCTCTTGGAGTGTTTGGATGCCAGTGGGTCCACCTACAACCTGTGTGTGTGGATTTAGGATTCCTCCATGATTTAATGGACTGCTCTTAGTTTGTTGGTTTTTGTTTGTTTGTTTTGTTTTTTTTACTGCGGAATAAACTGTGTCATGCAAAATATAGTTAGAGCCTGAAGGAAATAATCTGCCAGAGTTCATACATGATACCTGTATCCACTCCAGAAGTTTTTGTGCAAAATAAGTATATGCTATAGAATGTACCGTTTTCCTGTTTGTCTTGTGCAGGATGAGCTTGCTTTCTCTTTGGTTTAGCTATGTAGAAGTTACACATCTTACCTAAGCTGGGCTTCTCTTATAGCAGTGGCTTTCACGGTGCATGCCTGCAGATTTACCCTGGAAATGTAGACTGTTTCAGAAGCTTTACACATACACGTAGCTAAGTATGTGTCAGCACACTTCTCTTAACCACCTTTTGTCCAACATTTACAGAAACAGTCAGATGTCCCAGGAGCCTGGGGACCACTGGTTCCAGAACAATTTTCTATAGCTGGAAGACATGTGTTTCTACAGAATACATGACCCTAAGAAGGTCCTTCTTGACACGTAGTCTAGATAACCAGCTTGAACCAGAGACCTAACTTTTAAGTAGCGGTAGTTGGATGGGGTGGTTGCTATCCCTAATGACTGAACAGCTGTGTCCTGCCCAGTCTTGTTTTCTTTCTTCTGAACTAGATCAAGAGTTTATAAATATTTACTTAAGCTGTGGCACTTGTGGTTTTTGTTCATACTTGCCTCTTCATTGAAACAAAAGTATGACTGTGTTGGGAACAGTAGCTGACTAGCTGAACGTCAGCATTTAGGTACTGTTTTCAATAACTGCATTTTGCTGATTTCTCCCAAGCATTTAACTTCATTATTTCAGTCATGCTTTCTGTGAAGTAAACCTTTTTTGTTCACTCTAACATCTCTTTTGTCCTTAATGATAAATGTTTGTTATATGTGCTTGAATGTGAATAAGGGAATGAAAGAAACAAAGGAAAATGAGTATTAATGCCATTGCTATTCCAAGTGAGCTTCCTCAGTGTGCTCTTTCCTCTGATACGCCTCTTGTGATACACACTTGCTTCAGCAGTAGCTCACTTGAGATTAAGCTCAGAAGCCCCAGCAGTTGCTAAGGTCTGCTGTAAAGAATATCCTGTGCTGTGGGGCTCAGCAGAAATGTTAGCTTGTCAGCCCTTGGGAGGTTACGTTGCCCTTCCTGCTGCTGGTAGTCATTCAAAGGTCCCATCATCCATACTTCTCTCAACACAGTAGTTACTACTTTTGAGCAGTTTCAAAAGGATTAGGAAAATATGGAGCCAGTTTCATCCTAAGCACTTATGTTAGGATATCAAAATGCAGGTTGATCTTATAAGATGGTCATTTATATTTTGTTATAGAAATGTAGGGACTGTTGTTGGTAGTCCTACGCTGTTTGTAAACGAGATTATCCGCACCTGCATAGCTGCTCTTTGCACTCCAGGAGAGGTCAGTCACAAAGGCAGCCTGATGCATTTGTTTCAAGTTGTTAATGGTGCTCAGGCAGATAAACAGCAAATTTTAGAAGCTAAAATAATAAATGGGATGCCTTGAAATACAGTTGTTTGTCAAAGCAATAATTTTTTCATCTTCCAGCTCTTCCTATGAAAGCAGTGGCACTGTGACAACTGGCCAGAGGTATTTATTGAAATGGAGTGTACCACTGGGACAAGTGGAAGTCATAGAGTATGGCAGCAGTGAGGGCCAAGGAGAGAACTGCAGGTTTCCACCCCAGCACTCTGCTGAAAATGTCATCATTAACTCTAAGCCAAGTAAGTGACGGGAGTTATTGACTTGTGCAGGTTTTTTTTTTGGTTTTTTTTGTTGTTGTTGTTAAAATCCATATTTGAATTTCAATGGGCTACTGAAAATAAAGGAAAGAATTCTGTGGATGCAGACTTCTGTAACGTGGACAGTAATACAACCTCTTTCCTTGGAAGCAGAGAATCTGTAAAGTGATAGCCAGTCTCCTGCCTTGCAACACGAGTTATTTGTGCTTGTCCTAGTTCAGTGTTCTATACAGGAATGCAAAAAGAGTTTTAAAGCATGAATGTGTGTGGGCATTCATATATATATATATAAATTCATATATATATATATATATTCGTACAATACAACCCGTAAAAAGGTTGTTTTGGTGTGGTGTGCCAGCTGTCCCATGGTAGCTGGTCATGCATATGTTCTTTATCCCATAGTTAAGGAAGTTTCTCTCAATAAAAATGACCAGCTACCCTGTTGCTGTGGAATGAGTCTCAACACGAGTGGTTTTACTGCAGGGTAGAAGTTACTTCTTTCAAGCCCATAGTATCCCACCTGTCAAACATAGTAATAAGTGCTTCAGAAAAAAACTTCAATTTTAAATTTAATGAGTGTTTTTGAAACAATATGCCAATAGGTAATTTAATCCTAGCCTCTCTCCAAACTCGACCTCAAGCTCTGAAGTTCTTTCTGTGCCTGTTAATCCCTCCTACAAGCCTGCTAACTACCCTCAAGAGATGTATGAATTTCAAGAGTTGACTTGATAGCTAGCCTTTCATATATAATGAGTTATATATTTAGGTTTGCCTAAATACTGTATTTTTTTAGTACATTTAATATATCTAGATTGTGATCCTTGTTAGTGGACTAATTTGCACAGATTTCAGTGCTAGCTCTTGGCATTATTTCACACTGTATTTATTTAATATTGCACCCTTGGCTTTCTGAATTGTCCCACAGTTCTGCTGTAAGGAGGCATAAATATTACACTTTAGAATTATCTGAGGTGCAGCTGCAGCATTTAATGCCCCCTACGTTCTCCAGGATGGTTATTGCCAGGTGGTTTTACTCCTCTCTTTGTAAACAGCCACAGAAAATTTTTATAGGTACTTAAATCTCAATTTCAAGAATGATGTCATTCTTGTAACTCCTTTTAATCATTAATGGGCTACTTAGACAATGAGGTTAAGGCTTTTATATTGTCATTTACCAGCTGCTGTACATGACTCCGGATGTATATAAAGGAGAATATTACCTAGAATGGGGGGGTCCTTCTTATAGCTGAGTTTGGGAGGAACAGCCTGTTGAATATTCCTACTGCAACTTTGTGCAGTAGCTTCACAGACGATTAGACCAAATCCTTGCCTGTCAGCAAGATCAGATGGGGAAGAGGAGCATGAGGAGAGAAAGAAAAACTTTTACCTGAACAGTCCTGTAGAAGTCACTTGAACCTCTTGACTTTGAGGTTGCCTAGCTTCATGATGTTTGGTGACAATATGTCAAAAAAATTGAAATTACTTTGTACATCATTTGTAGTCTCAACTTTCAGGTTAAATGGTACTCAGTAGGTAAAAGATGAGCTGAACAACTGTCCTCTTGGTAAGCTCTGATCATTGCATTAATTCAGTCTTGCCCTAGTAAAAGGGATAAAAAGCTAAGAAATAAAACGGTCATGAAGGATTCTGGTTATACAAATGAATAAATCTTCCCTCGGCTTTAATCAAATGTTTCTGCCAAATGATCAAGCTAAACTGAATACAACCCATCATGAAAGAGCAAGAGTGTAGCCTTGCTATTTGCATGTACTGCTGTGTCTGTGCTAGCTTTACTTTGAATGCAGACTTGTCCAAATTGGCCTGCATAGACGAGTTTGAATACACACCTAATTGTGCTAGTTATTCTGTAGAGTTGCCCCCTTAGTTCCAGTCATCTTGGCCTCTAAAGATGCAGAAGCTCAGAAAGTTCAGCCTGCCTTCAGCGGGAAAGGACTGGTAAGACTTTGTGTAATGGTTCACTGTTGCTTGTTTATTTGCACCCACCAACACGCTGCATTTTATAGTTGATGACAACACCATTTTTTTCATGGTAGTATCACATTGTTGGTGAGATTGTTGGGTATTAACCACAAACTGCAAAGCACTACCAACAAAATATTGTCATTCTTTGCCTGAAACTGCTTGACTTAATAGTTGTCATAAAGTTATATCACGTTTCCTTCTGTTTTTTAAGCATACCAAGTGCTGTGGTGAAATCCCGGTGGCCTCATAGTGTGTGGTTTTAATAACATCAAGAACAATTTGTGAAGCTGCAGGCAAAATCCTGCTTCCATGAAATAGAACCATGTCTCAGACCTTATTTTCAGCTTTCATTTTCAGTTTGTGGGAGCTGGAGAGATACAGAATGATGATGATTCTGTGTAAAAGCATTAAGAAGTAGGGGGGTCATCTCTTCTGTTTCTAGAGGACTGAGAAAAGTTGTTTTCTATCTGTAATACATCAGGTTAAGTACTTGACCCCTGTATAAAGTTGGCATTCTCACATTAAAGCTGTGATTAACAAGGATTCTTAATGGATTCTGGTTGTGTTATTGTAAGGATTACTGATTATTAGCTGCATTTCTCTTATCATGGCACTTTTTTCTCAGCCAAAATCCTTTTTATAAGGAGGCAGCTGTCATAAGTGTATCTTACCGTACAATTTAAACAGTTATTGGCTAAATGCAATTGGTGCTTTCTGCAATGCTGCAAGAAAGGATAGTTTAAGGATGCAAACTTTGGGTGTTACAGAGAAATTAATAGCTGAATTTGAATTCATATTGCACATGTAATATGCGACTGATGAAAGGTTGAAAGGTTTTATGAATACGCATAAACCAAGGGCATGCTTTAGTACTGTTCTACAGTGGAAAGCAAGGGCTGTGTGAACTTGGTTTTCACTTGGCAAAATCAGCAGTTTGCAGTTTTGTACCCAGTTCTGCTTTGCATACCAGTCTTTTGTCTCTGAATTCTAGAGAACACTTTTAGGGGTTGTTAAGTTCATGGCTGTTTTTTTTAAGCCCTTTGTCTTTTGGCAGGAGAAACTGTGTGGCCTGAGGGTACATGGGGAAAGGCAGGAAAATTTTCCTAGGGTGTATTCTGCTATGCTGCTCCAGACCTTGCTGTGCTTTTGTCTTATTCTTGGTGCTAGAGGGAAACAACAGAAGTAGACTATGAGTTTTTTTAGTTATGGAGAAGGATCGAAGCCTCAGCTGTTTGGCAGAATCCTTTATTTGTATGGTTCTAATATTGTATCCTGATGGAGTGCAATTATAACTTGTGTTTGCTTCCTGTAGTGATACTTAAATCAGAAAACATTTCATTCTCAGTCTTCAGAAAAAAATAGCACGTTTATCGGATTGCATTCCTCTAAGCAAATTAGGCAAAGTCCTATTTCATGTATTGGAGTTAATCTTGCTTGAATGTCTGTGAGTAGGAGTCTCTGGCACGCCAAATGGACAGTTCCTGTGGAAGTCGTTACCTTAACTCTTTGTGACAGAAGCCTGATGTGTTAATTTTCTTCTGTAGAACCATTTGCAGAAAGATGCAAGATGAATTTTTTCCCTATTAAATCCACGTACTGTTTCTGGTAGGCTACTGCTGCTGTCCTCTCCTTCCCAGTTAGTCTATGTGCAGAAGCACAGACACATTCATAGTACTGAAAATTTGAATTAATATAGGAAAAGAGGAATATTTTCAGCATGAGTAGGAAGTTGTATGCTCTTGGTTTTGATTTACTTGTGCTGAAAGAATTGTGTTGTGTAATGGAGTTCAGTAAGAGGTATTTGAAGCATGTTTCGGGTGGTTACAGAAGCATTTGACATGATTTTATGGTGAGATAGGAAAACTACTATAATGGTAGGTGAGGCTGCTAAGTGGATAGGCCCTTTAGCGGGGTAATGCAATAGAACAAGGGGTAATGGTTTTAAGCTAAAAGAGAGTAGATACAGACTAGATGTAAGGAAGACATTTTTTATGATGTGAGTGTTAAAATGCTGGAACAGGCTGCCCAGGAGAGGTGGTAGGTGCCCCATCCCTGAAAACTTTCAAGGTCAGGCTGGATGGGACCCTGAGAAACCTGATCTAGTTGAAGATGTCCCTGCTCATTGCAGGGGAGTTGGACTAGATGACCTTTAAAGGTCCCTTCCAACCTAAACTATTCTATGATTCTAAGATTCTATGAAGCAAGAACCTTGTTTTCAAGGCCCAAAAAGAACTCAGCAAAAGTATTATGTAATATAGAGATGACCCTAGCCTATAAATGGTTGAAGAGCTCAAAATGAGACACTTTCCTTAATTACACTTCTTCCTTACATAATGCTAACTAGTGAATTCTGTTCTTCCACACAGTTGTGTTGATACATGCATTGATTTCACCTCCTCTGTCTGTGAACTTTTTTATGAAAAGAGAGCACCAAGAAAGTTAAATATTACCTGTACCCTTCTGATAAAAGAGGATGGGTGAAAGAGCAATTAATACAACTTGTTTCTTAATATGTCATATCAATATGACATATTTTAAATATGCCTTCCAAAAATATAAAACATATAGTCAAAAGCAAATTTCTAACTTCTTATCAAAACGTGCTATATTACCCTCTAGAAGAATCTGGAAGTGGACCTTCACTTGCAAGTCATCCATCTGTACAGAAAATCACTGAAAATACATGTATTGCACTGCTCTTAAACGGGAATATAGGGGCAAAGGTCAAATGCACTGGCCAGAGTTTTAGCTTTTCAGGTTTCTGGAATGTGGTGTTACGAGTTTGCAGCACTTTCTGCAAACTGCTGATGGGTTGTGAAATGTGGTTTCTGTGCCGAGATGAATGACTGCTTGGTGCTGCCGCGACAGTGACCACCTACCACCTAGTTGCCGGTTCCCAAGAATGAAAAGGATGAGCTCTAAAAGCTTTTCCCAGTGGTTTTATTGAAGAAGACCAGACTAAGACTCTGTAGAAGCAAGGTGGGTGGGCTAAGTATCCTGTCATTCCTGGCTGGGAAACCAGCTCCTGTTAGCAGTGTTCTGCTGCAGATCATGTTGATTAGGAGCCATACGCAGCATAGCCTATTACTTAAGCAAAGAACCGTTTAATTTGAGCCATACGGCTAAAGGCTGAAAGAGAAAATGAGCAAGACCCATCTGTACTGTATATATCATGCAGTGATGAGTGTAGGAGATAACAGTAAAAAGAAAAGTTAGCACATTTATGTCTATGGCTGCATTTTAGTGTTATTTTTTTGTTTCACAGGTTTACAGTTCGTAACTGAGATCAAACCTCAGCACTGCTACGCCATGGCTTCTCATCTTTCCTGGTCAGGCTTCCAGGGATACATTTGTACTCCATTTCCAGTCACCTGTGGCTTTGATCTCTGTGGGTTTTGTTTACTGTCAAATGTAGTGACATAACACTGAAGTGCAGGGATGATTCCTTTCTTCCGAGTTTCCTTCTGCTTGATGCAGTCATTTTATGTAGGTCTCCAAGTGTTGCCAGGGAAACAGGGAGGGGTGTTTGGTGGGCTGCGGTGTGCACCTGTGTTTCTGTCCATGTCTCGCCCAGTGGAAGAACAGCTCTTCTTGAAAACAGAGATAGCGCTGCTGTGATAGCCATTACCATTAATGCTGGGGGGGTTTACTGGTTTGTCTAAGAAGAAATACAGAATTGGAGAAGGGAAAGAAAAAATCAGCTTTATCATCACTACAGGGCTGGACAGTTGTACTAAAATATCCAGAGTAAGCAAGACTAAATATTAAGTGGCATAACGACTCTAGCATTGATGATAAGGTTTTAAAAAGGGTGATGTGGGATGAATTGCTAGTTTAACTAACTTTCGTCTCTGACATAGAGTAATAATGTAAAACTTTATTTTAAAACTATTGAAATGATACGGTACACTAAAAGAGATGTAATATGTTCATAAATGTAAACTGTCATTGATATATGTGAACAAAAGACCAGAGATTTTAAATCAGTCTAACTCCAAACAGCCTGTTCAGCTAAGCAAACCAGGTGACGTGAAATAGTTCACTTTTTAAGCAGATATATGTTTCTAGCTGGTGGATTAGGCACAGAATAAATTAGGTGTTAACATGCTTGTCTCACCCACTTAGGATGAGATTCATCTGTTTGCCTTTCATATCCACTACAGTGGTTATAGGGCTTGACGTTCACCTCCTGTACACTGTTTCCAGGGGTCTTGTCCATGTCTTCGCACAGAGTAGTAAAACAGGTAGAAACTTAGCTATAAGCAAGTGAGTATGAAAGAGGGAAGTAAGCTCCTCACAGTATGATTTCCACGTGAGTTGTTACAGATGATTTGGTGGGAACTCCAGTGTAAACCTCTGGCAGCTTGGGCAATTTACAATCACCTGCAGATCTGTCTTGAGATCCCTGCAGTACTTGCATCATTTAAATGCCTTCACATGAGTACTTTCACTGCCTGTTGCATCCGGTTCCTGTCATGCTCTTCCATGCCCATGCAGGTGTACACTGGAGGTCCTGTGCAGCTCCTCTCCCTCCTTGGGAGGGCAGAGGCTTCCAGGTCTGTGCTACCCTCAGCCTTCCCCTTCTGGACCTGTGAGAGGAGAGGGCCATGGCACCTCTTTTCTTTCACTCTAAAGTCTCTTTGCTTCCAGGATTTTCCTTCCTCATGAAAAAAACAGAGCCAGGAGCTGGAGTTCCTGTGACACATATCTGCATATAGCCCAGGAAGGCACCCAGCTGTTGTACCGGCTAGCATGTTGCTGAGGAGCCGGGCTGTGGGGTCCATACTTGTCAGCACATCGGGGCTCCGGTGTTTCTCCCTCCTGTTGTTCCCTACTTCTTTCACTTCCTTCCTTGTCTCTGACACAGCACAGCTGCTTCTGTCAGCAGGAAAAAAAAATATTTATGGCACTTTATCTCTGAAATTCCCTGTGCAGTCAGGATTAACTGGAGTTTAATACAATCCTGAAGCCATGCTCTTGATGTATGAGCTACTTCTCACCGTCTCAAGAGGTTTTGCATTTCCTTGGTGTTATTGCATAATTTTACTCGCAAATGGTATGACACTATGAATTTAATACCTTACTCAGTATTTGCAGTTGCAAGCTGTTGATTTTATCTTCACATTGCTCAAGCTGTGTGAATAAGCAGTTCTGTGGTTGGACTGTAGTTTTTGTGCAACCTGTTTCTTTGGTGTTCAGATCTGATACAATGAGCATATAGTGAGACAGGTCTCCGCATTCATGTAATTACCAGTTGAGAGCAAGGTATTAACAGCTGACAGGGATGTGAAGCATGTTAAAAATACTTTGTCAAGAGTTGAAACTTGGGAGGTTTGTTTCTCAGCTCTGCTCTGTGTGTACTGGGTGGCATGTGTATTTGATTCTTTGTCTGTGATTATGACTTCAAGAACTACCCTGTCTTGTGTGGCAGTGAGGATAAATACATTACAGAGTTTAAGAGGCTCAGATTATCAGATTCATTACTTAAGATCATAGAGATTACCTTTAGGTGCTTATGTGATTAAAGTATGATTAGCCTGAGTAATGTAATTTCAAATTTATGATAATGCTCTTCATATTGGTTAATGATGATGATAGGTCCTGGCTGTATCAGTAATTAGACTTGCTTACCCCATGTATAAATTTAATAGTTTGTGTTCTAGTAATCTCAGGGTTTATTGCCTATCACGTAATATTGCGTGTGTGTTTGTGCTGTTTCTTTGTGTACCAGGTTACCAAACTTAGTTTAGGGTTGTGCTGTAAAGCTGTGTGTGAGTAGCGGCTCAATTTATCATTGACGGCTGCCAACTAAGTTTGTTTTCTGAGATTATTCCTGACTTCCCATTTTCTTCAGTTTCCAAACCCGGAGACTAGTACCACTCTCTAAACATTTGTGCAGTTTGGACCTGAGAGTACGGTGTTATCTCAGGTGAGCTACAGTTCAGCCACGGTGGCTCAGATTTTTCAGGAGCATGCAACTGTGGAGATCAGCGTACTATCAACATTGTTCTCACATCATAGCCAAAATACAGCACTGCACTGATTACTAGGAAGAAAATTAACTCTATCCCAGCTGAAACCAGGACAGGCATGAAAGAACAAATGGGGATAAGGCAGAAAGCCTGCTTTTCTCTTGCAAACTTTAAATTGGCCTGTGAGCTTATTTAGGTCTTAAACCAGGATTTTGGATTCACAAGACTACTTTTTTTAATTTATTCTACTGAAATTCCAATTGGCTATTCAAATGCTCTCGTAAAGGAGAAACGAGAAAACATAACCCGCCTACTTGCTTCTCTGAGGTGGCATTGGAAACAGAAGCAGCATTAGTAAGCAAGTGGAAAGACCCAGATAGGAGGGGTGTGGTGCTGGGGAAACTGTCAGGGGCTTTGCTTACTTAATACAACATGCAGGAAGCTTGTAGTTCAGCATTTAAAAGTAAAATCTCATCTGCTTTGTCACTGGCTTTAATACTCATACAGAGTTTCCAGGCAGAAGGAATCAGAGGTAATGAGGTGCCTCCCTTGTGTATGGCTGGTGCTTGGATTTGTCAAGTTCTGTGCAAGGTAAGGGCTTGGTGCAGCAAAGGAACCTCATCACTGGCTTTCCAGTGAAAGCTAGGTGTTCTGGCGCAGAGGTTTTTGTAAAGGGAAAGGGAATAATACCTTTAAAATGGACATCAGTATCAACTGCTAAACGAATGGTGATGTTCCTGCTATTCCCAATATTCATAATGCTTTTGCCAGCTCTGTTTATCAATTGCTGAAATAGGCCACTTGTATATGAAAATGCCACATGAAGGTCTCCTTTTGTACTTACTAATAAGAAAATTAGTTCCACTAGACGTCCTCAGGGAGAAGGTTTTTCCGCTATTTGACAAATTCTCTTGCCCAGAGAAAGCTGTAAGGCATTTGTCCTGTGTGTTTTCCATACCAGTGTTATCGGTAGGAGCAGGACCCAGTAACAAATGTAGGGAAAGAATTCCTCAACTACAGTGATTGACTCTTGGGCCTTATTAATGGTTTCTGGTTTTCCTTCTTTAAATTCATTGCCAAGATTTTCAGAGAGCAGGAAACTATTTTACTTGGGCTATAACGTGGTCTCTCAGAACAGTCTCCAGTTTTGTCCTTCCTAAAGGTGGGCATCTTAAATCGAGCAGTGGGATGCTCTCTGCTTATTATTACCAGATGAAAAAAAAATATCAATGAAACATTCCCAGGACGTTAAAGTCACATTTAAAACAAAAAGCACTTCTGACTGCTTCTGATTGCACTTAAGCAGTTTAAAATATATTACTGCTGCATGATCATAGTTCAACTTAAACATGTTCACAGTCTTGTGAAATCTGTCCAGTTTTTTATGAACTGATCAAGAATTCATCTGATATCTTGATGCTTTGCTTTCCAGAACACTGTACAAGCTTCTTGGGTTTAAATGTAGACTTAAATATTGTGGAAGGGGCCTATTTGTTATTATTTGTACTGAGTGCTTAATTCTACACAAGTACCAGTTTACTATGCCTTCCTCAGACACGGCAGCTTTTAAAGTTGCCTCCCACACACATAACTTCTCCCCCCATCTCAGGTGATTTTTATGCTCAGGATGAGGATTGAATCTTTTCCAGATCTCTTTACTTTGTAACGCTTGATGTTTCAGTATGCTGCCTGGATGCACACAGATGGCTCAGTGGGAGGAAGCAATACAAATGCGTTCATCTTCAAAGACCAGATTGCAAATGGCAAATCAAATTTAGGACCTACTAGCCTTTCAGAGAGTATTCTTCAAATCTGGCATGTTCTTCAAGCATACCATTAATTTTGTGTTACTCCTCAGTAATACTGGAACTATTGTCAGGAAAATAGCTTTTCTCAGTTTTGGTTGAGGTTTTCACATGTGAGTGTGAGCTTCCATTTTTTGTAACACCTAATTTGACTTCAGGGCTCTGTGTCTCTCAGAAGCAATGTAATCTTTGTAAGGACTTTGAATTTCCATGATGCATGGGTTCTTACTTCATCTCAATATAGCTTTTTTCAAAGTAATTTCTATTGATGTACTGTGGTTTTGAACCACGTGGGGAAGAGGTCATTACTATAAGCATACTCAAGGCAGATTTTGTCAAGTTTACTTACTTTGCAGTTAAAGAGATACCCAGGAAGGTATCTATTAACAAGTCTTTGGCTTTAATGTGATACACAATACAGAAATGTTCGCAAGAATAATTGCAATATTGAGAGTATACCAAATGAGGCTTTTATTGTATTTGCATGTGATTGGGATTTATGCAATACTATTACTTGAAAAAAATCCTCCTAACTGGGAACGAATGAGAGTTTAGTGTGGGAAAGGGACCACATGAGCCATTACATGTGCTTACGCAGGAATAGATGTTTAAATGATGGGTGCATCTACTCTAGGCATTGCAACACTTTCTTTTTCCTTTTTGGCAGCATAAATCTGTGATAAATTAATATTTCACAAGTAAGAATCAGAACACACAGCAAAAGCTAGTGGAAAATGTGTGCACGTGAGAAATCACTGCAGTAAATATATGTGTCCCATAGTAATTCTTTGATAGGAAGAATAGGGTGTGATCAGTTCAGGAGTACAATATCCAATATGCTTGTGATGCCCATGCAAACTGAAAATTTAGAGGAACCGGATAGACAGAATTTCCAAGGGAGCAGCCGCTCTGCCAGCGCCTGGTAAAGCAGCTGCTGCTGTGCTGTCTGTGCAGGGGAAGAGCTGCAGCTGCTGGCTGTGCTCCCTTGCAAATCAGCCCGCTGCCAGAGATGGGAACTCTTCCCCTCTGCCCACACCCAAGCACTAGCACACAGACACTCTCTTGCATGTGTGTATTTATGCACAACCTTCCAAAGCATAATTTTGCCCTAGCCAAGTTAAACTTTAAACCACACCCAGGGAGTTTCCTGCAGGCTTTGAAAGTGTGTGGATGTAAATGGGCTAAAGTTGCTTCTGTTTCAATTATAAGAATTACTTCAAACCAAGCAAAACTGGTGAATTTAAAGGTGTAGTGCTGAGTGACACTGGGAAATAAGCAGGTAAATTAAGTGTTATTAGTGTTACACTCAAATATATCTTGACTAAAAGAACAATTGTTCTAAAAAGCAGAATCTTCCCATCCTAATTTTACATAGCAACAAAAATGAGTTTAAGCTTTACCCTCCTTCCTCCCTCTAAAGCAAGTGGCAGTTTTGTTTTCTTTTTTAACCTTGAATATATTTGATAATAATGCTGAGGAATGAGTTGGGTGTTTTGCATGAATTACTGGTTGTTGGCAGTAAACTTTCCTGTTGCAGGGAGGCACAAATTCCTCTAGTAAAATCTTAGCAACAAAGGAATTGATGAAAAAAAAATTCCTGCTAACTTAGATGCGGCCAAGATTTCACCCTTGATCTGTAGGCGGAATGCAAAAAGCGTTGCCTCTGAAGCTACGTACGTGGTTATCAGTTACAGCACACTGCCTTCTCTCCTGACCAGGCACACCATCCCTCTGTAACACGTGGAATGTGTAGAGCTGGAGAGAATCTTCTCTAAACTCATGAAGGGTTTTTTACATGTTGGAAAAATAAGTTGTTTTGGAGCTTGATAATTAGCAAGTCTGGCTTAGAAATGGGAAGGAAATGGCTTTATCATTTGTGAAACATTTCAAAGTACAAAAAGAAACCAACCACGTATCTGCTTTGGAGTGAAGCCAAGAGGTTTTCAGTGCTCTCTATGGAAAAAAGAAAGAGTGAACACCCACCCCAAAATAGCCAGTAGTCGAATGGTCAGGGAACATGTGTGGGCTGAGGCACCCAGTCTTTGGCTGAAGAACAGATTAGAGTGCTCCTTGACCTCCTTTACCCAGGAAAAACCCTTCATCAGACAATTCTTAACCAGATCACTTGGTAGTCAGCATTTTGTTAACTGCCAAGAAGCTAATCCTATTTTAAAAGACATTGAAGGTTACCCTTACAGAACGTAGTTCAAAGAGGAAATTGCTGTAACTTGTGGTTGGTTCTCAAAGAACTCTCTTCTGATGAGTCCATCATTGCTGATCTATTAATTTTTGGTGCTCTAGTTTGTGCCCACTAAGGTCCTCCACAAAGGAATAATATTAGATGTGGCTGTTGATCTCGTCATTGATTGACTATTCAAATATGTTCTTAATTTAGCCATTTGTCTTTTCTTGAACATCAGAGGATAGAAGCAGGCTCTTTTAAAGTATTTGTTGATTTGCTTTTTGACTTCCTACCCTGTGCTGAGAATGTGGTCTTCAATGAATGAGCCTCAAATGAATTCCATCTGTTTTTTCTGTGTGACAGAATTTCAGATGCAAGGTTAGTTTATTTGCTTTGACACACTTACTGCATCCTTTTTATCTTGACTTATTAAAAGCTTATAAAATATGCGTGATGCAGACAAAATAGACTCAGGTGTCAATTACTGAATGAAATTCGAGATTTATGCTTTATTCTCAAGGCTGGAACAAGGATATTTGTAAGAGCATTTTAAGCTTCAGGAAGGAGATTGTAGAGGACAGCTCTTTTCAGGTATAGTGGATGTATATACTGCACAGGGCAAGTCTGTCTGTGTAAGTAATTAAAGCTTTCTTTATGGCTTCAGTTAAAGACTGGCATAAAGTCTTGCAGCATCTAAGAGCCACCTGAACGCTGGCTGTTATATGTTGCAGTTTAGTGTCCATTCTCCAGCCTGCTTTCAATACTAAAATTGAAATATTTGGGTAACTCTGTCTTTATGAAGCTGCCAAGAGTGATCTTGGGTTTTAAAACTTAAAAATAATGTAATTCACTTGAGTGAAAACACCAGTTCTATACAAGGGAATCCTGACAAACTTTCAGCTTTTCACAGCCTGGTTGTTGTAAATTTTCTCTTGGTTCAAATCCACAAAGATAAATTTCAGAAATATGTGTAATATGTTTTTGAGTGCAGCAGTTTGGTTTGTTTAGTAGTGGAGTTTATAACTGACAGGTAAATGAATAGACTATGAATTCACTTATTTGGTTTGAAGAAAGTGAAAATGCAGCTTAATGAAAGTATGTAGTCTGCATTTCCAGAAAATTATTTATTTTTTTAACAGATCTGCAGACATACTCTACTGACCATAATCTCAAAATTCTTCCTCTTTAGGTCTACTTTGCAGTCCTTTCTTTTCATTGTGTACAATAAATGTAATGATTTTTTCTTCTGGATTGATTTGTTTTCAAGAATAAGAAAGGCTAGATTATTCTTTTAATTAACATTCAGAATGGGCAAAGAAGGGTGGATGAGAGTTGCTTCTGTTATTTGGCTGGGTAAATAGTAGTAAGTGCAGTCATTCCCTGTTTAGTGCTTGAGGGCAGCACAGAGATCTTTTCATTGATTCAATTTACCAGAGGATTTAAAGGCAAGAGAATAATTTGAAATTCCATGGGAATGTGTAATATCTCAGGTATGTGTTGCATTTTCCTGCAGTGAAGTGCAGTATTCAGAGATAAAGTAACCCTTAACATATTCCTTGAGCCCTGAATTTTTCATACTGTTCAAGGTTTAAGGCAGACCTCTAGCTTAATATAGTGAATTGCATTAAAAAACCCCAAACATTATCCAGTGATGGCCTCGATCTGTATGATGCATCCGGACAGGAAAATATCTTCAAAAAATACAGTTAGATACACAACTGAGAATATATTAATGCTTCAAGAATTGTCTTGTGCATGTTTATTTTTCATGTTTATTCTGGTTTATGCTATTTTGATAGCTTTGTGTTTGGTTTGTTGCATTTTGGTTTATGCACCGGTCCCTGTAGCAGACTCGGGGAGTAGAGGTGCTTGCGGTGTCTTAGCTGGCAGCAGTGTCCAGCACCCATGTGCCCTGGCAGCCAGACCGTGTGGCACGGCTTGTGTCCCTGGTCCTGACCTGTCTGCACAGCGGGTAGCTAGCATTATATTTAGATTGTGCTCTTGCCAACACAGGGGTGAAATCCTTCTGCTTCAGGGAAGTTTTCTGCCTGCAAACTAGCTTCTGAAGTTGGGGTAAGGCCTGAAGGATCTGTAGTTTGGATACTACACTGTGTGAGCTAAATAATCTGCAGGGATTTCCTGCAGAGATAATCCATCCCAGTTCCTGTCATTCAGCCAAAGGGAAACACGCTGACTTTGTGTCAGGGTGGGGTTTTTTTTAGGGAAAAGTGAGGGTCCTCAAAAATTACGTAGCCGTCCCGCTCCAAACATCATGTCTGGGAGCCAGAGTGTATTAGTAGGGTTCTGCAAGCTTTGTGCATTTAAATAGACAGCTTATCCTACTAATCCTTTTCTGAGTTAGTATTATCTTATAAACATATGTACTTATTTATGGTTAGGGCAAATACTTCTGCTGATGTTAAGATTTGTTGCTGATATCAGTGCAGATCCTTTTTTCACTTAAGCATGATTGCAATAAAATGTCAAGTGAGATTGCAGGTTCGTATTAGAGTTAGGATGTGAATACATGATCCAGAACCGTCTTGTGATCAATTAAATGAATTTTGAGTTTTAAACCAACATAGTGAAGGCTACGAATACGGTTTTTGGCTTTGTCGTATGACCAAAAGCAACCTTCAGAAAGGGTGTTGAAACTAACAGCAAGTCTGCTGCTTTGTGCTAAACAAAACTTCCATGTCAGCGGGAGATTTTTGGGGCCAGTGAAGCTTTGATATTTGTCACAGTTCTAGTGCTTGCTTGTTAAAAGTACACATAATGCTCTTCATCATAGTAGATGAACAAACTTGAATCTTAACTGTAACTATAAATGGCAGTGATAAGGTGAGCTAAGAGGAAATGCCTCTGGTAACGCCCGTACATGCAAAGCTAATATGTGATAATATACTACGACCTGTAATTTCCTGGGATACATTTCACTGTTACCTGTCTGGAGGGACATTAAAAGCACCTGGAGCAGCAAGGTGAAATATTGATGTTATATGTGCAAACAAACACTCTGACTTTCAGAAGTAACGAAGACCTTAGCTGCACATGGGTGCATTAGTTGTTTTTACAATCTAGAGAGGGAGTCACCAGTTTTAATAAGCTTCATTTTCGTAGTGTTAAGAAATAGCGATATGTGTTAAAATTATTATCTTTGTCATGCTTTCCTTCTTCAACTGAGAATTAAATCTTTTCATTGTATATAACCTTATGTTTTTATTCATTTTAGATAAGCTCTATATGGGACCAGGGCAACTGTACCATGATCTGCAGAACCTTTTACATGACTTGAATGTAGTTGGTCAAATTAGTCAATTAATAGGCAGCCTTAAAGGAAACTATCAGGTAATAAACAAAGCTGGATTTATTTTTCAAATATGTTCCTCCTGTAAAGTAGCATAATTTTCTCTCCCTAGGATCTGTGCAAGACATTCTTTAGCTCTTTCTGTAAAGACTGTAGTAATTTTTACCTCTACTAACTCATTTACTGTTAACTGTTTAGCATTATAAGTAGATTACAGCTATCTTTCTAATCTTGTTTTTAAGCATAGGTGGATACTACAAGTGTCCGCATTTGTTCAGTAGCTGATAAGCTTATATGGAAAAAAAAAACCCCAACGTTTTGATTTTAAGAAATGAGATTCTTGTAGTTAGACAAGGCAGTAGGAGGATGGTTGTTTGCAGGAAGCTCTTGATGCCCATCCAAGCTCATAATCCTGGCTTTTGGGGGGAGCTGCACATAAAACTGAGTGCAAATAACAGAAACATAGAAGGATTTTCAGAGGAATTTTGAAAGTAATTTACTTTGGCTTTGTTCACATCCCTTTTATTTAGCTTATATTCTGGCTGACAGATATAGTACTTTAACACTGAATTTCAGAATGAGTTCTCCACAGTCTTAAGACTTTTTAAAATTGCTTTTTTTGCCTTTGGTTCTATATGCTTTATGTACATTTAGGCACAATTTTTAACTCCTACCTGCCAGAATAGGCTGTAAATGTTTTATGTGTGTGTGTTAATATGTATATGAAAGCTGAGTTTCTCTTGGGAAATCTTGCCTTCATAGTCAAGGGCATTAAATAAAACATAAAGTTTTGTGAAAATATATACTGTGAAATAAGTTTATGGAAACTACTTTTGGACAAAATTTCACAAGTGTTTGAAGGTCAATTTCAGCTGCATTATTTGGAATATGTATAGCACAGACACCTGAAGATATTCAGCCAATGACGTATGCAAAACCTTTTTGCCTGTGCTGCCAGTCAGAGCCAACTATGTTTTGAATACTTAAAATTTGGTCAGTATTTCTAGGTAGAGATGTATAAGATAGAATGGTTTAGTTGGGGAATGAGGTCAGCTTCTCTATTTTTGAAAAAGAGTTCAATTGTTATAAAATTCTGACTGTGGAAAGTCAGTGTACTTTTGTGTATGGATACTTGTTACATTGATGCTTTATTAGGTGTGCTTTCACCCTCTCTGAACACTCTGCTTGCAGAGGGTTATTGTTTCAGCATCCTACTTAAACAGGTTCCAACCACACAGACAGCTTTCATGATGGCTCTGTACACATTTTGGCTCAAAGATTTGAACAAAACCAAATCGGCAGTATGATTTTTAGACATTTTAATTAAATTTTCTTTAGAAACAGATTTTGTGGGTTCTGTGTAACTACTCATTGAAATAAAGGCTTGTGCATACACCTGATGCAAATTTAAATTTCTTCATCTGACAAACACTTGGGAATGTTGTTGGTGTATTATCAAACTAAGCAATGCGAGATTAAATCAGCAGATAAAATGTTAGCGAATTTTTTAGAGATATTTTTGAAACATGTTTACAAATATGGCTAAATTATTTGTGATGAAAATGCAACCTAAATGAGGCCCAGGTGTCAGGAATTACTTGTTACATACAGAGAACACCTTAGTTAGCCTGTTGGAAATAGGCCAGTAAACTGGCATTCAATCTTAGCTTTTTTAATTTTTCAGAACTTAAACCAATCTGTAGCCCATGACTGGACCTCAGGTTTACAAAAACTGATTTTGAAAAAAGAAGATGAAATCAGAGCGGCAGATCGCTGTAGAATTCAGCTGCAACTCCCAGGAAAACAGGACAAGTCAGTAGTATTCTTGATTACAAAACTATCTAAATGGGTTTTTGTATTAGGCATAGATGTACCAGTGAGGATTTGGGAATCTGTAGCTCTTCCTCTCTTCTGCCTCTTCAGTTAGCCTCTGACTTCTGTTGTTGTCAAGCCACAGTGTTGGGAACTTGCATGTTCCAGGGTAGCGTTGTAGTTTTTCTCCCATTCCTCAACCCTGTGTCCCAGATGCAAGAAGCAAGAGAGGAACCGTAGCAGTGGCAGCTAACAGGGAACAGGTACTGTTACATTCCTTCGCCAAGGAGGATGCTCTCATACCATTTCATGTGAAGTGTAGGAAGATGGGAGTACAGCATATCATAACCTGCATGCTTATACTGGAGCTGTGTCTTTGTCTAATTATTAGAAAATAATAAAATTTCATCTTGCTCAACATTTCTAGCCTTGACTATATATCATACTCAATGCATTTAGAGTGGCACTTTTTTTTTTTTTTTTTTTTTTTCTCTTGCAGGTCTGGGCGGCCCACTTTCTTTACAGCTGTGTTCAATACATTTACCCCTGCCATCAAACAATCGTGGATCAACAATTTACAAATGGCTAAACTGGCCCTTGGTAATTTTTAGTTACTTACATTTCTATTACTATCACATTAAGATAGCTCTCCAACGTATAATGCATTTATTTCTATATTTCAGAAAATTGTTATTTTGTGAAAAATCTATTTGCAGATATTAAAATTGCAGTACAGTAAATAGTAGTGATTGTGTATTGCTTCAAAGTAATGACGTTATGGATAGGATGGAGGTTTCATTGTGAAGGAATATAATTTCCACAGTATTTTAATGAAAACTTTCATTATAGTTATTTTAAAATATATTTAATTGTTATGTCTAAATCAACAAGAATGAGATACACTACAGGACAGAGAGGTGAGGAAGTTATTCAATTATAAACTTAGCTCTTCAGATCTGATGAACTTTTTAAACTCTGAACTTCAGGTTTAAATTTCAGTTTTAGCTCAGAATCATTTTAGCTAGGAAATACTAGTAAAGCTTTTGGTTTCATTTGTTTAGCTTCCTGACCCT
>JAVJGJ010000059.1:22136666-22149859 GCA_035590215.1 Microhierax caerulescens | reverse complement strand
GTGTAGTTTTAATATAAAGAAATATTTCTATGGTTAAATGTGTAAAACTAAATTATTATTTTTGGGGTGGTGGTGTTTGGTTGTTTTAAACATAAGACTGTAGTCTTCACTGAAGGGATTATCACAAACAAATCTGATCTAAGTGGGAGGACTAAAAAAGTGTGCTGTCCTGCGATGTTATTAATATCTTGAATTTGCAAAGGGGTATAGATTTCCAAAGATACCTGGGATTTTGAAGGCCTAAGTTGGGAAACATTAAGGATATGCACTTGCTAGAAAGCAAGTTTTACCAGCACATCCTTAAAATGCAGCGCTTTTTAGGGTTTCTCACTGAAGACAGACAAAATAACAAAAACAAAACACAAGAGAATAGATGTCTCCATCATTCCAGGAGGAGCATCCTTATAATTATGATAAGTAGTAGTTGGTAGCATTGTCACTTATACAGGCAGAGAAATGCTGTTTGTGAAACAGATTTCCTGGAGTCTGAGGAAAGGTTTGATGTGCTTTTCCTCTTTTAATAACCTACTGGCAAGATCATCGAAAGAACACCCTTAACATTTTGCTAGTGTAAGGTGTTATTTTTTTGCATTATCAGTATCTATGTAATCTATTATATTGAATTTTTGCTCATATCCTAATAGAATTAATTTATATTCCTGTAGAGAGGGGTAAGTTATTATTCAGTGAAAGTATTGTGGGCTGTTTGTTGTTTGTTCTTTTCATTACAGTGGAGGATAACTTGTTAGGTTGGTTCTGTGTGGAAGATGATGGGAATCAAATAAAAAAAGAGAAACATCCTCTCCTTGTTAGACACATGCCAGTGATGATGGCCAAGCAACAGGAGTTTAAGGTGAACAGAATTTTTATATGAGATTACAATTGTTTTTCTTGTGTGAATAACTGCTAAAGAATACCATAGTGTAAATACATCTATTAGTTCTCTTGAGTTACTACCTTGGTGCAAGACCAGTAGCAATGGAAGGTCCAAGAGGGTCACAGGAATGCGTAATACTGCAATCTCTGAGGCACTAAGGAACACAGTATTTACTTTTATATAGTATGACATTTGCTTTGATGTAAGCTCATCATGTGTTGGAAACTGCTGGGAATTTTGAACTGATCTTGAGGTTTCCAAGTGTTTGTTTGAGGCTCCAAAGTAACGTGCAGCTTACAAAGTGCAGGAATCTGATCTCCATGATAGCTATCCTGTACTGATGTGACTATGTTGAATTATCCTCAAATTTCTGATTTTCATTACTGCACAGAGTGTAACACTTACAAAATAATTTTTAAAATTTGTGTGTATGAGATCTTATATAAAATGTAGTTCTGTACTGAACAATGATACAGAAATCATTTGAATGGTTCTTTTCCTAATGTAATGTGTCAGTGTGAAGTCATATTGACCACTGGTTTTAATGATGAAAATAAGTACAGCGTGTCCAGACCAACAGATGGAAAGGAAGGGTGCTGGATGCTATTTTTTCTTATTGGAAAATAAGGATTTCTTATTGACCATCAGTCAGTTATGCTTGCGCAAAAACACTAATGGAAATAAAATTGGATGTGTATGGCCAGAATCACAGTGTTAAATTAACAACATCGCATGGGTACTGCTTAAAGCAGTAAGTCTGCAGATCCTCAGTGCTGGGACAGCCTACGCAGGAGAGAAGTCCAGCTGTAAGCTTCACTTCAAGTACGAGCATAGAGGCCTGAATGTTAGGGGAAAACAATTGCAAGCTGGAACTGTAGAACTGTACTTGAAATGATATTAAATCAAGCCATTCCTGATACTGGTTTTCAGGGCAGAGCTGTGGTTTACAGCAGCCAGATTCTACTGAAAGTCTCCAGTCTGCCATGCAACCATAGTCATGTTGAACAGCCAGTTTCCCCTGTACTAAATACTTGTGGAAGTCACCGCTAGTGAAGTAACCAAACTAACCTAATTCTTTGCAGAAACCTCAAATGTTTATGGTCCCTTAGAGACTATGTATGCATTTGCAAGTCCTGTAGGTCCATGCCAGGAGCCTTGAAGGTCCAGGCTCGGTTCCTGTAAAAAAAAATTGTTTTGAAAGGAAAGTCTGTTGCCCCTACAGCTGGGTCGTGGTCTTTGCCTTGGTCACCTTAGGAGAATACAGCGCGTGGCAGTATTTGCCTGAGCTCTGGGTCAGCTTTGCCAGTTTTGCAGCTCCTAAAGATAATGTGGGTGTGAGCCCAGCTGTCTTGCCTGATGCTCCAAAGTCCTTGATATTACTAGAAAAGATCATCTAAGCATTACTGGTGGATTCCTGCAGCCTCAGCTGCAGTTTGGGTGTCAGCCCACAGCTCGCGGTGGGAAGAGACCCTTTGCTTGGCTGATCCTGCTTGTTATCTTGCTGCGTGCTGCTTAGGCTGTTCGGTGGTGTTAGGGAGTCTGTAACGACTTCTCCCATCAGCAAGGTTACACCCCAGGTAAATAGCTTCTGTCAAGGTTGAGAGCTAAACTACCAGGGTTTAACTATGGAAAAACATCATCAGTTTTGACTAAGACGTGAAGTAACATAGAGGTGTAACAAGCAGCCTGAAAAATACATGCAGGCTGTCTTTTCTTTTGCTAGCGATGTGTTTAGCTGTCACAGCTACTGTAGATCACCACTACTAGTAGAGAGCTTCAGCATGTGCTAAATGAGACATGCTAAGACTGGCATGGGTAGCTTTTTTTTTTTTGTTTGTTTTTCCTTTTTATCATCTGTCGGTTTCCATATTTTATCCTTATAGAAAACTGCTTGGTTGGATAAATGACATCATATTTACTACTGCTAATCACTTGATGTCTGCTGACTTCAGGGAGATTTGGGAAATTCTTTGCACTTTTGAAAATTAAGTAAACTGGGAATTTAGAACTCTAACTTATATCTGCTTGTTTGTTGCATTTTATTTTAATTATTCACTGTTGGGAGGTGATGTTGCCAAGTTATAATGGAGTTGTCTAAGTTAATACTAACTGAACTATCTCTAGTACTACAATATAATCACGTTGATGTCTGAGGTGAGAACATTAGTGTGAATTATAGAGAATCTTGTCTAAAAATGTAGTATCGCACTTCATCAGAAACCTTTTTATATCAAAGTTATGAATTGCATGTATATATTTTAAAGTGTTTTCATAAGCTGTAGGTAACTCTGCCATGGATATTAGGGGAATTAGGGAAAATAGAAATCCGTGACTGCTCATAAAAATGCCCATTTTCAGAGCCTTGGTGCTTGAATGATATTCAGAGTTGGAGTGGACTTAAATACAGATCTTGAGTCTGGTGTGTCTTTCAGGATTTTCTTAAATGACCCGCATGATAAAATCATGAGTATTGTTATTAAGCTACTGATAGTAACATGATGACATGAAGTTGGGAGGGAGTAGGAGTACTATGGATGATAGCATTAGAATTCAAAATGAGTAAAGGACATAATTTGAGGGGGAGAAAAAAGGCATGACAATCAATAGGACAGACACATGGTATGCTTGGGCAGAAATAAAATGCTTCACAACCCTGAGGCTCACAAGCGTCACAATGACAAGATTGAGGAGGTGGCTGAGTAGAGGGTCTGTAAAAGTAGTTCTTAATAGACTAGCAAGCTAAGGATCGGTTAAGAATGTAATATTGTTACAAAGAGCAAAATAATCAATGGGATGTGTACAAACAGATTTCAGAAGAGGTAATCATGATGTAGTGCTACTAACAGCTCTGCTAGAATAAACAACATGTTCGGGTAACAAAGTTGTGCACTCTAAAATATGCAAATCTTATATATCTGCTGGAGAGATGCCAGCTGGAAAAGTTGTGATAATCACAAATTTTAAAAACAAGAACAAGAAAATTAATTATTTTAAAATTTAAAAGATAGAATTAATTAAATTATAATGATAATTTAGCCTAATTAAGAGAAGACTCAGACAGGGTCATGACATAAATCAGCCTTATATGTAAAAGGACACTGCAGAAGGGAAGTACTTGGTGGCTGAGATGAGAAGTAACAGTCTAATGATTACAGCAAGGACGATGTTAGGTTGGGTGTTTGGAAAAGCTTAATAAAGGTCATGAAGCATTTGAGCAGATCAGCTAGAGAATTTGTAGGTTTTGGCTTTTCAATTCTGTAAGAGTAGATCAGGAACACCTTGGGAACAACACACATGCAGCTGACCCTGCCCCACGGGAAGCTGGACAGACTAAACTGACTTCTTGCCTTTTGCGATTCTTTGATGTCCTTAAATGTTTTTGTTAATTACAGACTAAATTGCGCAGAAACAGGCATACCTTTTTAGTGTGGTAGCAGCTCTCTTTTCCTTTATTTGCAGGTTGAATGTGCTGCTTATAATCCTGAACTGTACCTCTCTGGAGAAATGGAATCAGATTCCTGTGCCATGGAACATGGTTTTCTTTGGGTAAGTGTAATCTTTAAAAGCTAAGAAGGGGATTGTCTTCTGTTTCTCTGCATTGTTTTTTGTGACTCTTAGCAACATGGATCTGATATAAATTTTGAGAATTTTTTTCTTTTTTTTTTTTTTGTGTCTTTGTTTTAAGATGGCCTTCTATAAAGGACAGCTAGCAGTTTTGTCCATGTGATGCTGCTGTTCTCTGTAGGGCGTCACTTATGTGTGGGTTATTTGTTAATGTGGCACAAAATGAATTCCAAAGTGCTGAGCACATTCAGAAGCGAGTTATGTGCTAATTTGTAAGAAGGGCTGCTAAAAGCCGTATGAGCTCACACTTTCCTGTTGTCTGTTTTCAAATTTTAAAAATGTTTTAGCCATAAGTAATCTGTTTAAGTGTGTACATAGGAAAAAAACCTCTATTCTGGCATACTGTTATGACTGCAAATATGCAGATATTCCAGAAAAGGGAGATAGGCAATCCTTTTTTTTAAAAAAAATGCTTATGATTTCAATACCTTTTTGTGTTACTGCAATACTAAAATTTTAAGGAAACCCTTGAGAATTAAAAGTAGAAGTTAGAAATAGCTTTTTGTTAGTGATCTTTTGCAAGGTGACCTGTCTTAATTTCTTTTTGTCTTCACTGTTTGTAAGCAGTTGTCACAAATACATGCCAATAAAATCTTTCTACTGCCACAAGATGTCCTTTCTTTATTTTTGCTATGATTTTTCATTTCATATAAACATAAAGAGTTACTTTATAAAAAAACTGCTACTTGGGAAGATTTTATTTTTTTTTTCTTTGTACTCTTCCCAGATCGCTAAGATATACAGATTTGTGGACATATTGATGATACTTAGTTCTGGGTCAGGGAGAAGTTTATTGAATTACAGAATCATTTCAACTGGTAAAGACCTTTAAGATCATCAAGTCCAACTGTTAACCGAAGACTGCCAAGTCCATCACAAAACCATGTCCCTAAGCACCACATGTACATGTTTTTTGAACACCTCCAGGGATGGAGATTCCACGATCTCCCCGTGCAGCCTGTTCCAATGCTTGACCACCCTTTCAGTGCAGAATTTTTTCCTAATATCTAATCTAAACCTCCCCTGGTGCAACTTCAGGCTGTTTTCTCTTGTCCTGTCACTTGCTACTTGAGAGAAGAGGCTTACCCCCACCTGCCTGCGTTCTCCTTTCAGGTAGCTGCAGAGAGCAATAAGGTCCCCCATGAGTCTCCACCTTTTCAGACTAAACAACCCCAGTTCCCTGAGCTGCTTCTCATAAGACTCACCCTCCAGACCTTTCACCAGCTTTGTTTCCCCTTAGGACCCTGTATCTGCTGTTTAGTATCCTGTATCAGCAAGTTTACAAAAGGGATTATATTAATAATGCCTCTTTCTGTTAGGACAAATCATTTATCTGTGGATCTGCTACTGTGCAAAGGACAGGCCTCAGATATATTATCTGTTTCAAGAAAATATGATATAACTTAAAATACTGGTTATTAAAATAATACATTACACAGGTTCTTATTGTGATTGCATTACATTATGTATATACATATGAATCAGACATCAGCATAGGTTATAATATTCCTCCTTTCAAAAAAAGAACTGCTTCTGTGATTATACAAGGGAACTTTGTGTATATAATACTTTAAAATCTGTCTATGCTGAATTATTTTCTTGTTTATGTCTTAATGCATGAAAAATCATATTCATGCATATAACTTGCAATACACTCTTCAATTAACATTCCAGTCATTCCTTCTTGTTAATGCTTATCTTCCTGGAGACAGGTATCAAGTCTTGGTCTTTTTTTTTTCTTTTCTTTTTTTGTTACAGATTGGTAGTTGTACTAATCAGATGGGCCAGATTGCAATAGTCTCATTTCAAAGCACCAGCCCCAAGGTTATTGAGTGCTTCAATGTGGAATCACGGATTCTCTGCATGGTCTACATACCAGAGGAGGAGAAACTGAAAGACCAAAATAAGGCTCTTGACTCTGAAAATGTTCTCGCAAAAGCTTCTAATGTGCCTACTATTTGCCTTGGCATGGAAGAAGGAAGGTGATTCTCATTTTTCATGTACTGTCTATGATTTATTAATTAGGTTTACTATTCTATATGAAAATCATGTGAGATACTTCCAAGAAAATGTTTTCTCTTTAAAAAAGTGTCCAAGTGATACTACAGTGACCTCAGCTTATCCTTTCCACCTAAATCAAGAAAAAAATATACTCTACATGATTTTAAAATACACTATGTAGTATTTGGAATTAAAATAATGTGTATCTTTGATGAAAGAGGATTAATTCATCATACATCATGTCTGAAAAATATAAATATTACTTTTGTAATGTAACAACATAACCTTTAGTTATTGGAAAATTTTTAAAATGACAAAGTGTTGATGAGGAACCCATTAACCTTCTACCCTGTGATAATATGTGATAATATGTCATGCAAATAAATAATAATACTGTTTACTATTGACATGAATTATTTTGCTCTGAACGAACTGATGACCTTACTGGGTCATCACTTGATTTATATCGAAGAACAAAGCTACAGATTTTAAACTTAGGTCAATAAGCAAACAGATCTTGTTATAGCTAGTGAGGACGTAAGTATGTAACTACCTGCAATTTTTTTAAGGTATAAGATAAATACATTTACCTGGTATAAGTGAAGCAGAACAAAATTTTCTGAGGAAAATACTATGTTTCAAGAAATTCCAACATCTAATTGTACTGATTATTTTTGCTTGTGAAGAGCAATTCATTCCAGATTTAAGTATTCAATATTCCTAACGTACCTATGGTAATAATCTGTAGGAATGGTGGGAAATTTTAAGTGTAACTCTGGTAGTGAGTTCTTTCTTCTCATTTCCCTAGTTCTCCAGGTAATACTGAATCCATTTTTTTTTAAACCAATATAATTTTTGATAGACTCATAATAAGGACTTTGAGCAGAATTTTTATGTGTCTTTATTGAATGAATGTTTCTTCAGACATATGAAGTGTGTTGCCATACATCAATGTTAAGTAATTGCAGATTGTCCACATAGACATTTTGGAGGGTCAAGATACTCTTTTTAATATTCATCTTCCTATGAATGGAAGGAGAAAATTCCTCCCCCCCCCCCCCCCCGTCTTTTTATTCTAATCCTCATTTGTGCATATTCTAATAAGAACTAAATAAAATATAATTTCACAAGTATTTTTCTTTTTTTTTTCTTCTTTTTATAGCATTTCTATTTACAAAAGTTGTCAAGGCTCAAAGAAAATTCGACTTCAGCACTTCTTCACTCCTGAAAAATCAACTGTTATGAGTTTAACATATATGTCTCAGTATTTGTTTGCTGGCTTGGTAAATGGAAACATCTCAATCTACACAAAAGCAGAAGGTAATGTGATATGATTTGATAGCATCCTGAGGGACTTGCGTGTCAGTATATTTTGGCAGAAGTAGTTTTCCACTATTATGGTTTCTGAAAATTCTCTATAAAACTGCTGAACTAAGGTTGCTACACTTTTCAGTACTTCTGAAAAGACTTGTTTTCTCTTTTTGAAGGATAGTAGAAACTTTGATACTGTTCCCACTTTTACCATACGATATGAATGAAAACTGATTTGTGCCCCTTAGCTTAAACCCTAAAGTGTTTAGTGTTGAGTCCAGAAGTTTATGTGATAACAGGCAGTATACTGTATTTTACCCAGCACAGTGCTAATTCCACTGTTACCCAGCATTGGTGTTTGTGCAAGACAAAAATACCATATTGTAGATTCCTGTATGTCTCATTTGAAATGACAACTCCATTTTTACTGTACAGATAGGAGAAATCTTTCCTATGTGTGTGGGTCATGTATTTCACAGTAGAACTCCTTTTTCCATTAGCATCACAGTTGTTTGTTCTGCACCTAGCTAAGTAATTGTCTAAAATAACTTGAGTAAAGGAGAGTCCCAAATAATACCTCTGAACCAGAACATTCTTCTCTGGACCTGGTTTGGGTGCTTGCCTGTGTACTTCCAGTACACGTTTCACTAGCCTCCCCGCAGTACTGCATACATATGTAGTTAATTTATTTCAAAATTAGCAAGGCTTTAATCAAAGTTTGAAGCCTGAGTTTTTAAGTGACATGTTAGCCCAGAGACATCTAACCTTGCAAAGTGCAGAGCCAGCAGAGATCTGGTGTACCTTACTGGTGTGAGCTGTGTGACGATGATTACCCTACGTTAATGAGGTGGGCCCTGTGAACAGCAGAGATGCATTTGTATGGCACTATACCTCGGCTACTAAACCCTGCCAGTCTCTAACTGAGGCACCAAGCTTATTATCTTGAATCTTGGAACAAATTGTATGTCTAGTGTCAGATCATACAATGACTTAGTTTGGAAAAGGTACAGTTTGCACTTCTATTTTTTATTTCCCCCCCCCAAGCAATAAAGAATCTGAAAAAGTGTTGGGAAAGAGATTTCCTTTTGCCAGCTGTCATCTTCGACCCAGTGGATTTCCTGTGGAGCTGTCATCTCTGATCTGAAGCCAGACATTAGATTTCAGTTCCCTTAAAAAAAATATCTTTTTTATCACTGAAAAGCAATTTTTTCTTTATCTTGGAAGCACAGGAGTGAGGTCTTGATCTTAGTCTCATAATATAGTTTTTGTTGTTTCAGTTTCTGTACGTACCTGTGTGGGTAGTAAAGTATTGTCTTCTTTGAAAGGGTTTGGTGTATTTAAGCTGTTTTAAGATTGCAATTGCTGTCACTTCTTCCAGAAAAGATCACTTAAAAAACACAAGTGGCATCCTTAGCAGTATAGGTAAGAAAGGATACACGGGTTGCTTGTCTGCAGAGAATGTTAAGGACGGAGCAGAGCTGTTAACCAGACTGAGTTACATTATAAGCTGGAGGTTATGCTGCATTGACAAGGATCATGGTGTCCTCTGTTTATTTTCCTCTGAAGACATCAGTTTTGTGCAGCTAGACATTCACAGAGCCTGCCATGGTCTCTTCAGGATTGTGGAAGCTCTGAGATGGGAGATACACATCCATGTTTTTCTGACTCATCTTATAGTCCCTTTCCTTACAGTTTGGTCTGCGGGTGCTATTTCAGTTCTCTATGCCTCATGAAAGTTCTGTGAATCAGCTGCTCCCATGTTAACGTTTATATTCCTTACAGTTGGCTGCTGTGGTCATGTGAGGCAGTAGTCCCTGGAGGGGTGTTTTCATGAACACTGACCTTATTTTACAAAACAGAGGAATACAAATGGTGAAATGGGAGTAGGGAGGGAATACGGCCTGTGAAGAGCTTTTGTGCCATACAACAGGGTTGCCTTTTCTTCAAAGGAGGGGATTACTTTCCAGCCATGCACTTCCAACTTGGGTTTTGGTCTGTCAGCATAAAGGAGATTAAGGAAAGATTTAAAAGTTAACATGAAATCTGGTTGCTATTAGAGTTGTGATCCTTCTGTCTTCCTCTCTGGGCTGAAAGTGTAGTGGATCACTTCAGTCACTGAAGCTCAGTGCCTATATGTATGTAGACAAAGACCCATGACTTCGGTCTCTGTTTTCAGTACACAAATAGCTCTAATTTCTCCTGTTGCTTTCAGATAGCTCAATGCATGTACATACATATCCAGCTTGTTTACAAACAGCAAGTGCTCTCTTCTGACTTTCTTCACAAGAGAACTTTGTCAGACTGACAGCATCCAGAGTACTTTTTGGCGGTAGAAAGTCTTGTCCTGAAATAATTTGAAATGGAAACAAAGATGTACAGTAAACTGAGGAACTCATGCCAAATCAGTGGGAGAGTTGAAGGTGTACAGTGAGATTTCTTCCTTTATGGAGAGTAGTCATGTTTCATTGAGACACCTGAGTATCTGTGTATTTTCAACTATGAGTTCAAAAGTACTTAAGCCTCAATTCATTTGAATATAAATTAAAAGCAGAGTCAATGAAGCACTGGTAAATCTAAAAGCACATAAAATCTACTCAGCTTTTAAATGTGAGCTAACATGGTAATCTGTGAAAATGTCACAGAAAGACCAGGATGCAGGTCAGCTAATATGTTAGCCCTAGAAATAAGAACCCTGATAATTATCCTCAATAATCCTTAATTTTATGTGGGTGAGAAGACTAATTTGTGGAACATAGAACCATGGAACAGTTACTGCATTCAATGCTGTTATACATAGAAATGGTAATGATGCAGATTGTGAAGTTTCTGAAACCTTGTGTGGTGGGAATTCGATTACAGTGCTATCAACTTTTGCAAAGTCTGAAATATTGTGTATTTAGTGTTTGCCTCGTGCTGAATTATTAGGAATATTTCCAGGCAAAACGCTTATAGATGAGGTTAAGGAAAAAGTACATTGTACTGTCTTTGTTTAAAAAACATAACAAAACTGCTTTGTGATGATTGCAGACAGCCCAGCAGATGTGTTTTCTGAGTGATGCAATAGCAAAAAAGGTCAGCACATATTTGACTTCCATTCACAAAAGTATCTTGGGAAAGGGAAATCACAGTCGTTATATAATATAGCTGTATTGTTTCTGATTATACTGCAGTCAGTTCCAGCTACTTCCTTTCTTCTAGACATTGATACATATTTCCTTTCCAGAAAGTCCTGTAAAGAGTATGGAGAAAAACAGGAAAAAGAAAATAAAAACTTAGAATGATTGTGGCAAAAAGTAGAATTAATATATTTGTCATTTCAGAAAGTTTAATTAAGAGGAGAGAATAGATGCACCAAATAGACATGCTGCTTTTATCGCAGTGGCTATCCTTTCAGCACAGGATTGGTATGTGTAGCCTCTTACTCGTGTACAGCACCCACAGTGAACCCTTGCATGCTCACCCCTAGAATTAAATTCACGGTGCTCAGTGTGCTCTGTAATCCTTCCTTTCTGTTCAGCGCTGATGAGGCCACACACTTGGAGTGTTGGGTCCAGTTTCTGGGCTCCTTAGTATGAGAGAGATGTACTGGAACAAGCCCAGCACAGGGCCATTCAGACAATGAAGGGACTGGAATCTGTCCTGTGAGGAAAGGCTGAGAGAGCTCAGACTCTTCAGCCTAGAGAAGAGAAAGCTCAGGGTGGTCTCATCAATGTCTACAAATACCTGAAGGAAGGGTGGAAAGAGGATGGAGTCATCTTTTCAGAGGTGTCCAGTGACAGGACCAGGGGCAGTGGGGACAAGCTGCAACACAGGAGTTTCCCTCTGAACATCAGGAAATACTTCTTTACTATAAGGGTGAGTGAGCACTGGCAGAGGTTGCCCAGAGAGACTGCGGAGTCTCCATCCTTGGAGATACTCAAAAGCTATCTGGACACAGTCCTGGGCAGCCAGCACTAGGTGACTCTGCTTGAGTAGAAGGGTTGGACCAGATAACGTCTAGAAGTCCCTTCCAACCTCAGCCATTTTGTAAATCTGTGAGTAGAGAAATGTCCAAAGTAAGAAATTGAAACAAGGCATTTCTTGATGCCATTCTGCTGCCAGGTGCCAATGAGGTACGGAAGTGCCACCTGTGGTTCACAGTGCAGAGCTTGTACCCATGATCAGTTTCTTAAGCTAAGGATGAACCATGGCTCTTAGGAGAAATAGGACATGTAATTTCTCATAGAGTATCCTAATGGCTAGGGCACTAGGCTCTCATCTGAAGAAATCTCTATTTTATAAAATGATTATGTAATACAAAAACATGCTCTGTTCCCTCTCATCCAGTTTTGTAACTCTGTTTTTCAAGAGTGGCTCAGCTTTAACATGAAGAAGGGATTGGGAATGCTGCTGTTGCCACTCTGAGTGGCCCTTGCCTGGGTGGCTAGAGGTCTGTTCTGGAAGCCCAGTGGTACTGATGTGAGTCCACTTTGCCACAGAAAGAGATGAGCCCACAAACCAGTAAGAGGAAGCCTCTTGCATGTTTTAACGAAAGATGTATTTTCTAGTAGGTTTTTGCAGAGCCTATTCCTGTAGGTGTACACTACTAAATTCTGGTTCTGAGGTTTAAAAAAGAATGAAAGGCTCAACTTTCCGGATTGCAACTGAATGTGAAACAAGTACAGCGGCTGAGGCAATTCTGGCCATGCACAGAACAGCAGCTTGCATTCTTCAGAGAGACTCCCCCCTTCAGGGATAAAGCCCGAAAGGGAAGAGGGGCCCAAGAAGGCTGGTTATTATTAAAGGCCCACCTCCTCCAAGCTCAGGAGCAATAAATCACAACAGAGAGGAAGCTGGGATACCCTGTCTCTGGAAGTGCTAAAGGTCAGGTTGGATGGAGCTTTGAGCGACCTGGTCTAGTGGAAGGTGTCCCTGCCCATGGCAGGGGGTTGGAACTAGATGGTCTTTAAGGTCCCTTCCAACCCAAACCATTCTATGATTCTATGAAAAATGTCAGGAGGCCTGTATGGATGAACAAAGAGCTCCTGGACAAACTCAAACACAAAAAGGAAGCCTGCAGAGGGTGGGAGCAAGGACAGGTAGCCCGGGAGGAATCCAGAGAAATTGTCTGAGCAGCCAGGGATGATGTTAGGAAGTTAAAGCCCTGATAGAATTAAATTTGGCTAGGGCAACAATAAAAGCTTTTATAAGTATGTTGGTGATAAAAGGAAGGTTAGAGAAAATGTGGGCCCTTTCCAGAAGGAAACAGGAGACCTGGTTACCCAGGACATGGAGAAAGCTGAGGCACTCAATGACTTTTTTGCCTTGGTCTTCACCAGCAAGTGCTCCAGCCTCACAGCCCAAGTCACAGAAGGCAAAGGCAGGGACTGGGATAATGAAG
>JAVJGJ010000059.1:22101994-22135091 GCA_035590215.1 Microhierax caerulescens | reverse complement strand
CCATCCCTGGCAGTGTTCAAGGCCAGGCTGGATGGGGCTTTGAGCAACCTGGTCTAGTGGAAGGTGTCCCTGCCCACGGCAGGGGGGGTGGGAACTAGATGATCTTTAAGCTTCCTTCCAACCCAAACCATTCTATGATTCTCTGTGTTTCACTGGTAAAAACATGGAGAACTCTGAAGCTGGTTAAGAGTTTTGATGACTTAGCTGTCCAAAGAGGCCTCATGACACCAACCAGCGATCATTTTCAGAGGATTAATATCAATGAAAATTACCAAAACTGAAATGAAATACAAGAGTAAGGGGAACCAGTTAGAACAATGAAGGGGTATCAGGTTAGTTCATTAGCAAGGTACCTTGATCAGTTTAGCAAGACAATGGTGTACTCTGATGAATGCAGGAAAGGAGGAATACGTGTAAGGTCACTGATGTTAAACTTCAGAGCTTGGGTGGTTTCACACACTGCTCCAGAGTGTCTGAAGAGTGTGGTTCTGGCATGTGATCATCACTTAAAGTAGAAAGTGGTGAGAGGTATTGCTATGAAAAGTAAGGTGTGGTATTAAGCTGCTGGGGAGAGGTCTAGAGCAGTGATATTGAACAGAAATAAATACTGTTGCCTTGGCTGCATTATCACTGTTAGCAGTGTCACCTAATACTTGCTACCAGAAATATGTTGACATTGCTATCAGTCTAATTTGCATAGCTCATGCTGGGACTTCCAGCACCACCCCCCCACCCCCCATAATCTTAGGTAGAGGTATCTCAGCTATTTATCGTGAAGTTTGTTGCATATGTAGGAAAAAAAAGTGCTGTAAGCATGTGTAGCACAGGACATTCCTAGTTACACCTTGTTTAGAAGAACAGATCTGAGTCTCTCGGCTTATTTCCAAATGATAAGAATGCGCTACACTTTTTACTTCTGTAGCTACTGTCTTAGTCCTCAGCAGTGCTGGTTTATGCACCATGTGATGGAAAAAATGTTTGTGCTCCACTGCACAAATTAACCAACAACCACTGTTCCCAGGGCCGTGTTGGCAGCTTTGTTGAAATCATCAATAGTACTGCTACGCAAGAGAGGAAGCTACTGACAAAGGGGCATGTTCAGTTCAGCTCAATTGTAAGCATAAAGGAAGGGAAAACTACAAACTTTAGAAAGCCTTTATGAAGACCTAAACTATATTTTATTAGGTTATGTCATATGAAGGCTTAAAAGCACCAACAAATTATTATTAAAAATACTAAAAATAAATTATGTATAAATTAAATAAGAAACTTATTTTTATAAATTATTGTAAAATAGTAGTATTTTACTTAACTGGGGTTTATGTAAACAAACAAAAAAGATAAAATAGCCAACATCCTGTCCTATATAATGAATTTTGTTTTAAAACTTTTCCTATCTGATTAAATTTGAATAGAAGGGTAAACTGATTTTCTAACATTCATAAAAATCATGAGACTAATAACAAAATGCACTAATGGAAATAATGTCCTTATTATACTTTGAAGTCTTAGAAATATTGTATGAGCGTAAGATACCTTACTTTGGTGCAGTATGATATAAGCCTTGATATAAGCTATGACATAGGTATGATATACCGCCTGATATAAGCATTGCAAGATAACTTTTCAATATCAGAGTATAAACTATGGCATGTAGCTATTTGAGAGATACAACTTACAGAGGGTATTGCAAATAGTGCCATAGCCCAGGTCAGTTAATGCATAGACACAGTAGTGCTTGAAAACTGTGTTCCTATGGTTTAAGTATTCATCTAAGATGCAAAAATCAGAAATTATGACGTGTTATTTCTGGAAGCCCGTAGATGTATTTTTGTATTTGCCCCTGTTCTCAGATTTTGTAGACACATCTCGTTCCTGCAAGTAGTTGTACCTGCAATTTATGTAGGTGCCTACATTAAATTATGTAGGTGCCTACAGTAATGTTGTACAGACTGCCAGAGACATCATGCCTTGTGTACTAGGCGTCTGGTGTATGCCTAGCAGGAGTTTATACCTGCTTTGATGTGCTCAGTTTAAGATCTGAGTCAACTAAAACTTGCAAATACAGTGATCTTTATGTGTTGTTAATACTTACGGACTTTTCTCACAAAGCAGAATGAAAACATCTCTCTCTTCTCCCACTGTGTCCTTCCTGTTTCCACAGGTGTCAGGCTTCGCTCTTGTATTTGCTCAACGAGCAGATAACTGATTTTCCCACATACAATCTAGCCTTTAGTTACTGGATATATGTACTGTATATTGCATCTCTTTTGGTATCTATATGCATACCTCATAGGTAGAAGAAGACTTTATTGTTTATGGCTTTTCGGCATTCTAGAGGTGACAATGACCATAAAATCTTCCTAAAACTAAACCAATGCTTATTTAGAGAACAGAAACAAGGAATCAATTGAACAGACTCTTAAGACAAACCATGCTTCTGTGGGCATTCCTACAGGTATTCTCTGGCCAGCTCTCTGAGAACCACATTATGTACATCTCCATTGATTATTTTTCTTTTGCTCGATTCCTGTTCTTCAGAAAATAGTTTGCTGAGCAACTTGCATTGGCTCTGTCCTATTGTATGCCTTGAGATTTTGTTGGCAAAAGTTTTCTCTCAGCTACTACTTCTTGCTGCTTTTCTTAGGAAAAAAACAGTTTATTAAATCAGTAACTAAGGATTTATAACATCAAAGGAAGCCATTCTGTATCTTTTGCAAGTGCTGCATCTGATTTTAAATACATGGATAGTGCCAGTTGGACCTGCTTACATAAGTATGTCTTGAAACTGCAGGTGTTTACACAAGTAGAATAGAGATAATACTTCTCGCTTAGATTTTAGAAGGAAGGAACTTTGGAGCAGACAGATAACATGAAATAGACAATATCAAACATGAGTCTGTGCAGGCAGGTATTGAATAGGGCCTGCTGACATCTGGAGAGAGGCAGAGAGAGTATTATGGTTTATTTAAAGTGTGATTTTGATAGTCTTGAAGCAATTTGTGAACTAGACACAGACTCGCTAAGTAATTTTGGCAATGAGCGATACAATTTTTGGTCAGCAAAATGAAGTTGTGATCTTGCTTTTAGTCAGCAGCCTGTGGTTAAAGCATTCACAGAAGTATGTTGGATTACCAGGCTTAATCCTTTGCCTTGCTTGAGAGGATTTGTACCTATGCTTTCAACTCTCAAGAGATTTTCCTGCCTGCCACAAAATAAGAGGAGAGGGATGCACAGTGCTTAAATCCTCCTCGTGGTGCCATTCTACTTCATATAATCAAGCATTCACTGAGGTGGGGACCAGAACACAGCTGACCCATCATTTAAACACTGTCCCAATTAGCAGACTACAGAGTCTCCTGCCTGATTTTTGTCCCATCTCTCTCAGATGCTGTCTGATCTGGAATACAGCAATCTTTGCAGGAAGAAATAAGAAAGTACTACAGAATAGGCTTAGCACATGGCTAGGGTATCTGGGTAGAGCAATAGTTTTGGATTTTCCCTGTGCCATATATGAGATGGGATTGCAGTTTCTTTGCATGAAGTCATGGTAACATGAAAGACATCATGTCTTTTATCTCTTTTTCATATGTCCAATCCCAGTGATTGCTCAAAGTTAACTGGTTTGTTAAATGCTGTGCTAACAGTACCAACAGAAAATGGTTTTCTGAGAACTGAGTTTGATATACATATTTTTGAATTAATTATTGAATTAAATATTAATACTAGTAGCATTTATAACACTGGTAATGTCGAACTCTTCTTCTTACCTTTCAGTAAGCTGTTTTAGAAATTTTATTTTGCGATCAACATCCACCTGACACCAGTACTAATTTTCCTTTTCACTCAAAACTATTACAAATGCTACGTAATATTTTTAAATAAGATTTGGTCAAAATTAATGACACAGCTTAATGCCTAGTGATCTGAGGAGTTGTGTGAAAGTTGAGGGTATAAATATCCAGATTAAGAAGAAAAAACCCTTACATGCTTGCAATGAAATTTGAGGAAAATTTAAATCTGAGTCCATAGTTCAGATGCTGAAAATCCCTATTCGCCTGTCATTTCAGTATCAGCAATGCCTTATGTATAGATCAATGTATAGCTTGAATGTACTTAAAAGAAAGGGCTGTTGGGTTCCATGAATGGTTTTGTCTGTACATTAATGTGTTGGTCAGTGTGAAAATATAACTACAGAAGAAGAGCTAGCTTCTTGCTCACTGTATCTGCTCTTTGCCCAAGTTCACTGTCTTTATTGTTCAGAAAAGACAGTAAGAACATACTAGAATTATGCTGGGTTTATCCCTAAAGAGGAGACACAAGGGTGCTGCATATGGATGCTGTTTTGACTTCTGCAGTCAGCATAACTTACACAACAAAGTCAGGATGTGCACACGTGTGCAGCTCTGCTCTCTGAAAGCTTTGCACCGAACTACCTACCGTGGTTAAAGCACTTGCAGGGTATGGGCAGCCTTCACTTAAGAATTTAATTTGAGGATAATGTGTTTGCTAGCAAATAAAAAGTTTTCCAAGAGTGTGTATATTACTGATGGTACATATGAGTCACAGAGAACATGGAGTGACTTTGATATTGCTGGGAGACTTTGCATGCTAATAAATGGAAATACTCTTCTCACTTGAAAACTAAAATAATGAAAATTATTTTGATGGGCTAAAACTAAATGTCGTTTTTACAAAGATGCTTTTGGAAGAGAGCCACATCCTGAGCATGACTCAGCGAAGGTTATATCATGCAGATGGCAGAAGGGATGAGAAGTACTCCACAGCTGAGGCTTCTCGCTGCTGTCGCTGCCGTTATTGTGAAGCAGGCAACTTTGTACCCCTTCACCTACGCATGTAATAAAAGATGCGCTTGTTATGGAGGGGAATGAAAAAGGTGTAATTAAGTGCTTGCCTAAAGATATGTTTGCCTTGATCTCCATCAACAACAATTTAAGTGTTCACAGAGTTGAAACCAGTGTCAGTAGACAACTTTTCTGCAGCTTTTGCAGGAATAAGGCTTTAAAGTGACAAAAAGAGGCCTTTTTGACATGTTTTATCTCAACGTAAAAAGAGACACTTTAATCAGTTTTGATATTATTACTAAAGCATAATGGATAGAAATGTGGTCTTCGAGACTTTATGTTCAATGAGTGCTTACAATAGAAATTAACTATTATAAAAGTATTAAAATTATTATTGACATGTTTAGTATGTCAAATTGGGTGTATAAAATACACAGCTACAACTGTTTGAAGAACCCCATGTTGCTAGTTCTTAAATTTGGAGAAAAATAATCTGCTAATCCTTGTTTCAAAGAGATGGCAAGTGAAAGTGACCAGAGCTCTAAGTGGCAGTGTACGGTTTTTATTCAGAAGGTCTCTGAATAATTGATTGTGCCACCATACACATGCATAATGTAATGTGGATCTGCTAAATGCAGTCCACAGAAAACACTGTGGATTATAGTTAGGGGAAAAAGTAGGAAAAGTGAAGATATGGCACAAAAAATTAAGTTTTGATTTAATTTAAAAAAACATTCCTCCTTAAATGAAGCATCTAGTAGCAGGAAGTCCATTCTATCAACGTGCTCTTAAGAGTCATCTGAGCTCATTAGAACCCACAGTAAAAATTTTTCTGGCTACTTTTCACATGAAAGATGATTCTGTCCTGGTTAGAAGTTGATTCATCTTGAAATAGGTCAGTTGTGAGCTCCTTCTGTGTTGGAGAAAATTATATCAGCCATGGCTTTTTGAGTGCATTTCCTCTGGAAAGGAAAGAAGTTGTATCAGAACAGTAATGTAGAATTCCTTGTGTAAACCAGATAAAATTTGTTCATTTAACAAACACATGAGTGCTTGCGTTTTGGTTTTCCCCTTAACATTGCATATTACCTTTACAAATTTAGCCTGGAAACTAAAATTAAACATACGTAAATCACAGCATAGCTCGAAGTGGCAGCTTGCAGAGATTCTAGCAGTAGGCTTGAGAGATAGTGTTTTCAAAATTGTTTTAAAACAAATATTACAATTTTGTTGTATATAACCTTTCTTCTTTTTTATTGAAGATGGAACGTGGAACACTGAACCTCAGAAGATAGTTAAACTGGGGGTTCTGCCTGTTAGAAGTCTGCTTGTGATGGAGGAGACCATTTGGGCTGCATGTGGTGGACAAATTTTTATAATCAGCACTGTGACACATTCCATAGAGGTAAACACTTTTAAGGGCATTGCTCACATACTATGCTACAGGGTGTAAATGGTGAAATTTCAAACATTGAAATCTGTTTGAGAAGCTTCATGATTCAGGAAGCTTTTCATTAAGTATTGTTTCAGTTCTGTTAAATTCCACTCCCTTCAGTTTGAAATTCTCCACTGATGTGCCATTAGATTTCGGTTTGGTTCCATTTTCCCCCAGGTTTCCATAAAGTGCTTGGAACTTGTCGAATGTTTGGGGCAAAAGGTTTACTTAAAAATGAGATCTGAGGAAAGGCAGCAAAGAAATGGGTGCCTATAGGAATTGCCTGTTAATTCCAGAAGAAGGTTTAATTAAGAGACTGCTTCTATATAGTTAGATGTTACTTGTGATGATTTCATAGCATGTTTCTTCAGAGTTTTGCTTTTGAGTGGCCTACAAAATTTGTTTTGTGTAATGACATTTTCCAGTGAATAATGACACAAGAGTCGGGCTTTCTGTAAGGAGAGAAGAGTGTTAAGGATTCAAGCTCATATTTCTGACCACATTTTTCCAGAAAACATTAAGCCCTCATTTCTGTCAAAACTGCAGCTTCTACCAAAAGAATGCCTTAGTGGTTTGGAGTTGATGAAACATTAGGAACTAAGCCTCTCCTTCAGCCTTCAATACAGTCACACTGAGTTGCATGATGTTTACAGCCATGAAGTTCTCTCAAACAGGAGTCGTGATGAGCTCACAGCCTCCTTCTTTGTGTGCTGCTTTGTTGCTTTTTTGTTTCGTTGATGATCGTGTTTTCTCTCAACAATTGTCTATTTGGTACAATTGATTCTGTGAGTCATTGTCATGGGTTTGCAGGGAAATAGCTAACATCCTAATTTCCTCTGTCTTTATCTGTTCTTTCTGGGTGATTTCTTTATGCTCAGATTTTCCTACTTTGTTTTTCTTTAAGGCTTGTTTTGTTGATAGTTTAAATGGTATGTTGAGGGAAAGATTTTGGAAGACTGATTTGAATAGGTGCTTGACATGGACTTTTGTTAGCTTCACTGAGGGGCAGAGTAGGCTTTGGGACACCTGGTTACTGTTCTACAGACTTTGATGAAGAATCTCTTGGATTCTTACCAAGAAATACTTAGCAATGGTAAGAGATCACAGCCACGCTGTTCCTGTGTGACGTTGGTTACATACAGCCAGATCTCTGTAAATAAGTTTGGCAATTCTAGTCTAATTCTATCACAAAGCTCTTCCTACATCAGGTGGTATGGCTGCAATTTGGGCTATGCTGCGCTGTTTTGACACAGGAGAACAATACCAGAGTTAGACAAGCTTTGAGGATTAAAGAATGTGTAGAGCTTACTTTTATCAAAATACTGTGTAATACAACTGATTGCATATCGAAAACAAGTTCAGAGACATAAAATAACAAATACTCTATCAGTATCTCTCAGACATGGTAGTTCATTTTTCAGCTGTTACTACAAGTTTTCCTACAAAAGCATCTCAGAAGGTTTCTTTTAATTTCCAGAGCACTTTGTAAACTAACCCATCGATTGTATTCAGAGCTCAGATCTACTGGCTTTTATAGCTGTAATTAACATACAGGCAATGAATGCTGCAGCAAACAACGTATAAGAAAACGTGCAACTGAAATGGTGTGTATGGGTTGAATAATGTTTTCTTGACATGGATAATTTTATTCTAGAACATGATGATTTTTGATTGGCCTGAGGGTCATCTTTTTCATTCCACACGAACATCCATGCCATAGCATGTCATCTTCCTCATAAAACTGTGAACAAATTATTCTTTTTCTGTTGCCTCCTTACTGGTTCTAAGACATACACAAGAACTGATCTTGTTCTCTTCATCTCACCGGACTAAACAGCTCACTAATGTTTTCACTGTTGTTACTTGCTCAGTTACCTGGCTTGTTTTGATAACTTCCTGTATTTATATTTCCAAAAGTGATCTGCTATGATGTGCATACCTTGTTCATTGGCAATATTGTTTCAGTATTATATTATACATGAGGCAATTTAGACTCTGCCTATAAAGAATATTTTAACAATATCAGCAGCTGAACACATCTGAGCTACCTTTTACTGTGCAGAGCAGAAGCTTTACTGTATGAAGGGAAACAGCAGCAAGGAAATGTTTGCTCTCCTTCTCTGCCCTCTCTTGTTGAGAGTTAGTAGTAATTATTTGACCCAAGATATTTTGCATAATATTCATCTTTGCTCTGTCAACAGGAATCCAAGTGTTTGACAGGGCTCAGCTGTTTGCTATTCTTCCCTCTCTGCTGAACTTCTTTATATCTCCATATACTTCAAATTACAGCTGCTTGTTTGTTCATTGCTTTCTACTATCATGCGTGCATATTCTGTGCTCTGTGTCACATGTTACCTACAAAGTCACCTGACTGTTTTTTAAGGCTGTATTTGTACAAGCCCATGAGCATATTCAAGATCATTTTGTAAACTGTGTCCTTGGTGAAGCACTCCCTGCTTCATAGGTAACTCATCATTAACTGTCTCTGTATTTGTGAAGTGCAAAGTACGTTACCCTTGAAAACAATCTCATTCCATGCCTCCTTACTTTTCTAAGATTCTTATTTAAGCTTTTTTAAAATAACTATCAGTAAATGAGGAGATTAGGTATTCTGTATTTTGGGTTTGGATATTATTCAGTTTTCGTGCCCCTTTATTTTCCCTTCTGATATGCATAAGATTCAATTCACTTGTTTTAATGATATGTTATTGTAATAGAATGTTTTAGGAAATGTCTTATATTGGCACAGTGCCCCAAACTGGCACAATGCCTCAAGGTCCTTGGCAAGAGACATGAGAAATGCATTGATTGCTGTTATATATTAATTACATACTCCGATACTTTTCCTCCGAAGAAGAAATTTGTCCTTAGTTTTGGCCCTAGATCCAAGACTTGTATTTCTGTTGGGTACAGACCTTGATCCAATAGTGATCTCTGTACCTGTAGAACCTTATGCTCTGTAAAGGCAGTAAATGCCAAGAGTATTTAAGAATAAAGTCACCAACTGAATGACATTCCATCTTGGTTTGTTTTGCCTTGTTTTTAAAACTTGACTAACTATACCAGAGTTACTCTGAAATATTCAGCTGAATAATAAAAAAAACCCAAACAAATTAAAATCCCTATACATGAATGTATGTTGCCTGAGTACTCTTAACTTCTTCTAAGTAATAGAAGTCATTTATTTCACTCTGTGGACAATGATACCCATTATGCACCTCTCATGAATCTTGAGAAATTGTGGTTCAGTACTTGGCGCAGCTGCTTGCTGCAAGTGCACACCCCCTCAGAGAAAGACTCCAGTTATGCCCCGCGCTGCTGAGACAACAGTGAGCTATGTTGGGGTGGGCAGGTGGGCTGCGGCATCCAGAGTGTGTTCTGCAGCTCTCCTGTCGCTGTGGAGTCTGAATGAGAGAGCCTCAGGGGAAAAAAGCCGGGCTCTGAATAGAGAGGAATGTAGGTATGAAAACTAAAAGGGAAAAGAAAAATGAAGGGCATTTTTGGGGTCGGTTGGTTTGTTTGTTTAAGGGAATAAGACATTTTTGTCCCTTTGTATCGGTACTTCTTGCTATGAGAAAAAAACAACTGAAGAAAAAGACCAGCTATTGGCTTTCAGATAGACTTGTAATTGAAACAAATGTCAAAGCTATCCTCTGTACAAAACCCTACACATTTGTAAAAGAATGTACAGGTTTGGGGTATGTTCCTGTTCAGTGTTAGGAGACCCTTTGAATGATAAGAATAATTCTTTTTACGTGCCACTTACGGTGTTGACAGTATTACAGTTTTACTTTAAATGTGTTTACACATTTCGGCAGACAGCTGTACGAATGGCAGGACAAAGTGGGAGTATAATGAGTTGGCTGGTGAAAATGGAATGTGACAAAAATGCATGCACACGTTGTTTACAGTGGCACCAAAAGAATTGTCAGCTTGGTCAGACCACTCCAGAGAAATTCTATTTCTTAATACCTGCTTCATTCTTCTAATTTCAAACAGAGCAAGTTGCTGGTCAGGTTCACTTCAGCAATGCTGGATCTGCCCTTGAGAAGTTTTCAGAAGTCAGGTGGTCATCAGTATAGGGATGTATAAGTCTGTAAACTGAGCTAATATTTTTAAATCCTTTTTGCAATGAAACATACACGATAAGAATAACAGGAAATTTAGTCGTAAGAGCTGTTTCTGCCTTTGAAAGATGTTGTTCATGGATGAATTATTCTGTTGAATAAATCATATGATTTTCAAACTGTATGTAACATTTGGTAAAGAATGAATGGAGGTTGCTTGAGGAAAAGAGTGAATATAAACATGCCTGCCAGAGGTGTTTACCTTGCATTCTGCAGTGGTGGTGTTTGAAGAGTCAAAAAGTACCACAGTAACACTCAAAAACTGAACCCACTGTCTAACAGTTGAAGAGAAACTTCTCTGTTCATTTACTTAAAACTGAAAATGTCAAGAATAGTGTTAACAAATGAAAAGAAAAAAAAAATCCCCTTATCTTTAAACAGCCAATGTCTCAGTGGAAATTACGAATTTATGGGGTATTAAAGTATGAAAAGAAAATTAAGTATATACTAAGTATAATATCAAAAGTTACACTTTGTGAAACTTAAACTTGTATTTTTTATCTCTGATCTTAGCCTGTTTGTTGAATTTAGATGGACAATTTGAGTATTATATCTATAACCCTAATACATTCAAAATGTAACTGTCTTAAGCCAAGAGCTTATCCTGAGAAATATGTAATTTAGATTTTGATGGAAAATGACCAAAACAAAACTCATAACTGTAATGCATGAAAAACTTAAGTGTACTTTTATAAGGAAAAAGGGGGTACTTTTGCATTTTGTCTGCGTAGGTAATTAAGAGTATATAATATGTAGTGTGAATATTAGAGCAGATATTTACTTCCATATCCCTGAGAGAGATTTGTATACAAGGAACAGTTCGTCATTTATTTAGGCAAGGAAGTTTTCTGTTTATCAGAATAGCTCTCTCTATTTGATAATAGCTGGCACAACATTAAAAGGCTGTGTTTAATTTCAGAGATAGTTTACTTACAGGACAAAACTGGAAAAAATATCCCTACTTCTTGTTAATGACTAAAGAACTTTACTACAGCTTTATCTTGCATGTTAACAGGGGCCTGTAGAGAGGTTTTGGCCTTCCTGGAGCCTTGCAGAAGTTGTAACTGTGAAAGCTTAGATCAAGGAAAAAGGTCTGTCCTCAATGTCTTGTATTACTCATCTTCAGAAGGAGGATTTTGGCCTTTCTAATGGGAAGCATCAATATTTTGAAGGACAGGAAAACAAAATAGCTAATGTTTGTGAAATTCAGAAGTGTCTAAGTTGGAAAACAAGCCACAGTATTAAGGTTTATGTTGCTGTGTATGTAGTTGAGCAAATAATTGTGTATTTATATTCATAAACACCCTGCTTTCTAAAGATGACTTTTTCCTTGACTGTTATTCTGAAAATATCTCCTAACAGAACAGAAGAAAAATACCTTTTTATCATTTAAAGAGGAGTTCTGCTGTAGATAAAAGTAACATAATAGGAAAAAATCTGCTCACCCCCAGGAACCTCATCTGTGGTAGTTTTCTCAAAGGAGTATGAATAAAGAAATACAAAATCCTTTTAAGTCTGAGCTGTTATGAGCCTCTGCTCATGTTATCAGCCCCTGCCATGCAATATTTTTAATAAACACAATATGTAAGTTACTGTGAAGTTACTCTATCATCAGGTAGAACTTTGGCTCAAGAGCTGAGAGTCCTTCCGTACTAATGATGGTGTATTTAAAAAAAAAACAAAAAAACCCCAAAAAAACAGTAATGGGAAAATTATAACATCGTATGCAGCAGCACATATCCTGAAGAAGAGGAAAGAGGAAGCTAGCTTTGTCCTTCACATGGAGGACAGATGCAGTGCCCCCAGTGAAGAGCTGATAAGGAAGGTTGGATGATGATGTTTGGTTGCACCTCCCCTCAGAGTCTTTGTTTTTCTTGCAGAGCCATTTTGAAGCCCATCAAGAGGAAGGGATGGTAATCTCCCACATGGCAGTTGCTGGAGTGGGAATCTGGATTGCCTTCACCTCTGGATCTACGCTTCGCCTGTTCCACACTGAGACACTGAAACACCTCCAGGATATTAACATTGCCACACCTGTTCACAATATGTTGCCAGGTAGCTGAATCACATCGTATAATAACATTTCTCTTTTGTCTTTGTCACTATTGTTCTCCAGAGTGTTACAGATTAGGCCAGAATCAGACCTTTCTTGGACTTTGAGTCTGATAACTGTCTCATGACTATTTGCTTTAGTTAATCACAGCCTGTTGCCTGCCCAGAAGAACATCCTGTGTAGCAAACTGGTTGAGTAGCAGCTCTCCTCCTTAGAGTTTATAAATGTAATGATATAGATAAGCAGGTGGATTCTTCTGTTTAGCCTTTTGTGTGTGTGTGACTGTGAAGCAGTAGGACAGTGCAGGCTGCTATGAAAATGTGTTTGCTTTGCAGAGTTTAGCATTTGCTCTGGAACTTAGTATCAAAGTACATGATGGAGTCACTTAGTCTAGGATCCAGACCAAAAAACGGCTGCTTAGTTTTAGTTACAACAGTCATCCCAGTGGGCTCAGCTGAAACACTCACACACTGCCATTTCAGAGCATGACCAGTGTTTTGCTAATGGGAGCTTTAATTTGTCAAATTAGGTTAGTCTTATAAAAATAAGTTAGTATTATAAGTGAAGAAGGAACCTGTGATTGTTAGGATAACGTTTAACAGCTCTTTAAGTGTTTTAAGACAGATGTTCAATCACCTGCAAATCATCACTGTCACAGACAGCTGGCATTGGCCTGTATCAGTTTTGCGAGTGAGTGGTTAGGACCTGATCAGCAGGTACATCAGGTGGGAGCTGTGGCAGTGCTGGGAGAAGAGGCAGATGGAAAAGGGATACTGGCATGGCTGAGCATGTGTCCACAAGGGGACAACCATTATTTCTGTCTCTCCCTGTTTTCAGACTGCAGTAGTCTGAGCTGCTGCAGTTTTCATGGGCAATGTGTGCACCAGCTTTATTGCTTTGTTTCTAGCAGAAACCAGTTCTTCCTGCACTGATGTTATATTCATATTCTTACAAGACTTAAGTATGAATCTTGCATCGAAAATGTTTCACATCAGTCTCTGTCTTCTTATCATGTTTTCTTTCAGATGGTATTAGCTTTGCAATAAAGGTCTATTTTAAATTGTCTCAATTTATATCACGTTCTAGACAGGGTGATTTTAACATGTGATGTTTGACTGTCGCTCCAACACTGAACAGCAGCAAAAACTGCCTGCCTTTAAATAGGTCATTTAATTGAATTCATCATAGTTGTACAAAGAAATCAAGACCAGTTGTAAAAAGAAGATTAACTTTTAATATGTGCTGCTGTTTATAGCAGTGGGGAAAAAGGGAAGTAAGGGCCTCCCTTATATATATTTTCTGCATATAAAAATATTCCAAAATTTAGCTGTAGTGTTCATTGCCATGGTAATAAAACTGCTGACGTAACATAATTATTTTTTTTTGTAAAAGAGTTCTAGCTAATTATATCTCCTTGCTGTCATTCTTACCCATTTTAGCTCTTTTTTTCTCAGTGTTTTCACAAAAAGCACGCCAGTGAATGGAAATGGAAATTTATTTCAGGAGTAGAACATTATTGCAGCAAATGTTCCAAGGGAGAATCCGTTCTAAAAATTAAATGAATTTCAATTATTTAGCAGCAGCTCTTGGGCCTGTTTATATGATTCCAATAATGCTGCAACAACAAAGGCTAAAAGACAGAGGAGTAGGAGGTTTACATAATAAAGCAGCAGTAAGGACCTTTTAGAAGTAAAAGCAGCCAAAGAAAAAAAAAGCTCTGTGTAGTATATACTGAGATTAAAAAAAAGAAAAAAAACAGAGTGAAACAGGAGTGAAATAGCTGTGTATTTACAAAATATGTATATGCCTTTACCGAGGATTTTTAGGACTTTTAGTGTTAAAGGGAACACCTCTGTTAGTTTTCTGAACAGGAACAGGAGTACTTCAGTATATAAAAATAACAGACAAGTAAAAATTCAACTGGTATTGAAACAAGAGGGAAGATATTTGTGTAAAAATATTGCTAAAAGTCATATGAAGAGAGATTAAAAAGGCAAAGATCTGATAGAACTTCAAAGAAGCTGAACTCTTCTGCCAAGATTTTAGGAGAAAACCAGTGTGCAGTATTGGCCTGATAGGCTACCTGGAGATGTCATCGTTGTCTTTGTTTAAAGCAATGTAAATGAGCGGTATGTTACTCCATGAAGTTAATGAACTTATTTTGTTGTTATATGGTAGAAGTAAAAGAAAACTTTACTGTCACTGTCAGGAATAGTTACTGTGAGTTACAGTGCTGTATTTAAAGGATAGCTGTAGGACTTAATTAAGATGGAGCTGAGGAAGAGGCTCTCATAACCTTAGTAACCAGTTTGCATACCATTAGATTTTCCCAATCTTGTTCTTAGGAGAAGACGGCTTTAAATATCAGTACCTGCTCTCCTTGTTGTAAAGGATGTGCCTCCTTTGCTTTGAGGAAGGCATCCCTGCAGTACAGCAAGAACAGAATCACAGAAGAATGAAGTGTAAGGGAAATGGCACAGGAGGTGGTTGTCCTTATGATTTGGCAAAGTTTAGTAATGTACAAAAGCAGAATGTGTCTGGCAGAATCTTCTATCTGCTGGACATAACTTTTAAAATCTGTGGCAGTCTGCTTATGAAGAATGGTGTTGGGAGGGCTCTTGCTTACTGGAGTTATGGGAAGTTTCTGTGTAGAAGTGCAGGACTGGAAATTAAACCAGGGTCATGGAGGCAACTGTGGGATAGAGGTTTAGTCCAGAATGGTCCACAGTACCTTTACTTCATATGTCAGCAGCAATACTTCCTAATAATGTATAACAAGCTTGTGTTCTATAAGAAAACACCAAAAAAGCACAAATGCCATGTGAGAACAGAAGTGAATGGTTGAGAGGAGGAGCATCACCATTGTTATAGGTTCAGGTAACTATTTGTGTCACTATCTAGTATACCACAGTACAGCCGGATTGCTTTTAGGTGGCCTAAGCACAGCTCTGAACAGAGGTTAGCTGAACAGAGGGCACATTGAGCAGTAGGGGAAAAAAAAAATCTATTAACATTTGAAGACAAATATTCACCCTTCACTAGTGCGAAGTACTTCATTTGTAGAGCAAGTTTATGCTCACTGTTTGTGATCTGTAGTTGAAATGTCAACAAGGGCAGCTTTTCATCAGCCTTTATCACAGCTTGCACCAAAAAAAAAAATAAATCTTGCTGTATATGAATAGACAGTCCACTTGTTTTTTCAGTCACATTTCTTAATTCATTATTCAAGAACATTCTTAAACATGTTTTTCCTTTCAGCTCTAAAAGAGTTTGTCCTTTTAAAGAGATTCCTCTGACCCTGATACATGTCATTTCATTGCTCATGTGGATGATGACAGGTTACCTGCTTAACAAAGAGGTGATTTCTGCTTAAGTTGCTGTATTCTGTTTATATCCCTATATCCTCTAATGGCATGTGTTTCCTGGAAACAGATGAGAAGAGCAAAGAAAAAAAAAATATCGTTTCCTCGCTGTGGAAAACAAACTATACTTTGAGGCTTACAGCCTTATTTTGTCCCTACTCCACCAAGTGCCACACCATGAAATGCAGCTGTTTTATGATTTCACTGCTAGGAAATGATAAAAAGATTGGGGATTAGGTCAGTCCAGTAGGTCTGTACAGTGGGCTTACTTTTTATGTATTAAAACCGGCATGGTGTCATGTGAGAGGGTATGTACCGTTCTGCCCTTGTACCTACCTAGGGTTGGCTTCCGAAGATCTGTGTGGGAACACATGAGGATTTACCTGGTGGTGGTTGTAATTCAGGCCTGAGAAACGTGAACACAGGGCAGAAGACAGGCAATAAAACCATTTGTCTGTGTATGAGCTTAATTGTTGGCTTCAGTTCTTCACAAAGTCAAGATCTTGGTCAGATTATTTTACAGTTTTGAACAGTTCTGTCTGCATTGGGACAGTGATCTAAACGTTGTCATTTAAAGACAGGAGTATTTGATTGGTTTTGGCATTTATGGTTATAATTTTCCCTTCTTGTTTATTTCTGTGCTACTGCATAATGCATTCTGAACAATTGGTTTTACTTTTTTTTTTCTTTGAATTTAAAATATATCAAAATAAAAAGTCACAAAATAACAAAGTATTATTTCAAACCTTGGCTAGCAGGTGACAAATTAATGTTTCAAATTGGTATTTTAATAAGTTTTTTAATCTATAATTTTCTTTTTAATTGTTATATGCTATTTCAAAGTATATTTTCAGAAGCAGATGTTTCCTGCTTTTCTAAGATTTCAAAGCAAGTGGGTTTCCTTTTGATCTTACTATAGATGGTTCATACTTAAGGTTGTGCTCAGCGTTGAAGATTCTAAGTTGCTGGCTGATGATTTGTTGTTTTCACCTATGGAAATTGTAATGCATATTACCAGTATTCCCTGGTGAAAATTACTAGTTAGAAGTTGCTTCAGGTTTGGAATATGAAATCATGCATATTATTTTACATTTAAAATGCTTTTAAAAGTGTTAAAGATCTCTTGTTTAAAAATGTGAGCACTTTCTTCTGCAATGTGTTGAGAGGCAACAGTACAATTGGAGGTTTTGATAACTGTGAAAGTTTAAGAATTGTACTGAAGCATTTCTGTCTGTAGTGTGTAAAAGAGGCTGTAAGTGAAATGGAGTGAGGTTAAGCTGACCTACAGTTACCTTGCACTTGCTGTGGCACTGGCTGTGGGAGAGGACTCACATGTCATATGTAACTTAAGCAAACCTGAGCTTCAAATCACAGAATTCAAATACTGGTTTTTGAAAACTCCAATACACAGAGTTGTTTGGTCTTCACTGTGTGAAATTCTTTTGTGCTGAAGGAGTGCCTTTATGTGCTTTGTTTTGGAAAATAAAATAATCCCATTAATATATTCCCCCTTCCCACCCCCACCCCCAAAAAAAAAACCCCAACCAAAACCAAAAAAGCAGAAAAGCAGAAAAACAACCAAACCACCACCCCAACAACGAACAACACCCCCCAACCCAACTCCAAACCAGAACATGCAAAAAAGTCCACCAAAAACACAAAAACACCCACTAAAACAAACGAACCAACAAAAAAAAAAAATCAAAAAAGCAAACTCAAAACCAAAAAAGTTTCTGAAGGCTTGGAATTTCTCTATAGGCATAGACCATCCATGCTTATTTAGCTGAGGAGGGATGATGCAGTATGGAAAACAACATAGGTGTCTCTGAATATCTGCATAAGTAGATGGAACCTTTTCAACTTAGTCATGCTTGTTGCACCTGCTAAGGGTGACCTGATCAGTGTGCCTTTAGGGTATTTTAGAATGTGGTTTTGGGTAGACAGAGCTGGCATTCCAGGTCTGGCCCTACGTGTGCCTTTTACTACACACCATTGCTGGGTTAATACTTTGTTGTTGTGAAGTTCTGCAAGGAAAGACTTCAGCTGTGGTCCACCTCCTGCTTTCCAGTTCAGTGCTTTGGGCTACAGTCAAGCTGCTCCTTCTCTGCTCTCCCACTGGGGCTGTGATTCATATATTTGTGGATGTAAATTGGCTGAGCTTCAAGGGACAAGATGGAAAATGCATTCATTTGTGATACATCATAATTGATGTCCTTTTCCAGAGTGTGGAACATGCAGGTTCATCCAAGTTACATGAGGCATGGAATCCAAATTCCCTACTTACCAATGAAGTGATTAACAACTTGAGAGCTGTGATGAAGATGGGAATGACTGTTCTCTTGCATGTGGAGTTAATCATTAATTCAAGAACATGTAGATTTTGAACCTGGAAGATTCCAGCAGAGTTTAAATGTTCCTCCACATAAACTTGGGCCATGGCAAAAGTGTGGGCAGGCCATAGTTTCCATTTGGGAAACTTGTCAAGGCCATTTTGAAAATCCATCTGAACTGAATCAAACATACTTAGTAAGCATTGCAAGCAAAAACTACTTTGTTTTTATTAGAAAAATAGCAATCCCATAAATAATGTAGAAAATCACAGAAAAATTTTAGTTGGAAATTGTTCTGGAGGTTATCTTGCCCATCCTTCTTGCAGCATGCCTGATTAGACCTGGTTGTTCAAGGACTTGTCCAGCCAAATTTTTAATATCTTTGGACAGGATGGAGATTTCACAACCTCACTGAGCAACCCATTGCAGTGTTTGATCACCCTTATGATGAAGAAGCCTTTCCCTAGTTAAAATCCAAATTTCCCATGTTCCAAATTTGATATTGTGACTTATCCTATCACTGTGCACATCTGAATAGAGTCTGACTCTTGTCTTCTGTGCACCTGCCTGTCAGATAGGTGCAGATGGCTCTTGTTAACCTCTCTTTGTACGCTGTGTGTGTCACTCTCCTGATCGTCCTGGTCACCTTCCCTTGAACTTACAATATGCCAATGTCATTCTTGTACGGCAGGGCGGGGGACGACGAACCCAAACTCAAACAGGGGGACACAGCACTTCATATACAGTTTCAGAGAATAAAAACTAGGAGAAAAAAGTAATCATGAACAGGTTTGAGTTTTGAGTATAATGTGTTATGGCAATATATTATTGAGTACTGTGAAGTTAAATACCTTTCAGTTTTATTGCTGAGAATATACAATCACAGTCTATTTGTAAAAGCATATTTGTGAAGATAATCCATGTCTGCTTTTAGAGACTGTTGTTTAGATATTTAGGACAGAATGTTTGAGAAGTTTAACAGGATTTGAATTGTCATGTATGTAAAGTTTAATACCGCAATCCAGCAAAATATTTGCCTTTGTGATGAGTGCTTTGCAGAATGAGACAAAACAGCTGATTGTGTTTGCCTGAAGTTACTTTAATCTAGGTAAAAATCATCACTCAAGTAATGGAACGCTTCCTAAACTTTGCAGGGCAGCAGCGTGTTTCCGTGACTAGCCTCCTGGTGTGCCATGGTTTATTGCTGGTTGGAACAAACCTGGGTATAATAGTAGCATTACCAGTGCCACGCTTGCAGGGGATTCCCAAAGTAACTGGTGAGTGAAGTTCCTCAAACGAACCAACTACAATGGTGTTATACTGTTTGTTATAAAGATTTCATTTACCTTCTGTCAGTAGCTTAAGTGGACCTGCCAAATTATGTGTATTGTTTAGATATAATAAAAGAGCTTTGCAATGAAATTATATTTGTAATTCTTCCTGAGCTTTACAGTATATCCAGACATTGTCTAGTTCTGTCTCAGCTCTTTCAGCCAAGACAACTGCTTTTCTTTAGGGCATAAGAATAAGATAGGCATTAATCCTCTCAGAGTACAGTCAGATATATGGGGATGAGAAGAGAATGCAAACAATCTTTCTTCCAGATTTGGGGAAAATAGATGCAGTAAGTTTAGAGATGTAGAAACTGAAACTTCAGTATGTTGTCTGACTTGCTATTCAGTAAATCGGTTTTGTGTCTTTTTTCCCAAACAGGAGACTTGGAATATACAAGAGTATATATTTCATTTTTTTGACAATGATCAAGATTTTTGCATTTTGGAGAGATGCATTTATTAAGTTACTTTCATATTACCCTATTTGAAATACAAATGCATAAATGTTGCTGTATCGCTTTTCCCTCTGCTCGTAGCTTAAACATTTGCAGATTTTAAAAGTGTGTTTAAGTAGAGGGGTTGCCCCAAAGTTTTGAGTTCAAAATTCTGCTTGAGCTTCTGCTCTGTGGAGGGAAGCTGGCAGATTTTGAGGCATGCTGTTTGCAACTTCCTTCAGGGGAAAAAAAAAAATAATAAAAGCTTATGTAACTTCACAAAATGAAAACGAAATCCTCTGTGTTCAGCAAAATATAGCAATAATCTAGTATAACACAGGATAAATGTTTCTTAAAAACATGGAACCTATGTTAGGTGAAAATAAATGCAATACAAGGTAACACAAATGCATAACGGCAGAATCAAAATATCTCTCATTTTATTCTTCCATTTTCTGTCTTGATTATTGTGGTTTATGTCATCTCTATATTCTTGCGTTTGGTTTGAGTCAAGATTTGTCAGATTTCACAAATCTAGCAACATTACATTTAGAGATCTATTTTTATAGTCTTTGATAACATATGTGGCATTTGAACTGAAAAAACTGACTTTTTCCAGTTGTGCTTCCAAAGTGGTAACTCATCTTTGTATCATTACACTTTATCTAAAAGCAGAGTATGTTTTCTTATAACCTGGAATGCAATAGGGATGGATAGAGTGATTTGTAGGGTTGTGGTTTTCCCCTCTTGATTAGCCTAGTTCTGTTCTACAAAATCATTCTGGATGTTTTTGTAGAATCCTACATTTTTTATTCTTTTTGTTGTTGTTGTTGTAAAAGCCACATATACTGATATTGTTATAGCTTCTGAATTTGACCATATGCAATTTGTTTTTCACACATTCTGATGATTTGCATTGTGTAAATCCTCTTGTATTGCCAACATCCCATGATTTAGATACTTTAAAAAAAAAAAAAAAAAAAGAAAATTTGTTCAGTCATTTCCTTATGAATCTGCCGTGGTAACTAGACAACCGTTCTGGAGGATGAGTTTCAGTTCCTGCTGTACAGTGTGATGGGGTCTGTTACAAAGAAACAGATGTTCTTATGCTGTTCTGGAGAGGTACAAAGGTACAATAGGATTAACTGAAAACCAAGTATTTTGTTTGAAGATTACTGGAGAAAACTCAAGTGTTGCATTTGTGTCAATGCCAACAAAAAGAAGTTAGCAGCATTGCTGTACTCATGCTGTTGTGAGAACAGAGCACAGAAGTCAGTCAACTAAAATTCATAATCCTATGTTTCATCTTATTTATTAGTACAGTCCTAAATCATTAGTGTACAATAGATTATTTTTTGTACACTTTTTCTGTAAATTGCGTAGTCACAAGGTGAAAGACAGACTGGATGCATGTAATAGGGTTTTAAGAGTTGAACTTTTCTGAGCAAATTTCATGGACTAATTACGGTGGAACACTGGTTAAATAAGTGATGTTCTTTAATTGTCTTTTTCTTCTGGCTCCAGGAAGAGGAATGGTGTCCTATCATGCACACAATGGTCCAGTCAAGTTTCTTGTAATGGCTACTTCTATAAACAAGAAGAACAGAAACAAATTGAGGAACAGCCTGCCTCCTGGCTCAGAACCTAAAGACGATGACCAAAAGAACACTTTGCACAATGAAAGACCAGGCTCTTCCCTTGGTAACACCCATGACACTGCAGTTTGGCTGGGGGGTTCAGCAGGATCCATTGCACAAAGAAGTGACTTGTCCTCATCTTCTGGATCCCTTACTTTGTCTCATGGATCAAGTTCCCTAGAACATAGGCCAGAGGACAGTAACATTTATGAGCTTTTGAAGGATCAAAATATCTCATTTAAAAGTAAAAGACAGAGATCCAAGAAAATGAAAGCAAGTTCAGTATTAGTCATTTCTGGCGGCCAAGGGCACAGAAGACTGAACAAGAAGACCAAGCAGCAGCGACAAGATGAATTAGTGTCTTCAGTGATGGTCTGGCAAATCCCACTATTAAATATCTAACTGAACTAAATCCAAGACAGTTTCTGCTATTAAAAAAAGTCTGATATCCTTTTACAGCAAATGCCTGCTTAGGACCCAAATGGATAGACTTTATACACCTGGGAGCAGTTTCAGTACGCTTTGATCACAGGATTAAGGGTTGCAAGACAGCCTTCACATACTTAGAATGTTCTGCAGTGCTAGCGTATTGGAAGACATTTAGCCGCTGATAGTTTCCTTAATACATAGAACAAAAAAGATCTCTTAGACACTTTTGAACAGTTTTAGAATCTCTACCTTATTTATATTCACATTTATAAATATCAGAAATATGTCCTATAGCACTTAGGGAAGGCAAGGAACACATGCCATTTCTCATGCTGGTTTGTGCTTATGTAAATCAGCTGTTGTTTCTTTCTCCAAAATGACATATTGCATGGACTGTAGATCTTAACAAATTAGCAAATTTTTAAACAATGAATAGTCTAATGCAAGCTATTATTAATTTGGTAATTACTATAATAGTTGGTAACATCATTCCACAAGCCAGAGTTTGGTCTGGACAAAAGCAGTTATATTAATTGATTGTTTGTCACAACATAGAAAATAGATTATTATTATTATTATTATTTCTAATGCTCAGTATTATTAAAAAAGTTGCAGTACAAAAAGCACATTAATTTTCTTGGTAGGTGCAATGTGTCTGTGACTCGCTTTCGTTATACAGATAAAGTTCTAAGGATGCTATGGCTTAGGGCAAGTAGAGAATACAGATACAGGACAGCTGTGCGTTGTAGTGCTGCTAGCGCATTCTGCCCCTGGCAACTCAGTATCAAAACTGGACATGGACTATGCCATTTTTAAGGAGGTATGCACATCCAGTAAATTATTAATTATATTATTAATTGAATCCTTAATTGGGAAGAATTACACTAACTTTTAAGTATCTGTAAGAAGTGCAGGTAATCACTGTGGGTATAGGTCCCATGCCAATTGCTTTGTGCTATGTCCTCAGGCAAACACCTATCAAATAATGTCACAGCACAGCTGTAACAACAGACATGTGGTCCTACCTGAGTGGTAGTCACCTCTTTTCACCCAGAGTTTCAGCTAAGCATGGTCATGTAAGTGGATGCTATGAAAATAGCGTGCACAGCTTCATTCATTCTTCAGGCAAGTGGTTGCTTTGGTAGTGTTGGAAGCCTGAATTTAAACAGTGACCTAATCGTTGTTTCTTAATGAATCAATGTATTTCCAAAGGAAACTTTGAATTTGGGATTCCTACTGAAATTGTTTTTTGCAAAAATACAAGACAAAGTCTTGAGCTCAGAAAGACATTGCCAAAAATGGTGATGAGACACATCCTTCAGTCAAAATATGTTTAATACAGAAAACATGTTGAATGGAGTCACTGGGAACATTGTTTTCACTTGTCAATAGACTGAAAGATACAGATAAATTAGGATGATTAAGTTTCAGTTGAGTATATTAAGAAGTCTGATGCTGTCCCTCAGTTCAGTAAAATAAAAAATATATCTGAACACAATGTTTGTCAGATGTATACATTGACTAGGATCAAGTAAAACTTGGTGCCATTATTATCTCAGGAAGGGGGTGGTTTGCCCTGAAATTATTTCTGCCACTTCTAATACAAACTCTTTGATTCCATCATGTTTTGTTTCAATCTTCCTAGTTTAAACCAACATCAACCATAACTACACTGTTTCCCAGCACATGACATTTCAAGGTAAACAGTACTAGAGTCTGAATTGTTTTGTTCTATGTAAGATAAAGGATTTTTTTTTTTTTTTTCAAAACAGCAGTAGGGTTTGTTGTGTGGTTTTCTTTTTTTAAACGTTGCTGAAATTTATATTCTTTATTTTGCAGCAGATTTGTGATTCTCTTAAATTTTCAGTCTGTCTGCTCTAAAAGGCAAACCTCTATCAAGGTGACTCCAAAACTGGTGGGTGGGCTGACTTACAAATTTGACAGAGCACAGGAGTAATGTCAGGTCTTCTCTGCCACAAAATGCGTGGAACAGAGGGAATTGCCAGTCTGGTCAGTCTTTGCCTGCTAGGTGGCACCGACATACGGATTTCAAAAATCAGATAGGCGCCCCAATCCCTTTTAGAGGCTTTGCCCACAACCTACATCCTGATCAGAACAGGATTCTTGAGCCGTAATAGCACAGACTCCAATAGGTCAAAAAGGACACTTGTTACAGGCAGGACTGTAGGCTTAGGGACTTCATTGCTGTTTTGTGCTTTTATTCTGTGTTTTTTGCTGGGTATCTTACAACTTTAATTGGGTGTTGTCAGCGCTGGTGTGGGCTTAGTGTTGGCATGAGTCCTGGTGGTAAAGAAAAAAAAAAAGCAAAAAAAAAAAAGCAGAGTGCCTCTAAGTCAGGCAGCTGGCCACATTCTCCCAAACTTTTCCTCTGCTCCCTGGCCTACTGCCTGGACTTGTCTGGCTTGAGGGATCAAGGCCAGTTGAATTTTCTATACTCTTCCATAGCTATGGCCCTGGGAGCTGCTTTTTGCCCACTGTGTGGAAATGCTACATTGTACATTTTAATGTTATGTATATTGAAAAACAAGTTAAAAAGATTCTTCTGTGTATAAAGCATATATAATCTAGCATCCCTTTGCTACACTGCAGTGAAAAGACCAGAGGTTTTATTCTGCATGCTCCTTGGGCATGGGATGCCACGTCTGTGCCTTCAGAGCTGGATGATCATGTCCAGTCTCTCATAGATCTTTATCACTAGGAGCAGTAAGAAGAGTCCACTACACATTCAACTGGAAATCGATGCATGGCATTATTACAAAATCTACTAGCAGTAATGAGTGAGTTTATAAAGTTGAATTCATCCTATCTTCCAGCTGAAATGTAATTTTCTTCAGTTTTATCAACAAAACAGTAGAAACAAAGTACAAACCTGCTTTTCTGAAAGTACACTGGAGTTTTGCCAGTGAATTCTGCAAGAACAGAATTGGGTCTCTCATATACATTATGCTATTTTGAAAATGTGTATCTATTTATCTTACTAAGCTGTAAAGCAAAAGAGAAGGTGCATGTTTGTCTTTAAAAATAGACATTGTCATGAACTAGATTTTTAGTAACTAACTGAGCACAAGGTGCAATGTTTGTTTTCTGATATGCAGCTAACTGGTATTACCTTACTATGAAAACAGGCGGGAACCAAAGTTTCTCTTACAGCTGGCAAATAGTCTTCACAGCTGTTGTAGACTGTGCTGCTAGGTAGGTTGGATTTTGCTTTCTGATACTGCTTTTGTAGATTATTAGAAGTTACAGAAAATATTGAGGGGAGCAAGTGTAACCACTACAATATATTCTATATATGTTTTCTAACACATAGTAGTGTCTTGTATAACATGAGCCATAAAACTTGTGTATTTATGTTCAGAGTATAAACTGAGAAAAATTTAATAAAAAAATTTATAAAAATTAACTTCAGTAGTACGTTTCTTGGGTTGTCATTTTAACTAAAAGGCTATAATTCGTGACATGTATAATGAATAATAAATATATATATATTAATGGACTTACAAAAATAGGATATGTGATTAGGAAAACAAAGACTTTTTTTAGTTTTATAGTTTCTCCAATTTAAATGCTAGTAAATGCCATTTCTGAAAATGATGCGGTCTCTCATAATAAGTTTGACTCCTGTGTCAATGGACCGAAATAATGCCTAAGCAGTAGAGTTTTTACTACGCTGTCTACAGGAAGTACGCATCAGCACTTGGGCAGCATGCATGATGCATAAAAATGAGAAGCATTAATATTCAAAATTAGTATTGCAAAGCAATAGCATTAACAGAGGAAATTAATTTTCAGTTGCTAACTGGCAATTTGTTCTAATTAATCTGCCCTAAAGGATATATACAGAATCCCATGATTATATTTAAATACTGAGACTTGCATTCATCAGACTCAGGCAATAGCCTTTCTGTGTGTACCTGCACTATTATGAATAAACAAGAAGAGTTATGGAGAACTGTTTGGTTGCTAGCAAAGGGTGCCTTTTTGCTCATGTTTTTATACCACATCTCTTTAATACATGATTCTGTAAAACATCATATTGCATGAGTGCAGGATACTGTACGTTCACACACCTGAAGACGGATTCTGTCCCCACGGGAATTTACAGCTCATTATTTATGGGTGAGAGGCTGAGGGCTGAAAATCACTTACTGCCCCTGTGAGAGAGGAGTGAATATTGTGAAGGTTTCCTGAACTGCGGTTTGATGCTTAAACTTCACTGTTCCTCTCTTTTCTGACTGCACAAAGACAAATTTGGTTTTGTAAAATGCATTTAGGGGTGAGAAAAATCTGTGGTTTAAAAGGTGAAACTATAATGGAGGATTCTGTGAGAGTTAATCTGTATTGCAATGAGGGATTCCATGGGGTTGATAATAGTATTTTTAGATTGCTTTACATATCTTTATAGTAATAATACCTCACATAATAATAGTCCTGTTAAGGCGGCAGATTAATATCATCCGTAGCTAGGAAGAAACTGAGTTGGAAGTGTTTGCATGACTTGAAGCCACATGATGACTCTGTAAAAGCACACAGATTAAAGCCATTGCTGTTTTCTAAGCCCATGATTAGCTCTTTGAACTGCTGCCTCCTTAACGTGTGGCTGTTGAAACCATCTGTGCTAGTGAACTGGCAAGGACCAGGGCAACAACCTGAGCACTGACCTGTGGTTATAGTTAGTAGCTGGTTCTCTAGGACTGGGCCTGGCCTGGGCTGCTCTCATCAGGCAGGATTGACAAGGCCACTTATGTGGGGTATTTTGGGGACTGATTACATGGACGTAAACTGTGGTGCCACTTGCTGAACAGGCTCTCTGCCTCTGGTTTCTTGATACTGATGTAGCCTAACATGCATCCACACAACCTAGTTCGTATGGGATGGTTGCCAAGCAGGCTAGAACTTGAGACCAGTCTCTTACAGTTAGGAGACAGAAATACGTACTAGCAGAGACTTGACACCTGCCAGGCAGGTATCGGTGGTTGATATGAGGAGTCACATTGTTGGTCTGCGATGGTTCATCAATTGCTTGCACCACATCACAGCTCAAAGTTCTAGTTTACTTCCTTCACCTTTCCGATTTCGGGGGTTTATAGCTCTATGTAGAACCTACATCCTCTTGCCTCACACATGCAGCCTGCACACTGCTAGATTTATCTGCTATTTGATTTGAGAAACCTAGCTCAAGATTTTTCAAAATTAGTTGACTTGCTGCTGCCTCATAGTTGTGCTTTCTTGATTGTAGCATTGCTCTTAAAGGCATGCCCAGATACCAAACTGCCAGAAATGCTCTTCACCTCCTAAAACAAAACATTGAAACAGCTTCAGATGAAAGGATCTGGAAAGTTCCTAGGCAAGTGAAGATTTACTGTGTGACTCCCATCTGAAATGCAGCAATGTCAATGTATGACCAAAAGCACTTCAAATGCTTTGGCCAAGCTCCATAAACCACACTGTAAAGGCAGTCAGTCTTTCACAGCATGGCCTTCAAAGGTGTTCAAAGGGAATTTTTTTCCTCCAGCAAAACAGGCCTTGACAGCAGAACTGCAAGTTCTCCTGTTGTGCATGTTGCTATACTCCAGGGATAATCACTGTTACCATTAATGTGTGTCCCAACCTGGAAGATGAGCCAGAATACCTAGGATTAAAATGACACACCTTGGGGGAGATGAAATCACTGTAAGAACTCACTACAAATCTGATTTAAAGAGTATTTTTACATCAAAAGATTCAGGTGAGCCTCCAGCAGAGTTTTCTCAAGCACTGAAGTACCTAATTTCCACTGAAATCTGTATATTTGATGCCCAAATGCAGATAATGAGAAAGGCTTAAATTTCAAGAAACCAGATACAGTATAGCTAGAGTTACTGGATTTTTATTGTTGCTTTCCATTATTCCACATGGGAGAGAAATTCTATGGGTTTCACCTTGAGTACGAGAGTCACCTTGAATGGTGGCACAAAAAAATGTATTAACTCCACTTTCCAAACAAATAGTAAAAGTTGTTTCCTGTGGGCTTTTCTGGTTTGTTCTGTGTGTGTTTCAGTTTGCAGAACATGCCTGTCAGACTACACTAAATGTTTTTTTACTGTTCCCTTTCTGAAGAATTATGTGGGTTTTTTTTTCTTTCTGGAGAGTTGGGTTAGTAGACTGTGCATTAACGAGGAGGATTACCTCTAGTTCAGCCAAGATTTGTAAGTGCAAAAACTTTTCTGCAATGTTGTTCAGAGCAGTCTGTGATACTCTTAATCCCAGTCACAAGAAACCAACACCATCAGTTAAGCTGCATCTACACTGCTGAACTCCAGAGCGCTTCAAATGTTACTGACACATCCTGAGGCTGTATCAGGTAGGATCAGCGTGCCAGTCCCTTCCCTGCACAAACCCTGCCATCCAGACAGGCAAAGCTGGTTATAGCCTACACCGATAAACGATGATGTTTCATTGATACACCAGTATTTTGGGAGAAATGTACTGATCACAAGGTATTTTGCTCACAAGCCGCAGTCATAGATGCATATTGATAAGACAGGTGGTGGGACAATCCATGGCTGATTATGTCTGGGAAGAAAAGTTGACTGGATAATTTCAGAGCGCTGTAAAGAGCAAGGGTAGGTTTTCATTCTCTTTTGCAAACTCTTTGGGTTTTAATTAATTTTTTTTTTAGTGAATTAGGACATGATGTGCATATTTTCTCAGCTGTTCACCTGAGTAATTGCTGTGTGTTCCCCATCTTCTAATATTATCAAATGCTTTTGACATTAAAAGCTGTTCTACCTGTTCAAAACATTGTTTTGGGTGATAAAAGTCTGCATTAATAGTCTCTTGTTATGCTGGGTGGCTTTTCTTCTTAAATTAAAAACAGTATCAGTGCCTCCAATACATAGAAGTATGTAATCCAACACTGAAGAAATCTTTATGATCTGTTTTTCCTTATGACTGCTACTACTCTATCTGCTACAAACCAATAATCCTCCTGATGCATTCAACCTTTTTCTTTCAATTCTACTATTTGACAGTATTACAGGGATGTATGAAAACTAATATACACAGGTAGATCAACTTGAGTCAGCGTGAGATGTATACAACCTATGCTGTGTGACATGCCTACAGCAGGTATGGGTTTTGTGTTCCAAAAATACAAGATGTGTTTTAGGCATCTTTGGCTGCTCAGCAGAAACACAAGAAGTGTTTTGTTTGTGCCAGCAATAGCATCAAACCAATCCTTGAGGCCATTGTGTTATAATACCAAGAAACATTTCACACAGGAGTGTTCAGCTGTCAAACGCAAGATGAGCAAAAGGAGTAAAGTTTTCTTTTCTGCTTGGGTTTGGGGGTTTTGTTTGTTGGTTTGGGGTTTTTATGTTTTTGCTTCTGGCCATGAATGAGATCTTTGGGTGCTGCAGGGACATCAGTTACTGCCACTATGTATCTGATACTCCAGTATGCACAGGAGGAATACTACCAAGTTTCACCTACGTCAGTTCCAGAATTTTGACACTGCAACGTTTATTTTTCCAAGACATCCTTGTACCAATCTAAAACACAAAAGAATAGCCTACCAACAGCTTTGCATCTGCGTAGACACCAGCAGCAAATCTAGACTGTGTAGGCATACCAATCCTGCCTGGTGTGCTGGACATGTGCCCCCACTGTAACATACTCAGCAAGTAAAGGCCACATAGTCCACCTGATTAGCTGGCTAAATAATTGAGCACGGGCCCATGTTCAGCTCCATGCTGCCATGGGTGACATACCTGCAGGATTCTACCCTGCTTACTTGTAAGAGCTAGCCTGCATATGCACGTGTGTGCTACACTGAGCCTGTTACCTAGGAAGGTTTAAAGCCTCTTGGTCTATAGCATGCAGATTGAGTATTTCATCTGGGTGAAATAATGATTTTGTGAAATGATTCCTAACCTCCTTAAATGAGAAATTCTGTAGCTTTGCTGGCCAAGAATCAATCCCTTTGAGATTGGGCTGATTCATTTTTATGTGATCTGCTGGATAATTTTACTGAGGAACAGTGCATTTGCACCAGCTACCAGGGTAGTCCAGTCCTGCATGACAGCCTCAGAGCTGGGAATCGCAGTAATGCAGCTGCTACAGCAGCCAGTGGGAGAAAGAAAAGAAATGCAGTCCCGCTCCCAGGAAGAGCAGGGCCCTGATAAGCTCTGAGCAGATGCACCTCTCTGGGTGAGGATGCCATTTGGTGACCCTATCATGATAACGGCATTCAGCTCTGTTGCCCATTTCTGCATTAAAGACATCACAGTCTGAGGTCTTCTAGGAAGAAGAAACTGAAAATCTTCTGTTTTGCCTGATGTGGATTAAACAGACAGAAAGGTATATAAGATGAAGAAATCTTCCTCTTCCTATTTCTTCATCTGGAATTTTTATTTTTTTTAACCAGAGAAACATCTGATAAAAATCTTTCATTCCAAACTGTATTCCCTTTTCATTGTTAAGCACTATTGCTGGTAACTGTGAGGCAGAAAGGATGGCTTGTATGTCCAGAAGGAAGTCCACTCTATATGACCGGGCAGGAACTAGCTAAGGTTTCTGTGACAGACCACAGCAAATACCTCCTGCCTTTACTCACCTCACTGTGCTCACCGCTCTACTGTTGTTGATCCCAGCTAATTGCCCCTTGCAAAACACGGGTATCTCAGCAAGTCCCGATGGCCAGTAGCAGGCAATCAGTCCCTCTGAATATTTGTCATGTTGGCTGGGCTACAGAAGTGCATGACAAGCACCAAATTATGTATCATGTAAGCTGTGTCATACCCGATTTCCTTAGGACAGAGCCTTTTCTACACTGGGACAATGATTCATCTCATGTAGTTTAGGTGTTTAAAAATTAATCGTTTATAGCTGTACCAGTCTGACGTTACAGTTAATGGAGAGAAACAAGGAATACCAAATGATGATTCACCTTATCCTAAGGTAAGATGTGGAAGATAGGTGAGAAAAATTGCCCTCCAGACATGGTTATTCCTGTACGTTGATTATAAATGGAGCCTCAAGGAACTCAAGTTAAGTAGGGAAATCAAACAGCTAAAACTGAGATGATCTCTAGAATGGGTGGCCTAGCATAGTCTCCAGTTCTACTGAAAACTGAAAGGCTAGTTGATGAGCAGGGTTATTCTCCATGGGAACTTTCCCACCCTATGATCCAAAGAGCAGCAGTATTTTGCAAAATTTATGCTAAGATGTCAGCAATTCTCCTTTATATATGTTTTCCCTTGAAGGTTTGATGACAAAGGTGCATGGGTGACCAGGAAGAAACTTGGAGGGAGGACAATAGACTGAGGCTCGCAAACTTAGGGAATCACTATCCGAAGGCAAATTTTCAAAAAGCAGAACTGATATTGTTTTAACTGATCTGCTTCTGGCAGTATTCAGTGAGGGCAGAGGATCAAGTGTGCAACAGCCGAGTTCTACCTGACTTCTCAGGCTAGGACCTCCATGGAGCTTGGGATTTATATAGGTCTTTTGCTGGCTCCAGCCACAGGGGCAAGTATGGCCCATAAACACAATATGCTACCTCTTACCCACCCTCCTCTCAATTGTCTCCAGAAACCATAGCTCAGACATCCCTGTGTACACAAAGACTGGAATGTGATACGGCAGTTAAACCTGCAGAGGAGCTAAGCAAATCCAGTAGTGCTTAAAATCGTCATATGTTCAGAAAGCATGAGTCAGAACAATCTCAAATGATCTCACATATGATACTGCTGCCAGTCACATAACTCTCATTAGTAATGTGAACAGAAATCAGGCTCCTCAAGGGGAGACAGTTCTCCACAGAGGCATAGAACAATGGGGATTTTAAAAGTGAAAATAATTTCCCAGACCTGTATCATTCCAGTATGATCTTGAAATACATAGTATTTAAAGTAACACGGAACAGCAGGAAGATTAGTTCCTGGTGTCAGGAAAGAAGAGTTATTTCTGGCAGGCTTTAATGGGTCTGCTGCATCACGTGGAAAACTTCTTCCAGCGAGCTAGGAATAAAGCCACCTACAGAAATCAACAGTCCAATCATGTAATGGACCTAAATCAGGGGACAGTGAGGAATTTGCAGTTATGCTAATGCCACATGTTGTGGTTACCAAATATCCTAAGACCCTGTGACACTGTATGATTATTACTTATTTATCTTATGGCACCAAGAAGCACACTGGCCTCTCTTGGTAGAGATGAGACACGACCTCAGCTTGAAAACCATGTTCCAGTTAACACTGCACTTACTTAAGTGTGCAAGGTGAGCGGAGCCAAGGGTTTCAAGTGGTTACTGTTACCCAGCACTGCATGCAAGCACTTTAGTGTATTAAGGGCTGAGTTTTAGCAAAACCGAGTCAAAAGGTAGGAGCAATGCAACAAAATTAATGAGAAGACGTCCAACCACATTTAACTATCGCTTCCATGAAAGCTGGAAGAACACACAGCTGCAGTGGTTACACTGTCTGCACAGAAGAAATTAATTGTCAGGTTAATTTGAGGCAGGAGCAGCTTTGCAAGTCTGCTCAGGAGTGTCTCCCAGGGCTGGGAGCCACTTGCTGGGCATCTGCAGGAGAACCAGTCTGACAGGACCCTAGAGTCAGTGGAAAGAGGGGAAAAGAGAAAAGCTGCAAGTGAAGTAGTATCCAGGCACCAGCAATGGTTTAGAGAAGTTTGAATAGCGCAATGACAGTGTCTGCTGTCTTGGTAGAAGTCAGATTGCAGCCTGTGGTGGAACTTTAGCAAGGTAAGTACCGCCAACTGCATCAGCAGCAGACCCAGGGTATTTCTCTCAAGGAACTGGAAAACGGGTCTAATTTTGGGAATTCTGATGAGAGCTTTGAAGAACAGGACAAAATGGGACTCGGACCCATTGACTGCAGTCAAAGGGAAGCCACCGGGCCACCACCTCGTTGTTCCTCCGTCGGCAAAAACCCCAATAACCCAGAGGCTCCGGCTGGAACCCCCCCCGAGAGGCCGTGGTCAGTCAGGGCTCCGGCCGCCGCGCTGGGGCCAGGGGCTGCTGCAGCACCCCTACCGGCCCTGCCTCCCGCAGGGCAGCGGTGCCGCCGCCCCGGTTACCTCAGGGACGGCTCCCTCCCACCCCGCCCCGAGGTGAGGACCCGCCGTTTT
>JAVJGJ010000059.1:22072489-22100739 GCA_035590215.1 Microhierax caerulescens | reverse complement strand
GGCGCGCCCGGGGGGGGGGGGGTGTTGGTGCCGGTGTCTGCCCATAGCTGAGGTAAAAACCGCGCCGCGGTGCCTGTGTGTGTGTGAGTGGGTGAGTCTGGAGCACCGTCAGGTTTAATCGCGCTTTTCTCTTCCCTCAGTCCCCCTTAATCCTCCCGCCCTGGGCCGGAGAAAGGCCGGGCATATCCATCCCTATATCCCTTCTCCATATGTCGCAGAGGAGCCAAACCTGATGCCTACGTATCTTTTTTTAATCCTGCTGACCTATTAAAAATCTAAACGACTCCTTACCCTAACGTTTAGGGATGTGTAACTGCAGCAGATTGCTTCCCGCTATAAATTCTATATGGCGTGCTTCCCCATCCTACTAAAAGCACGAGTGGTGCAAGCCCTGGGCGCACACAGGCGAGTACGATTTTGCAGGGTGGAAGATGCCTGAAGAAAAGTCCTACTGAATTGTGTTTGTCTGAAGTGGGTAGGTTTTTATGTCTGGTCCTTTAAAGCAACAAAAAGCCAGCTCCCAAACCCAGACTTACATGGCACAGAAAATGATAGTATTAAATCCTATAGCCAACTTTTTTTACCCATTGAGGAAAAATAAACCCTCTAGAAATAATATTCTGTAAAGCTTTTCCATAGCTATTAAACTGAACGATAGAAAACTAGAACAAAAAGGTAGAAAAAAAGTAGGGCAATAAAAAATAGGATGGCAATAAAATAGAACAGTCCTTTTATATGATCTGGGAAGCTAAAGAGCTCCTCTGTTTTTCTGAGACTTAACCATCTGTCTCCCAAAAAGGAATTAAATGGAATGTTTGTGGAAAATACTAATTAAATTGTCACTAGTATTGACAAAGCAATATTTACTCCCCAGTTTTACTCTGGCCCATCCTGTCTGTTCTGCATTCTCCTCTTCCCAGGGCCCATCACACAGCATTTATTCACTCTTTAATTAGGACATCCAGTGCATGCCAATGGGATCCTCTGGTCATCCACTGTTAATGGGACTGTCTGATGAGAACCTGCCAAAGAGCCGAGGACTAGTTCCTTGCCTGTCCCAGCTCCCCCCCACTCTGCAGGGACTCACTCTTGGCAGTAGTGGCACTGAAGTCAATAGTGACACATTTAGGAACTAGAGTTTGCAGGACTGCGCCTTGATAATATCAAAAGACTGAAATCTGTAATAGCTTCCTTTCTTCTGTGAATGCTTTACTTGCATCACTTTTCAGTGTAACAAATAGTCCAAATAGGTGGACAGATCTGAAATGTCAATAAATATTAGAGCACCATTATTTGGCAGGAACATTCAATGAAAGCCATTAACTGGCTTTACTATAGTAAAGCAGGATTATAGTATTTAGGGCTGGCCTAGGTTACCGTAGAGACAGCGATGTGGTTAGATGACTGGATCCAGATCCTACTTACTGGGGGTTTCAGCATTCTGTAGAATCCTGTTGCAAGAGGGTATTAGGGGCAGCTGGGTGCTAAAGAAGGGTATAATAAAACATGAAGGGAAATCCTGCAATTTCTTTTAAAGTAGATTTTTTTTTTTTTTTTGTCTTGTGAGATCCTGCATGGATTTTTCAGGGATTTTGCTGTTTATTCCTACTGAGATTCTGCAGCATTGCAGTTAGGAGGCTGCTGCTTTCCTGTGAACAGAGGCTGAGAAGTCATTTTATAATCCTTCACATCCTTGGAAATACCCATTTAAAAAATGAGCTCATTTTCATTGTGTTTGATCTCATTAGCCTTCTAGGGACGCGAGATTTTTATGTCTGCTGTTTTACTTTTCAATGGAATTGTCATCATTTGCTCTTTCTGCTTCTTTTTTGGTCTCAGTTTTGTTTTGTTGGAGAACAGGCGTGATTAGTTCCTTTTGTTGAAGAATTTATAGCAGTTCAGGATTTGACAACTAGTTTAACCTGATCTACCACTGAGCTGTCACTGAGCGGGAAAGGACCCTGACCCTGCTCATTCCTTAGCCTGGGCTTTACGTTCCTGCCAACTTCCTTGTGCCAGGACTCGTAACCACGTGACAATACAGTGAATGGATAGAGATTTTGCTTTCCTCCTGCAGTTAATTAAGCAAACACTCAGTTTACGTATGTAGATGTTGTCATTATGAGTGGGACTAGTCCTGTGACCAGAGCGTTTAAGTCTGCATGTAACTCTTTCCAGGATTGGGACCATACATGCTGTGTTTTCCTTAGACAGTGTTGACAATTCTGTAGCCTTTTTTCTGTCCTCATCCTAAAATGCTCCTCGGATACTAACTGGCAGTTTGGGCTTTGAAAGAATGACAGGACTGAGTCAATATTGTATATGGGTGATTGAGTGTTAATGCAAAAGAGTTGGCTAGGTCCTTTGTTCTGCAACTGCTCATTTGGTACTTTCCAGTTTCTTATACCTCATCAGTAAGGATGGCAGGAGTTCATGATCGGTTAAGTCAGTTTATTTAATGCAAAATAAGCTGGAAAAAAAATCCAGTAGTTTTACAGACTTTGCGTTTCCCTCTTGTGTGTCAGAGGGAGAAGAAAGATGTGTCACATAAATGCTTTTCAGGTGCGATGTTTCACGAGCTGCCATTGCTGTGCCTCTGGCTAAAACAGACGGGTTGACAGCCTTTTTTAATTCACTCGGAAATGTGCCAGAAACCACAACCTTTCCATACAAATCCACGTAAGTTGGACAAGCAGCTTCCATGCTGTTATGTTGTCTGTCACAACATGATTTACATTAATTAATAGTATTGAAGTTACTTTACACATAGACATTCACAGATTAGCACAAGCTGTTTGTTGTTTTTCTGGACACTGATTCTTCCAGGAGTATTTAAGGAACAGAGTAAGCTTTGCATGTGGATCTCTTAACTGTTGGAAGGCTCCTGGACTTCTGAATCATTTCAGACTGTCAGAGATATGCAATTTTTTAATTTTTTTTTCTTAGGCAGTTCTGCTTTCTTCTCTCCCTCTTTTGTAAGTGGATTGGAAGAACAGGCCCTGAGCTCTGGAGATAAAATTATTATTTCTGCAACCCATATTTTAAAGTATTAGACGGTAAGAACCAAAAGCCAACCCTTTGCTAAGGGAATGGCATGCAAACAACAAATGTTCTGATTCCATCAGTCAAAGGCAAATCTCTTCATGGGAGAGCTCTCTTCTTACCATGTAACTTGCTTTCATCTCTCCTTTACTGCAACTCCCTGCATTGCCTCAGTTAAAAAAAAAGGCTACTGTATGCATATGTGTGTACAGTTCTGGTGGGTTGACCCTGGCTGGATGCCACGTACCCACCAAAGCCGCTCTATCACTCTCCTCCTCAGCTGGGCAGGGGAGAAAAAATACAACAAAAGGCTCCTGGGTCAAGATACGGGCAGGGAGATCACTCAGCAGTTACTGTCACAGGCAAAACAGACTCGACTTGGGAAAATTAATGTAATTTGTTACCAATCAAATCAGAGTAGGATAATGAGAAATAAACCCAAAACTTAAAAACACCATCCCTGCACCCCGTCCTTCCTGGGCTTAACTTCATTCCCCATTTCTCTACCTCCTCCCTCTGAGCAGCACAGGGGAATGGGGTTTGATCTGTTTATCCCATATTGTTTTGGCTGCGCTTTCCCCTGCAGGGGGATGACTCCTCACACACTTCCCCTGCTCCACCATGGGGTCCCTCCCATGGGAGACAGTTCTCCACAAACTTCTCCAACGTGAGTCCTTCCCATAGGCACAGACTGCTCCAGTGTGGATCCCTTCCACAGGATGTCATCCTTCAGGCACAGGCTGCTCCAGCCTGGGTCCCCTGGGGGGTCACAAGTGCTGCCAGCAAACCTGCTCCAGCCTGGGCTCCTCTCTCCACGGGTCCACAGGTCCTGCCAGGAGCCTGCTCCAGCGTGGGCTTCCCATGGGTCACAGCCTCCTTTGGGCACATCCACCTGCTCTGGCCTGGGGTCCTCCACAGGCTGCAGGTGGATCTGTTCCACCATGGACCTCCATGGCTGCAGGGCACAGCCGGCCTCATCACGGTCTCCACCACGGGCTGCAGGGGAATCTCTGCTCCAGTGCCTGGAGCACCTCCTGCCCCTCCTTCTGCACTGACCTGGGTGTCTGCAGAGTTGTTCTCACATGTTCTCATTCTTCTCTTCAGATGCAGTTTGCTACAGAGATATTTTTTTCCCCTTCTTAAATATATTAAGAATATATTACCACATTAAATATATTAAGAATATATTACATGCATTACCACCATTGCTGCTGGGCTTGGCCTTGACCAGCAGTGGGTCGTCTTGGAGCTAGCTGGCATTGGTTCCATTGGACATAGGGGAAACTTCTAGCAGCTTCTCGCGGAAGCCACCCATGTAGCTCCCCCACTACCAAAACTTTGCCGTGCAAGCCCAGTACAGCAGTGTAGGAAATCCAGATGCTTGTGGAGTTAATGGAAATTTTTCCTTGACTACAATGGGGATGGGATTTAAAGTGATGTCAGACTCTGGTTTTATCAAAAAGCTCTTTGAAACTTATGTGGATGTTTCTAGCTGCAGGCTACTAGCACAAGCCTCATCCTCTCCAAAGCCATGGAAGTGGGCAGTCCACAGACATATTTCTTGTTTAATAACTGATAATAGAGTCTTGAAGGAGTTTGGTTTTCACAGCAGATGCAGAAACAGTAAAGTAAATGTCATTTGAGTGTATTTCTTTGTGACCTTTGGAGTTAGTGCCATGTATCCTAAGAAGTTTTACACTGTGATATAGGAAAAGGAAGGCAAGACTGTTATGTGCATTCATATGATAAAATTCACTGGTGCTATACCACTCAATCTCTGTGACAGAAGACCAGAAGGCCTTTATGGTGGGAAACAGAGTTGCAAGGACCTATTAGATTGTTAGCCCAATGAATGCCTGGACAGTGTTCCTACCAAGAGATTTTACAGCCTTATGGGGAAACAAATGCTTCTATTGCACCTCCAAAATCAGGTATCTTTTCAGAGTACAGTGGCTGAAAAGCCTCAATATCTGCTTTGAGGAGATTTTGTTGATGTATATTTAAAATCTCTCCCTAGCCAGAAGCAACCAAACTTCAGACTTAAGATTGAAACAGCAAAATCAAAATGGTCAATTACCACACAATGAGATCCCTGAATCTGTGCTTCCTCTCACACCTCCCAAATCACAACCATAAAACCAAACACGTCTCTGCCTCTCATCCTGATTTGAAGATTTTAATTCTTACTCCAGGTCCTGACTCTATTTAGCTCTTCCCAGATTGCAGAGTGCAAGAATAGCACCGTGAATGTTGCACATGATGCAGATTTAACTGTGTGCATTAACAAGCCTTTATCCTGTAGCACTTGAAAAGGAAGGCACATGTTTGAATCGTAGGTTAGTCAGCCATACTACAATCTTTACTTCTTCTCTGTGTCAGGAAATCCAAAAGTACATGGGACTGTCCTGAGGTAGCTGTGATCACTGTCACCCTTCATAATTGTGCTGCCAGTCTGTATGTCTCTTCAGAAAAAGCATGGATCATTTTGGGAAAACAGAATGCTGCCAAGTTAGCAGATAGAAAAGTATAGAAGACAAAAAAAGTGAAGTCCAAAGTGAAAAGCAGCATGTATATTTCTTCAAGGTATCCAGGATGATTGATTTGACACCTGATTTTCCATCAAGGTCATTGGCCAAAACAGAGAAACCATATAGATCTGAGATGGATGACTGGAGAAGAACAATGCTTTGACCTAATTCAGCCAGAAATTATTGGCTTGGTACAGAAGTAAAATTCTTTGGCCTGTTCTTGTAGGAATAAGATTAGATAAACAGACAGTCTTTTCTGTCCCTTTCAGTCTTTCAGTCATCTGAATTGTTACCTTTCTGCTCTGTGAAATGGAAAAAAAAATATATTGTGAGAGATATTTAATTGTTTCCACTAAAGTTTAAATGTAAAAGTTGAGTATAGTCAGAGAAATCAGTGCAGCCAGAAGGTCTTTGCCTGAACACCCAGGCTCAGCATATGAAATTCACATTACAGTAAAAAGTGGTATGCATCCAATGCAGAAAGTGTCAGGCCGTGGAAATGGGAGTATCTTAATAGAAACCTATTTTACATCTGTCTCAGAACAGCCAGCAACTGTTACCTTTTAGTAATGTAAACTGCATGCATTACACTGGATTTTCTCCTCTTCAGATGTTCAGTTCCAGTGACTACATGGAGTTGCCTCATCTTTTCTTATGCTTTCAGTTACATAGTTGCTGCTAAAAACATTCCCATTGTTTGGTGAAATCTGTGCTGACAGCCTACAGGTATTTCTGATAGTAAAGTCTTGCCACAAAAGTACCTATGACTCTAGCATGTGTTTCTGCTTTGAGATCAGCAAGTGTTTTTCAATCCTCACACAAGCTGGAATGGCTTGGATCTCCAGGCAGTATAACTGAGCCCTGCCCCACCAAAGGCAATAGGAAGAAGTACAGAAAGTTCCCTTGTGTCAGGGAATGGAACCTAGGTTTCTTCTTTCTCTCCCTGAGTAACATTTGTTTGTTTCTTTCTTTCTTTGAAAAGTAATGCAGCTTTAGTCTGAAGGAGAGTAACCTGCCTTGCATAGTCTTGATGGTTTGGGCACTCAGTTGACATGTGGGGTTTTTAATCTTGTCAGGCAAAGGAAGGAACAGTTTCTCATGGGGCTTGGTCAGAGCTCTAACCGTTGTAGAGAAAGGCGAAGTAGCAGCAATTGTCAGTACTGCTGTCTTTTAAAATAATTCATGTTTATTTTGGAGATGAATCTGGGCTAAGGCACCCAAAGCAAGAACTACCACCTCCTGACTGCACAAGTTCATCACTACAGTCTTTGGTATTTTATTACTGGTTAGGCCTTGGTAGCTCTCAAAAAAACCTGTTTTTTGAGGATCCCGATCAATTGACATCTAACTGTACTCACATAATGTGTATGGGTACAGAACCTGTCCCTACGTTCCAGATTCCATTCCAGGACCAGTACTGTACAGTTCAGACTCAGGATGTGTGTCTTTATCCTTGCAGGAAAACTGGGAGGTACATCTGACCCGTAGATCATTTCTGTGTAGGAATATGGCTTCATGTCTCTCCACCTTGGCCTAGTTTCCATGAAATAATAAATAAAAGAAGTCAGACTCCCATGAGTCACCTAATAGTTCACAGTTATAGGCCAAACAGCAAACCCTACGAGCAGTGTTTCTGCCATAGCAGAGAGAAGTCTGTGCAAGCTAATTCTTCTCCTTCTTTCAGATCAGGGCTGTTACACTGGAGGGTTTTTTTGCTATCTGATCTGGCTGTCTTTGGTCTTATATCTCTGTTGCATTGCCATCCGCCAGATAGAACTGCCCTCAAAGTCAGCCTTTGCCATGTTTAGCACTGTGGCATGTCTCTCCATCTTTGCATCCAGTCCAAAGTCAGTGTAGAGATAATGTTGCAGAAACCTAGAACTATTTCATAAATCTAACTAGATGCATGGTAACTTTTAGCTGTGGCTAGATTGACTGTAAATTTCAGTTTGAAAAAGTATCTGGGCAAAGAAACAGTATATGATCTCCAAAAATGGGAATGGTGCCATTCACCATGTATGTGAAGGAACTCTGCCTTTCTAAGCATCGCTTACTTAATTTGTCAAGAAATCAGTAAGCCTGTTCAGTATTTGAAACTAGGGCTTTTTTCTCTTAAGTACCTGATTTAGAGTTTGTCTGGAGAAAGAAATGTTTTCGTTATTCCCTCCTCCAGAAGTTTTCCTTTCTTTTCCTATGCATAAATCTCAGAAGGGTGGAACTTTGTTGGCTTTCCTTTGAAGTCTATTGTTACTTATCAAATTCTGTCTTTCTCAAGCACCATGGTGACATACTTTGGCAGAAATCCGGTGCTTTGGGCTCTTTAATCTGCATATCCTTTCCATAATGATTTTAAAAGCAAAATCCAGTTTTATCTTAAAGCAAGGAATTTCATTTCCTCCAAATACATTGGCCCATCTTCTTTATTATAAATGCAGTATGTAGCAGGTGTGTTGCAAGAATGTGGCACGTTCATGGGGATCAAATGCTCTTCTGGAACGCAAAACCAACCTTGACTCCTGTCTGAGGAAATCTGCTGGCTTGCTTGATTTGTCTTCTCAGTGGATATTCTCCTCCTTTATTAATACAAACATTGCCAAAGTGTTCTCAGAAATTTTGAACATGTTTGCAGTTATTTGTCAGCAAAACAGTTCAGTGCTGAAAAGCTTTTCTGCAATCAACATTACAGCAGTTACCCACACTAACACTCAAATGAGGTTTTTTATCATCACAGGCTGATGCTTTGCTTGATGTGAGTACTCCTAGTGTATGGCAATTTCCAGAATTTAAGGTCAGAAAGGATCACTAAATCAGCTAGTCTGCTCCTGTCAAATTTCATTCCTCCTGGACTCCCAAGTGCCTTCCAGCAAGTCACACACTCCTGGTCTCCTTCATCACATCAGAATAAGGGTCTTCCCATGTCAGATCAAATGTCTGCCTAGCCCAGCATCCTGCCTCCCACATGAACCATAATCCAGTATTCAAAGAAGTGTGTAGCAGGGCAAAAGTATGTGTTTCCCCATGGGATACTACTTTATCTTTGAATATTAATACTTTGACCATTTTCCAGCTCTAGATCCTCCTAAGCTGGATGCAGTTTTAGTGTTTAGTATGTATTTAGTCACCTTCAGTAGATTTCCCTTCCTTGAGCCTATTCTTCACCCTCCCCATCAATGAATGTAAACTTCAAGTATCCACAATATGCTACCCCCACCCCCCAGTGCATAGTGTAAATATTTTGGTTTGTTTATGCTTCCACCCCTTGATTTGTATAGGGCTTTCTCCACCAAGAATTTTCATGTGCCTACACTTATGCACAGTCGTCAAGTCACACAACAAACATACCAGCCCCTGAACAAGTGTCAGCACTGCATTTCTCAGGCTGACTGAGGCTTGCACTACCTGTTCTCCAAGCTACTAGCACAAGCCACTTTCTCTCCAAAGCCATGGAAGTGTGGCTGTGAGATGATGCCTAAGCAAGGTATCACGTTCTTGCCTGGGAGTTGGCTCGAGAGTGGCATACACTGCATGAAGACAGAGTAGGCTCGTGTGGGGTTGCAGAGTGGTGTTGCAAGTCTCTCACTGAAGTGTTTTTCTATAGCTCTTAAATAATTTGGTACTTTTCTCTATCCTCCGAAATCTTTAAATACTACTTCCAAAATGTAACATGCATCCACCCATCCATCCATCATGTTCCATTGCAAACCTACTAATGCTGTGGATGGCAGGTAACCTTTTCCCTACTGTTACTCCTTTTTTCCCAGTATACACATTCAAGGACTGCATTCATCCTTTCAGCTGTAGCACTGTGCTGGTATCTAACATACAGCTGTTCATCTAAGGTAGTGTTAGCTGTGTCCAGATATGATGAAAGTAACCAAACTTCAATTTATCACAGACATGACCACATGATCTTACCTTATATCTAGAACTGTATTTAGGAGGCCATGTCTAGAACTAGTAACAATTCTTCATTAAAAAATTGTTACATTCAGCATGGTAGTGCTGTGCCATTGTCTCCTGATCTGTACTGCATTAGTGATGGAGACATCACATCAGCCCTGAAATTTTCCCCAAAGGTATTGTAATCACTCAAAACCTTGTTTCTTACTGTTCTTTTCTTTTTAGACTCTCTTTCTTCTAAGAGATATTGGAGAGGAATTGCACTTAACATTTGCTAGATTTTGCTTTTGTGGGAGTGTTATTGGTGTGAGAACTCCTGAGAGAGACTGCTCCTCCCTAACTACTTCTGAAGAGTCTAAACTGGAAGGAACTCAAAGAGATAGTTTGAATGTTTGTCTCTATGGATATCATTGTTGAGAAACCTTTTCTCTGGCCATGATGACTGTTTAGAACTTGTATATTTTAGTTTAGATTTGCTAGCTATAATACTGATTTCATCAGGCTTTTGATAATATTTTTATTATGACTTACTTCCTCTCTCTTTTTCCCTGCCCAGACACACACAGCCTTTTCTTCCTCTGAGTTTCTGATGAGAAACTGCTGCCCACATGTTTCTTGTGTGGTCTAATCATAAGCTGCATTTCTTAAATGTTTATTTTATTCATACAAAACTTTATGTTTGTATGAAATTTTTGCAATTATGAGATAAAAACATTCATACCTCCATTATATGTTGTGATAAATTACAGCATCCTGAGACATCACAAGGAAGCTGCATAGGCAACTTGAGTGTGGATGCAGTACTGCAAAAGACATATGTCCAGTAGAAAGGGCAAGACACTGGGACTGTGTGGTAGCCCAGATTTTGGACACTCCTAACGTTAAAAAAGGGAAAGCAAATTTAGAAAAGGGGAAAAAAATCTACTCTTTCTGCAATTTTTCTTGAGGTAAGACATAAGAAGATTCTTTTATTTTTACAAGCAGGAGGTTAATCAAGTGGTTAAGATCTAGAGTTTAAATCTGTAATAGGATGCAAGAATTCCAAGTGCTGCAGGCCTTTTCAGAGAAATGGCATCTCTGTGCTCCAGATATTTTCCCCAGCTATGAAGAGACCATTTTTTCCCCCCTAGGTCTCACATATCTGCTCAATAAGCAGGAGAGTAAGAGACCATTTTTATAAATATGCACTTGACTCTGCCCTCCAGAAGTTTTTGCCTTCTGGGCTGAGCCGAATGTCTTCACATTGGCCAGTTCTATTTTTAACAGTCATCTTTTAGTTTTTAAAATAAACACAAGGCATGTTTTCCCTCTTTTGATGATCCTGCCTCTTTGGACTCCTTAATCATCTCAATCAGATGACACCCCTATCCTGAGGGAATTCTCTACTGAGGTAAAATTTGGCAGTGCTGATTTTTACAAAAGCATTTCCTGGACTAAGGTGGAGCAGAACGGCATTCTGTCAGTTCTGAACTGGTGTAGTGTCTCTTGGGGAGGATAGCCTGCTTATGTAAATTAGAGTTGCTTATGATAGGGAAAGCACTGCTTTTATTTACCCTGGGACTGAGTCAGAGCAGTTGCCATTTGTGAACTGGAGAGCAGTAACCCAATTCCTCCCACATGTGCATATTCCCCAGAGAAAGTGGGTCTTGCTACAGGACAGGGCTTAGGTCAAAGGTTTTTGGCACTGCACAAAAAAAAAGTAGAGAGAGAACAATGAAAAACAAGCATTTAATTGGATTTTATCAGAAGAACTGCCAAATGAATATAGTGCCAGGAAACTTTACCTGCAGCTCTTCATTGCAATTCCTCTGTCAGAAAAAGCTACGCCTTCTTATCTGTGCTGTTACTTGAGCAATGTCTTATAGCATATGAGGTTGGGGCCACACATCCAGGATATTGTAAGTGTGTAATTGCCAAGTCTGTAAATACAGTTCATGTTTGTTGGCAGTTCCTCTGTCCATGAACATTACATCATTTCTAGACCAAACCCATGATAATGAAAACAGTTTCAGTCCAAGTAATTCAGCTTCTGCGTTAAAAGTCCCCAGTATAAAAGGTGACATCAGTCCACAGATGCCATGTACTCTAAACAGCTTGCTTCCTTTTCCAGTACCTATCCTGTTCATGAGTTTTGGAAAAAAGTGCTAAACCAAGGTGGTTTTAAGCCAAACAAGATTGTTAGGAGCTCGCATCCTTTTGAATCAGCATGGTTATCAAGTGTCTTTTCTGTTTCTGTAATTTACTTGAATGTTCTCTGTCACCAAAACAGCAAAACAACTCTTTGATCACTGTTGATAAGAAGAAAATGGAGGAGTTTGGTATTGTATTTTCATCACTTCCTTTCAGCTTCTTCCTGTTTTATACTAAATCCATGACCTTTTAATTCAGGTAGGTCATGTTGCTCAGTAATGGGAAGGTTCCACAACTTCTCTCAATTGTTTTTTCAGCTTAATTTTTGTGTAATTCCTATACTTTGTTTTCAGCTAGACAGAAGTGGTGAGATTGCTGGAGCAGTCATTGCTCAGTCCTTGACAAAGTACCTCAGACCCTTGTTCAGCTTTTCTAAGTCTTCAGCTTCCCTGTAGAGTTCCTTTTTGTCTAAATTGCATGTGATACTTTGATTCAAATTCTTATGCTTAGCATGAATTTCAACCTATTCTTGGTAATTAGTTTTAAATATGCCAGAAAATAATTTTCTTCAAAATTCTGCTGCTTGCCATTTAGCAAGTTGTACCATCAGTCCTTCCTCCTTGTGGTTCCTCAAGAGGATGTTAACACAGATGTTTGTTAGGACTGTGCTGGGTGGCAGCTTCCTTCTCAGTAACCTTTCAGTGTCAAGTCAAATTTCTAAGCCAAGCAGGTATCTGAATATGGGGAAATGTATGATTACTGTGCTTGAGGGGGATCTCACCCTTTTAATTTGCATTAGTCGAAAAAGTTGAAAAGATCAGTTTTTCTGGATGCTGTTTTTAACAACTTTGAATATTCTAATTGGTTATTTTCCTTTGAGACATGATGCAGGAAATACATTTCACCATATGGAGATATTATTGGTATTACAGTTACTGTTTTTGACTTCTCACATTTAGTCACCCACACTTACTTTTGGTGGCATTCTCTTTCATTCGTCCTTTATAGTTGCACTTGAAATATCAAACAGAAGATCGAGATCTTGAAACTATCTGAAGCTACTCATTCCTTCTTGTAGAGGGGAAACATAAGTAGGAGAAGTGAGAAGTGAGGTATGTTTGGATCCAGGACAGATCATAAAGTTGGGAGAATTTGAGGAAAGCCTATCCCTTTGGATACTCATGATTGAGGAGGTCAAGCCATCCAGAACTCTAGTGAGATAAGGGTTGAATCTCGGGGCACTCCGCCCAGGAAAGGGACACAAAATGTTTCAATTACTTGTATTACAAATGAGGTACTGGTAGCAATTTTCATAATATAACAGTGCAACAGAGCTTGACATTGTAGGTGTTTTTCTAACCATCTCCATTTGACCTTTGTAATTTTGCCAATGTCCGCTACAGTAGCTGCTCTTAAACAAAGCTGATGATCAGGGCTCTGGAGGGCCTAGAGTAGAAAGTAGATTAATCTCAATGTCTACAGCATAATAAATTGGAATAAAAAATGGTTACATAGTGAATTCAGTACTGTGAAGACTTACTGAAAAACAAAATTACATCGACAGGGTTGCTGCCCAGTTGAAATTTTTAATGAATCAGTGTTTTCCACAGACACACCGAGTGTACACACAGATCACTGCATTCTCCTTGTCTAGTTAAAGCTGCAGAAAAATCAGTAAAGCATAACCTACTGAGTTTGGGTCTGGACCCCAGGAAATTTGCCACTAAGGCTATCCAAAGTTCATAAAATGTCATAGAAAGTTTCTAAGTGCCAGATTTCTAAACACCCAGATGAGAAAGACAAAGTTTGTGAAACCTACTCATTCTCGTAAGTTTTCAAATGCTGTTGAAACGTTGTTATGGTCTCAAAGGCTCAAATATCCAGAAATCAAACCTCTGTATTGATTTATTGTGTAACTGAATGTGATCAAATGTAGTAGAAAGTCCTTCACGGGCAAGTGCACAAGGTAAAAACTTGTAAAAGAAGACTGATACTCTCATTTAAGTGAAGTTTGCACAAGTATAGGCTTCTGGTTTTCATGTCTGTCAGGAGTTTCCAGACAATGTCACCTACCAATTATGCTTTCATTAAAAAAAAAAAGTTAGATTTTCCTAATATTAATTTAATAGAGTAAATTAATCATCTCTGCTGAAAAGAAGTCACAAGGTATATTTTACATAGAAATGAGTGTTCCTTGAGGACTGTGAAAAAACTGCCAATGGGGATTTTAATGGAAATTAATAACCTTCTTAAAAATAGAATCAGAGCTGCAGATACTTATTAAATGGAATTAAGTACATTTGGGCAATTTTCATGCATCATTCATCAAAACTTAAATCAAGCCTGGGAAATCCATAAACAAACATGAGACAAACAAACAGCACTTTGCTAAATTCTAAAAACTACATTTGTGTAATGAAGATACAGCTGGGTGGTGATTGTGCTGACAGGAACTAACCTACTTACAGGCATGCCCTGTAGCCTGCCATTTTCCCAGAAGAAACTTCATGTTCTAATTATCTATTGTGATTTTTGCTCGCTTCTTTTTATTAACAGAAGCCATGAATCTTTCAGTCATGAACCAGTCCCTATGAAGCCTGGTTTACGTCTTGCTAATGCATTACAGCTACATATGCTGTTACATACATGTCGGATTGCTTTTAACAAAAAAAAAATCCTTTGATGTGTTTTGTAAACAATTAGAATCTATTGCATACTTCTGGTGACTTTGGGATACTATAGATACCCCATTAAAGGAAACATAACTCTAATCATCCCAAGCTTCTGAGTGAACTGAGAAGATACCGATTTTTAAACTAACTGAATTGTTACGCTTTCTTTCAAACAGGGGGAATGCCTATGAGGAGCAGTGATACGAAGAAACCTTCACGAAGGTCACGTAAAGGAAAACTTGGCTAGCAGGGAATCTCCTTCCAGAATAGATTGCAACCGCTGCCTTTCACTGAAGTAGTCGCACAAGGTGAATAAATTATGATAGTACTCCGAAGTATCTGCCTTTAAAGGACGTTGTTCCTCACTGCCCAGCATAGCGTAGGGACCAGTTGTCATGGAAAGGATGCAGCGTGTGCAAAACGCCTAGAATTTTTGCACAGCAACAGGAAAACCCGAATTGCTTTTCAGGCTGCTGAGGTGCTTATCGGGGTGATCCCCCCACCAGGAAGAGGTCAGGGTTTCGGGGGGTAAGCTAGCGCAGTTAGCCCCGGGTAGCGGCGGAGCCACAGGGTGGATCCTCCCGGGAAAGGGGAAGCGCGGGTTTAGCCCCGGAAACCAGCGGCGGCCCCGCCTGCGGGAACGGCGGCTCCGTGTGTCAAGGCGGAGAGGCGGGGCGGGGGGGGGGGGGAGCCGGCACGGGGGAGGGGGGCCCGGCCGCGCGAAGCTGAGCGCTCTCCGCTCTCCCCCGCAGGTGATGGCCGCTCCGCCGCGGCCGGCAGCCCTCCGCACGGGCGCAGCGCGGCGCCGGCGCAGGTAGCGCGGCTCCATGGAGGGCAGCGGCGCGGCCGAGGAGGAGGAGAGCGGGGTCGGGCACGGCGCCCCGCCGCCGCCGCCGCCGCCCACCCCGGCCGCCCCCTGCGGCTTCAGCTCCTCCCTCTGCTTCAGCGCCGCCGCCGCCGAGCCGCAGCCGCCCGCTGCTGGCGGCCGGGTGGTGGAGAGCCAGTGGGAGATCAACAACGCCACCTGCCAGCCGGAGGAGGAGGAAGAGGAGGCGGTGGGGACACGGGACCGGCCGGCGGAGGAGCCCGACCTAGTGATCGAGGTGTCGGGGCGTCGCATCCGGGCGCACAAGTCGGTGCTGGCGGCCAAGAGTGACTACTTTCGTGCCCGCGCCTCACGGGACGTCCTGCGGGTGAAAGGGGTGAGCTACGGGGCACTGCGGCTCCTTATCGACTACGTGTACACAGCCCGCATGGGCGAGGTGCGGCATGACAACCTGGCCGAGGTGGTGAGCGGCGCCCGCGTCCTACAGATGCCGTGCGCGCTGCACTGTGCTGCCGAGGCCATGCGCGCCCAGCTCCGCCTCAACAACTGCTACCAGCTCCTGTGCCTGGCCAAGAAGCAGCGGCTGGCAGAGCTGCGGGAGGCCGCCTACCGCTTCATGAGCGACCACTACCTGGAGGTGCTGCGGGAGCCCAGCGTCTATGGCCGCCTCAGTGGCACTGAGCGGGACCTCATTCTGCAGCGACGCATGGAGGCCGGCCGGCCTTGCTTGCTGGTGGCCGAGGTCAGTGATGCTTTCGAGCGGCTGGGTGGCGGCAGCCGGCCACAGAGCCGTGAGAGCAGCCGGCCGCAGAGCCCCTCCTCTGTGGTGTCACTGGAGGAGAGTGGCTCCCTCATCCACTGCTACCAGGAGGCCAGCGGTGAGTGGAGAGTGCTGACACGCCTGCCTGAGGAGGCCAATGCCAAGGGCTGTGCCATGTGCGTCCTCCACAACTACCTCTTCCTAGCAGGGGGCATAGTGGCAGGGCCAGCAGGTGGTGAGCCCCGGGCCCGCCTTTCTGACAAGGTCTTTTGCTACAACCCCCTCACCGACACCTGGAGCCAGGTGCGGCCACTGGCTCAGCCCCGCTCACAGCTCAAGTTGCTGGCCCTGGATGGTTACCTCTATGCTGTGGGGGGCGAGTGCCTCTTCACTGTGGAGAAGTATGACCCGCGGGCTGACCGCTGGAGCCCTGTGGCACCCCTGCCCAAGGGTGCTTTTGCTGTGGCTCATGAGGCCACCACCTGCAATGGAGAGATCTATGTGTCAGGAGGCTCTCTCTTCTACCGCCTGCTCAAATATGACCCCAAGCGTGACGAGTGGCAGGAGTGCCCTTACAACAGCAGCCGACGGCGCTCCGCTGACATGGTGGCCTTCAAGAGCTTCATCTACCGCTTTGATGTGAGCAGTGGCCGTGGTGGGGAGCAGGGCCCAGGTGGCGGGACTGCAGGCGGTGTCGAAGTTTTCCGGTACAACACTGTGGCCAAGCGCTGGAGCCAGTGTGCCAGCCTGCGGCCCAGTGGTGGCCCCATCCAGCCCTTCCGCTGTGCCCCCTTGGGCAACACCATCTACTGTGTCAACCGGACCGGCACCCTCCGCTTCAGCCTAGCCCAGGATGGTGAGGTGGAAGCGGATGGTGGGCTCAAGGGCACCTTTGATGGGGAGCTTCTTAAAGCTCCCTTGGATGCCAAGGGTGTCCTCCTACCCTTCGTGCTCACCTTGCCCGAGAGGCTGGACAAAGCAGGGGACCAGGAGGGCTCCCTTCCCCTGTGAAGCGGCCAGCCTGGCTCTGGCTTCCCAGGTGGCAAGCTGGGTTGCAGCTGTGGGGGCCCACAAACCTCCATCTGCAGAGGGAACTCTCTTTGACAGGTCTGCAGAGAGAAGGGACTCCCTCTTTCCTCCTCTCTGCTCCCAAGATGTTGAGCTGGAGTCGCTTGGTTGTAACTCTTCCTGTGTTTGCTGTGCTCTGTGTGAAAAGCTAAGCACATGAAAGGAAAAGCTGCTATAAAGGATAATCTCCAGATAATGTTTGTGCCAATTCCCAATCTGGGAAAACTTTTTTACACCTGGATTTCTAAAAAAATTCCTGACAACAGTGTCATAATGGGACAGTTGGTGTTGGTCGCGTGTTTACATGTAGCTGCAATCTGGGCTGGAGCCTTTTCTGCCGTTTGTTTTCTTTCTCTCTGGGATGATACTGAGGGATAAACACTGCTGGCAATGTAGCTTGGGTGCATTTGTTTTTATGTTAAACTAACTATTTCCTGTGTTAGAAAAGTATAGGAAGAACATCTCCATCACAGCCTTTCATTTCTGGTGCAATAGATAGTTTAAGGAAGATGTGGCACTGTGTGGTCCCAGGAATTTCAACCACAAATGATTTAACAGATACCAGACTTAAAGTTTTGAATAACACAAATGTGTGCCACATGTTTGTATTTGGAATACAAAAAAAAAAAGAAAGAAAGAAAAAAAAAAGGCATGTAACCTTTTTAAAATGTGGCATATTATAGCAGATATGAAATGTTGATATGTTCTTTATTTGAAAAAGGCAATGATTTCTGTATAAAAAGACATCATTTTATTACCTTTTCTAACAGATATTCTAAATTATAACAAAAATGAACTGAAGCTTTTCAGACTGCAACCGATTGACATGACCATGTATACTGCTAGAGCTGGGAAAATATTTTGTACTTCAGCTGCTCTTTAATTAACCACAAGTCAAGGAAGATCAACATAAACCAAATGTAAATTCTTTGAAACTGACTGCAAACAGCTTAAATGTTTCACTGTATGTTCAGTAACCTCTGACAAGAGGATTTTCCAACTTAGTGCAAGACCATCAGAGGAGGACATAGAAAATAGGAATGTGCTACACATGTTGATTATACTGTGCACTAGCATGATGTTATTTCCCTATCTTTTGGTTGAGAGACTGCTTTATTTATTTTGATCTAATGATTGCTGTGATCAATAAGTCCCTGCTAATTGCAGTACATGCTGGTGACATATGTTGTCATTGGGATTCTGAACTGCCCAAAAGCACTGTTTGTGTAGCAGCATCCTAATGAGAGACAACCATACAAAGCTTCTTCCTGCCCGTGGAAAGCTGGAGCATACTTTTTGTCATGTTACTCTGAACTGGAAAAGTGCACACCGTCTACGCAGACAGACTGTGTTGAAAAGGGCACATGCATTTATTTTATACGTTTTATATATATCTATAAAAAAAATCAATAGGCAAGGCAAATGTTTTAGCTTTATGGTAAATCACGGAGAAACCCTTTCTGAAAAAGATAGCCAGTGTTTTTGCTATTGTTAATTCAGCCTGGAACTGGTGTGGACTGTGGAAGGGAATTGTTTATACTCAAAGCTCTAGTATAGATTCATATTTTAGAAAGATCTTATGTCAAAGAAAGCAGATCTTTTTATGTTTTATTAAGATGTCTCTGTTAAACAGGACATTAGCATTCTTATACATTATTGCTAGTTCCAAAGGAAGGCAGCAGGCTCTGTCCTAAGAGACACCATCTACACAAAATAGAATCGTGAGTTTATAGATATTTTTTTTCCTTCACTTTCATGTTGGGTTTGTTGGGTTTTTTTTGTTTGTTTGTTTGTTTTTCTTTTTTTCTCCATCTATCTTGCACAGGGTTTTAATGCAGCTAGTCTGGTTAGCCATCCTGTAGAAAACAGTGGTCCAGCCCTGAAAGTTCTTAGCCAAGTGAACCAGTTCCCTAGTGAGCTAATTAAAGCATCAGCCAGGTAGCAGCTGTAGGCCTGCAGAGTGTGATGCTTGTCTTAGTGTCAGTACAGGTTGGTGCAGTGGAATTTAATATCACAGATGGCATATTTGTTAATGATTCACTATTTTTTTCACTGAATGATGGACTTAATTCTCAGACAAGAATCCTTGGAAATGTTGACTCTACATTAAAGTACAGCTTTGTAGCTTGAGCAGGAGAGAAAAATTATGTGTTGCCTTCAGCATTATTTTTACTAACTGTAGAAAGTATTTCAAGCTGTGTAGTGAAACACTTAGGTATATACTTAAACTAAAGACATAAGCACTAAGCCAGATTTTGAACTAGTAGAGTCACCAGGAACACACAAGGAAATGTCTGTTTTATCTTACAATAAAATACTATTTTATAGTTCAAAGTATTAAGTAGTATAGTTTTTATACCATGGCATAGTGAGGAATCAAGCCAGCTTTTGCATTCCTATTAATTAAGCATTAATTAAGAATTTTCATTCCTGCTAATGCATGAAAATACTTCTAAATGAGTTTTGGGAAGTCTCCATGGTTTAAGCTATGAAAAAAAGCCACAGTCTTTCAGGAAAAAATGAAACATATCCTTTCTTTCAAAATCTGTTGTGTACACCACAAAGAAATACATTTGGAAATAATCTTTACAGTAATAAGTGTTCTACGAACCTGCAGTGGTTTGTATTTTGCTAGCTCCAACTGTAGGAAAAGGTTGAATCAAGTGCTTACCTGCTTTCACTGTTTACACAGTGTAAATGAGGGCAAAATCTGGTCTTCATTAGCAGCTGTCTGTCAAACCTGTTTCTGTTGTACCTCTTTGCCTAATCACAGCCTGATGATTGACAAGAGAGGCATGTTTCTAGCTGAATTTCCTACTCTGTGGCCTCTGTTTCCTCCCTGGTATGCCTGAGGCAGGTTTGTTGAGAGCTGTTTTTTCCCCCAGTTATATCTTCAGTGTATCCAAAAAAACCCTACTAAATGTGGGTATTAAACCCAGAATTTAGGTATGCTTCAGGCATCTGAACACCAAATTTGTCATCCCAGAACTCTCCAGTTTAACTTAACTGTCCCTTTGACATTTGGAGGTGCTGAGCAGTTCCCTTCCACCCATTCACCTCCGAGCAGTTACGAACCTACCTAGCTACTGCCTCAACTCCTTTGAAACCAGATGATGCAATACACAGAAGCCACTGGTGTAAATATGGTTTTATGGTACAAACTAAAAGGGCAGGCCACTTTCAAATTGTGTTTGCATATGTTTTGCTTTTAAAACAGCTATTTTATCTAATAGCCTGAAGGCTACTGTATTTGCATGGGAATGTGGAGATACTGTTCATTTTCTTAGCCTTCGAGGATTCAGTCCACATGTCTGGCTGCCTGACTGGCAATGGATTGAAGGACCTCTTGGAGCTAATCCCTGATGTCTAAATATTTATGTGTTTTGTATTATACATTATTTGGCTAAAGATCTCAGAAATTATCCTGGTAGGTGAATTCAAACCCTCATCCTCACTGAATGAACTGAGACTAGCTGGAGAGACATAGTTCTCTCTGCTGTCTCACTTCTCCATGAATCTCACAGTCCCCTTCTCCCACTTGTAATAGGATGTGCAGGAGATAATTTTTCTGCTTCTTCCTCTCTAGAGTAATCCTGTTTTCAGGGTCATCTGCTAGAGGATGTTGGCTTGAACTCCTTTAAGCTGAGTAAGGACTGAACTCAGGCCTCCCACTTCATGTGTGTGTGTTTTGAAATCTAGATGACTGTTGAGAAGAAGAGTACTGGGACCATGTTCTGCAGCTCTTTTTCAGGAATGAACCTCATGCAAATCCTTCCAAAAGCACACGCGGGCTCCTGCACACTGCGTTCTGGGTAGATTCCAGGTTCCAGCTCCTGGATGGGTAATTCAGGACACATTTAGTGCATGTTGGTGCAGTTGGGCAAGTTTTCTTCTGTGGAAAGCTTTTCCGGACAGGCTCTGTGTTTCGGGCTGCCAGTGTGAGATGAGGGACTCCGTGCACTGTACTGGGAGGCCAAGCACATAATTCAGATTCTTCTCAGGGGTGACGCCTTGGTAGAGAGGCATTGCAGTGCCTAATATGCAAATGCCTAAAGCCTTCATTGCATCTAAAACTAAATCCCTGCTTCAATAAAGAAACGGGCCTTCTTAGTAAATGCTAATAATAGATGGAACCTTACTATTTCAATCTATTAACTGTTTCCATAAAAGAAATCTTAATTACAGCAAAGGCATGTGTACAAATTGTGTTTACACTTGGAAACCAAGTCAAAGAAATAATTGGCAAAAGAATAACCCTACTTGGTCAAAACAGGCACCGTTAAGGAACTTGAGAAGGATGCTAATCATACTTTATTAATGAATAAAATTGTGCAGTAGCAGATGTAAATTCTGTCCACAAAAAATTTCTTTGTAAATAAGTACCTGGTAAAATTTGAAGTGGTAAAAGAATAAATTATTCACATGAAAGCTGTAACTCTCCTGTGCTGTTTGATTGGCTCTCAGAGTGTTGTATCCTGATTTTCACTATTCATGAGTGGCCTATTGCTTTTTCCTGCATTATGGTGTCCATTCCATTGACAGCTTCATATATGCGTTACCCTTCATTGTCACAAAGCTTAACGGTGGTGCTGGGGTGATTTGCTTTGTGTCTAGACTGACATGTAGTGCTTTCTACGTGAATGAACCCAGAAGATTTAGACAGAATTGTATCTTTGGGCCTTTTTTTTTCAGTGGCATTGCTCCTGGGAAACTTAAGAAAGCACAGGAAGGAGAAATTCTTTTTTTTTGTCTGGGATTATTCTGTGCACCAGATTCACACTGGATTTAACAGAACATCTCTGTGTAGCTGTTACCAGTATGAGTCTGAGTACTATTGTAGCAATGTATGTTTTTATTTAAGTATATTTACTGCCTCAACTCTTACTCTGAGATAATTTCATGTGTTTGTAGTAATAGTTCCCACATTTAGTAATTACTATTCTGACTTCACATTACCGCTACTAGAAGCAGCGATTGACACAAAAGCTCAGTAAAATTGTGCACTCAATAGATAATCACACACCTTTCATTTGTTTTGGCCTACTGAATGCTGAGAGCTGCTGGAATGAGCGCATCAGTATTAGAAAACCAGGTGTGCTGGTTTTGGCTGGGATACAGTTAATTTTCATCACAGTAGCTAGTATGGAGTAGGTTTTGGATTTGTGACCAAAAGTGTTGATAATACAGGGATGTTTTCATCACTGCTGAGCAGCGCTTGCACAGCATCAAGGGCTTTTCTGCTTCTCACCCCGCCCCACCAGCCAGCAGGCTGGGGGTGCACAAGAAGCTGGGAGGGGGCACAGCCAGGATAGCTGATCCCAACTGGCCCAAGGGATATCTGAGACCATATGATGTCATGCTCAGCATATAAAGTTGGGGGAAGAAGGAAAGGTGGTGGGGGAAATATTCAGGGTGATGGCATTTGTCTTCCCAAGTAACCATTACGTGTGATGCAGCCCAGCTTTCCTAGGGATGGCTGAACACCTGCCTGCCGGTGGGAAGTGGAGAATTAATTCCTTGTTTGGCTTTGCTTGTGTGTGCAGCTTTTTCTGTACTTATTAAACTGCCCTTATCTCAAACCGTGAGTTTCCTCACTTTTACCCTTCTGATTCTCTCCCCTGTCCCACCAGGGGGGAGTGAGCAGGCGGCTGGGCAGCACTTAGTTGCAGGCTGGGGTTAAACTATGACAGCAGGCTATTTTGAAATTACTGAATGGGAAGAAATGGGAGTGTAGGGCAGAGGGATAGGAAGCAAAAGAATTGGGAGTCAAAAATACCTACTATATATCCAGGTGAAACAAACAAATAGCAGGGAAGAGAAACCAGAGTTGGTAATTGAGGCAGTGATGACTACAGCACCAGTTTTTTTCAAATATTTCTTAAACAGCCCAAATTTTTACCAGTTACATTGTCGGTCTTACCATTTTGCACCTGCAATACATCTTAAACAACTACAGTGTTTAATAAGCTACTTTTTTTGCAGGAGTCTTATGCTTTGCTTTTAAGTCTTACTGGATAAACCTTGGGCAAATTTGTGAAATTCTGAAATAGCAATGTTGATGCTGCCACTTACAACAGATTAATGCAAATGCTTTAGACAGTGTTCACAATTCATGTGTAACTGATGTATTAACAGTTCCATTTTTGAAGTATATATAGGTAAAGCTTTTTATGTACTCCAACTTATGTTGTAATAAAATACATACAAAAAGTTTATGCTGCCCCTTAGGGATTTCTGGGTAACTGGTGTTTTTTCTTTGTCATCCATCCAATCAGTAAACAGTATGATATTTGTTTTTATAAAGCAAAGACAAAATTGTATGGATTATCACAAAGGTGAAATGTTTAGGAAATGTTTCTAAGGCTAAGCAAAAGGGAATATTTTCATTTCACAGTGTCCTGGGTATTAGGAACATGAAATATTCTGCAGTGAAAGTACTTCCCTAACAGGAGATTAGCATAAGCTTCAATTCAGATACTTAGTTTTATTTCCCTTCCCCCCTCCCCCCCCGCCCTTGTTTACATGTTGAAGTAGATTATTTATTTATAAAAGTTACATGTAGATTTTCCCAGGATACTCTCCTATCTTACATCACACATATCAGGTTTTTGGCTGCAGTAGATTTACAACAATGCAAGTAAATACAGAATCAAACACAACTTGAATGTCATACTTTGTCTCCTACTTATTTTCTTATCAGATAGTTTGCTTGAAATGGAGTCATATAAGCTGTTTGAAAACTCCGAGGTTAATAGGGAGACTAGGTGGGGTTGGACTTGGTGTTATTTCCATTATTTCCCTAGTTGCCCAATATGCAAGGTCTACCTTTCCCAGCTTTCTTACATTTTCTTCAGAATGGCCAAATTCTGCTACTTGTTAAACCAGGGTAAACCTGGAATAGCTCAACCAAACCTCTTAGATTGCCAGAATTCCATTCAGCGCCAGAGTTTTCAGTCTGTTGTAATTTACTAGGGACCTTCATTGGGAAAGAGAAAGAAAAGCTCTGATAGAATAAGACTCAGACAATCACTAACTTCAATGTGGTGTTTTGTTTTGTTTTTTTCCAATTTTACTAGAACATAAACTTTTTAACTCTGCCATTTTTCTCTGTTCTGTAAAGTAGATATTGGGGAGCTTAGTGCCAATGAAATTTTGTCTCAGGTATATATACTCCTGCTTGGCTCATTGAACATTTTGCACCTACATCTCTCCATGCTGGGGCCCCAGGGTCAAGCTTCAGGTGTATCCACAGTCTGGTAAATGATGTAGCTGGGTCCAATAATTTGTGCCATGTCACAGGATTAATTTTCCAGTTCTGAAACACTGAAGCCACCAGTTGTAGCACAAGGGCTTCGGGTTCCGAGGTCTTCCTGATTTGGGTACTGAGGACCCCCCGTTATCATCTCTTTCCGGGTATAATGCATGTTTTTAGCATCACTTGTGTCCATGTATTGGACTTAAAAAATTACAAAAGATTTTGTATGAAAACGTCTGGAGGCAGATGGTGTTGACTTGTATTCCCCTGGAGGCACGGAAGTCTTGCTGGAAAGCTGAATCTGCTTCAGTTCTTAGACTGCAGAAGCAGGGAAGTCAGGTATACCTGGGAACGCCCATGTCATACCGAGTAATTATCAAGTGCACAAAATAACAGTGTCACCAAACATGAGTTTACAACCTACGGACAGATGTACCCATTGTGGGTGGGTTCAAAGGTAGCTCAAATTACTAACTATTAATACTGGAACTGTGCCTAGAAACAAACCCCGTTCCTGTTCCAGGAGTGGTTTGTCTAGGCATCTGTAAACAGGAGAGAAAGAATTCATAGTCTAAAACTGTGTGGCTAAAAGTAGGTCAGGAGAGCAATAGGTATTTATCACTCAGCTGTGGCAGTACCTGCAGGCTTCTTTCTGAAAGGAGCGTGAAGAGCATCTGCATCTCATAAATATTACCGGGAGCAACGTTAGTGAAGAAGCTCAGCTGTGGAGGGAAGGAGGGAATCATGGCCTGATCCAGCAGTGACACCTGCTTGGCAGGTCAGGCCAGCAGTACGCAGCAACAGGAAGGAGCTGAGCAAGCATCCTCTGAATGACAGCTGTCCTGACAAGAAGCCCCTGGGAATGAGAGAGGAAGCAATATATATGTGCCTGGTGGCCTCGTGCCAAGCCCCTCGTTGCTGTGCTCTCAGCGTGCTGGCAGCACCGGTTCTTGGTGAAGTGCCCAGTGAGCAGCTTAAGCACGGAGAGTTTTGAAGGTGATGTCTTTCTCTCCTCCCCCTTTTTATTTATTTCCTGTTTCTTTATTCTTTCTGTTTTTCTCCTTTCACTTTTTTTATCACGTCATCCTCTCCCTCCCACCCATCCTTTCTGTTTTGTTTTGTTCTTTGCAGGTTGCATATATTTCCCTCTCTGCTTGAATGTTCCAAGAGTTCATACAGGGGGTCTGTGAATATGTAAAAATTACCTACTGGAAACCAATGAAACTCCCTTCCCTTTCCTCAGAAGGCAGACTTTCCTTCCCTACCCTGCTAATTTTGTCCCTTAATAAATCCCTGAATTACTAGATGAAGTGGGGAAGACTAAATCCATCTTCTTCTTGGCAGAATGATATGATAATCCACAAGCTGTTTGCTTCCTAAGGAAATAAAGCTGTGAGCAATTAGTTATGATGCAGACTTAAGGTAAGAGTTCTGCACCTTCTGTTAAGCTCACCTGTGCTTTTAGTCATGCAGACTGCGGCTGCAAGAAAAGTAACTGCAGGATTGAAGTATTGACCGGGTAGGAGATCTCAGAGGAACTGCTGCAGAATTAATTCCCACACCGTTTAGAAACCCTTGTATCAGTGGTCAGGGCCTGATTTATTGACAGCTTGTTAGTGCATTACAGGTGAAGGGGGTTTTTGGTGGCTTCCCCCCACCCCACCCCACCCCCCCACCCCCCGCTGCTTTGCAGTTCTTTGCACATGTGAAAAAGCATTGCAGAGTTTGTGAGTAGCAAATTGCAATTTTTACCCATTCTACATCAGCAAATGAATCTGTCATCTGCAGTGATGGATGTCTCTCCCATATTTTTCTAATTAAAGAAAATTCTGAATCTTGATTAGAATCAGAGAAACAAAATCTGAGATTAATAATAACATTAGGGAATGCAAGAAAGACTATTTTTGCCATCATTGCCGGTCTCCTTTTAGATCATAATGAAGTTCTAGGCTGGCAGTCTTCTTGAAAATATGATTTAAATCATTAGGAAAACTCAAAGTCATGCAGATCCATGAAAGTTTTCCTGGACTGGGGACACTGCTGTGTGGGAACTTCCACAGCCTAATTAAGAGAATCTGAACCTTTTTCCTTTGTGTTCTTACTCTGCTTCTGTGCTCCTATATATCTTTTGAAAGCAAATATTGATTCTGACTGTGATCTGATAACACACCTTGGTGGTGCAGTACTCATATCACCCCATCCTAAAACAAAAAAGTATCAAAATGCTAATGGAAAAAAATTGAATGAAACCCCTTAATTCATCAGCAACTTCATTTGTATCTCCTTGTTAAGCACTACTTCAATTAATCAAGTATTATTTAAATGCAGATTCTGGCTATGTCCAACTCTGGTTTGCCTTTGACAGAGTTGGCGTATAAAGGTATGATGACAGTGCGTATTGATATATGTAATGTTTGTTTGAAAAGCCCAGTACATACAAGCAGTTGCTGTTCTGTTACTCAGCTGACTGACGTACTAATGACGAGGAGGACAGCTTGCCATTCTACTCAAGGTGCTTGCTGTCATTGCTCTGTTAGACTTTTCAAGCAGGTTGTCGGTGTATAGGTGTGTATCAGTATATGTATCGCTACAGATGCTGATAGCATGCTTTTATCCCAGTCTAGAAAGAGGCAGGCGTTGTACTTCCAGCCAAGAAGAGGAAGCAGCAGAGCCTGCTCACTTCACGCTCCCTGTTGTAAGCAGTGACTGGAAGGACATGGGGAGCAGAATTTGTTCTGGCTCCCATTGCTTTCCTGAGCAGGCTGCCTGGCTCAGTGCCCACAGACAGGAGTGAAGCTGTGGATTCCCTCTCCCAAGAACCAGAGGTGCAGAGGCTCAGTTGTTACTCATTCGTAGGTCTCTGGGGAAAGCACAGTTCCAGGCTTCCTCTTACTCAAATTACGAGGTTGCCCTTCATTCCCAAGAGCCAAGAAAATAGCTCAGCTTACATGTGGTAAAAAAGAACTTGTAAAAGAAGTTATTTTTGAAGGGGCAGTGAAAAAAATCCAGTATTTGCATTGGCTACTCTGGGTGTTGCTACTGTATTTGAAGCAGCTGGAATGTACTGTAGGATTCCTCATCAGTCCCAGGGCTTCCTCATGTGCAGTTTGAATGAGAAGGGGTTGAGGCAATAGGGTCACTTTTTTTGAACTTATCTTGCTTTCTGAGGACACTAAAAAAGGCAGATGAGCCCAGCCACTTGAGTGACCGCAGCAGTTCATGTTCCACAGAGCTGCGCAGAGACTCCCCGCATTGTGCTGTGGCTGATGGCGGCGGAAGGGGGAGAGAGCACAGGCAGAGAAAGAAGGCTCAAGTGATGCATTCTCAGCAGCAAGAAATCGTAGGTGCAGATTACCCAGGAAACAGTTCCCTGTTCAAGTTTTTTTCTGACTCCTACATATGCTTGCACATGCTCAGCCTAAAAAAGAAAAAGGCAGATAATTGTATGAGCAATGACTGAACAATGCAGTTATGGTTAGTTTCTGCTGCTCTCACAATAGGAAATACAAGCATTAGGAACACCTGGCTTTATTTTTGGTTCTGCCATAAACTTCCTTCTATTACTGGGAAAAAGCTGTTTAGGCTTCAGTTCCCTGAAGAGAAAAAGTGCAAGTGAGGAGGGAGAAAAGATGATTCATCCCATCAGGTATTGGAAATGAGTTCATTTTTTTTGCCTAAGTAAAGCACTTTGTGAAAATTGGCTGCTACTGCAGAGTGCATGATTTTACTGTTTCCTTTTTTTACTGCATTTGCTCCATGTGAAGCGAATATTTTCTTCCTGTGGAGCTGAACACAAAAAAAAGGTGAAGTGAAACCGTTGTGCTTCAGTCTCTATTTGTGACATTTTGCAGTATACTCTGCCCCTGAAGCCAAGATGCTCCTGGGCTGTGAAAAGGCAGTGGGACACCCGCCTTTCTGCGGATGCATAGATGGCTGTGGCAGAGGAACCAGGTGAGTTAATACATGGACATTCAAGAATGGTAGTACTGCTGCTGAGGCTCTCCAGGGGCATTTTGGGGACCTCTCATTGAAGACTTCCAAAAGTAACAATGATGTGAAATGTTCGGCT
>JAVJGJ010000059.1:22008271-22072173 GCA_035590215.1 Microhierax caerulescens | reverse complement strand
GCAGGGACACCTTCCACTAGACCAGGTTGCTCAAAGCCCCGTCCAACCTGGCCTTGAGCACTGCCAGGGATGGGGCAGCCACAGCTTCTCTGGGCAACCTGTTCCAGTGCCTCACCACCCTCACGGTAAAGAATTTCTTCCTAATATCTAATCTAAGTCTACCCTCTCCCAGTAAAGCCATTTTCCCTCATCCTATCACTGCAAGCCTCTGTAAAAAGCCCCTCTCCAGCTTCCCTGCAGCCCCCTTTAGGCACTGACAGGCCGCTATAAGGTCCCCCTGGAGCCTTCTCGTCTCCAGGCTGAACAGCCCCAATATTCTCAGCCTGTCCTCATGGGAGAGGTGCTCCTGCCCTCTGGTCTGCGCCCTTTATCTGAAATGACATTCAGTGCTTTGCAGTTTGCACATAATTAAGATTTAAAAGGTTCATTTTTTAACTTTTTAACTTCACCTTTTTAAGATTCTGGGGCTGACAATATCTTTGCCGTAATTCCAACAGTCAAAAGCACTGAACAGGTCATTAGAGTCCTTTGTGTGAATTCAAACAGATAGGACCTCCCTTTTTTTCTCTTGCAGATGAAGTTCTAAAAAGGTAAAATCTCATTACAGGATTGAAGTGTTTCTTTTTGTGAACTTCAGAGAACTTAGAATTCTGTTAGGAGAAAAAAAATGTAATAAAAGTTAAATCCCCTAATATTAGAGGGAATAAAACAACCAAACACATTCCCTGGAAAGGGTTGCATTTTCATTAGATTTCATAGGTCTTGTCAAGGGCAGCAAATCTGGATACATGAAGTCAAGAGAATAATGCTGATTTGTGCTTCCTCAAAATCTGCTTGTTGGGCCACTTTTACCATTGTCTGAGGTTGTAAGGATATCTAAAATGCACTAGCCATCCCTGTGTCAAGACCTTTTAAACATTTTTGGTGGTGTAGTTCACTGAACAGCCAGTTCTTGCTTTTGCCAGCCAGCTGGTGATTGCCACAGCATCTCTGGTTTAAAATTTCAAAACAAACTATGAGGCACCTCTCACTGGTTCCCCTCAGAAATGTGGCAACTCACTCCTCATCCAAACTAACTAGCAAAGGGTGCTTTGCTCCGTTTCAAGAGCACAGCCTGCTTACCGGGACAGCTGCTTCCTGCAGCCCTTCTGCAGACAGCTTCTCCTTCCTTTCAAAACTGGGAACACGGAGGTATCTAAGCTGGAAATCCTCTACAGATACTGGTTTTTAGCAAACAGGGCAAATTGTTAGGTCTGGTTGCTCAAGCGTGCCTCTCGCATTCACCACTGCAAGCTGTTTGGGAGGAGCAAAAACCCACAAAGAGGTGTTACAGACAGAATACTTATTTTCGGTTTCTCCTCATGTCATGTCCACTTGCCAGTGTTCTCCTGGGATGCTGGCCGACATCTGAGTTAAAGCCAAGCACATCTAGGCTTAGCTGGGTTCTTTATATAGTAAAGAAGGCATTTTCCTGCAGGCAGGATGGGGCTGCCGGAGGCGTGGAACACAGCCTGTTCATCTAAGCCAGCAGTTGTGGATATTACTTACTTTAGACTGATTATGGTTTCAGCAGAAACCCCACTTAGGAAACCACACAGAGTGCAGGTAATTGGAAACAGAACCTGGCACAAGCATCTTCAGAAGTTTAGCACTGGGCTTTGAATTTGTAAATAGAAAAGGCCTGTGGCTCTGCAGTAAAACGCCAGTTCCCCCAGTAAATTTCATGGAAGAAACAGAGCCCTTATTGTTTTCTCTCTCCCCGTATAGTTTTCTTTTTCTTTGTTTCTCTCTTTGATCTAAGGAGACCCTGGGACAGCTCCTTTAATTAAGGGGCAGTAGACAAAGATTTGTCTGCAGGGCAATGTTTGCGTTGATACACAAAGCTAAGCCTGCAGGCTCTGTTATCCCTCCACCTTTTTATTCTGTTTGGAAAAGCAAGCACTTTTCATATGACCTTTTTTTAAGGTTATAACATCCCTTGTTTTAAAGGCTACCACCCCCTGCCAAGAGATTGTATCTAGGCAGACTACACACACAAGTAATTTTTCTTTCTGTTATATTCACTGGTGGTTTTATGGGCACAGCATCAATGGTAATAGCTTGCATAATTATATATATGAGCCATAAATTTCACTTCTATGTCTGTTGTTAAGTAACTGGGATTTCAGTAATTTCCTTAACCTCTGTGTTACTTCTCCATCTTGCACAGCTCTTCTCTTTTCTGCGTCTACCCAACCTTCTTTTACTATGCTTTTTAAAGCACCAGATGTGAGCACAGTTGTAAGCAGCTACGTTCTTGGAAGAAAATATTTCTGATGTTTTATTTTACAATAGTCGCACAGACAGCTTCCCAGCTAAAGAAAGGAACAGTTGATTCATCCTGCAAAACAGCACTTTTCAAAGCTATTTGTGACTAAACTCCTACTCATTCAGCATCTCCTAGGTGACAGTGGCAGCACGTACTCCAAGATATTTTAAAATAAAATATCCTATGGCCACAATCACTGGTGGAATTACAGTGATGATAGCGGGACTTGGTATCTAGCCCAGAGAGCTCCAAGAGACCTCTGGGACTGTACGTACTGTGCTTGCTAACCCAGCTCAGAAAGATCCATGTGAGACAGAACTTAAAGCACTGGTGGCAGAATTTTAAGTTAGGCTGTCTGTCTGACCATAGCAAGCACAGTATGTGTGGATAACAAGCACTGATGTGCAAGCATTGGCGAAACGGTATTGAAGACAGGGAAAAAGATGGGGGAAAATCAGTCAAAAATATCCCAGGATAAAGAAACAGTATTCTGAGTCTTCTGCTGAATGTTCCTCCAGCTGTTGAAAAATCAAGTTCTTCCAGAAATTATTGTGGAAGGGAGCAAAGCTATTTGCCTCACTGCTAGTAGGTGGCATATAAATCTAAATGAAGCAGGCAATAGTAAAGCAAAAGACAGCTGAGATGTGCATAAACATGTGAACTCGTGGGTTGGATGACAAATACTGAAGTGATACTGGCACTGCAGAGGTGCCGGGACAGGCAAGGGGGATAATGATCTCTTGTGGTAGATGAGACATGAGTGGAACATAAGCGTCGAGGGAAGGTAAGAAATGTGCTCAGACAGAAGGCCTGTTCCCACACCCAGCCTTCAGTTTCCTTTTCCAGCATTGCTAAGTGCTACTCTACTAATTCCTACTAGCATAAACAAAGCAGAGGCTTGAGAGCGATGGATGAAAGGTTTACAGTCTGAGTGTTTGAGAGCTGCGCTCAGCTCCTGTTCAAACACCTCCCCTGGCCACATATTTGCTTTGGTCTTACCTGCTGTGATGCCTTGAAATTGGTTGTTGCATCAAAAGAAGACACACCGTTTGTATCTTGTGGTGTTGCATCAGGATGTGGAGGAAAGACTGAAATGCTTACAAAAATATAAATAGTTTGGTTTTCACCAGTGGGTTGCAGTAGCACCTACTAGATGGTGGTGTCCTTCCTAGGAGAACTCTGCTTCTTCCTGTCCATAGGGCTGGGTTTGCACTCGGCTGGACTCGTGCTTCGTACAAAGGCAACGTGGGTGTGGTGTGGTGGGTCTCCGAAGCACTGTGGTCCTCATATGTGAGACAGCTGATCGTGGGAATGGCCTGGCAGAGACTGAGTTAAACTGGCAGAATGTTGTTTTGCTTGTATGATCGATTCTGGTCAGGGGAAAAGGTGCAGTGTTGCAGTTAAGAAGTCAGTGTTTTCTGCCAGCATAAGCTGCATTTCATTTAGGGAGGCTTCATGGTAGCGCTAACTAGGAAAGCTGGTGTAATCAAATGCTTGGATGTGCCAATACTCCCGGTCATTTTTAAAAGATCCGGAAGGATTTGCTAACAGCTGACTCCAATGACTACTCCCCAGACTAGGCTATAGAATTATTTCCCCGTTGCAGTCCATCAGCCGCTTCATTATTTGATGCCATATACAGTGGTTTGCAGAGAAAAGACTGATAAAGGCATTTAGAAAACCTTGTAGGCTGATGGTTGTATCCAGGGGATGTGATAAGAGCTGACATTTCCTTGGGCGGAGGAAAGGGTTTAAGCTGTTTTTACCTTGTTTACATTAAAGCTCTGACGAATTGCCTCTGATATACAGGACTAATCTCTCCCTGCATTTTGTGCAGATCCTGATGCAAGGAGGATGTGCTGAGCGGTCTGGCTGAATGAACCTTGCAAGTGTGATAGGCCTGGTGGGTGGACTTGGACGGCACATGGAGACAACGTAAATGTGGAGCTGTACAATAGGGTTGTACTTTTCCAGTTGTGCCCAAGGGGCATTCAGGTTCTCAGGGCAGTTAGACTCAGTCTGCAGTGCAGTGGAGATAAGCACTATGAGTGTGCCTGGAAAAAAGGCTGATGCTGATGAATTAGCTTCACAGGATCACAGAACCATTCAGGTTGGAAGAGGCCCTTAAGATCATCACAATGATTGGGTGGCAGTGAGCACAAAACTGGAGTTTGTCCCAAGTCTTGTCTCTGGAACAGAAGTGCTGCAGCTCACTGGGATTTACAGTGCACATTCATCCCTTGTATTAGCTGCCTAAAATGACTATTTTCAGTGTAAGGCTGCCTCTGTCCCTTTAAAACCTGTGGCATTTGTGCTGCCGTACCCTTTCTTAATAGTGTTGTCACTAAAGACCTCTCCTAGTGCCTGTTGTACTTTAAGAAGTTTAAACCCACGTTGCCCTAGACCCTTCAGGCTGAAGGCAGGCTTGTCCTCTCCAGTCACAACGGTGTGGTGATGCTGAGAGATCCAGGGCACAAGAGATGGGACAGCAGGTGGTACTGGACACTGCGGTTTGCTGCAGACAGGTTCAGCCTCTGGTGGCTGCTCCCAAGTATTGTTGAATTGTTTCTGCAGCAGGTTTTAATGCCAAAGGCTCGAGAGCTTCAGCGTCAGGGATAAAACCCAACATGGTTAGTTCTTGCTCAGCTGTGGGCCACCATCACTGTGGGCAGAGATGTCTGTAGCTGTCTCTGTGATCTCCTAGAATTTGCATTCTTCTCAGCAAAGGAGCCAGATTGCCACTGTGCATCTGTCTTGTTTAACGAGTAAAGTAAAAATGCAGCAACAACACAGTGTGGTGTGCAGGATTAGACTCACATTTAGCTTTGCAGTGCTGTTTTTACTTCAGCTTTAATTAACCTCAGCTTCTCCATTGACTACCATGAGTTTCTCTGGCATCCCGCATTGCTTCAGCAGTGTGGCAAATCAAACTCATCGTTAGAAACTTGGTGCAATGATTAAAGCAGCAGCTGCATTTGTTATTTTCTGACACAGTCCTCTGGCCTCTCTGCAGCATCCTTCCACAGCAGTTTCTCTTGCTGTGCTGGGGTTGCAGTAAGTGATATTGTTAATCTCCCAGGCTGGGCCTCTGCACACAGGATGCTTCCTCCTTGCTTACTACTTGCCTGGGAGGGATTTTGTGCTGCAGACCTTGGAAAAAAAAGTAGAAAAAACAGAAGAGATAAATGTTCCCTTTCCTCCTTTGTCCGTGTGTGAAAAGTGAGTGTGTGGGATTCTGCTTCTGCCGTGGCACAAAAGGGCCTTTCTCTCTGCCAGTCCTCAGGCTGAGTTTCCTCACTGTTCCCACTGTTCTTCCCTCTGGATACCATTCAAGGGACAAATTGGGGTAACTAAATGTCCTCTGCTGTTCAAAGGGGTCATTGCAGCTTACATAAAATAACACTGACTCGTTAAAACCATAACCAATTCACCAAAGTAATTCTGTGTAATGTTGTTATTTTTTTTTCTGCATTTGAATAGCTTTAACACTGTTTAGAGAGTATTAGATAGCACTGTACACACCCATCATTTTTCTTCCTAATTACGTGTAAAATATCTTCAAACTTTAACTAGAATAGCTGCTCTATCAGCAAACCCTTGCGCTTAGCTTAATTGTACTGACATAGTCATATTGGTGAAATGTGTACCCCGGTGACTCAGTGGAGACAGGTCTGTCTTTACTGTAACGGGACTGAATGTCACCTCTGGGGTTCAGTGGGATTATTTTGTGTGGAAACCAAGCATATGTCAGCGCCACACTGATGCCATATTTGCAAACAAGCACAGAAAGAGAAATACCTCAGGGAGAAAAGCTCATTTGATGACTGGTAGAGATGTTTAAAAGGTGTCTTTTCTAGAGAAGTTTGCTGTAACAGGTTAGAAATGAATGAAATGCCTTGGCTTTACCTTTCTTCTCTTTCAGAATGGCTTTGAAAATGCATAGAAAATTGCAGGACAGATTTGGACAAGCTGACTGCAATGCTGTCAAGGGGAGATAGCACAAAGGTAGTAAATAGTAAATGAAGAAGAACTGGAAGGTGTACCAACAAAAGGACATAAAGTCTCTTAACCAGAGACCTGAGTATACTCAAAACTGTACCAGATGGTGTGAACATTTTGATAGATGCAGATCTTACTTTTCCTACCTCAGGCTATGGCTATAGCCATGCAGTTTTCAGGGAGACACACCTGAGGCTGCCTTGCCACGTACATGATGTTCCAGGTGGGTAGCAAGTAACTTGTGTGCTCCACAACCCATTTGGTTTTGTAGGTACCCAGAGTGAGCTCAGGCTGTTGACTTGAACATCCTATTCCTCAGAAAGCCTTCGAATTTTGAGTTTTCTTCCCTGAGATCACCAGAACAAAGTTGTTCATATCCTGGACATAATGAAAGGCTAGTTTTATTCCATCAATTCCCAGACTGCTTAGGCAGTATGATACCTGAAGTAAGCTTTATTTATTAATTTTTAATGCCATATAATCTGTTTCATGTCAACTTCTTGGACAAGATCCTGGACACCTAATAGATACGCCTGCTGTAACCATTTGGCCTGTCTCATGTTTGCCTTTGTCTTGTAGTAACAATCATACCAGTTTCTTCCAGTTTCCTTTTCAGGTTTTACCTTCTGCATCACCCACATGGAGGCTGAGTGTATCTTTTTTCCCATATGCTGTGGCTGGCAATAGACATGAACTTCATGACAGCAAGGAGTTTGCTCTTCAGAGCTGTTTTATTACACAAAGTGTCGCAGCGTGAGTCTTCTTCTGGGGATGAACTCATGCAGTGGTGAGATATTGCAAAAAGCAAGGGGCCTGAAGTAAAGCATGAGAATTGTGGTCTGTTCCTAAGTGGAGTAAAAAGCAGGGCATTTCCCTCACACCTTAAGCAAAAGTAATGAATAGCACAAAATGCTGCTCTTGTGGATGAGAACTTAAATATGAAATGGATTTAGGGGCAGTTGGCCAGGTGGCAGAATCCTAACAAGTTCCTCAGGGTGTATTGGAAAGAAAAGGATATTGGGTTACAGTGTAATTCTGTTATGTACCAAAGGGAAATATGCCGTTTAAGAAAAAGTCTGAACAGCAGCATTATTTGTAAAATGGGGATTAATTACGCTTCTCTCTTGGCAGGGGTGAGACTGGCTGAAATACTGCACCTACTTTCAGGCATTGTCCTTGACTGGAAATGTGGACTCACTGGAGAGAATTCAAAGGGCAGCAAAGGGGACATGAGGCTTAGGAAATGAAGAAAGTTTCAGAGCACTGGCTGTGTTTAATCTAAAAACTGAAAGTCTGAGTAGGGAACATGAGAAATCTTTCATTATGTGAAAGGGCGCTATAAAGATAATGATCAGTTGTTCTCTTTGTCCATTTAGGAAATGCAGGGAAAAATCAGAATAATTTTGCTTACTCTGCAGTTAAAAAGATTCAGTCTGGATGCAATGAAAAGCTTTTATTTTTATTTTTTTTTTTTGGTAGTATTATTCATATTAGTCCACCGAACAATGCACAACATCCTCATTTCTTTATTAGTTTATTACTAAAAATCTCAGTGCCTGAAACATGCTTTAGATATACTTACTCTGTATTTTCTAAATTCTTGAAGTGTCTTCAAGCTACACAGAACTACTCAGTAATTTCTGGATAAATGGAACAAAGATGCCATGTTTCTAATGATATAAACTTCTGATTATCTTGAGAGCACTGTCTGAGAGCTTGTGAGCTCACCCATTCACATCTAATTCTCATGTTGAGCTTTGGAGAGAGCTATGCATTTTATAGCCTAGTAGAGTAACTTGGAAAATAAAAAATCCTCAGAGGATAACATAAACATGGAAAATCATGGGTTGATTAAATGACTAATGAAAAGAATGCCTGAAGGTGCTGTGGGGAGACGGAACAGTTGCTGGCACATGAGAAAGTGACCTTGGCAAAGTGAGGCACGCAGGTGATGAAGGAATGTCTTCCTGACGTAGAGCTGTAAAAGAGCCATGTGGAAGTGGGAGAGTGGGCAGATTAAAGCAGTAGCAGATGAAGTGTAGGAGGCAGCAGAGCTGCAACATACATGAGGATGAAGTAATAGATCTCCTTCCCCCTTCCTTTAGTTACCGGGTGGGAGGTGGGTCTGGTTTGAAGGAGCTGTAAAAGAGAGAGAAAGCATTGTTCAGCCTGGACCTGCCCTGCACAGCTCCTGAGGAGGATGCGGTGTCATCAGAAGCCACCGGCTCTCCCCATGCCTGCCTCTTCAGAAGCACTTTCCTAGTTTGGTTACCACAAATACTCAGTGGTATCCGGAGCTCGTGTTCCTTCTCCTGTGCTAGCCTGTGTGGATATAGACAAATGTTGACTGTTTTGGTTTCTTCGCTCCAGTTGAATCCTGGATTTGCATGCTAATGATTACTTTCCTTCATTTTAGTTTTGTCAAGTCTCTCACAGCATGTTGCTGTCCCCTGCTCTAATTACAGGCTTCCAAGATTGCTGGTGACCTTGCCTTAATATCCACACGCTGCTTCACCTCCGTACTACTCCTGTGCTGCATCTCTCTCACCTTGACCTCACTCCAAATGCCAATATTGCTTAGCAGTTTTTCATTCTCAGTAAGTCTTCCATTTTTATATCTACAGGGTTCTGTGCTTACCAGCTATATATATATATAGCTGTACTAATAAAATGAACAGGGTTATGTCTGTCACGGCTGATCCCTGGAACGATTGGTATGGCCATGTCTGCACTTTAAAGCTATCTGAGCATGCAGAACAGGAGGGCCACATGCAAACCTGCATGAAAAATGACGCTTTGCTAAGGCTGAATCCTGCCTGTACTCAGGAATTGTTCAGGAATGTACCACGTGTCCTAGTCCAAAAGGATGCCAAGGAACACTCTGACACTGCAACAGTATCGATGACTGAATTACCATGCCTGGGAATCTCCTGTTAGGTTCAAGAGTAGCCCATGTGTCCTGCCTTCAGAAGTTGCTCTTGGAGAAGGCTGGTGCTCCAGGCAGACATCAGCAGGGTAGCAACTCAGCCAGCCTCAGCTTGGCTGTTGTCCCTTTTGGCATGAGCAAGTCTAGGTTGTCTCCATCGAGCACGGCTAGTGCCCCTCACCACAGTTGCTGCTGTGCAGAGCTGATACAAGAATTCATTTTATAGTCAGGTATAGTAAGATAAGCATCAGAAACAGATAAGCATCTGTTCTTGTGTAAGAACAGAAACAGATCATGGAGTTGACAGAAGTTTGTGCGGAACAGTTTATGACATTGTTTAACCATAATGTGACTAACCTTTTGTGGAATAATTAACTTCAAGGCTCAAGGTTTACGTTTCTCTCTCCTGCATGAGATTCACCATGTTAATAACCTCCCACCCTGCACTTTCCAAACTTCAAACAAACTTTTGAAGCTTTTGCAATTAATACTTTCTGGCTTATCTTTTTAACTCTAGGCTTATACATTTAAGTGGAAAGCTGAAATTTTGTCACTTTAGCAGTGGGAGGTTCCCAGAAAAGGATCAGATGGTTTCAGATAGATGGTTGTAAAGTTGCCTTACAATCTGTTGAATCTGAGAGAAAAAGCTCACGTTTTTACTTAGAAGGCTATGGCATGTGTTGTTAAACACAAAGCCAAGAAAATGTGTCTCCTCGGAGAATTAGATGCAGGGGCCATTTTCCTGACTTCTAAGACCTCTACAACTTGCCAGCTGTATCTGAACTACTTACCCTAGGAGGACAAATGACATTTACTTCAGAATGGTATGAATTGCATTTGTGATGTGGCTTTCCCCACTGGCAGTTAAGATAGCCTATGGTAATGAGTTCAGATGCAAATGTGAGGATAAGCTATACAATAATATCAGTCTATATTCACATTATAGAACAATTGCCTGCAAGGTTGTAAATCATCAGCTGAGGATCAACTTCGATTGGATTAAATGAAGAACAGTTGTGGGTCGAAGTGAATACAAAACAGAATTGTATCCTGCATCAGTGGTTATGGCCCTAGCTGTGAAGTGCAGAGATTTTTGTTCCCTGACCCCTTCTCTGATTTGAAATGCTAAGATCAACATTCTCTGTGGGCGTGGATGAAGCAGAAACAGGGCAGGGAAGGTGATGTGCTTCTGTGCCCAGCAGACAAAGCCATAGCTGAAAGGTCTCTAAGGGCCATTGCTTGTTGGAAACAGGTTTTGCTGAGGGATGCTGGCACTGCTGTTGTATGGACCAACAGGCAGGAAGTACATGATGCTGTTTGTATCTCATAATTTTGTCCACGTCTTTCCCTGTGGGCAGGAGAAGCTGTAGTTCTATGCAGTCAGACAGTTATGTGAAGATCTGAATTTTGCTGGTAGAATACAGGGGCTGTGTATTTTTTTCCCAGCATGTTAGGTTTTATGGATTAGGTAGCCAAGAATTGTGGTGTAGAGGGTCTCTTCTTTCCGTCTGGTGCAGGTGCTAGTAGAATTCAATTCAAGTTCCAATTTCAGCTCGAGCTCTTAAGCTTCTGATCTTGCAGACCACTTTTTCGCTTACCGTCTCTCCCCTGGAAGGCAGCTTCGGGCGGGCTGGGCGCTGAGCACTTCTTGCCTTCGCGCTCCATCTAGTGGGTAGCGGCTTGCACCGAGCAGACCACGGACGAATTTGCGTTGCTTTGGGAAATAAAAAGCAGCAAAAGGAGCTGGTATGAAGATTCCCTACAGAGCTTAATAATCGCAAACGAAATTACTGTGTGTTCCTTCTTCTCCTGCTGCCGTATTTTTTCCCATGTCTCTTTATATAGACAGTGCTACTTTGCATCATGCCCGCGTTACTTTGCGTTGTGTGCCAAAGCATTTTCGTAACGTAGCAGAAGCGTATCCCGATCGGGAAGGGGAAGGGGAAGGGAAGATCGGCCGCTCCTGTACCTCTGCATGACTTGTGTTGTTTTAAAGGAAAGGCTACATTGTTTCACTGAGTATGCTGCCGTTATTGCTAAGTGACTCAAGGACAGCAGTACTGCTCTGTGGAGTTATCCCTAAGTTAAAAGGCTTATTAGGTAACCATAAAAATAGGAAGTGTTCCAGCAGCTCTTTAAGGTCTGTCAGAGCCAAACTTTTAAAATCTGTATTTTGCCTTGACAGAACTGCTTACATGCCAGACTGCTAAAATGGGAACCATGTTCAAACATTAACTGCTTGTTGTACATACATATTATGAAAAGAAAAGAAAATGGCTTGAGAAAGTAAAAAAGTTTTTATGGCTATATTCAATTAATTTTTACAAACAACATTTTTCTATGCTTTCTGTCAAATTAATTTAACCAGCCGAATTTGGATTTCAATTGCACTCAAGTCATTCAGTGTAACCTGAGGGAGTAAGATGGATAGCTAGACAGAACATATGGCCTTAGCTGTCTAAAAATTTGCTTTGTTAAAATAAAAAGGAAAAGAAAGAAGAAATAGCTAACCTATCTGGTAAGGATAAAGCTGTTTTCTCTGGCAAATGTATTTTACAGAGCTAGCTATTTTCAAGAGAGTGCAGGTAACTGTACATAGCTGACAGTTTTTCAATTTAAAACAAACTCTGATGAAAGGACTTTCTGAAGAGTTTCTGTGCTCTCTGTCTTCAGAGAGGCTCTCAAGAGGTGGAGACTGAGTAATCCTGAATTTGCTTAACAGGGTTATTTTCCAAAAAGGTATTTCATAAAGGATAGGATTATTATTTTCATTAAGCTGCATAGCAGGATTGTTTAAAAACACTGCATGGAATTCCCAAGTTAGAGATATTGGAAGACAAATGAGAGTCTGGCTAAAATAAAAAGGGCATTGTTGGGAAAGAAGGCTTTTTTAACTTTGGCTGTTGAACCATGATCTTGCACTCTTCTTTTCCTTAGGGTTTTTTTTTTTTTTTTGTTGGGGGGGGAGGGGGAGAAGCAAGTGGTATAGTATCTAGAAGGCTTTCCATGCCTTGAAAATCTGACTGTTCTGCTTATAAAGGAGGAAGAGATTTAAAGGAGTAATGTTGTGTTTGTTTGAGTGAAAATGACAAATGATTTTTCCTTTTTTCTTATTGACATCATATCCACATGTATAATTTTCTTTCATTTTTCAACCTCTCTTACTTTGTTTTTTTGGTTTCTATAACTGACATCCCTTTTGCAGCACACACTTAAAGCTCTCTCTTTTGATACCCTAGGTTGGTTTTACATTGTCTCAGGAGTCATGTAGAGAGCAGGCAAGATCTTCAGCTGTGCAAATCCTGGAGAAGCTCTAAATTCTCTCCTGGTGTGGAGAAGCTCTAAATTGTATTTTTTTTCATTATGTTTCTCAGCCTGTAGGAGCTAAAATAGTTTCCAAAATAAATGATCCTGGAAAAAATTACTTTCAGAATAAACGATCTGAAGCACAGTGCTGGAGTTACAGCCGCTGGAATGGTCCCATAAGACCCATAACACTGACCAACAATTGTCCTAGCCCAGCTCCCCAGGAAAGGTGTGAAGGGCTGGCACAGATGAACGCTGATCAGGTTTTTAGGAAATAGATCTTATTTATGAGAGAACCTTTGTATCACAGCTATATTCCACTCTAGACTAGACAGAAAATATCTTTCACTATGATTTCTGAGTTTCCGAAAAAGTTCTTGAACTGAAGCAGTACTGATTCTCATGACAAATGGAAGTCCTTCTCTTGCCCTGGTTGAGACCAGGTTCCAGGCCTGGGCTCCTGTATGTTCTCCTAGTTAAGCCATTTCCATTTGATACTTGACTATTCAAATTTTAGAGAGACTGGGCACAGTGTCAAAAACAGTCATTTGGAGAGGGAAGATGTAATCCCTTTTTTTATCCGTGCAGAAGTTAATAGCAAAGAGGAGGAGCTGCAGTGGAGGAGCAGAGGTGCTCCCAAACAGCGTGAGGCTGAGGGAAGGGGACGGGCAAATGCAGGGCAGAGTGCTAAATCTTGACCTGCATGGACAAGGGCTGTGGGCATCTCCTCTCACAGCTGAGGGCAGGCTCTCTCCGAGGGTACCTTCAGATGATGGTCTAACGCTTCCTTCGTGAGAGGAAGGCCTTCTACACCTTGGGCTCAGGCTTGGCGAGCCAATAGCGGTCACAGCTACGAGGCACGTGGGAGCAGCCTCACGTCCAGCCTCTCACCGCGTATGCGCCTGCCCCCTCATCGCTTCCTCAGACTACATGGTACAGGTGGGACCCTTCACCCGGGGCTGATCTGCTGTCCTGTGTTTTCCCAGCGCGAAAGGGATGGCAGAAGTGTACCCTAAGAATTCATAAACATAAATATGTCTTCAGTGTGGCCTGAAACTCCTCCTTGGACTTGAGAAGACTCCTCTAGCAATTCCATATCCACAGTTGTACTTACCTGGAGGTAATTTCTGTTGAATGCAAGCTAATACATCTTATACTATAAATATGATATTTAATATGAACTTTGATATTTATCAAGTATATTGAAGCATGAAGTTTAAATAATTGGCAATACTGAAATAATAGCTCGCTGAAACTTGCCTATTTGAAACGAGTTTGTGAGTCATAATATATTGCATAAGTTAAATGAGGCTTTAAAAGAGAATTGACCAGCTTAACAGGCCAAATATGCTACCATGGAAACCCTGCTCTGTTATATTGGATTTCTTACACACAAAAAGCTATATTCCGTTGTAATTGTAAGACAATAGACATTTCCTGATCGATGCAGTTTCAGTGATGGCCAACACTTTGCAATGTGTTTGAAAAGAACTCAGAGGCATGGTGGCAGCTTTCATCAAGTTTCCTTCCCAAATGTAATTTTGGAGTTAATAAGAGCCTCCCCTTCCCTTTACCCATGGCCCATTTCAGCCCACCAGGGCTATCAGTCTCTGCTGCAGTGACACTGCAGAAGGGCTGGTCTCCAGCTCCCTGCAGCCCCGGGGAACACTGAAAAGAGCCTGGCTCTGTCTTCTTTGCACCCTCCCTTCAGGTATTAATACACATCCATATGATCCCCTGAGATTGCTGCAGGCTGAACAGTCAAGCTCTCTCATCCTCTCCTGGTATGTCAGTTGCTCTGATCCCTTAATTGTCATCATGGCATTTCAGTGTAAATGCTTATGTATGTAAATTTTAATAATGTACTTAATTAATCCAAGGATGGTAACTGAAATGCTAATTGGTAGTCTTGTAAATGGTGGGCAAAATTATAAAGTTGAATGTTTAAAGAAATCCAAGGTGATCCTGAATATTATTAAACACCTTGTGTAGACAGTCCCATCTCTGCACAGCTACTATTTAAATTATTTCCTGGAGGGAGCTGTTGATCTTTGGTGTTGATCTTCAACTGTAATGTATCTACCTAGAAAGACGTCACTGTACTTGGCTCCTCTTCTGATCTCTTTTATACACGCACTGATTTATCTTTCCTCCTTACTTGGTTCTGTTCCCTAGTCTTTTCTTTCAACAGATTACATTCACCAAGCAAATGTTCGTTAGCTTCTGAAATGCAAATCAGTTCTTTGACCTTTTCCTCTTTAAGATCCCTGGTGCGTAAGTGTTGCCTTAACATAAGGATGACTTTATTAGACCAGGCCTAGAGGTACATTTAGTGTCTTCTCCCTGTCTGTGGCAAATAGCAGGTCCCTAGGAAGGATTTAAAGAACAAAGCAAAGAGTGAACATGTGTTGTGCTGCTCCTCAGAGTGGTTTCCACCCTTTTACCCAATTTCAGGTCAAGGGCTCTGTGAGAGGAATATTGTACCTGTGGAGCTGTGAGTTCAGAAGGGCTGGATGTGGGGGGCTGCTTTCAGGACCAGCATTAGCCCACCGTGTTCCAGATCCCTGTGAGGTCCGTCAGCGGGAAGTGCCTGTAGAGAGCCCCATCAGAAGGCTGATGGATGGCACGATTAGTTACGCTGGTAAGTGGTACATACCCCTGCTTGTTCTGTGTCTTTGTGAGTGGTGAGAGATGGTGGCATTGTCTTCCTGGTCTTCCTCTCATCCCCTGGTACTAGTAATGGGACATCTGGACATCTCCCTTTTCTTTCTTTTTGAGAATTATTAAGGAGGGGCTGGGGGGTGTGAGGAGGGTAATAGCAAAAGGTAATAATGAAGAAGGCACACAGCAAAACAGAAGTCCAACTATTGAGACAGCTGCTTTATATTACTTGAGACTGGAGCCTGAATAGACTATTTCCATGTGATTTTCACAAGGCACAATTGTTTCCCAGGGCATGTGACACACTGGAATTTGCTGGTATAGTTCCATTGGAAGGGGACTGTCACTGCATATGTGTGTCATTTCTGTTAGTAGGGAGGTACCTGTGTAGTGGTCTGTTCTCTTTTCAGTGCCATGTTCCAGACATATAATGCATGAGTTTAAAGTGTGTGACGATCAAAGATCTACAGAAAATCAGCCACCATTTTTTGTTGCTCACCTAAACTCACCAAGACCAGAACAGACCTGTTACTTTCCCTTCCACATGCCTCACCTGGATCCTTTCATGATTCCTGTGAAGTCATGACCTTCCAAGCTGTCAGGCAGCCTCTAACAATCAGCATTACACTCTTTACACCTTTATACTAATTCTACCTAGGATTAAGCAGGAAAAAACATCTGCAAAATATATTTGTCTTTCTACACACATACAGCTGAATTCAAATTGAAGATTTAGTATTACAGTATAGGAATGCAATACGGGTTTCTCAGTTAGTATTTCCCAGAAAGCTTCTGAAAAGATCACAATCCTAAGGTGTTCTTTTGACAGGTTTCCTCCTTCTACAAGCTTCCTCTTACTAGAAGATTCATTTTTTGTAATCATAAAATCACAGAATCATAGAATAGTTTGGGTTGGAGGGGACCTTAAAGACCATCTAGTTCCACCCCCCCTGCCATGTGCAGGGACACCTCCCATTACACCAGGTTGCTCAAAGCCCCATCCAGCCTGGCCTTGAACACTGCCAGGGATGGGGTATGTTTTCTTTTCTCCATTGCTTAATGTTTATCTTGACCTGTGTCTATGTCTCATCTCTGACCGATTATCCAAAGGTCAACACATAACGCCAGCTTCCATGCTACTTCATTGCCTACTGCTAATATTTCCTAACCAGTAACTCCCTTTTTTCCCTATGTCTGGGAAATGCCAATTATAAATACCCCCCAAACCAGACTTGTTTTAATTCTTTGGTCCTTTGTGCTAGCAGGCTGCACCAGCATCGTACAGTCAGAAACAGATATTCTGTTTGCACCAGCAACTGCATTGGGAAAGTGAAATGTGAGGGTTAGTGTGTGAGCACCTTCAGAAGAAGAAAATAGAGCATTTGTTTTTTAAAAATCTGAGAAGCCAGCAAGAACTAATGGATGGAAGGTAATGCTAAGCAAATTTCAACTCAGGAAAAAAAAAAAACCCCACAGTTTTTTTTACACCAAATATGATTAAGAATTTGAGGTGGGTACAAGCAACAGGGAAGAATTAATCCCTGGATATGTCCAAATTCAGACAGATTTCCTTTTATAGAACAAGTACTTCAGCCAGGTGGTGTCAGACCATGTTTTATCAATTAGGTGGTGTCGCCACACAAAAGTTGCACACAACTGAATAGACTATGAGGTATAAATAAGACAATCATAATGATTCTTCTGGCCTCAAACTTTGTTTCCAGTCAAGAGTTCCCACGCACTGGGAACTCCAGTCCCTTTGTCAGGGAGGGAGCAACAAACTGTTACTCCCTGAGGTGTCCTAAGCAATCCCAGTGGTTGCTGTGATGTTGCTGATGCTGTCCTGTCATAAATGCCCAGACATCTTGACAACTACACTCAGCCCAAGATTTTTTCCTCTCCTGTGCTGCTGTCGTATTTGTGTCACTTGGGGAACACTGCCAGTGGACTGAATTGGGTACAAGTGTAACCAGACAGGCCACTGGGGCGGGGAGGGAGGACAGCTGTCCTAAGCATTCAAAGCTTTACATTCTGTGCTGCTCTGATGTGACTTGGGCCTCAAGATATTTGTTAAGCTGGAAGAAAGCCTTTTTTGGTTTTGCAGCTCTCTGAATCTGCCTACCTGTTATTTAGGATATGTTGTGGTAGAATCCAGAGCAGTACCTTATGCTGCCTTATTGCAATAGAAATTCAGAATAAAAGAAACAGGCTTTTTACTGCCCAAGGAGAAAAAAAATTACTGCAATCTCAAGTTATCTGTGTATCTGGAACCTAAAACTTCCTCAGATTAAAATGAAGAGTAATGGAAAAATTTTCTGATTCAGATATCAGTAAGCTAGGAATCAAAATGTATATTCTTACATCTGTGGAAGTTTTTTAGTCAGCAATGTAAGTATTACCTTGAGATAAAAATATAGTTGCAGAGGAATACTCAGAAAGGCAAAGGCTAGATGATTTATGAAAAAAAAAATTGAGAAGTACAAAATATGAATAATTTGTGTTTGAATGTGAAGAGTGTTTGTGTGGGGAATCCTACAGTCAAAGCACCCTTTGAAATCAAATGAATCTTTAACTTGAGGACGAAGGAAACTAGTGGGTGACACTGAATGCCAAAGAGTAAGAAGAATAAATAATCTGTTAAATGGAGTAGACAGAAAATTCAGCAAAACCTCCCTCTCAGGAACACTTGCAGCCATACAATAACTGAGGAACAGTAGTGGTGATGCTGAGAACTAGTGACTTCCAAATGTAGCTTGGTCTGAAGCACCAGAATATGGACCATAGCAAGAATCAGCAGTTAGAGGCTGGGATGGAATCAAGTAGAACCCTTCAGCCTGTCTTCTGTAATGAAACATTGCTTTGTTTTATGCACTATGGTATTGCTTTTGAAGACCTGGAGAAGAAACCACAGAGGAGTTGAAGAAGGACCAAAATGTCTCATTGAAACTTCTTCAAAACAGTGGTTTCTTCCTTAGTTGTTACTAAAAATGACCAATGCTATCTACTAAAACAGTGTAAATTTGGGGCCTGCCTGGGACTGGCAGTCTTAGCACACCTCTTATTGTACCTGTCTGTGGTGGACTCAATCCTTTGGGTTATAACAACCAGAGAATCGAAGAAATCCAGCAGTAGTGAGGAACAGAAATTACGGAGTCCAGCTGCTCTCATTCCTAAATAAAATCGTGCCCGATCTTAATTTCCAATAGGTCTTGCCTGTTTACCGTGAAACCTGGTCAGACCTCCACTGTATCATTCCTTCAAGCTGCTGTGGGTGTAAGTCATTTAGCCCTGAAATCAAACAATATAATTTTTCTAATGAGAGTTACCTGCTTCCAGGAATATACTAAAGGCTCACTACTCTAGAGCACATTTATGAGCATATATAGGTCAGATAGCACATCATGTGTGGCACGGGCCATACGCTGCATAGCTACATGTTTTCAGTGACATGAACTCATGGTTATGCCACAGAAAATTTAATAACCTTGAATAGTGGGATATGCCTGAACTTGATACCATTTGACGTTTTTGTATCAGCTCTCACATTGGGCTCATCGTGAAAGTGATCTGCTGTGTGGTCTGTTATGTATTCCTTTCCTTCTCCTTCACCCCTATGAAAGAGGAGCAGATAATTTCCATGTTATCTGTGTGAGGCTATATGGAGTGTGGGAATTTTCTTCTGTAAGATTATCTGACTGAGGACCATGTCAAATAGGATGGTAAGGAAAAGGGGAAAGCCAAACACACAAACACACAAAATGTGACTAACTATTGATAACAAAGTCAATAACCAGAAATAAAATCTGGTTAGTGGCACCAATTGATAAGGATAGTGGAGTGTGAGAATACTTATTCCAGAAAGATGATCTGCTTAAGGAGCACCTAAATTCAGGTTGATAAGAAAAGGTGAAGGCTATAAACATGTCTGTGAAGACACAGACCTGACAGACAATGATAGAGTTTGTGAGAAGAAATAAACCTTGCCACTTACACTAGTTGATGAGCTATTCCAGAAAAACTAACCTGGACTTTGAAACAGAAGATTTTAACTGGAGGGGTTGGCATGAATGTTGCACCAGAGGAATGGGAATTGGTAGATCTGTGCAAAGTGATGAAGAAATGTTTAGGGGAAGGAATCAGGGAGGAACAATGAGAGGAACAGACAGAGAGGGGTATAAAAGGGTTGGTTATCTATAAAATAGGGCTGGTCAGTACAGTGACTGTGCCCTGTGTCTGATCACTGCAGTCTGTCCTGTCTTCTTTAAAACCTTTCTCAGCTATGTGTAATCTCACTTTTCATCCTATGCGTATGAATGCTGCATGGACGGAGTGCCAGTTACTTTGGGGGCTGGTATGAGTGGATGGGGTGCCAGCTATTCGTGACCCTACACCCTACATGTAGGTATTGAGGGTGAGGCCTGGGAGTGGGGTACCTGTGGGATGAGTGTATGAGTGCATGCATCTGTGTGCAGTGAGCACTGACTTAGACCAGAGAGAGTAGGTGACCAGACAGCAAATGTGTGTGTGCTTGTGAACACGGAGAGCATCGTCTGTGTGTCTGCACTAGTGACCTTCAGTATCTGCCAGTCCAAGAGGAGGAGGGCACAGGACCACAGTCAATAGGCGCAAACTGAAACACAGGAGGTTCTAAACATCAGGACCCCTTTTTGTTTTCTACAGTGAGGGTGGCCAGGCATTGCACAGGTGGCTCAGAGAGGTCGCGTAGTCTCCATCCTTAGAGATACTCAAAGGCTTTCTGGACATGGTACTGGGCAACTGGCTCTAGGTGCCCCTGCTTGAGCAGGTGGGCTGGGCACGACGACCTTCAGAGCTCGCTTCCAGCCTCAACCATTCTGTGATTCTGTGACTGGGTTGCCTGTGCTTATTAAATCTGGTGTGAGTCCTGTATGAAAGTGCTGTTACGAGCAGTAACCCCCACAGCTGTCAGCTACTGAAGCCTGAAGGCATTGAAATAGGCTTTGCACGGTGCTCCCAGTGGTGGCTTTGGGACTATAGGTGTCTTGCCTGCATTTCCCAGAGTGCTGGAACCACATGATTGCAGTGTAACTAGTTCCAGTCTCTGCCTGCTTAAAACCTGTGGTTGTGTCTAGATTTAATCTGTTGTTGCTGGCGTTGAGATTAGCTGATAGAGATAGCTGTTGCTACAGTGGGTATCTGCAGAGGGTGTTGTGACACTTTAATTATACCAGGGTAAGACAGACACCTTTATGGCCCTTACCTTTGCACTTGGCTGAAAAACAGATTTCATTGTGATGGTAAATGAAGAGGTGTCACTGAGCTGATTTACTGCTATGGGGTCTCCTATGGTATGGTTTGTCTACATAACTACAGTTAATAGACTATAATAAGTGCTGTTGTTTTCATTAAGGTGTATCACAAACACTTCCAAAAGATTTGATTAAATTAAGGAAAAAAAAACCAAATCCCAACAACATTTGGAATGTGAGCTGTAACTTCACAACACTGGTGAGAGACTGTGATTTGCTTGGTTCATCCTAAAATTTTACAAAATGTGTTTAGGTAAGCATTGCCACTGGCTGAAGCACCAAGTGTAATTAAAGTATCACTGTCAGCCTGTTACCAGCTCTAGAGTACTTTATGTTGTTCAAAGCAGTGGAAAATATACTCCTGTTGCCACTTGCAGTAACTCATAAAACAAGCAGTTGAAACATTCTGCTGCACCAGGCAACCCTGTAGTTTGTGTTTGTGGCTGAGCTAACCCTCTGTCAGCTTTTAAAAGAGGCATTAAATCATGAAGGGTATGAATCAGAGCTTTCCTGAGTCAGTAAAACCTTACCACTGACTCTGATGTGCTCCGGAGTGGGTCCTTGGACAGCAGGGTGACACATTACCACTTAAATATCTTATAAATTATTGACTCACTGTAACTCACAGGTGTGTTTGTCTTCTTAGATATAAATAAGGATATTTACTGAGATTCATTTTATCTTAAGTTGCAGGGGGAAAAAAATCCAACATTTTATATATTCAGGTATTTTAGTATTTGTTCAAAGGCTCGTACTAGAAGTGTCTGATGTTCTAGATGCAGTTCAGTCTAGTTCTATGGAATTACAAGTTGAAAATCCATGTCTGGCTGTTTAAAACAGCTTCCAGCAAGTGTTTTTTTACAGCTGCCATCATCCTCTCTCCCAGGAGCTGCACAGCCTTCCCATGGTTGCAAGTATCTCTTCCTTCTCCTCCTCCAAGTGTCTTGGCTCTTCCATGGTCTCATCTCCACACAGCCCATCTTCATTTCTGGGAAGGGTAGCTTTAGCTTTTGGCAGTTCAGAGCTGCATGTAGCCAGCCTTAAAATGCTTGTAAGTTGGGTACCAAAAAAAAAAAAATAAAAAAAAAAATTAATAAAGGAAGAGAAAATGCATGGAGAAAAATGAAAATAAGCAGAAAGCAGAAGGTAGAAAGAAGTGTGTAAGCTTCTTAGGAGCAGAGAGATGGGGTTGTTCTCTCTCCCCCCCTGAAATAGGCCGTCAGGTGTGTTTTCCCTTGTGGATTTGTGCTCAGCTGCATGAACACATTTACAGTGCTGTCAGCAGTCAAGTGCATCTGTTACTGCTCTCTTGTTAGCAAATCTTCACAAGCAGGTGCGCTGCCTCCAAAATTTATTTGAATTAGGTCTTTCAGGTGGTGGTATTCTCCTTTGAATAGGACACATTCTATTTGGTATATATATGGACCCCATAGCTGATAATCCCGAACTTCTGACCAAAGGTAGTAACTGAGGAAAGAGCACAATTTGTTTGTCATATGGTTGAACTTGTGTGCATTGTTTTGTCTCTCATTTGTAATGCCAAGGGAGGTGCTAGGATCTTGGCAGCTGTGAAAGAAATCCGAAAGACTGTTCTATGATCACCAGTGCGCAGTATCTGTTGTTCTAGCATGGCTTTAGAAACCTTACCACAGTGCTTTGTGAATAATTAGGGCTGCTGCAGGGATAAGGAACTTCATTGCTAGTTACCAATCTTTTAATTTATATGAAACTATAAATATGCTGCAAGCATTTGAGGAAATCAAGAGCTGACATATTAACAAAGCTGGACTTCTCTAGCTGCCATACAAAGATGGATTAGGTTTTCTTGGAACTGGAGAAAGCTAAAAGCACAGTGTCACTATTAAGCCACTTTTACAGGCCAGAAACATACCTCTTCTGACACCATTTCATTTCATCACTGTTTTGATGTTTCCTCCAGTAGCTAAAAAGCTAATGCATCTTTTTTCTGAGCTCCATTTCAGGTCTTCGTGTTCCCCTTTACTGGGGTAGCTGAGCCTTTACTTAAGCCTGTACCAATTACCCCATCTCAAGGGACTGGTATAAGATAAAGAGGTAGTTCTAAAATACCACATTCACAAAAGAATTTTAGCACATGCTCAGTTTTAAGAGCTTGAGTAATCCTTTTGATACCCTGCTAAATCTCTGCTTTAAAAACCACCTCTTAGGGAAGAACTTCTATTTGGGAAGTGGAGGGATCAGGGAAAGATGTCTTCAGTGTCAGGAAGGAAGTTTGTTTGAGAACATAATGTAAATTATTTTACAATTAAAATGATGGATAATTTTTGTGCTCTGCTGCCTAAATGTCACTGCCACAGAATAGCACAAAATTGCAGTTTCCCCTTCCATCCTGTATTGTGAATAGCTATGAAGAGGAGAATTTATTTATTGTCTTTCCTGGAGACAACCTGGACTGCCCTCGCTGTGTGGCTTGTTCTTGCCTATGGCACGTTCCCTGCAACCCTCAGGATGCACTTTCATATTTTTGATATCTAACCACACCCTGAAGAAAGAACTTAAAATAGAAGAGAGCTCAAGTGTGGAGGCAGACAGAGCAGGCTGTACATTCCTCTATTTCTTTAAAGATAATAAATATAGAATAAGAAATTAAGAGTGGAGAATGCAATGAGAACTTTAAAGTTTTCCTGAAAACCAGACTCTTACCTCCCATAGGAAAATGCAATAGGAGAGAAAAGAAGGAGCTGTGTAAGTAAAGTGGGTTTGTTCTGCTTTATTACGTGCTAATTGCTTTGACAGCTGCTTCTGGAGCAACATCTATGCTCAGGACATATGCACTCATTCCAGTGTGTCTGTCTCTGTAGATCTAATTCTGTCTGAGTTATAACTTGAGATTAATGGGAGGAAGGGAGAAGTCTGTGTAAAGCAAATGGTAGTCCTAGACAATAAGAAAGTTTAGGAAAGTTCCTTACCAGAGCTATTTAGGAAACTTGGATTAATACTGTGGATGCAAGAAGAATGAGTTGGTTAATGGCTTTTCCATATCTTGCTCTGCTTCCCATACATGTATGCATAAGAAGAAAATGTGACTTTATGCCACAATTGTGAGCATTGTTCATGTATCAAAGTTTTTTATACCAAGCACTGGAAGATCTTAATTGACATTTAGTGACTTTGCTCTTGACCCTATTCCTATTTAAGTGAATTGAAAGATCTTGTTGTTTTCAAATACTTTGAATATCAATGAATTCCCCACTTATTGTGTGTTGCTGACTCACAGGATATTTGAGTCATTATGGGCCAAGTCATGAGGTGTGATTAGGTCTGCCATATAGCCAGGTTTTCCCAGATATAGTTGTCCTATTTCCAGTCAGAATAGGAGGAATGCAATTATTGCTTCATGCTTGTTACAAAGCCTTTTCAGGGGTCCTACGCTTCCTTCTCTTCCCTTCCCCTATATGGGCTCACATAATGGGACAAATCCCTGCGGGGTTGCGTACCACGGGAACGGGGCAGAGTAACTGAGCCCACGCTCACCGGCTCTGCAGAGCAAGTGCTGCTACCCCATCACATCTGGACATGCCAGAGCCACCACGGTGGTGCCTTGGAGCTTCTGGATAGAAATCTAGGAGCCCTACAGGCACCAAACCTCTATTTTAGTTGCTAGTCATCAGGAGTCAGCAGGAACCTTCAGGGTCTCACAGAACTGAGTGCTTTGGCTGTGTTTTTTTTCTCTGCATGTACATGCCTCTGTATTAATTCTTCCTACTTTACCTACAAGACACAGAGAGATCTCTCTCAGGTTCACTGGTGATATTATGGAGATGGAAATAGTGAGGAGGAACTGGGCTTTCTTTAAATGCATATTAATAGGCTTGTTATACTGTTGCTATGCCTTTACATGTTGCAGCCGTGTTCTCAAATACAGGGAGCTCTTAAGGAGGCAATTGGGAGGCTCATTTTACAGTCTGAGGCACCAAGGGGATCTCATGTCTCTACTAATAAGATTCTGGAGTTTGCGTCTCCTCACTGGTCTTCTGAGTTACTGATTATTTTAAAATGTCAATAATTTCTAAATAAAAACTTTAAACTGTTTTCTGACATTAAACTCTTTCCTATGTGCTTGGTGTTGCTGGGAAAAGAACCCCCAACTTTTAACATAAACAATAGCTTTTTTTTTAGGAATGAGGTCTATCTTTTATTAAACTACAATGTAAAACTGCATATGAGGTAGGGCTTTTCTTCTGCCTTTGTATCGGGCCCTTATTGCCTATTATGCTGACCTCAGTTTTGGGAGAATCACTTGGGTAGTTCTAAATATAGCACTGATCTGCCCTTAAATGGGCGTGAAGGGTCAGTAGCCTTTAGAGAGGAGAATTATTTTTGTTTTCCTCAGCCAGAGTTTACTAAGCTGGGAAAGGCTGGTCTTCCTCTTTGCTTTGCAATTTTTCTAAATCCCTTGGTAAGTCCATTTTTCATCTCGGTTTTCCTTGTTCAGAACAAATGAGAGTGATTGTGGGAGGGTGTTGAGTGTTTTTCTGTAAAAAATAAATTACCTTCCTTGGGGAAAACAAGCAATAAGCAGGACACAGACTGATTTATGAGAAGACAAACAAAAAAGTTGAATTGTTGTATTCTGTGCATAGTCAGATTGATTTCATTGTATATTACATTTCCTTTGTTTCTTTCTGCATACAAAGAACTACGTTATACCAGTCAATAGCTCTATTGGTATATGTGCTTCTCCAATTGCATATATATTGGCAGTGCCACTTTCTTGTACTATATAGAGGCAAAATGTGATTTATCTGAAGTATGTGCATAAATAATTAAGCATAAAATCCTATAGTAGCTGGTAAAGCTACTTGGCATTCTTAAGAATAGGGTGTAGCTAGAACAAAAAATTCTACTTTTATCTTTTGTCTACCACACTTACAAGTACATGTCTTCAGAAGACACATTTCTGTTATCTATATTGTTCTAGGCTATGTGATATGCTCTCCACCATATGAAAATTCCAGCGAAATACCACTGATAGAGTCTTGGGAAATCACGTTCATGTTCTTGAAACTATGCCTGTGTGTTGATAATACCTGTGAGTCAATGAATGTATCATAATGAAGGATAATGAAGGCTGAGATGATGGGAAGTGACTTCCACTATCTCATTGTCTCATATTCCTTGCTGTCCAGTTGATGTAATACCCTTGCCAAGTGAAGGGAAATCTTAAAACTTTTTCAGAACCTGTTGCAACTTTTTGTGCATTTGGAATTTTAGGGTAACAAGGTTTCAAGTCAATGTGGACATATTCAACCTCATATAATTCCCAGTCATCTAAGATCATGAATTCATGAGAAAGCATCTCCCTACCTGGGAGAGTACTCGATTTTCAGATTTAATGAGAAAAGTAATGCGTGCATTTCTGTGGATGATATGAACCAGATTGAACAAGATTTCTGTTTAAAACTTTGTGAAACTAGGATAAAACTATTCCCGTACAAAGAAGCTAGGATGTAGCTAAAGACATCAAAAAGGAAAAGACAAGGAATCTCAAAGCTTGCTGAGTAATATCTGGAATTCTACAGGGTTTTAGCAAATGAGAATTCGATGTGATTATTTTAATTTCAGAAGCATTTGCATTCTGTTATCAGAAAAGTTAAAACTGATTTCTTATTATGCTGAAGGAAAAAAAAACTCTTTAATGGGAAAGAAAGAAGCATCCTAAAATGACAGTAGATTGTGTGGGGTTTTTTTAAGTTCATCCTTTTTTACACAGAGACCATAATTTTCTGTGTAAGATCTAAATACACACATGCACATAGAGATAAAAGACCAGAGAGACATATCAGTATTTTAGAAGTTTATTACCAAATTGGAGAAGATATTACCAGACCCTCTACAAAGGTTGATAAAACAGGGCTTCCTAACAACGCTTACCTTTGAGCAATGTGGAGAACAGCAAGCAGAACTACAGACAGGTAGAGGAAACAATGTTTACATCATGGGAAAAACAGGACAAACTTTCAAGTCAATACAAACAGTCAAAAATACTTAAGAAATATGAGATGCCAAGGAAGCAAGAATGAGGATATGCACTTAGGAGCAGGATGTACTGATCTTTCAGCCAGAATGAGGAGGACAGGCTACATGAGGGCAGGCAAGAACCTGCAAATCATTTCTGGCACTTCTGCAGATGGACAAGGGCAGAGATGAGCAAAGAAAGTGCATGTTCCACAGTACAGCATTGACAGGTCAGGCAAAGTACATGCTGTATAGTGCATTGCTCATGACAGGAGCCTCCTGAGTCTGGGAATTCAGGTTGTCTATCTATGGTGAGCACAGCCATGCTCTTCTTCCCATGGCATTTATCAATCCCATCCATCAATTTATTTGGTTGTGTGCCTGCTCTATGAGGCTATGCGAATGATCATGCTAGACTTTACTGCCTGTCCTTTAAATCTTAAATTAACTCGCTTATCAAACTAACAATGTCTATATCAGACCCCTGGCTTCTCTGCTTAAGAATGTGGCCCCTAGTCATGTGGTCCTAGATTATTGCTTTCTATTCAGATCAGCATTACTATGGCATGAAACTATGTATATCCTGGCCTGGGAACTCTGCCTTTACTCATGATCAAGTATAAATTGTTGTATACATGCTACTAAGCGTGTGGAAATGTATATTTGTGACAGTTTAATTCATCTGTGTTTTATATCATTAATCTTTAAGGACATTCTGACCGACTGAATATTTTTGTTTGGGTTTAATAGTCTTCTGAGTGGTTTATACAGCACATACATGAGCGCTATTTAGGTCCTTCTGATGCCCCTAGCATTTTCAGTCATAGAAATAAATAGGAATAATAAACAAAGAAGGTAGGAGTACAATGGCACAGTGTTCCACCAAAAAAGTAAAGGATGAGAGACTAAATATTTTAGGATCATCTTGTCCTGTTACTTTAGGTCTTTTTCTTGAAAACTAGGGACATTAAGAGGATCTGCATGGATGAAGTTCAAGGGTTGTTTGTGTCACACAGGCCATATATTTCAGCAAGTTCTCTGTACCTCTGGCAGTTACATACCATTAGAACTTGGTGAATAGAACTTGAGATTTGCTTTTTAATTTGCTACAATTATCCAGAAAATAGATTTGTCTGTCTCTTGGCCTATTTATGCTTTTTTGTTGTTGTTGAATTTTCAGTTGCCCACTGGGAAATGTTTTAGGTTTTTTTTTTTTCACCCAATGCCTCTGCCAAACTCTTACCTGCATCTGGATTTTGTGTCACTTCCACCAATTGACTTCTCAGTATAATTAGGTCTCCAGCCACCACCAGTAATAAAATCTTGGTTCACCTAAATCAACAGCTTCAGCATGGCTAAGCTGTCATCCGCATATCATGTTATTTAACTCCATTAGTGGTGGGTTGACTAAATATTGGCATATATTTCAAACATCTCACATAAATGAGTATCAGTGGAAAACAGCAAAATGTTCCTAGGAAGACAATAGAAATGTCTCTTATTATGAACTCAACATACCCTACATGCTCTGTGGACTCTGCTGAAGGTGGTTTTAGAGCAGGGCTCTGATTTTGCTCTTCACGTACTTGTCTTTGCAGCACTATTAAGTATTAAATACATACTCTGCAAGCATCACTGAAATGAACTGATGATGATTATTGCATTTGGAATTGTCGACAGGCAGCTCCCCTTTGTGTTAACAGAAGGCAAAATGAGTCTGGCTGTTAATGAGCTCAGTTAATTGCTTGTATAGAGGCTGGAAGTGGATGGCTACGCTTTTTTCTGTTCTAAGGGTGTTTGGGTAAATGTGAAAAAGATTTGAACCTGAATTTTGAGAAACCTTGGGCGCTGATTAATACAAGAAGACACGCTAATTACAGTGTAAGTTTTACATTTAGTGGAAAGGGCTGAAATGACAAAGACATTTTCTCCTTTCCCAAAAATGAAAATAACCTGGACTGTGATCCATCTGGACACATTGACATTACTTTGCAACCCTTATATATCAGATCACAGTGGGAGTTATATACATCGCAACATGTAAATCACATGTTGACAAATTCACAGAATTACTTAACTGGGCCACACGTAAACATGAGTAGCACTTGACAGCTGAGTCAGCTTAATTTATGGGTTTGCCCTTTGAACCTTCATTCAGGTAAAAAGGCTAATTAAAATTAGAAAAGAGGGAACATTATACAATTAACTGTCCAGTTAACATATGAACTATGGGGGAAGTCAAATGTCATATACACAACAGTCACACAGTTAGAAAACAGGAAAAACACCAGTATTTGATGTCTGCAGGTATAGCATAATGTCATGTACCAGTACCAAAACTAGAAGCCAAGGCTGTTCATGGATCTGAATAACTGTGTTCGTGTAGCTAAGACAATATGTCATATGGTGAGTTAATAAGTCCCTGTCAGCTCAGCAGTACATGAGGGCACGTAACTAAACTAGCATCTCTGCAAGGTGTTGTGCTCTGCTGTACTAGCTTGGGTCATGTTAATTTTCATATTTTTCTAGAAAGGTGGTAATATATTTCTTTAATGTTCCATAGCAACATTGTAAACCTGTTCTATTTTTGTCTTGCAGCGTCTGGTGTTTTGCCTAAAGCTCTCATTCCTAAACGTGTGACTTGCCATTCTCTTATCTCTTGAAAAAGGATTGAAAAGGTAAGTATAGACTGCAGAAGATGCAGCTATCAGGTGATAAATTGTAGAATCTCATCTCTTTAGGTCTCATGACTTTTTTTATTTTAATATGATGTATCTGCTATTGAGTATCTCTACTGTCTTCTCTGGCAGAGACCTTTTTTTCCTGGAAAATTATAACTAGCTGATGTAAGAATGTCATGACTTGGGGACATCTGACTCTGTTTTCAAATACCTGAAACTAAGTCAGACACAGATGGAATTTATTACACAACTTAATAACTACCAGTTCCTTTTGTTGGTAAATACTATATACTGGAAACATGGTATTTACAGGTATTTTACTGTGTTTAAATGTTCAATTACTTAGCCTATAAAACACAGGTTTTTTTTAAATTTTTTAGGTTTAATTTTATACAGTTCAGGCAAAATTGCCAAATGAACACATAAAATGAAATGACTTGCTAAAGAATTGCAGTCTTTCAATGAATCATCATACATTCTTTCTGAAAATATGACGTGTTGTATAAGAAATCTAGCTTCATTTTTCAAGAATAAATTGCTGCAATTATATGTAGAAAATAATTTATTCTACATATACAATCTGGCTAGGAATACAATTAGAAAAAATGTTAACAAGCCACACTTTAAAAATTAATGCAAAAGTCTTGATAATATCTGTAATTTTTCACCAGTTTTATCATTTCTTCCCATTCTCAGATGGGGATTTTGCAAAATGGTTTTTCAAAACATGAGATACTAATAAAAATTCCATTATGTGACAGAAAACGTCATTGCTTTCAGATTAAGTAATAAACATTTAGAAACTTATTTTCAACAATATTTCATTAAGGTACATTGATTGCATGTACTTTTCACACAGTAAAAAGATTAATGAAACAAAAATAAATACCTGGAATTCAAAAGGTTACAATGATGCAGTTATTTCTTTGATTTTGAACTAGATTCATTTTATAAGAAACTACTTTTCCCTGAAACAGGTATTAATTGAATTCTAATGTGGATATTGTTCGTTTTTGTCCCCAGAGCACGTATCTCCAGGTGTTTGATAGGGAACAGAACACAGCCTAAAACTGGTCAGTACCAGTTGAAATTAAGTACCAGTACCTTTGAAATTAAGTAAAGGAGGCTTGTGTTACATCTTAATGAGTTTATAAGACTTCTATTCAAATCCCTTTAAGCTTTCAGTTGAGGTATGTTATGAAGCTGCCTACTTATAGGTCTTCTTGCTACAAATGCAGACTTTCGGTGTGGGTCTGAGGGTTTCCCTCGTGGGCAGGTTCTTCTTGGCAGGCCCATGGCCCGGCAGGGCTAGGATGTGAGGAGCTGGAGACCGGGTGGAGGCAGGGATGAGGGTCCTGGGATCTGATGTGGCATCCTGGGCCATGGGCAGGGTGAGGACAGTCAGCCCTCCCTGGGGGAGGCTGGGCAGGGACAGTCAGTGCCCAGGACGCTGACACCCTCTTGGTGTGTCCCCTGGATGAGTTAGTGTTGTTTCACTTCCCATGGGTAGCCCTGAGGTGGGTCCCTGGCCATGGGTCTGCCTGTGCCCCAGCTGCTGGGGCAGAGCCAACAAGCTGCACCCCCATGGGAGTACAACAGGGCTTCTCCCCTTGCCTGTCACAGGGAAATTAGATGTTATTGCAGGAATTTACTTGACTAAAATCTTTGGGATTTGGCCCAAGCTGCTTTATAGACTTTATATTGGGAAATTGCTCCTGTTGTCACTGAAGTGCAGCTGGGGAAGGTGTTGCCTGTTCAGTTGCCCCCCGGAATCCCTCACCGCTGTTTAGGCCAGGTGGCCCGGACTAGAGAGCCCCATATCTAACTGAGACTGTAAATGGGACTTATTCAGCAGACAGTAGTTACACAAGCTGGCACCTCCTCAGGACATGGCTGGTAACATTCCTTACTTTCGCAATAAGTTGTCATCATATTTCTAATGAGCACAAAGAGGTAGGCACCTCCAGGTTCTTTTGATGCCATGGTTCGGAATTTGCTTAACTCCAGTTCAGTGGGAAACATGCTTTTCCCACCCACACTGCTTCTGGTAGCTGCCTGAATGTCTCTGAGAACCTTCTACACAAACACTGATCAAACCATGCCATGCTTTGGAGAAAGTCCACTGCAGGACAATCAGAATGATTGACAGTATAGAAAAAATAACCCATGAGAAAAGCTTTGTTTAGTTTAAACAAGGGGGCTGAAAGGAGATGTGAGAAAAAATCTTCAACAGGCTGCTGCAAAAATGGCTGAATACAGTCTGTTTCTTGTTGTCATGGTGAATTGGACAAGAAACAGTGAGCATAAATTGCAGCAAGGGGCAAAGTAAAAGGTTTGAAAAGCAAAGAGCTGGAACACCTAAAAATGCCCCCAAAGCTGTCAAATTTCCATCCCTGGAAATTTCTACAGAGATGTTAAATGACATCTGCAAAGAAGAGGAAAAATGATCTGCCAAATTCTCTTCTAGCTCTATCATCTGTGATTCCATAGCTCACAATGTGTGGCTGATAAATTACAGCCTGAGGTACCCATGTATATCATTGATGACTCTATTTGTCATAAACTGACGGAATTTTATACATTTGTATATGTACATGGACATCTAAGTATCAAAAAATATCAAACCCAATTGTCTGAAATATATGGCTAAATGTGATTTCACTCTCTGCAGGAACTGCTGATTGTAACAAACTGAAATATGTCTTCAGTAGCAGTGCCATTTTACCAGAGGAGGCACAAACACTTTGATCAGTCCTATCGCAACATCCAAACAAGATATGTACTTGAAGAATATGCAGCAAGAAAGTAAGTGCCTTGTATCTTACATATGGATCATAGAGAAGTTTCTGTTTTGGGTAATCAGTTCTTAGAATCAAGATATTTAGCTTCCTTCTCTGTTCCCCAAAACTGTGATTTATTCAGAATGGTAGTTTACAAATTCCTTCCATTGGGATGCTTGTCTATAGTGTGCCACCAGCATAACTAGGCTTTCTAGCTACATTGCAATACAACCACACAGACATTTTACCTCAAGATCTGTCTTGTTTACTATTTCCAAATTGGAAATTATTTCTTTTAGGCTTCAATTGAAACTGACTTAAAAAAAAAAAAAATTGTCATGAAACTTGTAAATCACAGAAACAATTTTTTACCCGTTCTTCCATGTGACATGAGGATATCTTGTCTCCTGAAGCTGGCTATTCTTAATTATAGTTTTGGTCATTCAATTTCCTTTTTAAAAATGAAATAGAGGTTTAACTCCTCTCGTGAAATCTCAGAGTTTTAGCCACAAGATACATGTTCTTTGTATTTCGAAGCGTGGAGGTTTGAATCTTGGCTGCTTAAGAATCACTGTCCTCCCTCCTCAGTAATTAAGATGCCTAATTATCTGTCTAGCTTGTCCAGCTTCCCTTATGGAAGACGAGAGTTTATGCAGAAGGTTTTGTGAAGTACAGAAAGGCAGGAATATTTAGAAATAGAAAATGTTGTAGGAATTCTGTATGATTTGTATATTAGACAGGTTGGTACCCTCATGGTTCACTGAAGTGCTATCACAGCACTTGAATGACTGAAGACTGAGATAAGTATAAATTTAATAGAACTGAATGAAATAAAATGCCTAATAATCTCCAGTGACAGACGATGAGCATTAAGCCCTTGAAGGGCAAGTGAGAAGCAGCACCCTAGTGCAGTCAGGGAGGGATGCAAAACAGGTTTCCCACTGAACAGTGCTTGGTCATGGTATTCAGCTCATTTAAAGTTGTTTCTTATACTTTTGAGTTCATGAATTGCTGGGTTATAACAATGTCTTTTATATTTGAAGGGCTGCTTCAAGACAGGCTGCTTATTATGAATCAACTGGCTTGGGAAAAACAACATGTAGACTCTGTGCCAGGAGGGCACGCACCTTGGCTCATGAAGCAATACAAGAATCCAGGAAAAGGTAAAGCTTTGTTTGTCCCATCTGACCTGTGTAGTGGCTCTGGTGCTATTTAGTATCACTCTTTTGCCCAGTCTCTTTTCAGAGTTGAAAAGACTGGAGGCTTCTCTGTCACTGTTCTTCAGTAATCTATTTTGGCTGGAATACTAAATGACTGAGTGTCACTTTCAATCTCACATTTCAACCTAGTGTTGTTTCCCTAATCCCCGCTCTGACCCTTGAAAACAGCTTTAAAACCAAAATAAAGTAGAATCTGCCTGGGATCAAAACCTCAATTTTTAACTGATTCACTTCACTATTCCTAAATTTCTGACTTAGATCAATTTAAATATTTTGAGTTCTTTCCTTAATATCAAGAGGATTCACTGTCACATCTCAGTTACAGCCTTGATATGAAGTCCTATAGTAAATGTGCTGACAGCAATATTCCTGTTAGTGAATTTGACTGTTTCTTCTCTGCCATACTCTACAATGACTGCACTAAAGACATAGAGAATTTATACTACAAGAATGAATTCTGCATTGTTTGTAGAAAATGTGTTGCGAAAATCATATAGATTCCTATGGTTCTGGTACTTCGATTGTTTTTTAATATATGTCCTAGAAACAGAATGTTCTAGGAATATCAAACTAATTTGTATACTCTATTTTTTTTAAAACTCTCTTAATTTTTATCAATATAAAAAATACATGGCAGAAAAAGGCCGGTATATAAAGTACATTGAAATGGTACAAAGAAATATTTTTAAAATACTAGACAAATAATGTCTTGATCTACTGCTCACTGAAGCTTATGCAAATCTTCTCATTTGCTTCACAGCATGTTGGGTTATGCTTTAAGAGTCTTACTATACTCTACAATGACAGTCATGTTAGAAATGCCTGATATTCAGCTCCCTCCCTTTGTTCTGGTGGCAAGGCAAAGAGTAGCCTAGGTTGATTACTGAATCAGCATGAATGCAGGAACACAAGCTAGCTCCTTCTAAAAATGTTTATGAGTTGGTTTTTTTAGGAATTCTAAAAAATCTATGGAGTTAGATTGTCAGGGAACAACCCATAAATGTCTCAAAACGTTGTCTTTTATTTTTCAAAATGTTGTCTTTTCCTGGTAATTTCTATAATACTTCCTGCTCACCCTTCTCCAAGGACAGCTTTTTTTGCATGCAGTCATTCATCAGATCACCAAGATGTGAACACCTTGGTCTGTATCTTTCGGGTGAGGTCAGCTGATACAGCCCACGGAGCTATCACAGCTGGGTGCTAGAGCCAGGTGCTAGAGCCAAAGGCACACCATAAGCAAGGCCCAACTGTTACCAGGGTGTGAGCAGTCACAGAACATGCCTTCATTCCTCTTCCTTCTTGTGTCCATGGGAAGGAAAATTAGGGGCCAGAAGGAAGCCAGGCAGGTTCTTGATCTTGATTACCAGAGGACTAAGACCATGAGGTACCACATCGATGTGACCATGCCCAGCTTTCAAGACCTGAAGCTATGGCACCATATATACAGGGGGAAAGAAAATGAAGGAAAATTCATATTCATTTCACATGCTCATTAGGATAGGCAGATAGGCTCTAAGAGTAATTTCTAAACTCGATTTTACACCTTATGATATGGTTTTGGAGCCCTCAGTTGCCTAATGTGTATGAGTGACAATCTTAAAGCTTCATATTGGTTGCTCTTACCTGATGTTTTTTCTTGTCATACAGGACTCATGAACAAAAGTCTCATGCAAGTGAAGAGAAAAGGATCCGGTTTGCCAGTGAGTTGTCTGCTTTGGAAAAAGAGATTCACACAGCCAGACACCATGCTAGGGAACATCTGGATAGACTTGCTATACAAAGGATGGTACAGTGCTGAAACTTTTTGTGCTTATCCAAGCGGAATTATAAGATATACTGAAATTTAGGCCTGTGTTTCAAATACCAGTAGAGGTTTAGCATCTTTTAATTGTGTGGATTTAAGATTAGATCTTCTACCCTATTTGAGTGTGGTGCTAGATGTTCCTTTTCTTTTCCTATGTTTAATAGGTAGAAGAAAATATGGCTCTGGAAAGACACGCTCTTGAGGAAAGTATAAGTCGAGCTCCTGAAATTCTAGTGCGCCTGAGGTCTCACACTGTCTGGGAAAAGATGTCTGTGAGCCTTTGCTTCACTGTCCAGGGATTTCCCACCCCTGTTGTACAATGGTAAGAGACCGGCGTTTCCTAGCCCTCTAAAAATGTTGTTAAGCTTTTTTCATTTGGAAGTTATGGCATAACTGGTAAGTGTCACATACATAATGGCTATGTTAAACCCCTTTATAATCCTCATAGATGTGCTGGATTGTAGCAGTTGATACTGCAGTGGAAGGAGTGGGAGGACTACTTACTGAGTGGCCCGGTGCAGTACGAGAAGCAAACCTGAGTATTTCAGAAAGACGACTGTGGAAGGCATTCCAGTCTTTTTGGCAATTGAGTTCTCTGATGAAGTAGCAAATGGCAAAACAGCTCACAGGCTTTTGCTAAGCCTGGGTGAAGTTGCACAGCACCATTGTTGGTATGGGCTGTATCCACTTTCAGTTTGTGACAGCCTCTGTTGAGGTGGATACGAATGTAACATACCTAAAACTGCTCTCCTTTCCAGACAAGCACTGTCCTATATATGTGAGAGCCCCAGGCTGGATTGTGAAGGTCTAACCTGAGGCACAATCCTGTGTTATTCCCCTTGTTTGTGCCAAAGTGCTTTACTGTGATCCAAGACAAAGTTTGCTTCGTGTGTGTCAGGGCTAGTGGACCGGAAAGTTCAAGTCACATGCCATCTTCTCTCTGCTTCACTGCCTGCTCCCCTGGTTTGGGCGCACGTCTTCTCTTTCCACTTTCTTACTGCAGTGATGGTCCCCCTTTGCCTTAATGGTCCAACGTGTATCTATCCATATCTACTGGAAAATGCTCTAACCAGGTAGAGAAGATTTATAGACAGAGCTCAGACGATAGTAAATGATATCTGGGTGTAAAAATCTACTAAATGAATGCACTGAATAGTACCTGATACTAATGAGTTCATTTTTTCTTGATTGTCAGGTACAAAAATGAGGAATTGATTACCCCTGCAAGTGATCCAGTAAAGTACAGGATTGAAAGCAAATATGGAGTACATGTGTTGCATATAAACAGGTAGATTATTCTGGGGAATACAACAGTTTTTTATACTCTATACAAAGTATTTTATGTCAAATACAATTAAAAATTCACACAAAGACTGCAAGAGAGTTGTTAAATTCAGCACACTTCTCTGTTGGTACTTATATTTAAGCCAGAGAATGTTCACTAAGTTGCTGAATATTAAATCATGAAAATGAAAAGAAAAAAAATAGATATTTCTATTATTTAACTCCAGCAGTCTACAAGAAAATAGAAAAGAAGAGGTAAGCATCTGGAAGAACAGGTAAAAGCTGAAAGAATAACCAAAAGGAAGTTTCTTTTTAATTAGAATTATATCTTCTCAGCATTCAAAGTGGAAAATTGTCTGTGTATTTTATGGTCTCACCATGATGAAGCTCTTTAAGGTAAGCAAAAATTAGGCTGGTCAGGGCAAGGCTGCTTAGTCTTCAGTATTTGTTTTATTTTGTTATGTTCTGTTTACTTTTTGATCTCCATTTCTTTGTTCTGCAAAAGGTAGGGAAGTGTAAACTATTTTTTTTAAAAGGTTCTAAAGGAATTAATTTTAATTTAATTAATTCTATTTTTCAAAATTATGTTAACCTTGTGGTACAAAAAAATGCCTGGGTAGAACAGCTTCCCAAAGGAATCCCATGCTGTCCTAATCAATTGAAATATTGCATGCTAGATGTGACTCAACACAAGTTTTTTGTTTTTTTTTTTAATAAAAACCCAAAGAAAAATGAGGGCATGACTGTGGTGTTTAAAAAGAAAATTAATATCTAGAGCAGAGACACAAAACCCCCATTTTAATTTCTCCAGAACATGAGCATCAGCTGTGCTGAAACAGCTGGAATATTTGTGGCTAACGCTTAGCTGGCCAAACATTTCATCTTCTACCCTGTCTCCATCTGTCAGCAGTGGAAGCAGCCCTGAGCACAGCCTTGTGGCATTAGTACAGAAAATAAGTGCATCATTCCTTCTGCTTTTGGGAAGGACTGTTTGCCTTTGTCATCCTGCAGCTATGTCCAGCACAACTGTTCACCTTTTCATAGCTCAGGATGGGAGAAACATCTACAGAATATGGCAGCAAGAATCACGATGTTGCTTTTTAAGAAGTAGCAGTACTCTGGAGTACTTCTAAGGTGCTTGTAATCTTCTACCCCCACATCATGGATAACTTGCTGACTGCTCTCTGTATCCTTGAGATGTCTCAACGCAGCTGATTCTTCCTACCATCATTACTTCTGGAGTTAAGAGCAGAAGGTGAAAAGATAAAAACAGGCTGTCTTCTTGCAATCCTCTCCCTTGCAGCAGAGTAAATGGAAAATGCTCTCCTTTATCTGGGTATGTGTGTGACAGCCAGGAGATGAAACTTCAGTGACTCCCTGTCAGTGAGTGACTGTGACTGTGTTTATTTCCCTTGGTTAGTGTCCATGAGTGACTGCTTGGTGAGTCCACATGCTGGATATGTAGTACATAGGTTCCTTTTGTGACATTTTGGAAGTAAGTGGCTTTTTGAAGAAATGAGAATCAATGTTGATGCTGCTTTCTGAGCATCTATAACCGTCAGGCTGAAGGGTAATAATGGCTTATGGATATCCCCCTGGTGCTTTTTTTTCTTTTTCCTGTGCTGGGTATCTGTCATGTAGACACCATCCACAATCAGCTTTGGGGGTGTTCAGACCCAGCCATATTTATTCAGACATACCACAACAGAGTAATTTATTGGTACCCACACAGGTTCCCACATCCACCCATCATCACCCACTGTTTACTATTCCCAGACCTGTATGTATTCATGCAGGCTCCCTCATGTTCAACCAAGCTGCCATCTTCAGAGACTGTTGCTCTGTGTTGCTTTCATTCTGTCTGGTAGTGTGGTCTTTTTGCCACCTAAAGATGCCTGGCTGGTCTCCTACAGGTTTCTCTTTTCCATTTAAAAGAATAGTGGGGGATTGTTATGATTTATTTCCCATAGAGTTATACAGTTTATTCAATTAAAATTTCTAATCTTAGATTTATTTCTTTATTAGTATTCTATTTTATTTCAAAACTTAACCATCGGCTGTATTTTCTGTCCCAAATGACAGAAAATCAATATGCAGGAAGTGGAAGAACCTTTTGATAGTACATTACTAATATTAGGTGTTTCTCATATTGAAAACAATGGATGTATAGCTAGTGGTTAAAAATATATGTATTATTAATGCTTTTATACAAACATGTATCAATTAACTCTGGATCTTCCGTACGTATCTTTGTTCTTTGTGCACATATATTTGGAGTATTTTTTTTCATGGAGGGTGGGTGGATGGGGGGTGGGTGGGGAAGTAGAACTGTTGGGATTTTCTACCTATCCACTTCTGTGCTCTTCTCAGCTGTTCATACCAAAGTGCTGAGCTACATGCCATCTGATCCGCAGCCACTCAGAACGGCCCTGGAATTTCTTGGCTGCCTTTCTAGTGCTTCAGTGAAGCTCAGGGAGTGAACTTTTCCTTCTGATGCAAGTGTGATATTTATTCCTACGAGTATTCCTTGATCCCAGTGGAAAAATTCTTGAGGTGACCAGAATGTAACGGTGTCATCTTAAAGTAGTAACTGGACACAATTTCATCCCCCTGTTTGCTGTCTTCTAGGGCCCATAAGCCTATACAGTGACCGGATCATTTTCATTTCTCTGTCTCATATTTTTATGATGTTCTGTGCTCAATTTACCACATTTTCTGCATGCATTCAACACTATCATTATCATATAGTGCCTCTTTCTTGCTTCTTTTAGTTTTCTTCAATTGGGAGCTTCAGCTCAAGGTCTCCCTTGAGCGTAAAGAAAAGGGAATTGGAGTGTCATTATATTTTTTGCACGTAATTGGAGGAGAATAGATATGGCCAGCCTGCACTGGGGTAGTGATTTGTTCCGTCTTTCATCTACCTTCTAATAGGTGATTCAGAGAAGACTGTGAGGAATCCTCTGAGGGAAAGCTACCAGTAGTTGAAGGGATTGAGACATGCCTAAGAATGTGAGGGTTTGTTCAAAATTTATTTCTTTATCCCACCTAATTTAACTATGGGTAGGCATATAATACAAGATTTCTATATCAGAGGTAGTCAAGATGAGGATGCCCTGTTGCTTTATAACATATCTGCAAAATATTTTCTTAGTGTGTATCTTAGTATTCTTGATTTCTTAGTTGCAGCTGCTACTTGTTTAACAAAAGGCTTTGGGTTTTTGTTTGTTTGTGCCTTTACTGTGATGCCACCTTAAATGAATCACTTAGCTTTATGCAACTGTGAATGGCTATATTACATTTTCTCATATGTTGGCTGAGGCACAGAGGGAACAGCAGCATGCCCCTGGCTGGGGACATTCCACCCCCCACCCCTCCAGTGAGCAGGCAGGTGAGCTGATAGGGGCTGGATGGTAGAAGGGTTGAGGAAGCAAGTTTGATTTTCCAGAGCACTGTCAGTCAGTGTGATGTGGCTGCACAGGCTCACCTGTACAAGGCCCAAAGTTTGGCAGTATTTTGTCTTTTGTTAGGGCCCTCTCCCTTGCCTGTTTCATTAAGTCATCCCTTAAGTGCTTGAAATTGCAGCAGGAAAGGTTTGTGGTTGCATCGACAGCAATGTGTGGCACAGCCAGCAGAGCGCACTGTGATACCTGCTGCCAGCAGGCAGAGCTAGCCCTCCGATCAGGCCCTCCACTCCTCAGCACCACCAGCGTTGCTTTAAAAAAAAACGAAAAAAAAAGCTTAAAACTTGAATGAGCCTCCTCTTCTAACTATTCTCGTTTAACAAATGGGGCTGTGCAGTCACTACAGCGCTATTTTAGTGATTAGGCACAAAAAGCTTGAGATGATTTGATGTGGAGAGATAGGCCTGTCCTTTCTCCTGAGGTGGGTGGCAGCAGAGCGGAGCAGGGTCATTGCGGCGGAGGCAGTCCTCGGGCGTACAAGGCAGAGCCTTTGAGCTGTACAGGGTTGCTTGGGTGATAAACTGCAGCTCCCAGGGCTTTGCGGGTATGCAGTACCAGTGAGTATATAGGCAGCAGGCATGGTGTACTTGTGCTCTTTTTTTCCTTGCTGAAATGTAAACAACGGCCCCCAAATGAAACGATCTGTGATCTTCTGACCCATCAGTCACTGTCCCCTGCAAGCCGCAATAGTTGCGAGCTCGAGGAAGTGGTCACCTCACAACAGAGGTCCCCTCGTCAGTAAAACCAAACCCCAGCCAAACAAAAAGAATCACTCAGGTTCAGTCTGACTGAAGAACCAGAACATGAGATGGTAATACTGTAAAGTATTTTTACATTGTGATGTCATATAGCCATAACACTGAAAATTGTGTCATTTGGATTCAAAGGAGGCAATTTTAACTCTGTAATTTACTACATACTGCCTCCTGTTCTTGTCATGCACTGAATTGTGTTCCAATTCAGGCAAAAATGTTGTTTTAGCCTTAGCTCCTGTGTTTAAATCTACACTAGGCAGACAGATGAAAATATGCATTTTAAACAGATCTATCTACCTGGGGAATATTCCCCGCACAAACATTAGCACTTCAGAACCTCATGTGGATTCAGGGCAATTTAATTTTCACAGAAAGTATTAGTATCTTGGGACAGATACAGCTCTGCACTCACACTTCATGCTATCTAAATGTACTCCATGCATATTTTATCTGACCTTTGTAAAGGTTGGAAAACACATTCTCCATCATGATGCAAGAGTAACTGTCGGAGAGACCACACCTTGGCCTCCTGGGTACTTCAAATATTATTTCTAACTGGTTTTGACTCAATGCACTTTACAGTGCAATTTAGGGAATCTAGGATTTTTAGCATACGGGAAAGTAGATAGTTTCCTAAATAATCCTCAGTCTGAGAGTTATCTGGCATGAAAGGAGGGTCAGGACCTTATGTGACTTGCCGTCCTATCCAACTTTCTTCAGAATGGGTCTTAAACAAATGTGCTGTGTAGCTCTTAAGTATTAACCCTATAAACTTCCAAGAACATATTTGACGGCATTCTATTGAGTACTAAGCTATCTAAGATGGTTTGATTTTCCTCCTGGAAAGTCAGGTTAGAGATCATAGCAAGAAATTATAAAATGCTTCCAAAGGCAGTGACCTCCAGAAAATAGGTAGAGTTGTTATGACTTCTTAAATAGCAGAAAGTGCTTGGCCTGCAGGATTGTTACATGTATGTTCATAATAACCGTACATGCCTTGTTTCTCCTCATAAAACCAAAGGATATGGTAAGAGTGTAGTCAGTCATTTGGTCAGTAACTTGTTCTTTTATTCTTCCTGAGAATAATAACTTTTGTCAAATAGTTGCTTTCAGACACTGAACTTCTTGATCTAAAGAAACAACACATTTGTGAATCTCCTAACTGTTCTAGAGACTTTTAGGATCATATTCTGTTATCTCTACCTTGGAGACCATCACAAACAGGAAAATATCATCAAATGATGTTTTGTGCTGTTCCTTATGAGACCAAAAATATGGGGAAGGATGAGCACAGATATATGTCCATTTGAAAAGTTAATCAGCTATCTGCCATTCTGCTTCTTCATTTTAGGGAGACGATTTTGCTGTTCTTACACCACTACATTTCTGATGCTTTGAGTGGTCTAGCACAGACCGGGGCCACGTGTTTGTTCAAATTACACATTTCTATAGTTTCAGGATTATTTTTACACCACCTTGGGTTAATGATAAATCAATCTTTAGAGCCTAAATCCTATGTAATTCTTATAGAAATTTGTTCCTATTGACTATTTTATCTGTTGTTTTGCTGGAAAATGAAGCCAACACTGACAGCAGATGATGACTACTTTAAAGTGATACTTAATCAGAGTTAACCTCAGTTAAGATATAATGATATTTTATCTTTGTTGTCAACACTGTAACAATGAGATGTTGAAGAGCAGTTAAGTTGGATTTGACAGATGCAAAGCAGCCTGAAGTGATGCTTTGCTTATGCGAGGGAATGACCTAATACAGCAATGATGAGGTAGTGTTTGTGACTCAGTTGTGATACAGGTGCTCTATGCTGTCTAAATCATGTCCAGCCCAGGGATGGATCAGCATGCCATCAGCAAACACAGCATGGCTTCCTCAGCACATGCCTTGCCAGATGTAAGTGTGCACTGTTCTTCTTTAGGGTCTAGCTCACCCAGGAGAAACCTGCACATGTAGGTGGTAGGAAGACACTGTGCACCTCTGTAGGTCTTTGAGCAGGATGGTGAGTGGCGTGGACTGTGAGCTGGAGAGCAGGAAGCCTTTATAGGGCATGTATCTAGGGCAAGGCCTGCAGGGTATGCTATAGCATATATGTGCCACCAATGCCTAGGAATTGCACTCCTTAACTCTGCCTGACATCATAAATCGAAGATGTGACCTCCTGGCATGGGTTAGACTAATCTTCTTGTCCTTCAGGACATCCAGACTGTTTTCTGGAAATGGTCCCTTACCATCTCTTCAGCTGTGTCCAGGAATCCTTTTGGCGAGCTGGCACGTACCAAGGCATACCAAGGGCTGCTCTAACATATCAGCACTACCAGACCAAGATTCAGTTTCTGGGGACAAATAATCTAACAATGTATAATTTAATAATATGTAATATATATTATTAAATACACTATGTACTGTTTACTGTATATTCTCTATATATCTCCTTGAAGTAGGGATGTAGTACAGAGTGATGAGAACACCTCACAGTTCCAGTACAGTTAATTCTGTGATGCCCCTTCTTGTAAGAAATTTTTGAGATGCTTCATTTGTAGTTAGCCTTTTTCATTACAGCAAGACACTGTACTAGGCTGTGGTAAATGTATGAACTATGTACATCTCAGTATAGAGACATTATAACATGACTTGGGAAGAAGGCCTGTGCTACAGTTTTACCTTGCTTTTGCCATTTTACCACCCAAGTGTTAAATAGTGTGAAGCTGGGATAGTAAAAAAAATATATTCTTCTTAATTTAACTTAAGAAGTTAGTGCAAAGATGCCAAGTCTGACAGCTTTCAAGCAAGTCCAAAATCAGTTAAGCTTTATAACCCAAATATTAAATAATGTTGAGGCTAGTATTTTGATTATTTAAAATTGTTTTTCAGACTGACTTTGCTTGCCCAGACTGTAGTAGGGCACTCAAGGGCTTCATACCCAAGTGCAGGCTTTTTAAGTGACCTAAACTTAGGACTTACCCCTCTGTTTTTAATAATTAATTGTATGATAAATTGTATTTTTCTGCTTTATTTTGTGAAATGTGTGGCTGAAGAGTTGCCTTCAGGAGGAGCTGTTGGTCCTGTATGTTTAGAGAGATAAATCTCAATTTAGTAGAGCTTTCATCAAGTTGTGTTTTAGACATCACAGTACAGATAGTATCATTTTTGTGATATGACACTGTCCAGACTATATGCAAGAGCTGAAAAATAGGTGTCTGATGTGCCTGTCACAGGTGCTATATACCCCAAAAACTGGCATCCTTTTATGCAATTTACATCAAACAATTTTACATATTCTTTCTTCTCCCACACCTGGGATATATGACCTCTTAGAAGACAGGTGCAACCAGAATTTCATCCCTTTCATTTGGCAGTTGCCAAGAAGTTAAAATTTGTTCTTCTCAGAGGAAAGTAACTGCATGTATGCAGAACATTGTGTCTCATCACTGGAAATTTCTGAATGGCCTCTATTAAATACACTACTAAATAAACTGCAGAGAAGCAGGATTTAATTGTTTCAGACAACACTCTGATTAGCTGATGGTCAACCTAATAGAAATTCCAAGAAAAAAAAAATCAACAATTTTGTTTGATATACATATTGTAGAATACTTGACTAATGGAAAAGTTCAAGAAAAAATATTGAATTGGACCAAATAATAAATTTCATTCATTCAAAACTAAACCACTTTATTTCATATGATGTCTCTGAAAACAAAACAGAAGTAAATGCTGTAATATTTTTTTAAAATTAGAATATTCATCCTGAAATGTAAAAATGAAATATTCTACACTTTTTTTTTCCAAAATATTTCTTCATCTGGACTAAATTCTTTCAGCAAAATCGAGGAAATCTCATTCTACCCAAATCTGCATTTTAATGAAAACTAGTCCCAAATATTTTTAACTTCTACTAATCAGTAGAAGTTAAATAATCTTAGCAAATAATTTTATTTCAATTGTAAATTTAAGTAATTGCACCAAAAATATATATTTGCACATAATTTAGTTTCCTTTACTTCAATTATATGGTAAGAGTTCTTCTCCTTACCTACTCCATTTTAAATAAGAAAATATTGGGACATCAAAGTTTGTACCTATATCTTAACATCTGGCTTTATATCTACTGATAAAAATTCCCCTTCAAGGAAAGATGTAGTAAGTGAGAAAAGCTAGGTCCTATTTTACATAAAGTAACTATTTTTTGCTCTATTTTTCATTATATTTTCCTAACATAATAAATATATTTTCTCACTAAAATTATGTATCAAGCAAAACCATCTATGCCCATTAAAAATTTTGGTTATTTCCCCTGGTTTTATATCATTTCCTCTGGACTGCCTAAGGAGATAAGAGGCAAAAAATGCCTGTATTTGCCTGCTGGAAATACCCATAAAGAAGGAATTTCTGCAAGCATCACATGTACTTTTCTTCCATGTCTCTTTCTTAAAATATGTGGCAGAAGGGCAAGATGGATCAAGGAAGAAGGTTACATTCAGAAACGGAATAGCCAGACTGGCATCCTGCCACTATCTCCTTTTGATAATTCTCTAAAGGTCATTTCTAGTTTGTTCAAATTAATGCAGCCTATACACTAAACTGTGACAAAACTGCAGTAAAAAACAGTACCAGCTTTGTAATTGTCTTTCCTCGACATCTTGCACTGTGTGACACCGGCATAAATCTTTATACACGTTCTTGGGGTTGACATATTTTGGTTTGTAATATCAATCATTAAGAGAATTTGTATTTGGATAAAGAGGCATCTGTTTTTCTCCTTCTCCTTTTCAGAGCTGATTTTGATGATTCTGCTACCTATTCAGCAGTTGCAACAAATGTCCATGGGCAAGCATCAACTAATTGTGCTGTGATTGTGCGAAGTAAGTCCTATTTCATGATTAAACCACAGAATAAATATAATACACCTGTCACTGAATGTTTATTTTTCGTTTATTTATAGGGTTCAGAGACAATGAACAGCCTCACCCAGCTGGGATAATGCCCTTCCACTGTAAGCATTTTTTTCTTTTTGCTTAGATATGTACTCTTACCAGAGTAATGCTTTACAGATGAGAAAATTGGATAAAGCTTGCTACTTCTGGCTTTGCCTTCTAAGCAGTCAGTTACAACAGGAGCTGTCCAGATGCTTTTGCTTTCCCAGTTGCATTTCTAGATCAGCATACAGTATACAGAGCGCTACAACTCCTGTTCGGATTGGACGGTAATTTGTTTGTGTCAAGTACAATTTACTTGTACTCAAGAATGTTTTCATTTTCTCATGCATAGTGCCCTTGTCATATGATGTCTGCTTTACTCACATTGATGTCCAGTTTCTGGAAAAGTTTGGAGTCACATTTGGAACTGAAGGTGAAACACTGACCCTGAAGTGTTCTATGCTGATCACTCCAGACCTTAAAAGACTACGACCTCGTGCTGAGTGGTATAGAGACGGTAAGTTAATGCATTGAGTAGAAGCTATCTGGAAAATGCTGGAGAAAACACTGAGGACACAGATTAGGCTTAGAACATGAGATTCTCAGAATTAAATTGGAAATAGAGCAAAAAAATACCTCTAGTTAGAATTTATAAACCTGCATTCTCTTTCAATAAGTGATGTGGTCATCCTTTCTTTGAGCATCCATTTACAGCAACAGGAGGTAATCTCATGCTATCTAATAACACAGTAGTTAGAACATGTACTGACTAGGTGGAGATCCAAACTCACTTCCTGAATTTGACCATGTTTATAAGTGAATGCTGTTACCACTATGTGGAAGGGTATTCACAGAGCAGTAAATTAAAGTTTGAAACACTGAGGTGTGGGCATGGGCCTCCACTTCCATCTTGCTATAGTATTTATTGCAAATTTTATATTAAAATCAATATAAAATATAGTTCAAAAATACAAGAACCAGGCCTGAAAGACATACTTTTGCTCTGTTGTTTAAGTGCCATGTTGGTAGTTGCTTTCCTTGCCTCTTCTGTCAGTGAAAAACTATGCTATGCCAAATAAAGCAGTCTTAACAGAAAGTACTAAAAATAACATCACTGCAGTATATGATATGCTGTGGTGGATGGTACACAAACCCTGCATGAGTAATGTTTATTCACCACACCAAAAAAAGGTCTTGAAACATAAAAATAACTACTTAAAATTTAACAGATAGCAGGCTATTGTAGATACCTATCTCACCACTTTTCACCAGCCACAGCCTCTGTGTGGGTTTCTGAAGTAAATATTCTGCCTGAGGATTTAAGGAAAGTCTTGGTTATTTGTGAATGGTGAGGCCTTTCCCCAAAGGGGCTGCATTTGAGAATGGAGGACTCCCAAGACTGATCAGCCTGGTCCCAGGCAAGCTGGCAGAAATGTCCATAGCTGACAAAATGTGGTGCATAAACTAAGAAGTGGCAGTAAGCTTAATAAGGTGGTCAAGAAAACTTAGGACTAGGAAAATCAGAAAAAGAATGCTTTTATTGCTGCTTGTTATGCCTTTTGTTTCATGTACATTATTTTACACAGATTCTCATCCAATCCTTCAGGGAACAGACTGCTACTTACTGTTTCATTCCTATTACTTGATCACTATGGATACTTCATTGTAATGGAACTACTATATGTTACTAAAACAAAAAATATGAAATAGTAGAAATGGGTTTTGTGTTTGGTGAATTATCTAAAATCTAAGGCTCATCCATGAAACCAATTGCTGTTCCCACTGAAGTGTACAGGGATTTGTAACCACTATAAACAATTGCTCACCTCACCATTGAGTTTAGCCATCAGTTTCAATAGTACCTTTACTTTGTCTCCTGCTAGGCCCAGTTTGTCAAGGTGCTAAACCTCTGGAATTTGGGGTTTGGAGCTGCAGCTATGACAAGCTGTTAATTTTCAAGGGATGCCCTGTATTTTTCCACTTTTCCTCCAACATGATTTTTTTTGCACTATGGATAGGTGAACAAATACTTAAGGCCCTTTCAGTTTAACCCTTTATAATGCCAAGATAATTCCCTCTTGTATGTAACAATATGCTCTGTTTTCCCCTTTATTGGACTTAAATTTACCTTCCCTGTGTAAACCTGAGATGAGAACTTCGTATCTTTGAAGCCAGTAGGTTTTTGCTAGTGAATCATATAGGCTTTCATCCCATTATTCTACTTATGTTACAGGAAAATAATATGATACAAACAAGCTTAGATTTGTCCTTTATTGCACATACAATATTTCCAAGAGATGTACAGATGCATCAACTGGCAGAACTTGTTCCCAGACTCAGCAGGAATTTATGCACTATGAACCTCTGCTATGTACAACAGTTCTCTGTGTTGAGATCTTGAGAGCTGGAGGCAATGCATAGATGTAAAAAATGGGAAGGTTAATAATTTTTTCAACAGAATGCCCTTTAGACGTTCTGGGTTTTTTTTGAGAGGTAATATTTAATTCTACTCTTGCACTAAGACAAACTGGAGTTTTCCTAATTTTTTTCAGTTTGTGTAAATCAAATAATAACAACTAAATCCCTGGGAGGGATATGTATGATTTACTTCTAATAATCATTCACAAGAGAAATATGTGTTTATCCAGCATTAATAAGCTTCACACGAGTGAACCTTATTGGAGGTGTCTACTAGACTCCTAGGGGCATATAGTCAATGGAATCAAATCCTCTACAGTGGTTTGGGATTTGACAAACATGAATAAGAGTCTATAGTTCATAGCCCACTCAGAACAATTTAAGATGCTGAAAGAACTAAATCAAAATAATCCTTCAGGAATGTATAACTAATCTGGATATGAGTTCAGCTGGTAACAGGAGCTTTCTGTTATTAATCTCTAATATAATATAAACATTACAAAGCTGTATACTCCAGCATTCTGCAGACATTTATACTGTAATCTAGAATAAAATACTTGAATTCAAAGGGAAAAATCATGGAATGCAGAATTTAGCTGAAACGCAGACCAAAATACATGATGAAAAGAAGCTTCAGGATTTAGCAATCCCCCACTCTTTATATGAATTTGCAGCAGAGTAATGTTTTAGGAAAATGATGTCATGTACTGAGAACAGCATGCAAGGCTTCAGTCACACTGCCTCCAAGGGTTAGTCTCCTGCAGGTTCATTCTTTGGTAAATTCTGGGAGAAGCGACAGAGCGCAACATGTGAATACACTGGGAATTAGAGTGCAGTAGTGAAACCCTGTAATTATAATATTGTTGTGATGGCAAGTGCATCAACACCTGCTCTATCAGAACTTATGAATATGTTTGTGGCCTGCAAAATTTACTCTTTTTCTTGGCTTGTCTAGAAAGTCATCCATCCAGACTGCATTAAAAAAGAGAGCTCCTACTTTCTTAGGGAATCTGGTGGGTCTTTGGCTTTGTGTGAAGGAGAGAAGTTTTCTGCTTTTACAAAACACAACTGTCTCCATAGTTTCTGGTCTCAGGTACACATAAAGGGTGGAAATGGGTGATTTTGGCCTTAATGGACAACAGACTTGCCTATAGTTTCTATATATTAAAACTAGAGAGTCTACAATTCCACTCAAGCTTGGAGTCTAAGTAAGTTATCTGCTTTACCCTAACCCTAACCCTAAGAATTTTTTTCTTCAGGATTTTCCACAGAACTCAAGCTTTTGTTAAAGTTTCTAGGTGTAGACATTTTCTGTTTCATTTAAAGTACTTCATGTCTCTCTACACAAAGTCTCAGTACCATTGTGACACGCATGACAGAAAAGGGACATGCAGATTTTCTAGGTAAGGATCTCATGGGAAGGGATGTGACTGAATTTACTTTGTACTTATCTCAGAAAACAACTGCAGGCTTACGTGATTATGTAATTTACTGCTGTAAGTTTTAATACTGTATATCTTCAAGATGCTTTATTATCTGGATATGTGTCAATTTTTTATACCTTCTTATGCAATTCAACTGGTAGGTGGGAAAACTGATTGCTTTGCAATTGTTTGAGTGTCTGCACTGAAGTGTATTTAAGCAATATAATAATAAATTTTTATAGATATTCGCTCCTTTAAATACAGTCCTGCTGCATTGATTATGATAAATTAGTATGCAATAGGACTTAGGGAGTTAAAAATAAAAAATAATATAATCAATTATTAAAAAGGGTGATATGAGAAAGTCCCTTGGCTAGCATAAAATATCCCGCTCATTCTTTTGCTCTGGTTTCACTAAGCAATCAGATTAATTTGCATTAATCATGGGCCACCACCTCTCACCTGTGAGAGATTCAAATTTAATTTTGTTCACTGCTCAACAGGCATGCCTTGAAGATTTAAATTTGGTGTATATTTATAGCAGTCTTCAGATTAAACTGAAATCTGGTCTTTAAACTTGAAGGAAGAAACTGAGTAATCTAACATTTGACTTGAACAGGTACCAAAACTTATTAAAAATGAAACAAAGCTCTACCCTGTATTCATTACAGAGTATGGCTAGTTTTCATGTCATTGTTTCAAAATGCAGATAATATTTTTCTCTGTCAGTATATTAAAAATTATAGTAATGAAAATTCTGTTGTTGGCACTGCATAGGGTAGCCTAAGACCTCATATTCTCCAGAATTCACTGATTAAATAAGTTTAGAGAGATGCAGCTTACTTTCTGTAGAGTTTTCGGAGTATGAAAGCACTATCACTCTGAATAAAGCTAGTGTAAAGGTTAGTTTGTGCTTCTCATTAGCACAGAGCTGCACCAGGACATAGGCTGTTCTGGCCAGCACAGTAATGTGTCTGATGGGTCTTCTCTTCCAGATGTGCTGATAAAGGACTCCAAGTGGACAAAGCTGTATTTTGGAGAAGGCCAGGCAGCTCTTTCCTTTACACATCTGAACAAAGATGATGAAGGTTTATACACCCTGCGCATGGTTACAAAAGGTGGAGTGAGCGAATACAGTGCATACCTGTTCGTCAGAGGTAAACTTTTCATCTGTTTCTTGAGGAGGAATTTAAAAGAGTAGTAGAAAGATTAGATTTATTAAACAATACCATGTAATAATTGAAGTACAAAATAAATCCATCATCATTTCATAGTAATTTGATTTATATAGTAGTCTGTGCTAGAAAAAATAGTTACCCTACATGAATGGGGAACTTCAAGAGAGACATGCTCCTGAGGACATTTTTTTCGTGAAGAAACAGAGAAATCATTCTTGTGAGGAAACAGCTTATTCCTTTCTTTGCCATCTCCTTTCCTGGTAGGAAATAAACATCTTTGCATACTCCTAGTCCTCACTGTGATGGTTTTAGCTCTAGAGATTGTCAGTTGGGAATAAGCCTTGCTGGACATTTTCATATCCTGTGCCTGGCCTTAGGAATAGGGACAGGAGAAAGTAAAAGAAATATCTCCACCACTCTACAAGTCACAGTCACCTCATTAATTAGAGAAAACAAGCAAAGTAAGAAATTGGCTCACTGAAGAAATAAAGTTTTAACAAGGAACATAGGTAAAAGGAGGTAAATGTATTAAAATAGAATAAAGGTCAGAGTTTTCCCTCACATTTGCATGCACTACTCCCAGTGATGTGAGAATGAGCTTCCGCATGCACCTCTGAGCAGAACTTAGTTTTCATTATTATTTTTTTTTCATTGGAAGATGAGAATATTTCTGGCCGAGCAGTTCTTTCACTCTCTTAAATACATTGGACAACATCCTTGATGATGGCAAACTGGAGCAGCCCCACTGAAGCCATTTGAGCTGTATTAATTTTAAACCTTGTGCTTGGAAATGTATTGAAACCTATGTGTCTTGCAGAAGTGTCATCCAGACAGTTTGTGTGGGGTGGGGAAACATTAATGTTTTTACAAGGAGTTGAGTTCCATCTTCCTCACAGGACTGGTGCAAGGGCTTAATCAACTTTGCAATATGTCCTGAACAGGCCACTCTCCCACCCTGATCTCATTGGAAGCAATTTACTAAAGCTTTCTATTTCCCAATGAACTTGTAAGAAAGAAAGTACCCATTAATATATAATAACTTTCCTAAAAGTCTTTGTTGTGGTGGTGGGCCAATTTTAGGTACCTCTATTGTCCATTTTGTACTATATCTGATCCCTTTGTATGCACAGGGCCCTGGACTTGAGCTATGTCCTCTGGAGTTCCTAGTGTTCTCTATTGGCCTTCCTCTTGCCTTTTTTCATGTAGGCTGTGATATGACACTGAGCACCAGCCATCTCACAACTGGTTAGATTCTATAAATTTAGACTCTGTACAGGGTGTTTTTCTGTTATAGAAATGTTTCTTTGAAGTAAGAGAACTTTACCTGTCAGGAGACTTTGTTAGGAGTTGTGGGTCCACGTCAGTCAACATCTCTCAAAATGAAGCCATAAAAGAGTATCTTAATGGTGAAACATTGATTACTTATGCCTGTTGGTATTGTAAGGCTTTAAATGAAAAGTAGCCTTAGAAACGTACTAGGAGTTTGCAAATCTTTTATTCCTTAAGAGATTTATTTTCCTCAGCTACATGTTCTTTACTGAGTACCTTGGTCTGATCAGTAACCCACTGAGCCACAGCTTTCAGTGGGAAAAAGCATCAAAAACAGATAGGGTAGTTCATCTTTTAATTCTCATGGGAAGTAATAGGTGTTTGATGCCTAAATTTCTTTTCTGTCCTCAAGAATATTCCTGAACGTTTTGATCTATGTGGAGATATAGGCATTATGGACCTGATTCATTAACACAGTGAATTAATGTATAATGAAATCTTTGGGCTCCTATTCATGTAAACAAATGGCACACTGAACTGGAAATCTTCCTTTTTGTCTTTGTGATAGATTTCAGAGGAATCAGGGTCAAAACTGATTTATTTTTATTTGTGGTCCAGATGCTGATGCATTGATTGCGGGAGCACCAGGGGCACCGATGGACGTTAAATGCCATGATGCTAACAGAGACTATGTTATTGTTACTTGGAAACCACCAAACACAACCAGTGAGAGCCCAGTCATTGGATATTTTGTTGATAAGTATGTAGACATTGGGATTTATTTCGTTCATTGCCAAAAACATGTATATAATGAAGGAAAAATAATACCATTATGTCCTTCAATATGGTTCTTTAGATATATATTTACAGACCCTTGGTACTGGAACTTAGTTGCCTGCTTTGTTAAATTACTAGATTGTTCCCTGGCAGACTTTTAGCCCAGATGATCTAGTACCTTCCCAGGCAATTCTGGGCATAGTCTTGGAGTTAGCAAGGGCCGGGGGCCATTCCTAGTAATCATTTGCAGGCAGCCACATTTCATCAGACACTAAAAATGTTCAATAATATGGATGTGGCCAAATAAGAGAATAAGCCCTGGCAATATTTAATTTATAGAAGCCAGAATCCATGGGCATCTTGAATTAGATTTAGCCTCTTTAATCTGTATACTGCAAAAGCTGAAATCTAGGATTTATTACATTATCTTTTTATTTCTGCCTTAACTGTGGTACAGCAGGATATCAAGGCATGGGCTCCCAGGAGCTGGTAGTTTAAATCAGAATGGCAGTCCTCCCTCCTCCAGCATGCTTTGCACTTTGCTGGAGTTTCAGCTCAATGCAGGCAGCCAGAGAACAGGGGATCCAAGCTTTGTTTTGCAAGTCTCTTTCAATGAAGCACATGCTTGCCTCTTGTAGCCAGAGCAGAACATCTGATGCTTAGTGTCTGAAACTGCCAGTCAGCAAAAACATTACTGAAATGATTTTATAATGTATACTGCTCTAGACTTACAAGCCATGTTTGTAGCTCATTGCTATTTGCTACCCTGTAATTTGGTGTAGTTATGTGACAACTGCCTGAGAACTGCTGGAAAATGTTGACTTATGAATGGCAGCCAGTATGAGGAAATTAACTTAAGCCCTGGGGTCTCTACCACTTATATCCAATTTGTGCAGTGCATAGATCATGGGAGTATTTCTCCCGTTTTCTGTATAATCTAGTCAGCTGTGCCTTTGGACATTTTGCTTGGATTACTGCAGTGCCAGGGAGCCCTGGATTATGACCCTATTTTTCCTGTTACTGTCAGGGAAAAATGCAGCCTTCCCCACAGAAGTTTATAGTAGTAGGACAGAAAACAGATATGTATACACAAAGGAGCCAGTGTAAGGGCATCATTCTGCTTCCCAATGGCTCCTGCATTCTGTGGTCTGAGCATTGTTGGATGAAAAAGCACAAAGATGTTTGCTTAAAAATTTGACAAGAAAGAGATGGAAAAGATTAAGTGAATGTTGCAATTTCAGCATGTTCTTTGCAGGCGCATGTTAAAAATAAAAGTGAATAACTTGATCTTTATGTGACAAAGAAGAGAACCAAATGGAAGGGAAGCAAGAGGTTGAAAAGACCAAAATCCATGCAGAAAATTTACCTTTGCAGTTGTATTATGAATAAATACGAGCAAGATAGGAATTGGTTGTCTGATCAGAAGAAAGAGTATATAAAATGTGTGACTTTCATTAATGAGGCACATGGTTTAGTTCCTCAGTTTAGTGAGGATGACTTCTGTGATTCTGACTTAGTGTGTGTATTTATTGTGGGATGATACTGATAAATGCTGTCCTCTGCTACTCCAAGATGTGAAGTAGGTTTGGAAAACTGGGTCCAGTGCAATGATGCTCCAGTAAAAATCTGCAAGTATCCCGTGACTGGTCTTTATGAGGGACGGTCTTACATATTCCGTGTGAGAGCGGTGAACAGTGCTGGCATTAGCAGGCCTTCTCGAGTCTCTGAACCAGTTGCAGCTCTTGACCCTGTTGACCTGGAGAGAACACAAAGTAGGTTATGCAACGCTGAAACATATGTTGAATATTCGATCTTGGGTTTTTTTTGTTGTTTGTTTGTTTGTTTGTTTTTTAAGATCCTGTTTACTTAGTTTAACTTAGAGTGGAATTTATTTCTTCTTTTGATTGAATATCTCACTAATTTCAAGGTGGGGGATGTAGCTGGAATGGCAAAGTTCATACAATTTGGCAGAACCTGGGGAATCATATATATAAAGCTGAGAAAAACTATCCATAACAGAGACAGATTAAATATAAATATATACACATTATCACAAGGAGCAATGTTTTAAAGACAGCTAACATTCCCTGTTGCATTTATCCACATCTTTTTTTCTCAGTGTAGTGCCAGTACTGGTGCAAAGCCCCCATGCTACAGGTGGCAGGGTCTCTGATACTGTGAATTTTCTGGCAGATGGCAAAAGTCAATCTATCTGATGAACAAGCTCTTTCTGAAAGCTGTTCTTGTGCTCAAGGCCACTGCAGATTGCAAAGGAGCCTTATGAGAGGTTCTTCATAAACAGAGTAAGCTGGCTGGCCATGGGGAGTAGTTTTACTGGTTTAGCCTTGTCCTAAATTCCTGTACAGATTCTGTATATTGTGTATTTCCACACCTTCTGTTTTGTGTGCCCCTTTTACTCAGAGGGGAATTAAACTCATTATGAAGACTGCAGAGCACTGCCCCAATGTTGCTTGTAAAATCTGACTTGAATATGCTATGTTTCCATTACCTTTATGATTAACTCCTATAACAGAAGTCCAGTTCATGGTATGATTGTTTACTAATCTGCCACAGAATTGAATGCCTCTACTTTGACTATTATTCTTGCTTTTTAGCACATCTTTAAAAAGTCCTGTCTTACCATGCTCTGGTTTCCTATGATATGAAAGTGAATGAACCAGTGCACAATTTTGAGTTGACTCCATCTGGGGAAAGATTTAATAACAAGGTTCTAGAAATAGAGCTATACAGGCTTTTGAGCAGGTGATGAACAATAATTTGCAAAATTTGTAAATATATTAAACTGATTCACGAAATTAATTGACTATTTTAATTAACAGCTATTCATGTGGATGAAGGGCGAAAGATTGTGATCAGTAAGGATGACCTTGAAGGTAAGTAGCTTTCCTATGATTTTAGTCCATCTGCTTATATTTCAGGAATGTAGCATCATAATTAGAAACATAACTTGAAAAGAAATCCATCTAGTGAGTAAACTCTTTATAATAATAAATAAAGATAGATATTCTGGCTTGCAAGTCTGAGAGAACACAAGCAAAAAGTGAGGTCTAAAAGGACAGAGATCACACTCTCAACAGCACTACTTTCATTATGTGCTGACAGCATCTCCTCACCTTTTTTGCTTCGGCTAGTGCTAAGCTGAGCTTAACCAGCTGAATGTTGCATTTGATTGCTTATATCTCCTTTCCTCCTGTCCTTCTGTGAGCCAAATACAGCTTTTTTAGAGTGAATTTGATGATATAAACAGGTTATTTCCATTTTCATAAAAACCTACACTATCCATACCAATTCTTCAATATATATCTATATATATTATATAGATATATCTATCTGAATAGGGAGGTTGTTCTTAAGGTTAAGGTTATGTACTAAATATTGTTTTTCCTCAGGAGAATGGGAGAGGTCCAACAGTTCACTACCAACTTTTGAGATACAGCTTGAATTTCTCCTGTCTTTGCCTGTTTCTATACGTGGTGATTACTTTTTTAGGCTTGGTTAAGGATCTTTTTTTTTTTCACTTAAACCATCAAAAATTTTAATGCTAATGGCTCAGTATTAAAAATGTCTGTGTACTCTCTTCCACAAAGATTATAAAGCTTTAACTGTATGTGATTATTGAATAACATAGTAAAAGAGAAATCACCTGAGAACAGGTGTAGTTCGAAGGAGGATCAGACATTAAATGGTTTCCCCAGTGCAAGGGCAGGACAGATGAAGCTTCTCTATTTTTGCAGTGGTCTAAAATGAATTGATAGGGGTACTGTAGGATCAGAATCACATTATAGGATCAGAATATATTTGTCTCACTTCTTTGGCTTCACAGAACATACTCCTGTGCTCAGGACTGCCTGAGAATGATCAGAGGCATTAAATGGCCACTCTGGCATAAGCATTAATGTTGGCATTTGGATTTCTGTTACATGAATGTGCGCAGTTAGTAAATGAGTATGAATATCCAAATACCATTGTTTAAATAGATCACTACTTTCATCTGCAAGATTGGAGCCCATTTCTGAAAAAGTGATCTCATAGATCACAAATGGATTTCCTTTTTAGTGTTGGATCGCCTTCCATTCTGGAAAAGCAGACTGTACCATCACGTTAGATCATTACAAATTATGTCATCTTTGGGGTTTTCAGGGATGTAAGTAAAAATGTTCAGTTATGTAGAAACCAATTTGAAACCTTTTGACTTTATGCATTATGCTGTGAAGGATTACTGTAATTTTCTTGACTGCATGTGGCTTTCTTAAAGAAAAAGTGTATTTATAAGAAGTCAAATACAGAAAGAATTGACAGAAAATAAATTTTCTTTGGATATGTCAGTTTGTTTTTAAAAAAGTCTGGGTTTGATTGGGAAATGTCTATGATTAAATAACTTCAGTGCACCTTTTGAGCCTGGTTGGTTCTACAGATGTTTATAAATTGTTAAAACATCACTTCCATGATTTAAAGATTATTATTGAAACATTTTTTTTTTAATGTCAAATACTGAGCATTTAGAGGATGTATGCTCCTTGCTAGCCTGAGAAGCGGTAAAATGTACCTTAAAAGAACAAAACTTTTTGCTTTCTCTATTGCAAGCCATAAAATAAAATATTTGTAGGTATCTGGTGAGTTGCCATTTCTGACCTATTACCAAGAAGAAGCCTCTTCAGGGCTGTGTAGCTATGCCTGAAGCAGAACATCATAGATCCTAGCCTCTCCTATCTAATACTGTTTTACACCATTGTAATTGCTTGGACAGCAAAACTGGTGGCTTCTCAGACTGCGGTGGTTGAGCATGACCACAAAACCACACTGAATTCCTCCAGCCTGGCCCAGGGTACTCAGCTCCTGCCTTGTAACCCTGCAGAGTGAGTGAGGAGAGGGTTTGATTAGGCCACACCAACTGGTGGAGTCACCAGAGGGCTGGTGACATACTTTTATGTGTTTGATCCACATCTATACAGTTGCCAATACTATCATGTTACAGCATACATTGCTGATAGGTTCTGCTTTCCACTTTGTTTTAACCTGCTTTTCTGCTTACTGTTCATCCATTCCTGGCATCTTCTTCTAGTCTCACTTCTTGTAATAACCCTTTAGACTTCTGCCTTTGATCAAAAAATATCTCGTTTGCATATAGTGAGTAGGTTTTTTTTCTAAGGAGTTCTGTCCAGCAGATCAAACATGATCAAAGAAACAAAATGTGACAAATGCACAGGTTTTCAGGGGGCAGAATTAATTTTTACTGAAAAAGTAAATAACTAGATTTTAGAACTGATGCTTTATTTCTTAGAATTTAGTTGAAGTGGGCAAGTGAGCTGCACAGATGATACCGTAGCCCCTAATAGCTGAGCATTGCACTGCAGGGTGGGAGTTCAGAAAGATGATCTGTGGCATGAGTGCTGACCCAAGGGTTAATCTGCTGTTCAACATTCACTACATTTATTGCTCTTCCAGGCGATATTCAGATTCCAGGCCCTCCCACCAATGTACATGCTTCAGAAATCAGCAAAACATATGTTGTACTCAGCTGGGATCCACCTGTTCCCCGTGGCAGGGAGCCACTGACGTATTTCATTGAGAAGGTACTGTACTGTACAGTGGTGGCATTCAGTTATAAGGTGTTCCATTGCTGTGTGCAATTACATTCAGCTCATTTTTAGAACTACAGAATGAACAATAAAACTAACAGTTTCTGTGGTCTCACAGGATTTGGCAATAGGATGTTAGAGAAACATGGACAATCAAATCTCTTACTATGTAATTTAATGACCATTGAAATTCAAGGTTCAGGGAAAAGAATGCCCTGTGCTCTTTGCTTACTGCTGTCTAAAATGAAAAGAAACTACATGTGTAAGGTAGAGGTTTAATAGAAAAGAAAAATCTTAAGATTTTACAATCCTAACAGGCAAGACTGGGAAGTTTGCAGTCTGCTTGTATTAAAGGGAAGTTTCTGGTAGTCCTGTAGTAGAGCAAGGAATAAACAGTGACTCATAATTTGATCCTCACTTTCCTTTTTGCAGGCTTATGGCACTCTCTGCTATACCCTGACATTTCCAATTTATTCCCTGTAAGGTCAGTGGAGAGGCAGATGCATTTCTCAAGTTCACTTCTCCCTGGTAGCCTTCATAGCTACCTTCCTCTTCCCTTTGACTTGACAGGGGACTGCAGTGATTACAGTAGGAGAGATCTGTCCTTCTCCCATCTAAGCAACTAAGATTTAGATACAACTGTTCCCTGAGCCAGGTTTTTAAATTAAGTATTTTGGATTATAGCCAGAAGTCATGATCTTTCTTCCTTGCTACAGAATTTCCCCAGTAAGTAAATTGGGCATCGTACCTGACCTCTAAAACCCTTACATGCCAAGCTATACTTAGTTTTTATGAATTATGCCTTTAGCATATACGCCATCTTAATGATCCACAAACATTAAAACTGTCCATAAAACTGGACACATTCAATTTGCATCTTCCGTATTGTGACAGCCTTTTCTCAGGCCCTTACCATGTCATTTTTTTCTTCTCACATCTGTTCATAATATTCCTCAAAAGTTCATTTCCTAGACAATCATTCTGTTCACATCACTCCTCTTTTTGCAGCCCCCATCCTGTCTTTTCCTTCATCACAGTCAAAATTACCACTTCAAAAGGCCTTCATAGCCCATGTCTACATTCTTCATCATCCATTACCGTCTGGGTGTTGAACCAATAGGTATCAAGTGAAGTCCAGTCTCTAGATAAATTTCCCAGCAAGTACGCCCATGATTTCTCCCACTCTGCCTTTTACATGCAAAAGAAGTAATGAAAATTTCCATAGAAATAAATATCTAGTTTTCTTTCTGTGCAATAAAATAGCATGTCTTTGTACTTATTTGTACTTATTCCCACTTGTATACATCTGCTGTTATCGATAAATGTCAAGCATACTGACTTAAGGATTTTGAATCAGCTCTTGGCATGAAAATATCTTGTTTCCAGAATATGCAGAAATAGCTCAGATAAAAAGCTCAGATGTAGATTTACATTGAGTGGATACCTACATTTGATTAGTTGAATTTCATTCTAAGTATGAATTAGAAAATATATATATCTATGCTTGTTTTGCAGAAATAGCTTTATATAACTCCAGAAACAGTACAGAGCAATGACAATGAAGAACAAGTCTTAATTAAATGCCAAACTTACTAAAGAAAAGTGAGAATGAGAACTAAAAGGCCATTATTAGAAAAAAAAGGTTCATGATACTAATTAATACCTGAATCTAAAATCTTTTTGCATATAAATAATTTCTACATATGAATAGCTCAGTCAGTTCGTAGGTGAATGTTTGATTTTTGCTTTCCACAGTCATCTGTTAATTTTGAAAAGCACAATTTCTAGTTAATTTATTTCAAATAAGGAAGACTCAGTGCTGAAGAATAAAAATGTATTTTTAAAGGCTTCAGGAAACACAAAATGGAAATGAGTTCTCTATGCTGTATAGCAATGTTCCCTTGAAATCATTATTTAACAGATAAACCAAATCAAACTACAGAATAAAATGTGATGTTGATTCTTTCCTTTGTGAAAATGAAGTAAAACAATTAATGTCTTTCATCCCAGAAAGTAAAATATATGGCAAAATAATGCTTATTTAATATTTTCATATTTTTATTATGAAAAAACAGATGTTATATATCTTTTTTTTTCTGTTAAAAGCACTAGGTGGATTCAGTATCTATGAAAATATTTTGATATATGGGCCCCAGCTGTTTACATTTTTATTATTTATCTGTAGTAGGCCTCATTATACATGGGGTAGTTTCCAAGCACCCATGAAACACTTCCTTCTCTAAGAAGTCCATGGTCTATCAGGTTTTGTTCCCAGACTCTCTGTTCCAGAATTTTATAAACTTTTAATTTGTATGCACCTTTCTGTGCTTGAATGAAATTTTATTTAAGCTATTTACTGGGCACTTGGGTTTTACTAAAGTTGTTGAAAGAATCCGTGACTAATTTCTGTTTTGGACCAACAGTTTATCTAGGGAACCTAATGGATGGCAGACTTCTCTCAGAGTGCTGGTTTTCTGGCTCTCCCACATGCAGTTGCAGTGATGATTATTAGCTAAGCTGCTACATTGAGAATATTCAAAAGTAATTATTTCATTTAATGAATGTTTTTAGGGACATGACCTTACTCAATATAATACATAAAGATAAAGCAGTGAGTAAAGTAACATCCCCTTCCCTGCCTTTCTGCAGAATTTGGATTAGGACTTGCTTGCTTTATACTGAACCTTTGGGTGTTCAAGTGAGTTTTGCAGGACGTAAGAGTAATTCTTTTGGGACCAATCACAGTTGACAGTCATGGCCTTAACTGAAGGCTAGCTGTATGTACAAGTGTGCATATATTGAAATCTAGACAGGCAGGGAGACAGTGAGGTATTCAGACCCTTTTGCAAAGTAATGAAATGCATAAGCTATGAAAATTTGCATATGTTAAAGTGAGGTATTTGAGAGTGACCCTTCTCTCATAGCTATGAAATAAATTCACAACAAGATGCAATACAGCAGTATGTTCATTTTTGACAGCTCACAGAAGTGATTCACAGGTTTGTGGTTTTTTTTTATTTTGTTTTGTTTTTTTTTTAGTCTATGGTTGGCAGTGGGAGCTGGCAAAGAGTCAATGCACAGGTTGCAGTAAAATCTCCTCGCTATGCAGTGTTTGACCTTGCAGAAGGAAAATCGTATGTTTTCCGAGTCTTGTCAGCAAACAAGCATGGCATCAGTGATCCATCTGAAATCACAGAACCTATTGAACCACGAGATACTGTTGGTAAGGCATTAATTGTAAGGTATTAATATTAAATACAATTGATATTTTACAAAATGGAAATAGAGAACTCTCATTATAGTTAGATTAGTATATTAACAAGAAGAGTAATCAAATCAATTTGTGTTCAATACTGTAAATAATTTCAAAAAGACCAAGATGCTAACTTTTAGAAACATTCCAACACTTTCTTAATGATCATGTCTCCTTGCTGAGACTAATAATTGTTAAAAAGTTAAATTAATTTTAGGTTTTTATTCTTCAGAGTGCTCTATTAATGTGACTTGTAAAAAAAATAGGATAATACAGGTTAATTGCTAACTTAGATGATTGTATTGTCTGGCTCAGGTAATTATATACTACCTAATTCCCTACAGTTTCAGCTAGATAAGGTAGCCTTTCATTTCTTTCTTAGTTTCTAAGTTGCAAATTACTGCTGATGCAGAATTCCTATGTCATGCAGATGAGTGGATTTTAGGGGTAGGGGAAGATACATCTACATATTCAGTGGTAACTTACAAATGAAAATGAAGTGTTTATCTTGGGGCCACATTCACAAACACAAGTGAAAATTTAGGGAGTGGTTACTCATCATGTTGCTCAAATATTTGGTTTGCTCTTGCAGTTTTGCAGAGGTCACGTAGAACAGCCCCATGTATTGACAGCTGTCACCTGAAGAGCACATATTTTACTAGCACACTTGCTGGAAATGTAAGAAATATTTACAGTATCTGATATACCATAGTTCACTAAATGTTGATAGACATAGCCTTCTTAATGTTTACCATTATTTTAAGAAATGTAATCCATCACCTTTAGGTTTATCTATAGCTATTATGAGATAAAAACATCTTTTGCTTTTATGTATTCTTGATTTGATGTCTCATTAATGCATATAAATTATTTAAAGCCTTCCACATGCCTCAAGGTAGGGAAGAAAAACTCTGTATTTATTTCACTTAGTACAGAAAATGGACTGTCCCTTAGGGGTTAATGCAAGATGTTCTGAATAAATCATAGCTATGCCTGAAAGCAGAGAGCAGAATATGGTATTTTAAAGAGAAACTGCAGGAGTAATTTCAGAGATGGAGTTTACCACCTGAGCTAAAATGTAACAGACACACATGGCTTGTTTTGGTTGCCTGCACATAGCACCATTTGACATTCCTGAGGGTAGCTGAAACGACTTCATGGGGTTGGCAATCATTATGCAGGAATTATGGGTAGCTTTCTCTCTTGGGCACAAACTGGAGGATGGATGGGTAATCCTAGGCCATCCAAAATTACACTTAATATTATGCAATTGAATTGAGTGGTTAAAGAATATGCAGTTTGAGATTAACAGCTAAATTTTGGTGTTTCCCTGTAGGCATCTACAGGTGCTGTAGATGTCTCTGCTCTCACTGTGGCAACTGCAGGATGGAGCTCCATGCTGATGGAGCTCAATTGGCTGATGTTGCCCTAAGTTGCCCCATGGCACACAGCTACGGAGCATCTACATTGGGGTGAGATGGATAATTTTCAGGACTCTGATCAGATCAACCACTGATCAGAGGCTCAGTTTAATTGACTAAACAGACATCTAATACTTTTTGAAATGCTTTCACCCTTTTCAGAGGGGTGTAGGTGTTCAGTATCTCCTGTGTCATATATGGCAGCTCCATGAAGAAGTCTCAGGTGCTCTAAAATGGCCTTAAATGAATTTGTTTGGGTAACTGAATTAAGCCCCAACTCTTTGATTATAATGGCAGCTTAAGAGCATGTGATTGTACACACAGATAAAGTCCTAAATGTAGGTATCTATCTCAAAGTGAACCCAACTGATCTTACAGATTTATTGCATAAAGCACAACGGTGTGTGAGTATTATTTTTTTATTTTGAGATTGAAAGACTTAATGAAAAAATGCTGCCTTTCTTTTGTTTCATGCTGCTTGTAGTTCCCTACAATATATCAATCTGAGGAAATTAAAATGCCTTCAATAGACAAGTGCTGGATGCCTCTCTTAACGTACCATGAAAGGCTGAGACACTGCATTAATTCCTTATATTATGAAAGCTCAGGCATATATTTTATAGAGTACAGGCTGTGTGTTGGCCCTTACTAATATTTTTTTTTCCATTTAGATCTTGATTTTTTTGGTTCTATTTATGCACATTCAGGGTGTCTAGATCTATATAAACCAACAGTGAACTTTCATTGCATGTAAAGTGAACTGCATACTATGCTACACTGGGAGAACTGTAGTCAACAGATTGAAGGAAGCTTTATCCGCTTCTGCTTGGTGCTGCTGAGGTTGATCCTGAAGTATTGGTTCCAGTTCTGGCTTCCTTAGACTAGAGGCATGGATGTAGAGGAACAGAGGAACTGGAGAGGGCCAATGGACGGCAACCAAGATGGCCAGGGACCTAGAGGTTGTGACCTGTGAAAGGAGATGGAGATAGCTGTGCTTGTTTAGTTCGGTGATTTACAAAGATGGTGGTGTGGAACTGCTCTCAGCAATACCAGATGACAAAAAAAAAAAAAAAAAAAAAGAGGAAACAGCCACAAATTGTAGCTTAGTAAATTGGGTTGGAAATAGTTTATCAGTGAAAAAGGTGCAAGAGTGTAATG